>CM061747.1:256412093-257612093 GCA_030979885.1 Lolium multiflorum | reverse complement strand
ATCGTATATGTTGCTACTCTTTTCAATATAATTTGTCAAAGTTCAGTTTCTGTGACTTAGCACAAACAATAGAATTACACTTAATTGAGGACAAAAAGAGTGCCTACGAAGGAAAATAGATAAAGAAATTATTTTACGGGACGTCTCTATCATTTTTTTGCGAAAAGGACCGCCAATCTATTAATAATCATCAACAATATCATAAAGAACACTAAAAGTAATAAAATAACAAAGCAAGGCGTTAACTCTGACTTTGCTAATCTTGATGAGGACTCCAAGTCCTCGTCGGATGATGTGTGGGTACATTAGTGTGTGTACTGTTTCACGTGTGTGCGTGTACTCGGAATTTGTAGAAAATAATACAATGCTAGGAAAATTCTGATATGAGATCCGGCATGTGGCTTTCTATGCATAAATAACTTCACAATCTTTTTCGAAAGAAGTGAATCATAATATGTTACCACAAACAAAGTATACACCCCATTTATTACAACATAGTATAGAGAATTGGTCTTTTATAATAGATGCATGTGAGATTGTTGAGGTCGATAGTGTTTTCTAAAAATTTAGTCAAACTTTAAGTGGTTTAAGTTTTTAAAAAGATTATATGTCTTATTTTACGGAATAGACTGAGTATTGACAAGAGGACGAAAAACAAGTTCTTTCGATCAGTTTGGATATATATGATGATATAAATGAAAGTAGGAGGAGGCGGCACATACCATATGGTATATGTGGCGAACAATCTACAAAAACCAATATCAAGAAAAAAAAGTAGGAGGTGGTTGCACGAGTGCTTTACGATCCGTGTCCAGCTACGAACCATGGATAGTATAACCGGATGGACTTTGGACAATTCCATGGTTGTCAGTATCCGATACATATCGTAGTCTCTTATGATTTTTTTAATGTACCAAGGCTAAACGATACATATTGTGATGGTATCTTGATCTGGTAGTATCTTACTCGTATCCTGATAGATATCTTTAGTATCCTCATACAAAGATGATATTATACGATCCCACACCTTTGCAAAAAAAAAAAAAAAGAGGACACAACGGTGTGGCAAGCTCATGCAAGGATTGAAGGGTGAGCTGATTTAGAATTGCACCGTACCTAACCACCACATAAAAAAATGCGTATAAACATTTTTCTAAATTTGAACTAGGAAAAGTTTGACTAAAGTTTTAGAAAAAAATATCAATACTTATAACATAAATATATTAATTATGAAAAGATGTTTGTGCTTTCATAGACCCCTCAAGACTGGAACATTTTCCTAAGTGAAACACAAAAATTCGGCTGACGTTAAACGATACCTATTCGAAATTAGGGTCGGATGGCCAAGATTAAACGATAACAAATCTCTGGGTCAAGATGGCTTTTCGGCTGAGTTCTATCAACAATTTTGGGAAGTCATCAAAACTGACTTGATGATACTATTTGAGTGCTTCCAGAAATGAGGATTGCCTTTGTATAAACTGAATTTTAGAGTTATTACTTTACTCCCAAAAAAAGAAAATGCTACTAAGATTCAGCAATACAGGCCAATTTGTTTACTTAATGTGAGTTTTAATTGTTTTTACTAAAGTGGCGACAAACCTTATTTCTGATGTAGCTCATAAAGTGATTAGACCTAAACAAACTGTGTTCATCCTAGGGATACATATTTTAGTAGGGGTGGTAGTCCATGATAACGCGTGAAGCACACGTCCGTTGGGAACCCCAAGTGGAAGGTGTGATGCGTATAGCAGCAAGTTTCCCTCAGTATGAAACCAAGGTTTATCGAACCAGTAGGAGATGAAGGCCATGTGAAGGTTGTTGGTGAAGGAGTGTAGTGCGGCGTAACACCAGGGATTCCGGCGCCAACGTGGAACCTGCACAACACAATCAAAATACTTTGCCCCAACGTAACAGTGAGGTTGTCAATCTCACCGGCTTGCTGAAAACAAAGGATTAAACGTATGGTGTGGAGAATGATGTTTGTTTGTGAAGAACAACAGAGAACAGAGATTGCAGTAGATTGTATTTCACATGTAAAAGAATGGACCGGGGTCCACAGTTCACTAGTGGTGTCTCTCCAATAAGATAAATAGCATGTTGGGTGAACAAATTACAGGTGGGCAATTGACAAATAAAGATTCATATACATATCATGATGATCACTATGAGATTTAATCAGGGCATTACGACAAAGAACATAGACCGTCATCCAGCATGCATCTATGCCTAAAAAGTCCACCTTCGGGGGGTTAGCATCCGCACCCCTTCTAGTATTAAGTTGCAAACAACAGACAATTGCATTAAGTATGGTGCGTAATGTAATCAACACAAATATCCTTAGACAAAGCATCGATGTTTTATCCCTAGTGGCAACAGCACATCCACAACCTTAGAACTTTCTGTCACTGTCCCAGATTCAATGGAGGCATGAACCCACTATCGAGCATAAATACTCCCTCTTGGAGTTACAAGTATCAACTTGGCCAGAGCCTCTACTAGCAACGGAGAGCATGCAAGAACATAAGCAACACATATATGATAGATCAATAATCAACTTGACATAGTATTCCATATTCATCGGATCCCACCAAACACAACATGTAGCATTACAAATAGATGATCTTGATCATGTTAGGCAGCTCACAAGATCTAAACATGATAGCACAAGAGGAGAAGACAACCATCTAGTTACTGCTATGGACCCATAGTCCAAGGATGAACTACTCACGCATCAGTCCGGAGGCGGGCATGGTGATGTAGAGCCCTCCGTGATGATTCCCTCCGGCGGGGTGCGGCGATCTCTGAATCCCCCAACATGGGATTGGTGGCGGCGGCGTCTGGAACTTTTTCGTATCGTGGCTCTCGGTACTAGGGTTTTCACGACGGAGAGTTTAAGTAGGCGGAAGGGCGCGGGGCGCTCGAGGGCCCACCCCATAGGGTGGCGCGGGCCCCTCCTTGGCTGCGCCGCCCTATGGTGGCGGCTCTCGTGGCCCCACTTCATTTCTCTTGGTCTTCGGAAACTCCGTGGAAAAATAAGACCGTGGGCTTTTGTTTCGTCCAATTCTGAGAATGTTTCCTGTGTAAGATTTCTGAAACCAAAAACAGCAGAAAACATGAACTGGCGCTTCGGCATCTTGTTAATAGGTTAGTGCCGGAAAATGCATCACATCATAAAGTGTGAACAAAACATGTAGGTATTGTCATAAAACTAGCATGGAAGATAAGAAATTATAGATACGTTGGAGACGTATCAAGCATCCCCAAGCTTAGTGCCTACTCGCCCTCGAGTAGGTAAACGATAAAAACAATAATTTCAAGTGACATGCTACCAACATAATCTTGATCAACATTATTGTAAAGCATATGAGATGAATGGAGTGATTCGAAGCAATAGATTGCCTACAAAGAGATAATGATTATACAACTGAATCATATAGCAAAACTTTTCATGAATAGTACTTTCAAGACAAGTATCAACAAGACTTGCATAAGAGCTAACTCATAAAGCAGTAGATTCAAAGTAAAAGGTTTCGAAGCAACACATATGATCATTAAGTTTCAGCAATTGCTTTCAACTTGTAACATGTATATCTCATGGATAATTGTCAACATAGAGTAATATAACAAGTACAATAAGTAAACTTGTAAGAATCAATGCACACAGTTGACACAAGTGTTTGCTTCTAAGATAGAGACGAGTAGGTAGACTAACTCAACATAAAGTAAAAGAAAGGCCCTTCGCAGAGGGAAGCATGGATTACTATTTTTGTGCTAGAGCTTTTATTTTGAAAACATAGAAACAATTTTGTCAACGGTAGTAATAATTCATATGTGTTATGCATAAAACTTCCTACAAGTTGCAAGCCTCATGCATCGAATACCAATAGTGCCCGCACCTTGTCCTAATTAGCTTGGATTTACATGGATTATCATTGCATAACATATGTTTCAACCAAGTGTCACAAAGGGGTACCTCTATGCCGCCTGTACAAAGGTCCAAGGAGATAAATCGCATTTGATTTCTCGTTTTTAATAGATCTCAACTTAGGACATCTATATCGGGACAACATAGAAAACAGATAATGGACTCCTCTTTAATGCATAAGCATTCAACAAAAGATAAAATTCTCATAAGAGATTGAGGATTAATGTCCAAACTGAAAACTTCCACCATGATACATGGATTTGGTTAGCGGCCCAATGTTCTTCTCTAACAATATGCATACTCAAACCATTTGATCATGATAAATCACCCTTACTTCAGACAAGACGAACATGCATAGCAACTCACATGATATTCAACAAAGGTGTAAAAAGTTGATGGCGTCCCCAGAAACATGGTTACCGCTCAACAAGCAACTTATAAGAACTAAGATACATAGCTACATATTCATCACCACAATAGTTTTTAAGCTATTTTCCCATGAGCTATATATTGCAAAGACAAAGGAATGAAATTTTAAAGGTAGCACTCAAGTAATTTACTTTGGAATGGCAGAAAAATACCACATATAGGTAGTTATGGTGGACACAAATGGCATGGGTTTTGGCTCAAGGTGTTTGGATGCACGAGAAGCATTTCCTCTCAGTACAAGGCTTTGGCTAACAAGGTTGTTTGAAGCAAACACAAGTATGAACAGGTACAGCAAAACTTACAAAAGAACATATTGCAAGCATTATAAGACTCTACACTGTCTTCCTTGTTGTTCAAACACTTTTATCAGAAAATATCTAGACCTTAGAGAGATCAATCATGCAAACCAAATTTCAACAAGCTCTACGGTAGTTCTCCACTAATAGATTTAAACTACATGATGCAAGAGCTTAAACATGATCTATGAGAGCTCAAAACAATTGCCAAGTATCAAATTATTCAAGACCATATGAAGCATTTTCTGATTCCAACCAAATAGCAACTAACGAAGCAGTTTTCAGCCTTCGCCATGAACATTAAAGCATAACTAAGAACACAAGTGTTCAAATGAAAAAGCGGAGCGTGTCTATATCCAATACAAAGATTGCTGGGATCCAACTTTATTCAAACAAAAAACAAAAATAAAAGCAAAAAGACGCTCCAAGTAAAGAACATAAGATGTGACGGAATGAAAATATAGTTTCACTAGAAGTGACCTGATAAGTTGTTGATGAAGAAGGGGATGCATTGGGCATCCCCAAGCTTAGATGTTTGAGTCTTCTTGAAATATCCAGGAATGAACCACGGGGGCATCCCCAAGCTTAGAATTTTCACTTTTCTTGATCATATTGTATCATCCTCTTCTCTTGACCCTTGAAAACTTCCTCCACACCAAACTTTAAGCAAATCATTAGAGGGTTAGTGCATAATCAAAAATTCACATATTAAGAGATGACATAATCATTCTTAACACTTCTGGACATTGCCCAAGGCCACTGAAAGTTAATGGAACAAAGAAATTCATTCAACATAGCAAAAGAGGCAATGCGAAATAAAAAGGCAGAATCTGTCAAAACAGAACAGTCCGTAAAGACGAATTTTTCTGAGGCACTTAACTTGCTCAGATGAAAAAACTCAAAACTAATGAAAGTTGCGTACATATCTGAGGATCACGCACGTAAATTGGCAGATTTTTTTGATTCTTGTACATAGAGATGGACGCGAATTCGTGACAGACAGCAAATCTGTTTCTGCACAGTAATCCAAATCTTGTATCAACCTTACTATCAGAGACTTTACTTGGCACAAAAACATGATAAGAAGAGGTTTCTACAGTAGTAACAACTTCCAACACTCAACAATACAGTAGTAAAAATAAAACCATGGGTTATCTCCCAAAAGTGCTTTTCTTTAACGCCTTTCAGCTAGGCGCAGAAAGTGCAAATCAAGTATTATCCAGAGAAGAAGCATCAACAGTATTGTTTGGAGTTTTCTCAACTATGCATTGTATCTTATCTATGTAAGAAACTCCTTTTTCATTACCTTTAGGCTTACTATCCTCCTCAAATAAGTTTTCAGGAACAATCCAATCAAAATTCTCTTATAATGCCTCATGCATTCCTATGAGTTTATAATGTATTGGTATTTTAATCTCCCCCTCACAATTGGCTTTATTAATGTATCTTAGCCTATCTTTTTCCCTCCTTTTAAGGATATTTGCAAAATTGGTACACAAGACTAGCATCTTATATCGAATAAAGACTTTCCTAGCTTCTCTAGCTACATCACCAAATTCTCTAAGAAGGGTTTCTAAAACAAAATCTTTCTTTTCTCCTTCTTCCATATCACCGAGTGTAAGAAACATATGTTGCATTATTGGATTGAGATTAACAAATCTAGCTTCCAACATGTGCACTAAAGAGGCAGTAGAAATTTCATAATTAGGAGCAAGTTCTACCAAGGATCTATCTTCAAAGTCTTCAGCCTTAGTAACATGAGTGAAAAATTCTTCTATATTATCTTTTCCAATGATAGACCCACTACCTACCGATATATCTTTCAAGGTGAACTTAGGATGAAGCATGATGAAATAAACAAAAGTAAACCAAGCAAACAGAATAAAGTAAAAACAAGTAACTAATTTTTTGTGTTTTTGATATAGAGAAAGCAAGACAAAAAATAAAATAAAGTAAAGCAAGACAACAAAAAAAGTAAAGAGATTGGATGTGAGAGACTCCCCTTGCAGCGTGTCTTGATCTCCCCGGCAACAGCGCCAGAAATTTAGCTTGATAACGCGTGAAGCACACGTTCGTTGGGAACCCCAAGTGGAAGGTGTGATGCGTATAGCAGCAAGTTTCCCTCAGTAAACCAAGGTTTATCGAACCAGTAGGAGATGAAGGCCACGTGAAGGTTGTTGGTGAAGGAGTGTAGTGCGGCGCAACACCAGGGATTCCGGCGCCAACGTGGAACACAAAACACAATCAAAATACTTTGCGTAACGATGAGGTTGTCAATCTCACTTGCTGAAAACAAAGGATTAAACGTATGGTGTGGAGAATGATGTTTGTTTCGGAAGAACAACAGAGAACAGAGATTGCAGTAGATTGTTGATACTTCTCAAACGTATCTATAATTTCTTATGTTCCATGCTACTTTTATGACAATACTTGAATGTTTTATACATACTTTACAACATTATTATACATTTTCCGGCACTAACCTATTAACAAGATGCCGAAGCGCCAGTTCTGTTCTGCTGTTTTTGGTTTCGAAATCCTAGTAAGGAAATATTCTCGGAATTGGACGAAATCAACGCCCGGGGTCCTATTTTTGAAGCTTCCAGAAGACCGAAGGAGACGAAGTGGGGCCACGAGGTGCCACACACAGGGCGGTCCTAGTGTGTGGGCCCCTCGTGACGCCCTGACCTACCCTTCCTACATATAGCCTTCGTCGCGAAACCCCTGTCCGAGGGCCACGATACGGAAAACCTTCCGAGACGCGCCGTCGCGAATCCCATCTCGGGGATTCAGGAGATCGCCTCCGGCACCTGCCGAAGAGAATCATCACCGGAGGGCTCTACATCATCATGCCCGCCTCCGGATTGATGCGTGAGTAATTCATCCTTGGACTATGAGTCCATAGCAGTAGCTAGATGGTTGTCTTCTCCGCTTGTGCTATCATTGTTTAGATCTTGTGAGCTGCCTAACATGATCAATATCATCTATTTGTAATGCTACATGTTGTGTTTGGCGGGATCCGATGAATATAGAATATTATGTTAAGTTGATTATCAATCTATCATATATGTGTTGTTTATGTTCTTGCATGCTCTCCGTTGCTAGTAGAGGCTCTGGCCAAGTTGATACTTGTAACTCCAAGAGGGGTAATTATGCTCGATAGTGGGTTCATGCCTCCATTTAATCTGGGACAGTGACAGAAAGTTCTAAGGTTGTGGATGTGCTGTTGCTACTAGGGATAAAACATCGATGCTTTGTCTTAGGATATTTGTGTTGATTACATTACGCACCATACTTAATGCAATTATCTGTTTAGAACTTAATACTGGAAGGGGTTCGGATGATAACCTGAAGGTGGATTATTTAGGCATAGATGCATGCTGGATAGCGGTCTATGTACTTTGTCGTAATGCCCTGATTAAATCACATAGTAATCATCATTGATATGTATTGAATCTTTATTTGTCAATTGCCCGCCTGTAATTTGTTCATCCAGCATGTTAGTTATCTTATTGGAGAGACACCTCTAGTGAACTGTGGACCCCGGTCCATTCTTTTACATCTGAATACATTTTGTTTTTTTTACTGTTCTTTGCAAACAAACACCATCTTCCACTCGATACGCTTAATCCTTTGTTTTCAGCAAGCCGGTGAGATTGACAACCTCACTGTTACATTGGGGCAAAGTACTTTGATTGTGTTGTGCAGGTTCCACGTTGGCGCCGGTTTTACTGGTGTTGCGCCGTACTACATTCCTCCACCAACAACCTTCACGTGCTTCTTGGCTCCTACTGGTTCGATAACCTTGGTTTCATACTGAGGGAAACTTACTGATGTGCGCATCATACCTTCCTCTTGGGGTTCCCAACGGACGTGTTCATTTACGCGCATCAAGCACATTTTTCTGGCGCCGTTGCCGGGGAGATCAAGACACGCTGCAAGGGGAGTCTCCACTTCCAATCTCTTTACTTTGTTTTTGTCTTGCTTTACTTTATTTTATTTACTGTCTTGTTTGCTTCATATTAAAAACACAAAAAAATAGCTACTTTACTTTCTGTCTTATTTACTTGCTCTATATCAAAACACAAAAAAATTAGTTACTTGTCTTTACTTTCTTTGCCTAGTTACTTTATTACTATTATAATGGGTACTCCTGAAAATACTAAGTTGTGTGATTTCACTAGCACAAATAATAATAATTTTATATGTACTCCTATTGCTCCACCTGCTACAGCAGAATTCTATGAAATTAAACCTGCTTTACTAAATCTTGTTATGAGAGAGCAATTTTCTGGTGTTAGTACTGATGATGCTGCTGCCCATCTTAATAATTTTGTTGAACTTTGTGAAATGCAAAAGTATAAGGATATACATGGTGATATTATAAAACTGAAATTGTTTCCTTTCTCATTAAGAGGAAGAGCTAAAGATTGGTTGCTATCTTTGCCTAAGAATAGTATTGATTCATGGACTAAATGTAAAGATGCTTTTATTAGTAAATATTATCCTCCTGCTAAGATTATATCTTTGAGAAGTAGCATAATTAAATTTAAACAATTTGATAATGAACATGTTGCTCAAGCATGGGAGAGAATGAAATCTTTGGTAAAGAATTGCCCAACCCATGGACTGATCATCCAAACCTTTTATGCAGGATTGAATTTTTTCCTCGAGGAACCTATTAGATTCAGCTGCTGGATGCACTTTTATGTCCATCACCTTGGGCGCCGCAACTAAATTACTTGATGATATGATGATCAATTACTCTGAATGGCACACTGAAAGAACTCCTCAAGGTAAGAAGGTAAATTCTGTTGAAGAAACCTCTTCTTTGGGTGATAAGATTGATGCTATTATGTCTATGCTTGCAAATGGTAGATCTCATATTGATCCAAATAATGTTCCTTTAGCTTCATTGGTTGCTCAAGAAGAAAATGTTGATATGAATTTCATTAAGAACAATAACTTCAACAACAATGCTTATAGGAATAATTATGGTAACAACAACTATAGGCCATATCCTTCTAATAATGGTAATGGTTATGGTAATTCTTATGGTAATTCTTACAACAATAATAAGAGTGTACCCTCTGGTCTTGAAGTCATGCTTAAAGAATTTATTAGTACACAAACTGCTTTTAATAAAACTGTTGAAGAAAAGCTTGGTAAAATTGATGTTCTTGCTTCTAAGGTTGATAGTATTGCTCTTGATGTTGATCTTTTAAAATTGAAAGTTATGCCTGAGGAAGTTAAAGATGCTAGGTTTTCTAAAACAAATGCCATCCAAGTTCGAATTAATGATAATATTAGATTGTTGGCTGAATTGCATGCTAGGTGGGATAGAGAAGAAAAAAACTTGCTAAAGAGAATAATGTAGCTAAAGTATGGACTATTACCACCACTAGTAATGTTGATTCTTCACATGTTGCTGCACCTCCTACTATCAATGGTAAAATAATTGGTGTTGGCAATGTTTCTACTCCTAGTGCAAAGTGTACAAAATTGCCTGAAACTGCTGAAACTGCTGTTTGTGATAAAACTGCTGAAATTTTTCAAAATATTGGTGACAATGATTCCATTTCTGTAGAACATAATGGTTTAGATTTTGATGATTGTCATATTACTGAAGTTATAAAGTTCTTACAAAAACTTGCTAGAAGTCCCAATGCTAGTGCTATAAATTTAGCCTTTACAAAGCATATTACAAATGCTCTCATTAAAGCTAGGGAAGAGAAATTAAAACTTGAAGCTTCTATTTCTAGGAAGTTAGAAGATGGGTGGGAGCCCATCATTAAGATGAAATTCAGTGACTTTGAATGTAATGCTTTATGTGATTTTGGTGCAAGTATTTCTGTTATGCCTAAAAAGATTTATGATATGCTTGACTTGCCACCATTGAAGAATTGTTATTTGGATGTTAATCTTGCCGATAATGTTAAAAAGAAACCTTTGGGGAGGATTGATAATGTTCGCATTACGGTTAACAATAACCTTGTCCCCGTTGATTTTGTTGTCTTGGATATTGAATGCAATGCATCTTGTCCTATTGTGTTGGGAAGACCTTTTCTTCGAACTGTTGGTGCTGCTATTGATATGAAGGAAGGTAATATTAAATATCAATTTCCTCTCAATAAAGGTATGGAATACTTCCCTAGAAAGAGAATGAAGTTGCCTTTTGATTCTATTATTAAAACAAGTTATGATGTTGATGCTTCTTCTCTTGAAAATACTTGATTTGCACTTTCTGCGCCTAGCTGAAAGGCGTTAAAGAAAAGCACCCATGTTTCATTTTATTTACTGTATTGTTGAGTTTGGAAGTTGTTTACTACTGTAGCAACCTCTTATTATCATGTTTTTGTGCCAAGTAAAGTTTCTATGCTAAAGTTGATGATAGATTTGGATCGCTGCGCAGAAACAGCATTGCTGTCTGTCACGAATTCTCACAGAGCTCTCTGTAAAAAAATCGAAAAAATCTGCAAATTTACGAGCGTGATCCTCATATATGTACGCAACTTTAATTAGTTTTGCGTTTTTCCATTTGAGCAAGTCTGGTGCCCCTGCCAGATTCATCTTTACGGACTGTTCTGTTTTTGACAGATTCTGTCTTTTATTTCGCATTGCCGTTTTTGCTATGTTGAATGAGTTTCTTTGTTCCATTAACTTTCAGAAGCTTTGTGCAATGTCCAGAAGTGTTAAGAATGATTGTGTCACCTCTGAATGTGTGAATTTTGGTTATACACTAACCCTCTAATGAGTTGGCTTGAAGTTTGTGTGAAGGAAGTTTTCAAGGGTCAAGAGAAGATGATGATATATTATGATCAAGAAGAGTGAAAGGTCTAAGCTTGGGGATGCCCCGGTGGTTCATCCCTGCATATTTTAAGAAGACTCAAGCATCTAAGCTTGGGATGCCCAAGGCATCCCCTTCTTCATCGACAACATTATCAGGTCACTTCTAGTGAAACTATATTTTTATTCCATCACATCATATGTTCTTTACTTGGAGCGTCGATTTGATTATTTTTTTTTTGAATAAAGTTGGATCCCACCATTCTTATATTGGAGATATTACGCTCCGCTTTTTCATATGGAACACTTGTGTTCTTAATTGTGCTTTAATGTTCATGGCGAAGGCTGAAATTGCTTCGTTAAATTGCTATTTGGTTGGAATCGGAAAATGCTGCATATGGTTTGGCAACTTGGCAATTGTTTGAGCTCTCATAGATCATGTTTAAGCTCTTGCATCATGTAGTTTAATCTATTAATGAAGAACTACCGTAGAGCTTGTTTAATTTGGTTTGCATGATTGGTCTCTCTAAGTCTAGATATTTTCGGGTAAAGTGTTTGAACAACAAGGAAGAGCCTTATAATGCTTGCAATATGTTCTTGTGTAAGTTTTGTTGTACCTGTTCATACTTGTGTTTGCTTCAAACAACCTTGCTAGCCCAAACCTTGTACTGAGAGGAAATGCTTCTCGTGCATCCAAACACCTTGAGCCAAAACCCATGCCATTTGTCTCCACCATATCTACCTACTATGTGGTATTTTTCTGCCATTCCAAAGTAAATTACTTGAGTGCTACCTTTAAAATTGCATTCCTTTACCTTTACAATATATAGCTCATGGGAAAAATAGCTTAAAAACTATTGTGGTGATGAATATGTAGTTATGTGTCTTAGTTCTTATAAGTTGCTTGTTGAGCGGTAACCATGTTTCTGGGGACGCCATCAACTTTACCTTTGTTGGATATCACGTGAGATGCTATGCATGTTCGTATTGTCTGAAGTAAGTGCGATTTCATGATCAAATGGTTTGAGTATGCATATGTTAGAGAAGAACATTGGGCGCTAACTAAAGCCATGTATCATGGTGGAAGTTTCAGTTTGGACATACAACCTCAATCTCTTATGAGAATATTATCTGTTGTTGAATGCTTATGCATTAAAAGAGGAGTCCATTATCTGTTGTCTATGTTGTCCCGGTATGGATGTCTAAGTTGAGAATAATCAAAAGCGAGAAATCCAATGCGTGCTTTCTCCTTAGACATTTGTACAGGCGGCATAGAGGTACCCCTTTGTGACACTTGGTTGAAACATATGTTATGCAATGATAATCCGTGTTTTCCGAGCTAAGTAGGACAAGGTGCGAGCACTATTAGTACTCTATGCATGAGACTTGGAACTTGTAGGAAGTATTATGCATAGCACATATGAATTATTACTACCGTTGACAAAATTGTTTCTATGTTTTCAAAACAAAAGCTCTAGCACAAAAATAGTAATCCATGCTTCCCTCTGCGACGGGCCATTCTTTTACTTTATTGTTGAGTCAGTTTACCTACTTCTTTCTATCTTAGAAGCAAACACTTGTGTTAACTGTGTGCATTGATTCTTACATGTTTACTTATTGCACTTGTTATATTACTCTATGTTGATAAATATCCATGAGATATACATGTTACAAGTTGAAAGCAATTGCTGAAACTTAATCATCCTTTGTGTTGCTTCAATGCATTCTACTTTGAATTTATTGCTAATGAGTTATCTCTTATGCAAGTCTTATTGATCCTTGTTTGAAAGTACTATTTATGAAAAGTTTTGCTATATGATTCATTTGTTTAGTCATTATCTTTATTAGCAATCTTTTGTTCAGATCACTCCATTCATCTCATATGCTTTACAATAATGTTGATCAAGATTATGTTGGTAGCATGTCACTTCAGAAATTATTTGTGTTATCGTTTACCTACTCGAGGGCGAGTAGGAACTAAGCTTGGGGATGCTTGATACGTCTCAAACGTATCTATAATTTCTTATGTTCCATGCTACTTTTATGACAATGCTTGAATGTTTTATACATATTTTACAACATTATTATACATTTTCCCACTAACCTATTAACAAGATGCCGAAGCGCCATTGTTGTTTTCTGCTGTTTTTGGTTTCAGAAATCCTAGTAAGGAAATATTCTCGGAATTGGACGAAATCAACGCCCAGGGTCCTATTTTTGCATGAAGCTTCCAGAGAAGACCAAAAGGAGACGAAGTGGGGCCACGAGGTGGCCACACACTAGGGCGCGCGGCCCAGCCCGGCCGCGCGGCCATAGTGTGGGCCCTCGTGACGCCCGACCTACCCTTCCGCCTACATATAGCCTTCGTCGCGAAACCCCTGTACCGAGGGCCACACGGAAAACCTTCCAGAGACGCCGCCGTCGCGAATCCCATCTCGGGGGATTCGGAGATCGCTTCGGCACCCTGCCGGAGAGGGGAATCATCACCGGAGGGGCTCTACATCATCATGCCCGCCTCCGGATTGATGCGTGAGTAGTTCATCCTTAGACTATGGGTCCATAGCAGTAGCTAGATGGTTGTCTTCTCCGCTTGTGCTATCATTGTATAGACCTTGTGAGCTGCCTAACATGATCAAGATCATCTATTTGTAATGCTACATGTTGTGTTTGGCGGGATCCGATGAATATAGAATATTATGTTAAGTTGATTATCAATCTATCATATATGTGTTTTTTATGTTCTTGCATGCTCTTCGTTTCTAGTAGAGGCTCTGGCCAAGTTGATACTTGTAACTCCAAGAGGGGGTAATTATGCTCGATAGTGGGTTCATGCCTCCATTTAATCTGGGACGGTGTGAAAGTTCTAAGGTTGTGGATATGCTGTTGCTACTAGGGATAAAACATTGATGCGTTGTCTAAGGATATTTGTGTTGATTACATTACGCACCATACTTAATGCAATTATCTGTTGTTTACAACTTAATACTGGAAGGGGTTCGGATGATAACCTGAAGGTGGATTATTTAGGCATAGATGCATGCTGGATAGCGGTCTATGTACTTTGTCGTAATGCCCTGATTAAATCACATAGTAATCATCATTGATATGTATTGAATATTTATTTGTCAATTGCCCGCCTGTAATTTGTTCACCCAGCATGTTAGTTATCTTATTGGAGAGACACCTCTAGTGAACTGTGGACCCCGGTCCATTCTTTTACATCTGAATACATTTTACTGTTTTTACTGTTCTTTGCAAACAAACAACATCTTTCACTCGATACGCTTAATCCTTTGTTTTCAGCAAGCCGGTGAGATTGACAACCTCACTGTTACGTTGGGGCAAAGTACTTTGATTGTGTTGTGCAGGTTCCACGTTGGCGCCGGTTTCACTGGTGTTGCGCCGCATTCCTCCACCAACAACCTTCACGTGCTTCTTGGCTCCTACTGGTTCGATAACCTTGGTTTCATACTGAGGGAAACTTGCTGCTGTGCGCATCATACCTTCCTCTTGGGGTTCCCAACGGACGTGTACATTACGCGCATCAATTGTATTTCAGATGTAAAAAATGGACCGGGGTCCACAGTTCACTAGTGGTGTCTCTCCAATAAGATAAATAGCATGCTGGGTGAACAAAATACATGTGGGAAATTGACAAACAAAGATTCATATACATATCATGATGATCACTATGAGATTTAATCAGGGCATTACGACAAAGAACATAGACCGCCATCCAGCATGCATCTATGCCTAAAAGTCCACCTTCGGGTTAGCATCCGCACCCCCCAGTATTAAGTTGCAAACAACAGACAATTGCATTAAGTATGGTGCGTAATGTAATCAACACAAATATCCTTCGACAAAGCATCGATGTTTTATCCCTAGTGGCAACATCACATCCACAACCTTAGAACTTTCTGTCACTGTCCCAGATTCAATGGAGGCATGAACCCACTATCGAGCATAAATACTCCCTCTTGGAGTTACAAGTATCAACTTGGCCAGAGCCTCTACTAGCAACGAGAGCATGCAAGAACATAAAGAACACATATATGATAGATCAATAATCAACTTGACATAGTATTCCATATTCATCGGATCCTACCAAACACAACATGTAGCATTACAAATAGATGATCTGATCATGTTAGGCAGCTCACAAGATCTAAACATGATAGCACAAGAGGAGAAGACAACCATCTAGCTACTGCTATGGACCCATAGTCCAAGGATGAACTACTCACGCACGTCGGAGGCGGGCATGGTGATGTAGAGCCCTCCGTGATGATTCCCCTCTCCGGCAGGGTGCGAGTGATCTCCTGAATCCCCCGAGATGGGATTGCGCGGCGTCTCTGGAACTTTTCCGTATCGTGGCTCTCGGTACTAGGGTTTTCGCGACGGAGAGTTTAAGTAGGCGGAAGGGCAGCGCAGGGGGCGCTCGAGGGGCCCACCCCATAGGGTGGCGCGGGCCCCTCCTTGGCCGCGCCGCCTATGGTGGCGGCTCCTCGTGGCCCCACTTCGTATCCTCTTCGGTCTTCTGGAAACTCCATGGAAAAATAAGACCGTGGGCTTTTGTTTCGTCCAATTCCGAGAATATTTCCTGTGTAGCTTTTGTTTCGTCCAATTCCGAGAATATTTCCTGTGTAGGATTTCTGGAACCAAAAACAAAATAGGAACGCGCTTCGACATATTGTTAATAGGTTAGTGCCGGAAAATGCATCAAAACATCATAAAGTGTGAACAAAACATGTAGGTATTGTCATAATACTAGCATGGAACATAAGAAATTATAGATACGTTGGAGACGTATCAGTCCTTCATGAGACGATACACGAAATGCATAGGAAAAAAGCTGCATGGGTGATTTTTAAAATAGACTTTAAAAAGGCGTATGATAAGGTGAAATGGCCCTTTCTGCAATAAGTTTTACGTATGATGGGTTTTGACCCTGTTTGTTGTGATAGAATAAAACATTATGTGCATGGCGGGAGTGTAGAAATTAGGGTAAATGATGATACCGATCATAATTTCCAAACTAGGAAATAACTGCAGCAAGGTGATCGTCCCCGATTCTTTTTAATATTGTTGTTGATATGTTAGCGATTCTTATTGCTTGTGCTAAAGATGATGGTAAAAATAGGAGTTTGTTACCGCATTTAATTGACGGGGGAATTTCTATACTTCAATATGCAGATGATACGATCTTATTTATGGAACATGATACTGCTAAGGCTATTAATATGAAACTCATCTTATGTATTTTTGAACAATTATCAGGATTAAAAATTAACTTCCATATGAGTGAAATTTTCTATTTTGGTAAGGCGAAAGACATGGAGCATCAATATAGAAAAATTTTGGGCGCGAATCTAGATCCTTACCTTTTAAATACTTGGTTATTCCTATACATTATAGGAAACTTCAAAATGTGGAGTGGAACCCGTTGAAAATCATTTTACATCTAAGCTAGGATGGGCGTAGCAAAATGCTTTCATATGGGGATAGTCTTGTCTTGATTAATTCGATTCTTACAAGTCTTTCTATGTTTATGCTCTCCTTTTTGGAAATCCCAATTGGGGTAAGCAAGAGGCTTGATTATTATTGATCGAATTTTTTCTGGCAATCTGATGAAAACAAGAAGAACTATAGACTATCAAAATGGATTATTTTATGTACACTGATACGTCTTAAACGTATCTATAATTTCTTATGTTCCATGCTACTTTTATGACAATACTTGAATGTTTTATACATATTTTACATCATTATTATACATTTTCCGGCACTAACCTATTAACAAGATGCCGAAGCGCCAGTTGCTGTTTTCTGCTGTTTTTGGTTTCGAAATCCTACAAAGGAAATATTCTCGGAATTGGACGAAATCAACGCCCGGGGTCCTATTTTTCCACGAAGCTTCCGAAGACCGAAGGGATAACGAAGTGGGCGACGAGGCGCCCACACCACAGGCCGCGCGGCCGGTGGGCCTGCGCGCCCTATGATGTGGGGCCTCGCCCCGACCTACCCTTCCGCCTACTTAAAGCCTTCGTCGCGAATACCCCCTGCGAGAGCCACGATACGGAAAACCTTCCGAGACGCCGCCGCCCAATCCCATCTCGGGGGATTCAGGAGATCGCCTCGGCACCTTGAGGAATCATCACCGGGAGGGCTCTACATCATCATGCCCGCCTCCGGATTGATGCGTGAGTAGTTCATCCTTGGACTATGGGTCCATAGCAGTAGCTAGATGGTTGTCTTCTCCGCTTGTGCTATCATTGTTTAGATCTTGTGAGCTGCCTAACATGATCAAGATCATCTATTTGTAATGCTACATGTTGTGTTTGATGGGATCCGATGAATCTAGAATACTATGTCAAGTTGATTATCAATCTATCATATAAGTGTTGTTTATGTTCTTGCATGCTCTCCGTTGCTAGTAGAGGCTCTGGCCAAGTTGATACTTGTAACTCCAAGAGGGAGTATTTATGCTTGATACTGGGTTCATGCCTCCATTGAATCTGGGACAGTGATAGAAGGTTCTAAGGTTGTGGATGTGCCGTTGCTACTAGGGATAAAACATCGATGCTTTGTCTAAGAATATTTGTGTTTATTACATTACGCACCATACTTAATGCAATTATCTATTGTTTAATACTGGAGGGTGCGGATGCTAACTGAAGGTGGATTATTTAGGCATAGATGCATCTGGATAGCGGTCTATGTACTTTGTCGTAATGCCCTGATTAAATCTCATAGTAATCATCATTGATATGTATTGAATCTTGATTTGTCAATTGCCCATCTGTAATTTGTTCACCCAGCATGTTAGTTATCTTATTGGAGAGACACCACTAGTGAACTGTGGACCCCGGTCCATTCTTTTACATCTGAATACATTCTACTGCAATTATTGTTTTTACTGTTCTTTGCAAACAAACACCATCTTCCACTCGATACGCTTAATCCTTTGTTTTCAGCAAGCCGGTGAGATTGACAACCTCACTGTTACGTTGGGGCAAAGTATCTTGATTGTGTTGTGCAGGTTCCACGTTGGCGCCGGTTTCACCGGTGTTGCGCCGCACTACACTCCTCCACCAACAACCTTCACGTGCTTCTTGGCTCCTACGGTTCGATAACCTTGGTTTCTTTCGAGGGAAAACTTGCTGCTGTGCGCATCACACCTTCCTCTTGGGGTTCACAACGGATGTGTACATCTACGCGCATCAAGCACTTTTTCTGGCGCCGTTGCCGGGGAGATCAAGACACGCTGCAAGGGGAGTCTCCACATCCAATCTCTTACTTTGTTTTTGTCTTGCTTTACTTTATTTTATTTACTGTCTTGTTTGCTTCATATCTAAAAACAAAAAAAATTAGTTACTTTACTTTCTGTCTTATTTACTAGCTCTATATCGAAAACACAAAAAAAATAGTTACTTTATTTACTGTCTTGTTTATTTGCTCTATATCAAAAACACAAAAAAATTAGTTACTTGTCTTTATTTTATTTTATTCTACTTGCTTAGTTTATTTTATTTACCTTTTGTTTATTTCATCATGCTCCATCCTAAGTTTACTTTGAAAGATATACCGGTAGGAAGTGGGTCTATCATTGGAAAAGATAATATAGAAGAATTTTTCACTCATGTTAGTAAGACTGAAGATTTTGAAGATAGATCCTTGGTAGAACTTGCTCCTGATTATGAAATTGCTACTGCCTCTTTAGTGCACATGTTGGAAGCTAGATTTGTTAATCTTAATCCAATAATGCAACATATGTTTCTTACACTGGGTGATATGGAAGAAGGAGAAAAGAAAGATTTTATTCTAGAAACCCTTCTTAGAGAATTTGGTGATGTAGCTAGAGAAGCTAGGAAAGTCTTTATTCGATATAAGATGCTAGGCTTGTGTACCAATTTTGCAAGTATCCTTGAAAAAAGGGAAAAAGATAGGCTAAGATACACTAATAAATTCAATTATGAGGGAGAGATTAAAATACCAATACCTCATAAACTCATAGGAATGCATGAGGCATTAGAAAAGAATTTTGATTGGATTGTCCCTGAAAATTTATTTGAGGAGGATAGTAAGCCTAAGGGTATTGAAAAGGGAGTTCCATACATAAATAAGATACAATGCATAGTTGAGAAAACTCCCGACTCCCGAGGTAATGATGTTGATGCTTCATCTCTTGATGTTACTTGATTTGCACTTTCTGCGCCTAGCTGAAAGACGTTAAAGAAAAGCACTTCTTGAGAGATAACCCAAGTTTCATTTTATTTACTGTATTGTTGAGTCTTGGAAGTTTTTTACTACTGTAGCAACCTCTCCTTAGCATTTTTTTGTGCCAAGTAAAGTCTCTATGGTAAAGTTGATGCTAGATTTGGATTGCTGCGCAGAAACATCATTGCTGTCTGTCACGAATTCGCAGAATCTCTGTAAAAAAATCAAAAAAATCTGAAAATTTACGTGTGTGATCCTCAGATATGTACGCAACTTTCATTAGTTTTGAGTTTTTCCGTTTGAGAAAGTTAAGTGCCCCTGCAAAATTCGTCTTTACGGACTGTTCTGTTTTGACAGATTCTGTTTTTTATTTCGCATTGCCGCTTTTGCTATGTTGAATGAGTTTCTTTGTTCCATTAACTTTCAGAAGCTTTGTGCAATGTCCAGAAATGTTAAGAATGATTGTGTCACCTCTGAATATGTGAATTTTTGATTATTCACTAACCCTCTAATGAGTTTGCTTGAAGTTTGGTGTGGAGGAAGTTTTCAAGGGTCAAGAGAAGAGGATGATATACTATGATCAAGAAGAGTGAAAGGTCTAAGCTTGGGGATGCCCCGGTGGTTCATCCCTGCATATTTTAAGAAGACTCAAGCATCTAAGCTTGGGGATGCCCAATGCATCCCCTTCTTCATCGACAACTTATCAGGTCACTTCTAGTGAAACTATATTTTTATTCCATCACATCTTATGTTCTTTGCTTGGAGCGTCGGTTTGCTTTTATTTTGCTTTGGTTTGAATAAAGTTGGATCCCATCATCCTTATATTGGAGATATTACGCTCCGCTTTTTCATATGGAATAATTGTGCTTTAATGTTCATGGCGAAGGCTGAAATTGCTTCGTTAAATTGCTATTTGGTTGGAATCAGAAAATGCTGCATATGGTTTGGAATAACTTGGCAATTGTTTGAGCTCTCATAGGTCATGTTTAACCTCTTGCATCATGTAGTTTAATTTATTAATGGAGAACTACTGTAGAGCTTGTTAAAATTTGGTTTGCATGATTGGTCTCTCTAAGTCTAGATATTTTCTGGTAAAGTGTTTGAACAACAAGGAAGACAGTGTAGAATCTTATAATGCTTGCAATATTTTCTTGTGTAATTAAGTTTAGCTGTACCTGTTCATACTTGCGTTTGCTTCAAATAACCTTGCTAGCCCAAACCCTGTACTGAGAGGAAATGCTTCTCGTGCATCCAAACACCTTGAGCCAAAACCCATGCCATTTGTGTCCACCATATCTACCTACTATGTGGTATTTTTCTGCCATTCCAAAGTAAATTACTTGAGTGCTATCTTTAAAATTTCATTCCTTTATCTTTGCAATATATAGCTCATGGGACAAATAGCTTAAAAACTATTGTGGTGATAAATATGTAGTTATGTGTCTTAATTCTTATAAGTTGCTTGTTGAGCGGTAACCATGTTTCTGGGACGCCATCAACTTTTTACCTTTGTTGGATATCACGTGAGATGCTATGCATGTTCGTCTTGTCTGAAGTAAGTGATTTCATGATCAAATGGTTTGAGTATGCATATGTTAGAGAAGAACATTGGGCCGCTAACTAAAGCCATGTATCATGGTGGAAGTTTCAGTTTGGATATACAACCTCAATCTCTTATGAGAATATCATTTGTTGTTGAATGCTTAAGCATTAAAAGAGGAGTCCATTATCTGTTGTCTATCACTACAAAGGAAAACAATTCTTTTGACAAATCACTTTCGTCATATTAAGGCCAATTTTCGTCAAGGATTCTTCGCGGTGACAAAATTTGATCGTCATGGGGTTCGTCAAGGAAGCTCCGTCATAAAATATCGGGGGTGACGGTATGCATTTTTTCGTCAACGTCAAATGTTTGATGGTGACGACCTGCAAATTCGTCAACATCAAAGGTTCTTTGTTGACAGACAGGTTTGTCACGAAAAATTGCAACTTTCGTCAATATCTAAATCTTGGGAAGTTTCTGATTGGTCCAAAAAAAGCATACGTGGCCTTACATGTGGGTCCCATTTGGCTTCTGACAACATGGGTCCGACGGCGCTGACATGGATATCTGTCATGTGGGACCGGCATGGTGCTGACTGGTGGGACCGACAAAATATTATGACAAGCTGGACCCACAATATTCTGACCGGTGGGATCCACAAAATTCAGACAAGTGGGACCAGGTTGTTGCCGACATATGGGTCCCAATAATGCTGACTGGTGGGACCCACAAATTCTGACAAGTGGGACCACAAATTGGTGCCACGTGGTTTCATTTAATAGTGACGTTGTGACATTTTCCGTCACCTTTTGAATTTGACAAAATTTGAGAGCATTTGAATTATTTGCGAAATTTGGGGAACAAAAAAACTGGCGAAATATCAAAAAGTAGACAATAAATATCATACTTAAATGGTGGCACAAGAAGTATATATGTCTCTCACAGACCGAAAGATTCATAAGAAAATTACAATTGGAACACAAAGAAATTAAAAGACCTATGATTAATAATGTTGTAGGACGGTGGTGCAATAGATTAGTTGCCCTGGGATTGAGACATGGATGGTGGCTGGGATGTCCTCAAGAGCAAATTAAGCACGGCATCCATTTCTGTGAGCCTCTTTTCATAAGCCAGAGTCTTTTCTTCTTGGGCTTTCTTCACAGCTTCAAGTTCTTCCTCCTGCTTCTTCCTGATGTCTTCAAATTTTTCATCTTGTTCTTGCAGTCTTGCCTGCATCTCACTGTGGTACGTTTCAGCTGCCTGTATGGAGTTCTGCTCTTGATCTGCCAGTCTTTGTTGTAGCTCTCGGATGCGTGTAGCTGAGACAGAAGACTTCCTGGAACTTGTTGCGACGCCCAATCTTGGTAGGAATGTGCTGTTGCAGGTGGTGGATGGGCTTTTCTCGCTCAGAACTAGCTGAACAATTTGCAAATCAGTCAAATCAGGTTCATCTTCATTGCGTGGCGCCGCTTTTTTTGCCACCATTTGATCCTGCATAAAGATTACAATCATTGCATGGACAACATACAAAACTGGATTATATTATATTGTGCTAATAAGAAATATTTCTTACATATGCACTTTTTGCTTCAGCACTCATAATGTTATCCTTGGTAGTGTGTGTGATTCTAAAAAATTCAATTGGAGAGGTTTCTTGTTCCTGCTGCTGAGCCTTCTGCTTGAAAAAATGTAGAATGCACATTACCATTGTACACTGTCTATGACAGAAGTATGAACTGTATTGGGAAATTCAGAACACTTACTAGATGTTCCCAGTGAGCAACATAGCTTCGAGATCCAGTGGTATGGAACTGTTTCACAGCTTCTCTGTTCTTTCCATTTATTACACACAGTTCCTATGTTCAGTACATGCATTTTATTTATCCAGATCAGAGAAATGTAAGAATTCAGTAGCTGTTATTGAAAGGAATAACGTTTATGTACCTGGTACTTCTCATCAAACCATCTTTTCACCAGTTCTTTCCAGCTTTTCTCTTCTACGTGACCTGGCTTCTCGAGATATGCTTGCTCCAGTGTGAGATTTTTAATTTTGGGCCAATACTCCTTTTTAAGCCTATATCGGAACTGCCGAATACTAACTTGCAGCATATCAGTGCACACATCTTGAGCCACCTCATCATTTTTGTCCATATTAAACTTTCCCTGCAAAATAGTGAAGCATTAATCAGTAGATTCTTAGATAGTTGATCATGTAGCATACTAATTAGGTTAAACCAAGATTGTACAGGACTCACCGCTACTGTACTTATAGCATGAGGAATGACATGTTTGAGAGTTGCATCTTTCCTGTACTGTGTCCAGTGTGTTGCAAGCGGCATTTTTTCACGGATGTGAATACCAACCTCATTGCTCAGCTTTGCTGACTGGACATAATCCTTGGGTCTCCTGACACCAGGAGTGAATTCAATTGGCATCTTATTGCCACCATGTCTTCTTGTGTACTCATGTAGTCCATGGCCCATGGTACGTCTGCGTCCACCTCTCTTTCTCTTACTACCGTCAGATGTTGTCAATGTCTCTGAAATAAGAGATATGAAATGATTCTCTTTTATATGAAAATATGCGGTACAGTGTTTAGTTTTTACAAATTTTCATACCTTGCCGCTCAAAGTTTACAATTTGATTGTCCTCAGGAGATGAGGTGCTGCCTCCAGATGTCATGATCTGGTTAGGTGAGGGTGCTCCTTCAGTGTTCAGACCAGCAGTGGCCGTCGGCTCATCAGATGACCCAGCTTGAGGTTCAGTTGTTGCCATTGATCTTGTTGCAATGTTGGATGGTGCAACTTCAGGTCTGGATCGCTTCTTCTGTGCAACTATTGCAGAAGAAGCAACTATCTGCAAGCAAAGTAGAGGCTACATTAGTAGGAAACATTTAGCATGTACGTATTTCCTATCATAGTTCAGACATAGTTCCACAGACCTGAGCTGAAGTATTGCCGACAGTGCGCTGATCCTCATCTGAATGAAGATCATCATCAGCAGTAGCTATCTCTTCTGGATTCGGTTCATACGAAGGGTCCTCTTCGACCTCCATCTCTTCGCAGTCTGTGTCCTTTAGATTGTTACTAGTTCCTATTTGTACCCCACCATACACTAATGTACGTGCAAAACCAGTGAAATCTTTCTGAAATTTGTGGCCAGGTCCATATCTGTCAGCGAAAATTTTTTCCATGCGTACTACATTTTCTTGCATTTGTTTCTCCTTGGCAAGCTCATATGCCGGCTTGACGGGTTTTTGTGTCTCCGCTGAAATAATCGGAAGAGCGGAGCATGAACAAAACATAAGAGGGGGCCAATTCCATAGAAAACAGCAAATAATTGTCTTTGCAAAATATTGTACAACAGCAAATGATTGAAAACATAAGAGTCTACGTATGATGTCGGCGAACAAAACATAAGAGGGGACATATGCCAGGCTAAGGGACATCATGTGCTTTTAGATATCTACTCGTAACAAATAATTGACACAAGAGACTCCCCTCGCACACTGAATTATGCATGTCTGTTGATAGCTTGGCGGGCTTGGTATGCACGTAATGAGGTATGGGTAGTTCAGTCCTATACCGATAGAAGTTCAGATATGTGCTGATAGAAGTTCAGATATGTGCTGATAGAAGTTCAGATTTCTGCTGATAGAAGTTCAGATATGTGCTGAAATTTGATTTTTGACTTTTGAAAGACATAGATAAACAAAAATTGTGGAAATAAATAGACTGATGAAACAAAGTACATGATTAAAAAAACTTCATTACATTGTTAAGACGTGCATTGCACGTGCAAACTAACTAGTTCCATAGAAAACAGCAAACAATTGTTCTAGATCAAACTGTGCTTCCCTCTGAAACTGAGGAATAAAAGTCTGAAGCAATGTCGTTGTTCACTGTAGCTCGTCAGGCTGTTTTCGGCAACGGCTAGAATTAGTTCAGTTAAGTGTTTCGGCAAACAATTGTCTATGCAAAAGATTGTACAGCAGCGGGATGGCAAAGATTGTATAGCACGGCATGATTGTCTCTGGAATAAAAACGATAAACCCTATACGTATGATGTCGGGATTGGATCTATCAAATATGCAAGATCTAGATATAGGTCAAACGGGCGTGGTAGACATGTAAAACCGATCTCTCGATCTAACCATCCGAAAAACACAACAACAAGCCGATCACCGACAGATTTACCTTGGCGTTTCTTCGAGCTGGGCGCCTTCTTCGGCGTGTGTGCGCGATTTTCCTTCCCCCCGACGTTTCGACGACTGCCGGCCATGGCGACCACCGGCCGGGGAGATAGTTGCGAGATGGAAGAACGTCCGGCGAAGACACCGGATCGGGGTGAGCACGAGAGGATGAGGTCGGGGGGGTGGGGAGTTAAGATGCTCGTAAATCATGGGGGAGAGGCACGACGTATATAAGGGAGGGCGAAATATTTGATAGGTGGGGTGCGCGGGAGGAGTGGAGGGAACGAAAAATTTGTGTGTTTTGGCAGCCGTCGTACTAAAATTTGGAGGGAACAAGGTTTTGCCGTGGAAGAAAAAATATTACTCTGAAAATGGAACTGTACATGTATATTTAAAAAATACCAGAACATGAATGGGATGCATGAAAAAAATCTAAATTTGGGACCCTCATTTCGTTCGAAAACCCCTCTTTGGACACATGAATGGAACATGAATGGGCCATTCCCCCCTCTTTTCGTCCGAAAACCCCTCTTTCGACACATCTACACCATGGGGACACCATGCCACCAACTCCAAAAAATCAAAACCCATAGCAACCAAGGTTTCATATCACAATGTGCACAAGGGTGCCAAATCATGCTCCAATCCATGGTGGTTTGGTCAGTTTTTGGCCATTCCCCCCTCTTTTCGTCCGAAAACCCCTCTTTCGACACATCTACACCATGGGGACACCATGCCACCAACTCCAAAAAATCAAAACCCATAGCAACCAAGGTTTCATATCACAATGTGCACAAGGGTGCCAAATCATGCCCCAATCCATGGTGGTTTGGTCAGTTTTTGGCCATTCCCCCCTCTTTTCGTCCGAAAACCCCTCTTTCGACACATCTACACCATGGGGACACCATGACACCAACTCGAAAAAATCAAAACCCATAGAAACCAAGGTTTCATATCACAATGTGAACAAGGGTGCCAAATCTTGCCCCAATCCATGGTGGTTTGGTCAGTTTTTGGCCATTCCCCCCTCTTTTCGTCCGAAAACCCCTCTTTCGACACATCTCCACCATGGGGACACCATGCCACCAACTCCAAAAAATCAAAACCCATAGCAACCAAGGTTTCATATCACAATGTGCACAAGGGTGCCAAATCATGCCCCAATCCATGGTGGTTTGGTCAGTTTTTGGCCATTCCCCCCTCTTTTCGTCCGAAAACCCCTCTTTCGACACATCTACACCATGGGGACACCATGACACCAAGTCCAAAAAATCAAAACCAATAGAAACCAAGGTTTCATATCACAATGTGAACAAGGGTGCCAAATCTTGCCCCAATCCATGGTGGTTTGGTCAGTTTTTGGCCATTCCCCCTCTTTTCGTCCGAAACCCCTCTTTCGACACATCTCCACCATGGGGACACCATGCCACCAACTCCAAAAAACCAAAACCCATAGCAACAAAGGTTTCATATCACAATGTGCACAAGGGTGCCAAATCTTGCCCCAATCCATGGTGGTTTGGTCAGTTTTTGGCCATTCCCCCTCTTTTCGTCCGAAAACCCCTCTTTCGACACATCTCCACCATGGGGACACCATGCCACCAACTCCAAAAAACCAAAACCCATAGCAACAAAGGTTTCATATCACAATGTGCACAAGGGTGCCAAATCTTGCCCCAATCCATGGTGGTTTGGTCAGTTTTTGGCCATTCCCCCTCTTTTCGTCCGAAAACCCCTCTTTCGACACATCTACACCATGGGGACACCATGCCACCAACTCCAAAAAATCAAAACCCATAGCAACCAAGGTTTCATATCACAATGTGCACAAGGGTGCCAAATCATGCCCCAATCCATGGTGGTTTGGTCAGTTTTTGGCCATTCCCCCTCTTTTCGTCCGAAAACCCCTCTTTCGACACATCTACACCATGGGGACACCATGACACCAACTCGAAAAAATCAAAACCCATAGAAACCAAGGTTTCATATCACAATGTGAACAAGGGTGCCAAATCTTGCCCCAATCCATGGTGGTTTGGTCAGTTTTTGGCCATTCCCCCTCTTTTCGTCCGAAAACCCCTCTTTCGACACATCTCCACCATGGGGACACCATGCCACCAACTCCAAAAAATCAAAACCCATATAAACCAAGGTTTCATATCACAATGTGCACAAGGGTGCCAAATCATGCCCCAATCCATGGTGGTTTGGTCAGTTTTTGGCCATTCCCCCTCTTTTCGTCCGAAAACTCCTCTTTCGACACATCTACACCATGGGGACACCATGACACCAAGTCCAAAAAATCAAAACCAATAGAAACCAAGGTTTCATATCACAATGTGAACAAGGGTGCCAAATCTTGCCCCAATCCATGGTGGTTTGGTCAGTTTTTGGCCATTCCCCCTCTTTTCGTCCGAAACCCCTCTTTCGACACATCTCCACCATGGGGACACCATGCCACCAACTCCAAAAAACCAAAACCCATAGCAACAAAGGTTTCATATCACAATGTGCACAAGGGTGCCAAATCTTGCCCCAATCCATGGTGGTTTGGTCAGTTTTTGGCCATTCCCCCTCTTTTCGTCCGAAAACCCCTCTTTCGACACATCTCCACCATGGGGACACCATGCCACCAACTCCAAAAAACCAAAACCCATAGCAACAAAGGTTTCATATCACAATGTGCACAAGGGTGCCAAATCTTGCCCCAATCCATGGTGGTTTGGTCAGTTTTTGGCCATCCCCCCTCTTTTCGTCCGAAAACCCCTCTTTCGACACATCTACACCATGGGGACACCATGCCACCAACTCCAAAAAATCAAAACCCATAGCAACCAAGGTTTCATATCACAATGTGCACAAGGGTGCCAAATCATGCCCCAATCCATGGTGGTTTGGTCAGTTTTTGGCCATTCCCCCCTCTTTTCGTCCGAAAACCCCTCTTTCGACACATCTACACCATGGGGACACCATGACACCACAACAACAACAACCAAGCCTTTCAGTCCCAAACAAGTTGGGGTAGGCTAGAGTTGAAACCCATAAGATCTCGAAACCAAGTCATGGTTCCGGAACGTGGATAGCTAACTTCCACGCACCCCTATCCATGGCTAAATCTTTGTCGATATTCCAAACCTTCAGGTCTCTCTTAACGGACTCCTCCCATGTCAAGTTTGGTCTACCACGACCCCTCTTAACATTCTCATCACGCTTTATCCGTCCGCTATGCACTGGCGCTTCCGGAGGCCTCCGTTGGATATGTCCAAACCATCTGAGACGATGTTGGACCAGCTTCTCTTCAATCGGTGCTACCCCAACTCTCTCCCGTATATCGTCATTCCGTACCCGATCCTTTCTTGTGTGGCCACATATCCATCTCAACATGCGCATCTCTGCTACACTTAACTGTTGGATATGTCGTCTCTTCGTTGGCCAACACTCAGCGCCATACAACATCGCAGGTCGGATAGCTGTCCTATAAAACCTGCCTTTTAGCTTTTGTGGCACTCTCTTGTCACAGAGTACGCCCGAAGCTTGGCGCCACTTCATCCAACCAGCCTTGATTCGGTGGCCCACATCTTCATCGATATCGCCATCCTTCTGCAACATGGACCCCAAATATCGAAAAGTGTCTCTCTCCGGTACCACCTGCCCATCAAGGCTAACCTCTCCCTCCTCGTGCCTAGTAGAACTGAAACTGCACCTCATGTATTCAGTTTTAGTTCTACTAAGCCTAAAACCTTTCGATTCGAGAGTTCGCCTCCACAACTCTAACTTTCTATTAACCCCCGTTCGGCTATCATCGACTAGCACCACATCATCCGCAAAGAGCATACACCATGGGATGTCTCCTTGTATATCCCTTGTGACCTCATCCATCACCAAATCAAAAAGATAAGGGCTCAAAGCTGACCCTTGGTGTAGCCCTATTCTAATTGGAAAGTCATCAGTGTCGCCATCGCTTGTTCGAACACTTGTCACAACATTATCATACATATCCTTGATGAGGGTAATGTACTTTATTGGGACTTTGTGTTTCTCCAAGGCCCACCACATGACATTCCGAGGTATCTTATCATAGGCCTTCTCCAAATCAATGAACACCATATGAAGGTCCTTCTTTTGCTCCCTGTATCTCTCCATCAGCTGTCGTACCAAGAAGATGGCTTCCATGGTAGACCTCCCAGGCATGAAACCAAATTGGTTTTTGGTCACGCTTGTCAACCTTCTTAAGCGGTGCTCAATGACTCTCTCCCATAGCTTCATAGTATGGCTCATCAGCTTGATTCCACGGTAATTAGTACAACTTTGAACATCCCCCTTGTTCTTGAAGATTGGTACTAAAATACTCCGCCTCCATTCTTCGGGCATCTTGTTTGACCGAAAAATGAGGTTGAAAAGCTTAGTTAGCCATACTATCGCTACGTCCCCAAGGCCTCTCCACGCCTCGATGGGGATACCATCAGGACCCATCGCCTTGCCGCCTTTCATCCTCCTTAACGCCTCCTTAACCTCAGACTCCTGGATACGTCGCACAAAGCACATGCTGGTATCATCAAAGGAGTCGTCTAGCTCAATGGTAGAGCTCTCAGCCTCTCCATTGTAAAGGTTGTCAAAGTACTCCCGCCATCTACGCTTGATCGCCTCATCCTTCACAAGAAGCTGATCATCTCCGTCCTTGATGCATTTGACTTCGTTGACATCCCTCGTCTTCCTCTCCCTAAACTTGGCCATCTTATAGATGTCCCTTTCGCCTTCCTTCGTGTTTAAACGTTGGTAGAGGTCCTCATACGCCCGACCCCTTGCTTCACTCACCGCCCGCTTTGCAGCCTTCTTCGCCACCTTGTACTTCTCCATGTTAGCTGCACTCCTGTCCAGATATAGGCATCTGAAACAGTCCTTTTTCTCCCTAATAACCTTCTGGACCTCATCGTTCCACCACCAGGTATCCTTAGCTTCCCTTCTACTTCCCTTAGTCACCCCAAACTCCTCTACAGCGACCTTCCGCAAGCAGGTCGCCATACTCGTCCACATCATGTTTGCATCGCCTCCTTCCTCCCAAGGGCCCTCCTTAATAACCCTCTCCCTGAAAGCCTGGGATGCCTCACCCTTGAGCTTCCACCACTTTGTTCTAGCGACTTTGGCGCGCTTACCCCGCTGGACACGGATCCTAAAGCGAAAGTCAGCAACCACCAGCTTATGTTGAGGGACAACACTCTCTCCAGGTATCACCTTACAATCAATGCAGGCGCGTCTGTCTTCTCTTCTAGAGAGGACAAAATCAATCTGGCTAGAGTGTAGACCACTACTGAACGTCACTAGATGGGATTCTCTCTTCCTAAAGAGGGTGTTAGCTACGACCATGTCATAGGCTAGAGCGAAGCTCAGGACATCTTCTCCTTCTTGGTTCCTGATGCCATAGCCAAAGCCCCCATGCACCCTTTCAAAACCTGTGTTAGATGTACCCACATGGCCATTGAGGTCTCCTCCTATGAAGAGCTTCTCACCAATAGGTACCCTCCTAACCAAGTCCTCCAGGCCTTCCCAGAACTCCCTCTTGGTGCTCTCATTGTGGCCTACTTGTGGGGCATACGCGCTGATAACATTGAGGACTAAGTCCCCAACAACCAGCTTGACAAGGATCATCCGGTCCCCTTGCCTCTTGACATCCACAACTCCATCCCTGAGGCTCTTATTGACCAAGATGCCTACTCCATTTTTGTTTGAAGTTGTCCCCGTGTACCACAACTTGAAACCGGTATCATCCACCTCCTTCGCCTTCTGTCCCTTCCATTTGGTCTCTTGGACACATAGGACATCAACACGCCTCCTCACCGCTGTATCAACTAACTCCCGTAACTTACCCGTCAGGGACCCTACGTTCCAGCTACCTAAGCGTATCCTCCTAGGCTCGGCTAACTTCCTTACCCTCCGCACTCGTCGAGTCAAATGCGGAGACCCTTGCTCATTTTTCACTACACCGGGGCGTCGGTGCAGCGCGCCACTAAGGATGCGGCGACCCGACCCTTGCTCACTTATCACCGTATCCAGATCAAGATACGGCGCGCCACCAAGGGGGTGACGGCCCGGCCCTTGCCCATTTGACACCACACCCGGGTTCCGATGTGGCGCGTCGCTAAGAGGGTTACGCCCCAACGAGGTTCCTTTGGGTTTCATCTCCATAAGAGTGGCTGGGTTTTTTACGTTGGCTCGCCTCGCCTATCACAACCCTCCTCCTTTACCCGGGCTTGGGACCGGCTATGTTGAGACAACATAGGCGGAGTTGGGGACACCATGACACCAACTCGAAAAAATCAAAACCCATAGAAACCAAGGTTTAATATCACAATGTGAACAAGGGTGCCAAATCATGCCCCAATCCATGGTGGTTTGGTCAGTTTTTGGCCATTCCCCCTCTTTTCGTCCGAAAACCCCTCTTTCGACACATCTACACCATGGGGACACCATGACACCAACTCGAAAAAATCAAAACCCATAGAAACCAAGGTTTAATATCACAATGTGAACAAGGGTGCCAAATCTTGCCCCAATCCATGGTGGTTTGGTCAGTTTTTGGCCATTCCCCCCTCTTTTCGTCCGAAAACCCCTCTTTCGACACATCTCCACCATGGGGACACCATGCCACCAACTCCAAAAAATCAAAACCCATAGCAACCAAGGTTTCATATCACAATGTGCACAAGGGTGCCAAATCATGCCCCAATCCATGGTGGTTTGGTCAGTTTTTGGCCATTCCCCCTCTTTTCGTCCGAAAACCCCTCTTTGGACACATCTACACCATGGGGACACCATGACACCAACTCGAAAAAATCAAAACCCATAGAAACCAAGGTTTCATATCACAATGTGAACAAGGGTGCCAAATCTTGCCCCAATCCATGGTGGTTTGGTCAGTTTTTGGCCATTCCCCCCTCTTTTCGTCCGAAAACCCCTCTTTCGACACATCTCCACCATGGGGACACCATGCCACCAACTCCAAAAAATCAAAACCCATAGCAACCAAGGTGTCATATCACAATGTGCACAAGGGTGCCAAATCATGCCCCAATCCATGGTGGTTTGGTCAGTTTTTGGCCATTCCCCCTCTTTTCGTCCGAAAACCCCTCTTTCGACACATCTACACCATGGGGACACCATTTTTTGAGGTACCTAACTTCAAATGGACTGAAATTTGGCACAAGGGTGCATCAACATGTGGGTAATGACGCTTGCATGCTATCTTGGCAGTTTGGTTTGAAAATTTTCAAAAATTCATCCCCTAAACTCAAGAAGAGGCATCACTTGTCAAGCATGTACATCTTAGGTTTGACCAAACACTCAAAATTCCAGCCCTAATCATGTTATGAAATTCTTAGAAATTCGAAAGAATTTACATACTCGATTCATTTTTATTTATTTCTTTCTATGTGTGATCACTAATTCGTATTTAAAATATTTTATAGTTTTTAATACCCATCTTGAAAATTCTGTGCCTGCCCATCCGTCATGCGTGGGACCCATGTCAAAGTAATGGGAAAGTGGACTACATGCAGGAATCCACGTTTTCACACGCACGCGTCACACAGAGGAACCCAAACGGCAGCATCTACTGTATATCCATCGGCCCCATCGTCTCTCCCACCCGCAACTTCTATTCCCCAATCTGGCAAAAAACCCTGATTGCACCTCCACCAGCGCACCACCGACCTCCCCTTCCACCGAAGATCCCGAAGATGAAGCGTGTTCGCGGAGACGAGCCGGAGGCGAGTGCGGTCGTCAACGTTGACAGAAGCGACGGCGATGCTCCGGTAGTCGTCGACGCCGCGGAGGCGGGATCTTCCTCCGGAACTAGCAGAGCCGCTCTTCGCCGCGCCGTGACCGTGGAGGGCTCCGCCCAACCGGCCGTGGTCGCCGTCGCTGATGAGGCCAACGGAGACGTCCTCGCTCCCGCGGCACAAGCAGATGACCAGGGCTTTGATCCGAATGACCCGTTCTACCGCCACTCCAGGCAGTACCGCGAGCTATATGGCCCCAGAGAGTGCGACGAGTTCGAAGAGGAGGCCTCGGACAACTGCAGCGAGGTACTCTACTTTTCCGATCGATCCCCTGTTTTTCTTGATCTTACTGTTCACCTTAGGGTTTGCTCGTACGGTAGATTGATTTGCCCTGTCTGCAACTTGTTGTACAAATTGATGATTCTGGGGGTTCTTACTCATCCGATTTATGGTTTGTAGTTACTAGATTTGTAATATTTGATGCACATGTTGATTCAACTGTACCAAAGTATGAACCAAATGATTTATGGTACCATGAATATTCATGCATGTTTCAAATTAGTAGATGACAGTTATCTTAATTAGGTCATGATTCCTTGTGTGTGATGAATCATACCTGCTTAGTGTAATGCTCACTGCATTTCAAACTTAAATTCATCCGAATATGGATCATAGCAGAGTGATCAGATGCATGTAATAGTGTGTACATCATTTTTATTTAGGGAACAAATGAATGATCAGGTGCATGTAATTTATGACCACCATTCTTGAATTCCTGCTTATTGATATTAATGTTCATAAAAAATATTTAATGCTTGAATTGTATTTCAGTTAATTTCCTTCTCTCACTTCTTCTTTACTTTCAAATTCGCAGGAAGACTCTGACGACATTGGCAGCGACAAGGAGGACCGGGACCGGAAGAGCCGCTTCGTTCTGAAGAAGCTGAAGACTGGCCAGATCCCTTTCCGCCGGGACGGTAAGCCTAATTGCCCATTCTGCGGCAGGGTTTTCCCGAAGGATATTGAGAGTCTGATCCAGCACGCGACGGGAGTTGGAAAAGGTAGCGCGCACAAGCACAAGGCTGCTAGCAAGGCGAAGCACGCTGCCTTTGGCAAGTTCCTCAGGGACTACGTCAAGACTGGCCTCATCCCGCTCGTCGGTCCAGCTGTTGGCCCTCATGTTGTCCACTAAATTTAGTTTCTGTTTAGTTGTTCCCCTGGAGGTTCATGGTTAAACTATGTCATGTTTCAAAGACTATGTTCTACTTTTGTTATTTGGAACATGGGCAATCATACCCAGTTGTTTAAGACTATGTCATGTTTATATGTTGTTTGCTGTTGCAGAAGCATTACTGCTGCACATCTTATCTCTTTTTTCATGTTGATGCACGCTGCATTTGTGTAGATGTTTGGCTACAGCAGAGTTGTGTAGATTACATATCCCTTTGTCCCACAAGTTTACTACTTTTATGTCTCCTTTTTTCGACTTGTAGTTGCTGTTGTTAGTTTCTAGTTTTGTTTTCATAAATACAATCTGTGTTGGTAATCAGCAAAATTGAAACCTCACATGACAATTTGGAGGATGTGGTGCTCGAATAATAGTGGAAATGTGATATTATTTTTTACATGCATAATATATAGAAAATAGCTAGATCTCTAAATCGATGCATATGAAGCTACATATAAATTCTTGGTCATAATCCCCTTATCTAAAGGGGATGGATGCATGGCTTCACATCGTCGTCGCTTTCATCGTCAGTATCTTCGCCGTCTGAGTAGTAGTACCTCCTGCACATTGTTCCGTCGAACACCTTCACTGTGAGCACATCATCGCCTTCATATTTGAAGTGTAAGAACCAGCCGAAATCCACACCATGCGCGATGGCGAATTTCTCCCAGCCCTTGTCGAGGTACATCCGGCCTTGTCCGTCAAATAGGACCTCCACGGTCCAGAGACGAGGACCGCAGTCAGCTGCTCGCAGATACACCTTAGCTGGCTCCTGGCCGTGAAGATAGTCCGCAAATTTGTTTGGTAGTTTCTGCAAAGAGATCGAGCGCCGATCGTTTCAAATTAAAGGTTTTTTAAAACATGCCCATAATTAATCACATGCATCATATATGTGGGAACGCGTACATACCTTCTTGACCAAAGGGTCTTCATAGACGACGATGAAGAACTCCTCTATGATCAATGGCAGTGTTGACGGTGGTGGTGGCAATGATGATGATCCACTTCCCCTTCCCCTTCCCCTTCCCCTCCGCGTCCGAGACGTGGAAGCCATGGCAATGGATCAACTGTATGTGAACAAAGAAGAGAGAGGCAGAACCAAGAAGAGAGAGGCAGAACCTATTGACAGAAGAGATGGCCGTGTGGGTGTTTATAAGGGAGAGATGACCGTTGTAGGTGTTTACACAATAAAATAAGGAGGAGATGACCGTTGTGGGGGTTTACACAATAAATTATGGAGGAGAAGACCGTTGTGGGGGTACATATCTCAACTAAAAAGTAATGCAGACTATCTTGACGGAAATTGAACAAATGGGTACAACAAATCGTTGATGGTTTATCTTTTTTGCGTGAAGACTTGTGTAGATTACATATCCCTTTGTCCCACAAGTTTAGTACTTTTATGTCTCCTTTTTTCGACTTGTAGTTGCTGTTGTTAGTTTCAAGTTTTGTTTTCATAAATACAATCTGTGTTGGTAATCAGCAAAATTGAAACCTCACAGTACGATTTCATGGCAAAATATTAACTTATATATAGTAAAAACCAACTAGCAAAAAGCATCTACAGTTTGAAAATAACTGAGTAGCAGCCAAAAGCACCTCACGCAGGAGGGACACAAAACCAAAATATGAGGTGGTCATGCAGCATCAAGGACTCTGTCGACCACGATCTTGCGGTAGAGCTCGTAAGAGACCCAAGCATCAATGGCTGCATAGTCGATGTTCATATTTGGAAGTGGGAAGTCCCCCCACAGTCTGTGCCGATGGTGGTGGAACTTCTTCTTCATATCACCGTAATATGAATCAATGAGTCTGGCTGCCATGGTAGCCATGCCAGCCCTCGGATAACCAGTGTACTTGAAGTACTCGTCCTGGAGATCGACGTAGTACTCAGGAGGAATCTCCATGTGCCATGACCTCCACAGAACTTTCGTGTCACCACGGATGTCAACACTCGCAAACGTGATTCCTTCTCGAAAGAAATCGCAGATAGCCGGAGCGTCCCACCGGGCAGCACTGCAGTAAACAAAGTAATGTACTAGTCACAGATCGAGCATATGAACTAGGAAACAAATTGGGGATCAAGTAATGTAAAAAGGAAGTGACAGATCGACCATATGAACTAGTAAATCAAATGAGGAATCAAGAAAACTAAAAAAGAGTCACAGATCGAGCATATGAACTAGTCAATCGTACGACGAATCAAGTAAACTAAGTAGCAAATATGCAAGAACCTACATATATAGGAGACGAAGATGAAACAAATTAATAAATCGGGAACAATGTCTAGCAGATTTAGATCGGGAATGTACTGATATTCGGGAACAATGTCTAGCAGTTGTAGATCGGGAATGTACTTATTTTCGGGAACAATGTGTAACGAGAGTCGAAGAGAGACACAACGGCGGAAACTAAAAAACCCCAATCCAAAGATTCAAAAAGGGGATTAGTTCTAACGCTGCGTAGTGGAACACCAGCACATGTCGACGCATGCAGAGTTGAACCACGGCGATCTTCTTCTCGTCCTCGGCTCGATGGTTGGTGTACTCGAAGTCGAGGCCCACGAACTTGTGCTCCTCTTCCTTGAGCCACTCCGTGTACATGTCGAGGACGCGGCGCACTTGCCAGGGGTCGTTGGTGTAGACGACTTCCAGTTCCTGGCCGTCGTGGATGTGGACTACGCGCGTGCTGGACCAGTAGTACACTTCCTGCTCATCCATGTCCATGGCGACGCGGCGGCGGGAGACGAGGACAATGAGGGAGCGGAGACGACGAGAAGTGGGAAACCAGGAAGCGGTGCGAATATTGAGACGGTAGGGGAGGGGGAAGGGGATAAAAATCATCCCCATTAATTACTCCGTGCGAATATTGAGACGCGTAGACGACGAGAATATTGACGCGGGTCTTGACTTCTGACGTGGAGTCCAACTGACCAGTGGGGCCTGCGCATTCGATCGTGTTGTCACGTCAAAACCCAGCACCGCCCATTTGCCCTCCTCTTGACCTACCGAAATTTACTCCACGATATAACTGGCCATCATATCACGACCTCCTTCAGCCGCCGCCAGATCTCGCCACGTCTCTCGCCGCCACAGCTCGCCACGTCTCTCGCCGGCGACACTTGTAAGACTCTCGCTCCGCGTCGAGACCAAGGATGGCGCCTACTAGTGGAGTAAGTAAATAAAATGTACGTCTCGCGATCGATCGTTGTTTCCGATTTGTAATCTTTCTTCATATTTTTTCCAGTGTCCAGTTTGCTTTGACAAGAAGGGGATGTGCGGCGGAGGGGGAGTCACGTTAGGTTTTTTCGTGCAAACACTACAAGAGGGTTTTGAGGAGAAGACGGTACATGCGCTTATAAGTTTAAAATTCATTCAGATGTTTTATTAATTCACCGCCACATCAAAGTTTAACACGTGATCCTATTAGTTATTGCTAGTTTAGTACTATTATTCAGATGTGTGTAATAATTGTTCTTCACCATATGTATTAACCGCTTATTTATGGTTCAGTTTTAGGATAGTTGTGATAAATTTTACGTTCATATGAGTTTTACGATAGTTGTAGCTGTTAGAGATAGAGGTATCGGTAGAAGTTCAGTCATAGAAAATCAGTCCTATACCGATAGAAGTTCAGATATGTTCTGATAGAAGTTCAGATATGTGCTGATAGAAGTCCTAGATACATACGATGTATTAGTTGCGCAACAATGTACCTCCCCTATATATTAATGAGATCTGAGAATAGTTAACTTACTTTTGTATTAACTCTACTGAATTTAGGTCATCCCTTGCTACTATAGACCGTATTTCCTTCAGAAGTATGGTGTCGAGACCTCCGACAGGACAACTTTTGAAGTTGCACTTAGAACCAAAGATGGCCATGCATTTGTTGTTAATGTTACCAACAGAGCTGGCAGAACCTATATCAACGGAAGATTTTGGAACGAATTTGCTAGAGTGTACAATTTTAAGGTTGGCATGGAGTTAATTTTCAGAATTAACTCATCTGGTCAGGATACTCTTGTAATAACTGGAACTGAACCACTAATCCATCCAGGTAATTTTCCACCTTTGGACAGAATGATTGATCATATTAATTATTCCATATTAAGTCAGTTATTTTAATTATGCAGCTTACTACCAGTTGTCCCGTACGAAGCGTGACATTGTTGACTCGCTCAGTACTACTGATGGAACAATGATAAATTGGAGGATGATGCATACCGTCATTCTTCAGGTGGACAACTTGGACTACCTTGTTGAGTACCACAATGCTGGAGATTATGATCAAGGAGCACTAGTTGTCCCAATGCTGCATACTCTGAATTGGACAAACAGCGAAAATTACAACAAACACGTGGTAAGCAGTAGATCATATCATTTCATTAACTTTGCGACCTACATTACGTACAACTGTTTAACTAAACTATGTCTCTACTGTTGGAACAGAAAATCCCTAGCCGTTTGGTTCCTAAAGATATGGAACAATATGGTGCAATCAGTATTGTGTGCCATCCCAGTACTTTGGTGCGTGCGTCCTACGCAATTTCTTCCGACGATGGTCGTCTCTGCGTCAGTGGGTGGAAGGAGTTCATGGACAAGGAAAAGCACCTTGAGATGGGTGACAAGATGTTGTTCTTGCTTTACCTGGGAAATGCAGGGGTTTACTTGTTTGCTACCCATGTGCCTGAAATCGATCTGGAGTAACTAGTCAGTGATTCATGGTGCCCGTGAGTCCAACTATGCAGCCCCTTTAGGTTTAAATTAAGTTGTAAAACTCTTTATGCGATTGTCGATTTTGCTTGTGTTAAAACAATAGTTAGTCATATCGTGCTGCTGGTTGTAATCGTGTCAAGTGTCGATTAATTAAAACCATTGTCCAAGTTATGGTACCGAACATATAAATAAGAACATTTCAAATGTTTGGAACAAAACATATAGTTGTATGTATGCATTACATGTTTCTATCAATCAACATCACTATCTTCTTCTGAATTTTTTCCCTCGTCATCATGTATGTTCTCTTCCATTATGAGACTCTCTTCCTCATTCTGTAGTTCATCTTCGCTCATATCCATGTCAACATTGGGACTATCTTCCCCATTCTCTAGTTCACGAATTGTACGAGCATCATGAATACGTACAACTTCATCAGCACGATGATCATCCTCCTCTGCTTCCACCTCTGCTTCCTCGTCTAGGTCGACAACATCATGAAATGTATGGTCGACTGAACCTTCATCCTCCTGGTATGCGTCTTCATTCCGTACAAATGCATCATCGTTACCATCTTCTAATTCTGGAACGTCGTACACGTGTCTATGGCTGAACTTCTGCACCACTTTCCACGGATCACCAAACTTTGTATCCTCCAAATAGAAGCATGTTTCAGCTTGACTGGCCAATATGAATGGTGAATTCTTGAACCATAGGACAGAAGTGTTAACGCTTTTAAAATAACCATCATCTTTTATCTTGGAACCCCTGCTCGCAAGGTCGAACCAGTCGCAACGAAACAAGTACACGGACCTGTCACCGTGCTTGTTACTCCCGTACTGCAGTTCAAGAACTTCTTGCAGAACACCATAGTACTCGGTCTCATCTGCATCACCAAAAGATCCCTTAGTCGCTACGCCCGAATTTTGAGTCTTCAGGTCTTTATCCCGAGTAAGCGTGCGAAACCTCGCACCCTTTACGTTGCAACCAGCGTATACTACTACACGCCGGTCTGGCCCAGCAGCCAGAGACTTCAAATCTTCTGATGCATTGTCCAACTGTCTCACATGGTTTGCAAACCAACCTGCAAACTCTCTCTGAACCGTCTCCTCCATGTCACGCACACCCCTACCTCCCAATTCTTGTCGGAATTCACTGAAACATAGAAAAAACACATATGAAATACAGGACAATTATGTCTGCAACATTGAGAAGTAGTTATTAAAGTGAAGCTAACTACTTACTTGATATAACGTTCTACATCGTCACAGTTGTTCAGCACATACCAAACCATTTTGTCAAATTCCTTGTCAAAATGTTTCAAAATGGATTTCCCAAGACCTTTAGCTCCAACTGAAAATACTTCCATCTCGTCACGATCAGGTTTTCGCCGTATGTCTTGGTTCCTATCATCTCTGTTAAATCTTGTTTCTGTGCCATCCTTGAAAAATCTAGAGCAAAAAATCAAACACTCATCAACAATGTACCCCTCTGCGATAGAACCTTCTGGCCTTGCTTTGTTACGGACCGTAGACTTTAGATAACCTAATCTTCTCTCAACTGGATACATCCAACCATAATGAACAGGACCCCTCAAAAGAGCCTCCTCAGGAAGATGAATAGCTAAGTGCACCATTACATCAAAAAAAGCTGGGGGGAAGAGCTTCTCAAGTTTGCATAGGATCACAACAATTTCAACCTTCAATCGATTCAGCACATCAACTTTCAGGGTTTTGGCACACAGCTCCCTAAAAAATCTTCCTAGCTCTGCAATAGCCACATACATTTCCTTGGATGCAATTCCCTTGAGCCCAGCCGGCAACACTCGCTGCAGAAGTATGTGGCAATCATGCGTCTTCATACCGGTAACCTTACAACCATCAATATTCACACATCTTCCCCAGTTTGCGCAATAACCATCTGGGAACCTAGTGTTTGCCAAATACCTACACAAATGTCTCTTCTGTTCCTTCGAAAGCGTCCACGGTGCAGGGGGCTTCGCATAAGTTACTGCTGCATCACCATCATCCTTCACAATTTTCTTCAACCAATACTTCTCCCACATTTTGAATTTCTTCAAATCAATTCTAGCACTAACAGTGTCCTTATTCCTGCCCTCAAGTTCAAGTAGTGTACCAACAATATTGTCACATATGTTCTTCTCAATATGCATCACATCTAAGTTGTGAGCTATCTTAAGTTCTGGCCAGTACGGTAGATGATGTAAGCTGACTTTCAGGTGCCATGTTGGTTCACCGGGTACAGTTGCACGCTTCCGCTTTCTACTTATTGGATTTTTCCCATGTTCAAAATCCTTAACACTTTCTACCTTCGCAGCTACCTCTTTGGTTGTGTACTTCCTTGGTGGATCTCTAGTCTCAGCTTTACCATTGAAAAGTCTGCTTCTCCTGTATGGGTGACTTTTATCAAGAAATCGCCGATGCCCAATATATCCAATTTTGTTTTTCAAAGATTCAGCGCAAGGATTCTCATCGCAATGCACACACGCATGAAATCCTCTTGTGCTTCGGCCTGACATAGTGGCATATCCAGGATAATCATGAATAGACCAAAGAAACGCAGCATGCAATGGGAAATATTCTTGTGTGCATGCATCAAATGTCTGCACACCACTCCATAGCTGCATCATATCTTTTATCAGAGGCTGCATAAATACATGAAAATCTTTCCCTGGGGAATACTTTCCGGGAATTAGCAATGCCATCATGTAATTCGATTGATCCATGCACATCCATGGTGGGAAGTTGTAAGGAATCACAAAAACAGGCCACATACTGTAAGGATTACTCATACTTCCAAAGGGACTGAAGCCGTCTGTGGCAAAACCTAGTCTTATGTTACGAGGATCTTTAGCAAACCAATCAAACTTGCCATCAAAGTGCTTCCATGCCTCACCATCAGCAGGGTGCCTCAGTACATTGGGCTCAACAACCCTCTTCTCTTTGTGCCATCTAGTATGTGTCGACATTTCCTTTTTGACAAATAGTCTCTGCAACCTTTTAATTATAGGAAAGTACCTTAACACCTTGTGAGGGATTTTCTTTTTTCCAGTAGCATCTCTATATCTTGATACTCCACAAACATGGCAGTGCGTATCGTCCTTGTGATCTCCCCAAAATAAAGAACAATCAAACTTGCATGCATGAATTGTCTCATAACTAAGCCCAACATCAGAAAGAACACTCTTAGCATCAGCATATGATTTGGGAAAGTCCACATCTGGCAAAGCTGTACGTAAAAGCTGAAGTAAGAGATCAAATCCTCTGTTTGTTATCCGGCTGTATGATTTGACATGAAGGAGCTTAATAATGAACGACAACCTAGTGAAAGTGGTGCATCCCTTATGAAGTTCTTTTTTCGCTGACTCAATTAGATTAGCATACATATTTGGCAGGTCAGGACCTTTATTTCCAGACTTCTGCAGTTCATCGATCATACTAGACGAATCATCAACATAAAAATCACCATTGTCTTCCTCTTCATCGTTGTCACTATCATACGCACCATCGTCGTCTCTATACCGCCCTTCGTCATCACTAAAATCTTCCCCATGTCTAGTCCATCTTGTATACGTCATGGACATACCTGAACAATTGCAGTGATCCTCGACTGTTTTTATATCCTGACGTATCAGATTTAGGCAGTCCTTGCAAGGGCACAAGATTGGTTCATCTGTATTGTCCAAGTGTTCTTGCGCAAACTTGATGAAATCCCTAACACCTGCCATGTACTTTGTTGTGAACTTCTTGGTGCCATCAGTTATCCAACTTCGATCCATTGCCTACAATTCAGTTAAGAACATGCCAACGTTCTTCAGAACAGATCTTGACAACTGATTAAAAAATCTAGACCTAACGAACAATCAGGAGAACTCACCGATGATGCGTCTCGCCGCCACCACAATGGAGCCTTCACGGAATTCTTCTCACCTCGACGAGAACCCTAGTCGATTCGACTGTTAGCAAGATCACCTATATAGGCCGTGTCTACTAGCGGCGCGACTTAAACGAGGCACCCTCGGCCGACATAAATATTAATAAGGGAATTATTATGTCGTAACATCTAGATCACACCATTGAAATAAATATGTAGAATAGACAAGTTACGGATCCAGATCAAAATTCCATATCTACCTTAGCGGTAAGACTCCGCGTCGGTCACGCCAAAGCCCTGGTTCGATTCTTCCAAACCACAATTTTTACTTAATTAAATATGTTCCTGACAAGTGGGTCACGCATGATATATAAAACTAATAACATTTAATAAAGTAACTTAGTATTATTTCGTCACCACGATCTTTGATTTCGTCACCTATTAACAGACACGATGGAAGCCCTTCCCGCTTGGGTAATGGGTGACGATTTTTTGTTGACGAAAAATCATACCGTCAAGCATTACCTTAAATGCTTGACGAAAGATGAATTCGTCACCTATAAGGACACATCCTTGACGGTATGCATTTTTGTCACCAGGGTTTTCGTCAACAAACCCCCCATCTCTTGTAGTGTATGTTGTCCCGGTATGAATGTCTAAGTTGAGAATAATCAAAAGCGAGAAATCCAATGCGTGCTTTCTCCTTAGACCTTTGTACAGGCGGCATAGAGGTACCCCTTTGTGACACTTGGTTGAAACATATGTCATGCAATGATAATCCGTGTTATCCGAGCTGATTAGGACAAGGTGCGAGCACTATTAGTACTCTATGCATGAGACTTGCAACTTGTAGGAAGTATTATGCATAGCACATATGAATTATTACTACCGTTGACAAAATTGTTTCTATGTTTTCAAAACAAAAGCTCTAGAAAAAAAATAGTAATCCATGCTTCCCTCTGTGAAGAGCCATTCTTTTACTTTATGTTGAGTCAGTTTACCCACTTCTTTCTATCTTAGAAGCAAACACTTGTGTTAACTGTGTGCATTGATTCTTACATGTTGACTTATTGCACTTGTTATATTACTCTATGTTGACAAATATCCATGAGATATACATGTTACAAGTTGAAAGCAATTGCTGAAACTTAATCATCCTTTGTGTTGCTTCAATGCATTCTACTTTGAATTTATTGCTTATGAGTTAGCTTTTATGCAAGTCTTGTTGATACTTGTCTTGAAAGTACTATCATGAAAAGTTTTGCTATATGATTCATTTATTTAGTCATTATCTTTTGTTAGCAATCTTTTGCTTTAGATCACTCCATCCATCTCATATGCTTTACAATAATGTTGATCAAGGTTATGTTGGTAACATGTCACTTCAGAAATTATTTGTGTTATCGTTTACCTACTCGAGGGCGAGTAGGAACTAAGCTTGGGGATGCTGATACGTCTCAAACGTATCTATAATTTCTTATGTTCCATGCTACTTTTATGACAATACTTGAATGTTTTATACATATTTTACATCATTATTATACATTTTCCGGCACTAACCTATTAACAACATGCCGAAGCGCCAGTCTGTTTTCTTCTGTTTTGGTTTCAGAAATCCTAGTAAGGAAATATTCTCGGAATTGGACGAAATCAACGCCCGGGTCCTATTTTTCCACGAAGCTTAGGAAGACCGAAGGGATAACGAAGTGGGGCGACGAGGCGCCCACACCACAGGCCACGCGGCCAGGGGGGGCCCCGCGCGCCCTATGGTGTGGGGCCCTCGCGTCGCCCCGACCTACCCTTCCGCCTACTTAAAGCCGTCGCGAATACCCCTGTAGAGAGCCACGATACGGAAAACCTTTCCGAGACGCCGCCGCTAATCTCATCTCGGGGATTCAGGAGATCGCCTCGCACCTGCCGGAGAGGGGAATCATCAGGAGGGGCTCTACATCATCATGCCCGCCTCCGGATTGATGCGTGAGTAGTTCATCCTTGGACTATGGGTCCATAGCAGTATCTAGATGGTCGTCTTCTCCGCTTGTGCTATCATTGTTTAGATCTTGTGAGCTGCCTAACATGATCAAGATCATCTATTTGTAATGCTACATGTTGTGTTTGATGGGATCCGATGAATCTAGAATACTATGTCAAGTTGATTATCAATCTATCATATATTTGTTGTTTATGTTCTTGCATGCTCTCCGTTGCTAGTAGAGGCTCTGGCCAAGTTGATACTTGTAACTCCAAGAGGGAGTATTTATGCTCGATAGTGGGTTCATGCCTCCATTGAATCTAGGACAGTGATAGAAGGTTCTAAGGTTGTGGATGTACTGTTGCTACTAGGGATAAAACATCGATGCTTTGTCTAAGGATATTTGTGTTGATTACATTACGCACCATACTTAATGCAATTATCTGTTGTTTACAACTTGATACTGAAGAGGGTGCGGATGCTAACCTGAAGGTGGATTATTTAGGCATAGATGCATGCTGGATAGCGGTCTATGTACTTTGTCGTAATGCCCTGATTAAATCTCATAGTAATCATCGTTGATATGTATTGAATCTTGATTTATCAATTGCCCATCTGTAATTTGTTCACCCAACATGTTAGTTATCTTATTGGAGAGACACCACTAGTGAACTGTGGACCCCGGTCCATTCTTTTACATCTGAATACATTCTACTGCAATTATTGTTTCTTGTTCTTTGCAAACAAACACCATCTTCCACTCGATACGCTTAATCCTTTGTTTTCAGCAAGCCGGTGAGATTGACAACCTCACTGTTACGTTGGGGCAAAGTATCTTGATTGTGTTGTGCAGGTTCCACGTTGGCGCCGGTTTCACTGGTGTTGCTCCGCACTACACTCCTCCACCAACAACCTTCACGTGCTTCTTGGCTCCTACTGGTTCGATAACTTTGGTTTCTTTCTGAGGGAAAATTTGCTGCTGTGCGCATCACACCTTCCTCTTGGGGTTTCCAACGGACGTGTACATCTACGCGCATCATACACCATCAAGGTGGGTTAGAAATTAAGGTACTGGAATTAAAGAACAAATGTTTACTTAGTAAATGGTTGTTTAAACTCCTTTCGGGGAGGGTATATGGCAGCAATTGCTATACAATAAATACCTCAAAAATAAAAATCTATCACAAGAAGAAGCTAAACTTAATGATTCTCCCTTTTGGAAAGGCCTTATGCATGTCAAGAATGATTTTTTCAAGAGAGGTTTTTTTCAAAATTGGCGATGGGACAAGTGTGATGTTCTGGGAAGATGATTGGATGGGGGATTTGCCTTTATCCCAGCAATATCTGGCACTATATAATATTGTTCAACATAAGAATGTTCTAGTATCGACAGTTCTTTCTACTATGCCTTTAAATATTTCATTTAGAAGAGGTCTGAATGATAATAAATGGTTGCAATGGATTCATCTCTGCCAGCGGCTAATGACAATTAATTTATCAACAGACGCTGATACATTTGTTTGGAAACTTACTGATTCGGGTTTCTTTACTATTAAATGGGAGTTGGTCGTTTGACACTCAACGCACTTTGGTGGTCGTCATTGAAAAGATCCTGGCCATCCAATCAATCTCACGGTCTTCATTTTGTCCGATCTAATTAGGAAACAATGTTAGAGGTGGTATCAATTTAATCCCGCACGGGTATTAAAATACTTGCCAATCTTTTTTGAATGCTTGCCATAATCTGATTATCATCTAATTAGGAAACAATGTTAGAGGTGGTATCAATTAATCCCGCACGGGTATTAAAATATTTGCCAATATTTTTTGAACGTTTGCCATAATATAATTATCATTTCCATAATTTTTGACCCCTTCCTTCTACTGTTAGCCTTAATTAGTCAGGCTATCAATCAAATCGTTACTTAACAAAAATAGCTTCATCTCGGTTGGCTAGAACCTCGAACAAAACGTCGTGACTGGCCTCATTTCAACTCCATCTTCCTGGTTCCATTTTCTTTTCTCGTGTCCACCCCATCCCGCGGCGATGTTGGACTGTGTCGTGCCGTCGGAGAGCTGGCTAAAAGTTCCCTGCTCCACCTCCGCCTACGCACATCCTGATTTCGTGGATCAATTCAACTACTGTAGATTGCTTTGACAAGCTAGATGGTCAACGCCAGCAATTCACCCTCCTCGCGTGCCGCACCACCTGAACCCTGTCTACGCCATCCATGGCTGCCGCGGCCGCCCTATCCCTTTCCCGCTCCGCCTCAGCCTGCGTCAGCATGCCCACCGCAGGCCCCCTATCCACGTCCCATTCCTCATATCCCCTTCTCCGTCCAACCCTGTACCACCATCTCGCTCAAGGCCGTCTCACTTCACCGTGGTGCCGCTCCATGAGGAGCGAGCACGCAACATCGAGGCGTCGAGCCTGGTGCGCCCTGGAGGCATCTTGGAGAGCGACCGCCTCCCCGCAGACATGCACGACCATGCCATGGACGCTGTCGAGGGCTTCAGCCGTTGCTTTACCACTGGGGACGTCGCCTCCACCGCCGGCATGTAGATTGATCAGGCGGAGGGCGTGCTCCAGGCTTTGATGGCGGACAGTGGGGCTTCCTGCAGGTGCTACTGTCTTAATGCTCCCATACCTACTTCATGGGTAGTTGTCGTGTATGTGACGATCTGAGCATGCAATTTTTGTCGGATGTGGACTTTGGTGGAAGTAGAGGTGCTTTACGAATTCCCAAAAAGCAATAGGGTGAAGGTCGCTGGCAAATCATCCATAATGTGTGGGTCGAGCCACTGGTCGATGAGGTGACCAAAACAGCTGCATATGCTTTCATGTTTCTGAAGGGCATAACTTAAATTGGCGATTTTTGTTGTTCATGTGATTGTTATGCATGTATTACTATATCTGATCTAATATGGTAACATTCTTTTCTCCCATGGATCAGGACAACTAAACTTGCTAAGAAGCTTGGGAACATTCATGTGCTGACTCAATACTACACTTAGAAGAATGGTTTGCTCCTGGCCTACTTACATCCATGTTGGTAGACCTAAAGATACTGAGGTTATTTTTGATCCCATGAACCAGTAAATGGTGGCAAATTTGAAAAGGTGGAAGAATTATTAGTTCAGGACATCTCTGAAGCTTGTGGCTGCAGAAAGCATAGGGGATCATTTTGAGGGTAATAAATCTACATGGAGAAGCGGTAAATCCATTCTTATGGTTTTGTTACTCTTGAGAAATTATATTATCCTAATTTAAAATATTTAGCAGTTATATTTAGCACAAAAAGCTTTATTTTGCAAACATTGTGGGTGAATAAGAAATTGTTCAAGTAATGATCTGGAAGTAAAACATTGCATGTGTATACAGCTGTATGACATGATGTACTCGAGGAAGAGGCGCTGCTTATTTGTTCTATGACTTTTGTTTATGTCTTCATATGCGAGCATGGGAAGGTAGTCAGTGCAGTGGATTGTATCATGTTACTCGTAGGAAAATTCAGTACATTGGCATGTTTAGCACATGATGGAAATGACAGACTTATATTGTCCATTAACCTATGAAAAAGTGATGATTATTTCTTTTTACTCAATCATTTGCAGGTTACTTGCGATGCTGTGGTGAATCTGAATCTAACTACTAATAGTTACTCCATTTAGGAACTAGCCGCAAACAACAAACACGTTGTGAAATAAAAGTGTCACTTTCAGATTGTAGTGATGAAGGGTAACAAGAGTATGACATGTTTCAACAACCCACATTGCATGTCTTTCCCTTGGCGGTTGATATTGCTTTGAAAATGATGATTACGAATGTGCCCTTACTCGCACATCTTCTGCACAACCATATTTTTTCGAGATCTTTGAGGGGTGGGGGTGGGGTAGAGACAATGGTGGAGCTTGGGAAAAAATCCTGGGTGGGCCCCGCCAAAAGAAAATGCAAAACATTGTTCCAAACCATACTACTGCCTCTTCTCTATGCTTCCCTCGATTCCCTCTCTATTTCTGTGTCCAAAGTGCCAACCCTAGAAAGAAGCCCTCACGGCCATGGCTCCATGGAGAAAGTTGAGAGGAAGAGACAAAGGAAGAGGCAATGTACCGATCGGGGCATTGTGTCCTGGTGAGTTAGGCCTCACATACATAGGGGTAACTATTTTTTGGCCATAAAACATGGGCGGGTCATGGCCCAGTTTTTCACCAAGTAAGCTCCGCCAGTAGGTAGAGATTGCCCACGGTTTATTACATTCGCTCAAACACAACATTATTTTCACTTCTATATCTATACATGTTCTGCGGTAAATAAATATAATGAGCCGTGGCAACGCACGGGCACTCAACTAGTATTTTTAGTCTATGTATCTTGATTTAATGAAAGGACATACCATTTACCTGCGTATCTATGTAAATGAAAGATAACTTTGAAAATTAAGGTATTTATGTGGTTCCTTAGTAACAAGGTGCTCCTTTACTTAGCTAAACGGAAGTGGAATGAATGTAATAAATGTTATGTTTTGTGATTCTGCGGAAACCGCTACCATTTTTTCATTGGCTGCCCTTTTGCAAAAATTATTTGGCGTATGATGTATATTTATTATAACATTCCTCCACCAGCTAATATTAATAATATGTTTGGTAAATGGCTTAATGGTGTGCGAAAGAACGATAAAGAGAAGATCCGTATTGGCGTTTCTGCACTTTGTTGGTCTATTTGGAGGAGCATGAATGATATTATATTTAACAAACAAACTGGAACTAATCTTTTGCAAGTTACCTGGCGCGCAACACATTGGATTCAACAATGTTTCCTTCTCCCGCCGGATCAGTGGGAGGATATGGTTACTGGATACAACCGGATGCTAGTAGTTGCTTAGGACTTCTTTTTCCAGGCTACTGAATGGCGGCATCTTAATAGAATAGAAAATGGATATCTTTTATGTGTGCCACATTTTCTTATGGTTGATTCATGTATCGACCTTAGCTTATCCTTGAATGTAATAGTTGAATTTTTGTGAACTGGTACTATGGTTTAATAAAGCAAAGCCGTGTGCATCTACTGATACAGAGGCTGGGGCCATGCTCCCTAATCTAAAAAAAACGATACCATGATACCCCTTTAAAGATTTACATGTTTTAAAATTTGGGGTGTCTATGAAAGCATAAGCTAAAATATATTTCTTGATGTATCCAATAAGATTAATTTAAGATTGTTGAGGTCGATAGTGTTTTCTGAAAATTTAGTCAAACTTAACATGGTTTTACTTTTAGAAAAAAATTATACGTCTTATTTCATGGAATAGACGGAGTATTGACAAGAGCACGAACGATAGATCAAGTTCTTTCCATCATTTTGGATATTTGGTTAGTTGGTAATTATGTATAGTATAAGCTCCAGAAAAATTCAAATTCAAAAACCTGCTCATGTAATTTTAAAAATTATTTTGAGGACTACATTAAACCCATGTATAAGCACAAAAATTGCCTTAACCTAAGGGAAAATGTTGAAATAAATATGTTGCCCATTTCAGGAATTTGGATTTTTAGATAGTTAGTTAGTGCATCAATTCTCTGTTTCACAAGTTGACCCCTAAGTTCAGTAGGTGTAGCCTCTCAAAAGGTTTGCTCCCTTTACCTAGTCTCGCTCGAGTACTGGTCCATCTTCGTTCTGCTAAATGCTTACAGGCCTTCAGGACGTGTTTGGATACTCGCAATTCTGTTTCCCGCAGCTAGCAGGCCAAAATTCATGGGTTTTGTAGCCCACTAGAAACTTTTAGCCCTCACAACAAACTCCTTAAAGAAGAAAAAAATCATGGCCCGATAGTCAATTGCCCGTTGCGATACATGCGCTGGCGCGCACAGCATGGGAACACGACTACACATGTGGAGAAAAGCAAGAGTCACTGTGGCGCATCGGGAACACGCGCCATAATTCTCCTCACTCAGACGTTCTCACCCATCATCTCCTCTCCCTCCTCTCTCTCCTCTCTTCATTGGCGGTTGCGTTGTAGCCGGTATATCCAAGACCACCACGATGATGGAAGAGTGAGCAATCAAAGCCATAATCGAGCAAACCTTCATCAATGGCGAGCCGTCCGCCTTCTTCCATAGTTCAAAGCTCCGCTCACCAAGGTTCAACAATGGCGGTAAGTCCCTAATCCGCTAATATCCAGTCTAATATGCATAGATATGTTTGTACAAACGACAGTACTAAGATCCTATTTGACATGCACCGTATACATGCAATGTTAGGTTTAGCAGCTTGTTTATGTGGTAGATTATCATGGTTATCATTTCTTAGCATGAAGAGATGCCTTCTAATAAGCAGATCTATGACGAGGCACATATTTTCCATGGTTTCATTTTTCCCGATTGAGCCAGATATTGTTTGTAGGGTGCGTGGATGATAGATTTGAGGGTTTTCACTATTAATGCTGACGATTAATATATAGCACTATGGCGTGAAGAGATTTTTCTGCCAAACCTAGCGTGTGATCAACGAGCCTTAATTGATCATATCCTCGGTTAAGTAGGATCATGTCCTCACTATGGTTGTGCTTTGTTATATGATGTTAATTGTTATGCAGAATTTGTGTTCTCCATGTCGAATGCGTGGCTGAGATGAGATCAAGAATGTTGGTACATAATCGAGTGGACTAAAGTGAGAATTTGCAGATTTTCAGAATATGTATCTTTTCACTTGATACGCCCCTATACTTGGTTCACTAGCACCATCTCTGAGATTTTTGTGTGCTATGTTAATATGAGGCATGAATTATGTTTATAATTTACTTGAACCAGCCGATGATTAAAGTTTGGCACCATCTTATGGGAAAGGGTGTCTATAAGACCTATCATATGTCCATGCACTTTGCCTGCACGTTTGGGTTGGTCTTATTAGCACTTCTTTTCCTTCACTTTGTCTTGACATGATGCTTTACCTCTTTGTGATCCTTCTAATTGCCTTCTTTACATTGCTCTAAGATGATGATGGGTGCACCGGTGCACAACTTTGGCGAGAGATGTTCCAAGGATGCTAGAGAGGGCAGCTCTACAAAGAGGCCAAAGAGGCCTCTCAAGACTAGACAATTTCATTACGATGTTGGTGCAACCCACTTCGCCAAGTTCGTGCAGGCGCTAGGGTTGGAAATGCTTCCAATTCCACCGTCTTCCATCCTTACCTTGGCACTACCCCAAGGAAAATCATCATGAAGACAAACAACGGTTGCTCATGGATGGTGCAGCTCAAGGTCGTGAATGTCACAACTATCATGGATCAAGGGTGGACTGGGTTTTCCATTGCACACGACATAAGATCGGCTACTTCATTACCTTCAAGGTGCTCAGGGTGACTTCTTCAAGATTACCATATATGACTACATCATGACTGAGGTGGTGAAGAGGTGCCTGCAACATGATGCATCCCTTGCCATGATCGATGAGTGAACCATGCATGATCGTTTGTCCTCCTGTCGTACTGAATTTTGTCTAGTTTCGTGTCGAACTACCTATGAGGGTATGCCTGTGAACTGTCATGAACTCCGTATGATTCTATGTCTATTATTGTGAAGTTTATGTTTAGTTTGTTGTATGTTGCTATGTATGAGATCTTATGCTGTTGTTTGCTTCTGTTATTGCCCCATGGTAATGCAAAAAAGGGTTGGAAACCTCATCAGTATGAGAAGAGGTTATCACATCCCTCGTGGGCCAAATTGCATATGCATGGGAGCAAAACCCATGCTGAGTATCCAAACATGCCCTCAGTCATTCTGACTTCTGAGCGAACAAACCTCGTCCCCAGTTAAGAATACCAGCTTAATTGCGTCCCTGATTGAAATATATCCAACATGCCTTGAACGCTACGTATGATGGAGCGTCTCAAGTTTCTCTCTTATTCATCCCATGCCGCCACCTCGATTTGCTAGCTATTTGCTCATGATCCGTAATTCCGGATGGTGTTAGCTAGAGTGGGCATAGCCGATGGTAAAGTGTAACTGTAGTCTAGACTACAGTATAGTGGTAAACTGGTAATGTGGTACTCCACTACCTACATTGCTACTACACCTGAACCCAGCAAATCATATGCGAATTAATTACAGTACTTTACTGATCCTACACGAAGTGTACGTTTACGTGCCCGGCCGGCGCATATTCTAATTCAACTGGAAGCGTGCGACGGCAATGAGCACCCGCTGCTGTTAACGAAGCGTAGCTCGCTTGCGATGCACTCCAAAACCACATCTTGGCCCTCGATCCAGTCCCCGTCTCCCCGATCGACAAGCGCTGATCATATTTTCAGCGCAACTTGGACGATCGATCCGTCCATCCATGCTGATCCTGTGCAAAACACTCGGTCACGAAACGACTTAACTATACATCATGGATTCAGCTTGTCTCCTTCTGCTGCTATAAATTGCAACCCCTCTCGCTTCCTGTATTCGCAACCTATCCTAGTCCTATTCCTAGCCAGCTACTCGATCTTGTACTGACCAATAGCTGCTTGGCCGTACCGTAGCTGATCAACTGGCCAGTCATTCAAACTAGCTAACTATCACGATGGCTGCCCTGCTAGCCAAGTGCCTAGTGATCTCCCTGTCCGCCGTGCTCCTCTCTCTGCTGTGTGGCCGCGGCGCCTCCGCCATGGGCCTGCCCCCGCCTCCGGCCACGGTGAACTTCAGCATCGCCGTGCAGGGCATGGTCTGGTGCAAGGGCTGCAAGTACAGCGGCTACAACGCCCCCATGGACGCCTCCCCTCTCCAAGGTTAGTTAACTTCAGTTCTTTCGCTCTGGCATGGCGCCATGGATCCAGACATATAAGTAACACTGTCACTCTGTGTGTAGGCGCGGCGGTGGAGCTGCGGTGCAGCCATGGGCCGCGGCGGACAAAGCTGGTGCAGGGGGTGACATGGCAGGGCGGCTACTTCCTCATCGAGTCGTCGCAGCTGACGTCCTTCACCATCGACGAGTGCAAGGTATATGCGACGGCCTCCCACTCGCCGTTGTGCGACCAGCCCGTGCCAGAGAACCCGGGGGCCGGCAAGGGGCTGACGCTCAAGTTCGAGCGCTTCGACAAGCGCGCCGACGGCCTGCAGGCGCTCTACTCCGCCGGCAACTTCTTTTTCCAGCCCGAGTACCCCAACAAGTGCTACTGAATACTGATCCATCCGCCCATCGGGAGCTCATTCGCCGTATGCCACCACCATGGCTACATGTTGTTGTAGGTGTAGAACATGGTGCACCGTACGCATGGACGCAAGCACTTGAATAAACGTAGTGATGTCACACTTGTGAGGTTGGCTTTTAAGTTTCTTCGGTTACAGTTGTTTATTTATGTAACTCGATGGTCGGAATGTCCGTGTATTTTCTTTCTGGATTAGGATATTTAAAGTTTGTCATGTGTTGAATGGTGTTTGCACGGGTTCTTTCTGTAACATCATCAAATTATTGGAATCAATACCAGTACAATGGAGGTTGCCGATGATAGGGAACATTGAAACAATGGTCTCCCTATGCCACTGGCGGCGCCAGGATTCAAGGGATGTGTATTCATTTTAATCATGGGTATTCATTTTGACAAAATCCCTTGTCATTTTTTCTAAAAAAATCTCAGTTTTACCTAGATTTTTGTTGTTTTGTCAAAATCATGGGTATTCATGTGCATACACATGAATACACCTAGCGCCGCCCTGCCCTATGGTTCCACTTGCGAAAGAAATGTGAACCACATACTTGGCGATGGACATCATTTCATTTGATCCTTTTGGCATATTATTTACTATCTTTGGTCTTGTATGTGTTAGCTACAATCCTTGTGTTGTTTTTACTAGGGAATACTAGGACAACTCAGTTTCCCTTTAATTATTGTGTGACATCTATAATTAGTCCAAATCTAGTTTTGCTTGCAGCAGTAGAAGTCATCTAGACATGAGTTATCTAGGTCGGTTACCGTAGCACCGGCTTAAAGCCTCTATATAAGGAGAGGCACCCCATATGGAGAGAAGTGAGGTGCAAGCCAAGATGTAGTATAAAGCGTGTGTGTTAGGTCGATGCACATTTGTATGTATGGCATATGTACTATATGTGTGTAAGCTAGTGGCAGGATGTAGCTCCTCATATGAATGCATTTGTTGCATGTCAAGTATGTGTTGCTTGTAAAGCATTTGTTGCTGAGTTTGTATGACATGTAGCACATGTTCCTATATAATAGTGAAAGAGCATTTTTGTTCAAGCAAGTTTCTCCTTTGTTCTCCTTGCTCATGTGCATGAGGCTGCGCCCAACATTTGGTATGGGTTGTGGCCAACAATATTCGTAAAAAAGAGTGCTAACATGTCCCGCATTTTGGATGGCTCAACCTTCTTTGGCTCATGAACGCAACCCTCGTACAATTGTTAGATACATGATGTAGTTACATTGTAGAAGCCATAATCTTCAACCAGCCATTGAACAACAAACAGTAATAACAGATGAGCATTCACAAGACAAAAGCTAGGAAGTTAAACCAATATGTGACCAATAGATAGAGACAACTGATGAGCAGTCACAAGAGAGAAAACTAGCATGTTGCACCAATTGAGCAACATGTAGGCACAACATATGAGTAGTCACATGAGAAAATGCAGCAAACTATACTCATCATTCAGTAGCTAGTACAAAAACAAAATAGTTGAGGAATTACTCCATTCCTACTAGTCTTTATGGGACATGAGAGAAAAGGTAGAGAAATAACTTCAAGGTTATTGCATCAATCCGACCCAACAAAGATGGAAAGATTATGATGAATAAGTTGTTGCCGACAAAGTTTGGGAGTTGGATGATAAACTTGGTGGTTCAATGCCATGACTCAAGGAGGTCTGCTTTTCATTTGCACTGCTCAAATTATTAAAGTGTGGAGTTGCTGGCAATACAGTCGCCGAGGCATGCTTTAAGAAAACATACACACATCTTCTTTTGGAATGAGTGGTTTGATGATAGTGGTGTTAGGTATTTAGTGTGATTGAAGACGAGCTCTCTTTTCTACATGATTAAAACTATGCATTTCTCCATATGTCCTATTTAAATAGGTCACCTTTAATGGATATATATGTTCATGCAGTGATGGAGCTTACTTCATGTAGGGGGCACTGCCCCCTACACCCTGCTCCGATTGGCGCATGCATGAAGATCTTTGTAGAAATGCCTTTGTAGAGAGCGCGCACTTAGATAAACTCATATAATGTATTTTTTCCAACAAAAATTGGAAGCTCTGTTACTGATGTCATCCATTAGGTCCTCCTTTGTTTATTCATGGGTCCATCACCTTTTCTATTGCTTTGTAACCATAAGTTCAAACATATCAGCGTATTTTCCAGTTGATGCAGGAAAATGCATTTATAGTGTGTAAAAAACATAGGATGAATGTAAACCCCGCCATGTCTTTGGGTGGGCTTAGATCGGCTTTGGCTCCAAAGTTATGAGGCCTAACAAAGAATAGCCACCCAAAAGAGGTGTACTTGGGCTTGTGACAAACTTTTAAACCAATTTTTGGTCCAAGAGCCTACATAATGATGTAGTGAATGTAAATGTTGAAGGAATCGTTAATCAGTTTCTTTTGGGTTGATCAACGATTAATGGGAAAATTGACCAATTAATCATCTGATTAATTAGTTAATTGGATAATCAGTGCCCCACCAAGTAGAAAATCTCCGAGATCCGCAAACTCTTTTTTTTTCTTGCATGACACGACCTTGTAATTTGCGAAGGCAACCGAACAGATACTAAACACCGCACTTTGTATAATTACACAGTTGCATGTTTGTTGCGGCACATCGTACTTTTTTTTTACATATATCCATAAAATTTGCCTCATTTGTGGTACTTGGATCCATAATAAGTGTCGAAAACGCGGTACAAAATTTGCATTAACTTAGTATTAAATCTTCGACATATTTTATGGATCGGAGGAAGTAGCAATTTTCTCGCTTTTATAGCTTGCCACAATGTAGGGCATGCACAACGGTATTAAAGCGTGGCTTTTCTTAGCCATCCACGTCATCTAGAGGAAACAATAGATATAAGTTATATCATGCATTATCTCTTGTTGCCATCTCTAGAACTAGTAAATGTTAATTAATTAATAGTAGGAGATTAATTCGCTAAGGCAAAACGGATGGTACAATGCATAAAATAGCCTCCTTTATTTTATATAAGGCACCATCCCAGAGCTCAAGGGCATGTACAACAGTACACAGTCAGCAGATGTAACATGTAAGCAGATGTAACATGTAACCCGTTGGATTTTTATCTAGGTGGAAGAGATCAAGAGATTAGGGAGAGAGGGGTAGTCCGTTTGTAGAATTACATTCCATCTAATCTCGTGAAAAAATGCGGCTTGACGACACCTTTTCTTCTACTATACGAGGCGTCCGTCTGCCACTGATCGGTTCATGCATAGATCGATCCAATCTTCCCTAGACCGTGCGTGACTACCGAACTCAAAATGAAACAACGAAACAAACAATTTGTTGTAAGACAAATATATAGCACCGTCTATGCGTGATATGGTTGAGGGATAAAGACAACCATCGTCTAAACTGTTATGCATGCCCTAAGGAAAGACAATATTCTCTTTCTGTTTTTTTTCTATTTTAAATTAGAAAAAATCATAATTTTCATGTGTAAAGAAAGGTTGACGTCACCATGTTGTAGATACAGTTAGAAGATGTGGCAAAATATGGAGATGAATCAGCATATGGCCCCTTCACAGACTTTTGGAGTTGTAAAACGTCGTTTCGGACAGACAGAATGGATTCAAAAAGGCAACCAAAAGGGTCGCGTTGTTCGTTCACTTGTTCGTTCAAGCGTCTAGGAAACACGTGCTCCCAACCCGTGCCAAGTACTCCTTCTGAGTCCGGCCCCACCTGGCAATCTGACCAGTCATCGCCAAATGGCAAGTGCCACCGACACGCCCCCACAAATACTTACTTTTCCCAACCGGCGGCACATACCCTAGCAGATCCGGTCCTCCCCCTCGCCGTCGTCGTCGTCGTCGTCAGCCGAGCCGGTGGTGGGCAGTGGATCACACCAGGCCGACGACGAGACCACCGAGCACCAGTAGCCAGAGTGGGAAGGAAGGAGGGAGGAACCGTCCCCGTCCCCGAGCGCGTCGTCTCGACTCGACTCGTCTCGTCTGCCTGCCCACTCGCTTCCAAGCCAAGGATCACATGCGCGCTCGCGGACGCACACCTACCTCCGCCACACCCTCCAATCCCCAACCGCCAATCCACCCCCTCGCCGCCACCGCCGCCGCGCCGCGCTCCTAATCCCCACCCACAACCCATCGCCGTCAAGCGGCCTCCCAGCCCGCGATCCGGGCCCCCTCCGCCGGCGGGCGGCTCGGCCGACGCGTCGGATCCGATTGGCCGGCCGGGGCGTGATCCGCCGATCGGGATGCTGCGGGGCGGGAGGCGATGAGCGGCGCCGCGCCGCTGGGGCTGCGCACGGGGAGCAGCGGCTCCCTGGCCCTGCCCGCGGCCGCCGGCGGGAGGAAGCCGGGGGCCGCCAGGGGGTGGGGGTGGCGCGGCGCCGGCGGGGAGAAGGAGCGCCTGCAGCTGCTGCACCGCGCGCTGCGCCTCGTCGGCCGGCGCGGGGCGGGGCTGCTCCTCCTGCTCGCCGTCGCCTCCGCCGCGCTCCTATGCTCGCTCTTCGCCGTCGTCAAAGGTAGTAACCCCCACTCTGCTCCTTCTGCCCAACACCGCTGCCGCAGCTCTGCGCGCTTCAGCTCTGTAGAGTGTTCAGGCCACGCAGCTGGCGCTGGCGAAAATTGAAACTGTTTTGCGGAGTTGGAGATGGTTTAAACAGCAGTATGCTGTCCGTGCAGATTGCGTGACCCTTCCAACGTCCTGGCCCTCTTCATCTCTATTGTTTGACGCTGTAGCTGCTGACCAATTCCTTTGCAACTGTCCTTTATATTTTGGTTCTTGGCTTTCATTGTTTTCTGAGGTCTGAAAGATTTCAAGATGCCAGGGTTTAGCTCGGCTGATCTTTGTTTGTAGCTCCACACTTCGATGACCTCACCATTACCTAGTAATAGAATCGATGTCCAAATATCAAGCTAGTTTGCTGATCAAGTCCACGACCAGCACGGCAGCACCTGCAGCCAGTGTGTCGCATCTTTCTTAGGGCATATTTTGAACAAGCATTGCGACCAAGAGTCAGTAATTCAAACTATAGAAAAATTGATGCTGTTACAAACTGTGGCAACTGACCTTAATTGTTTTGCATGTTGTTTCAGATGACACCACTTCTTCAATCATCATTGCTAGCAACTACGAGGTCACGAAAGCTATCGAGAACTCTGTCTACCCCAGCACAGCAAGGCCTGTGGTGATGTCCAAGGACCAGTACTCTGCTAGTGATGTCAACACTAATCAGCTTCATCTTTCGTTTGAAAACTTGACAAATCATCCCTGTGATGGTTTCGCGGTTCCTCCTACCCTGTTTGATAAGAAACGCACCGGACCTCGACGTAAGCTCAGTTCTTTGCAGTTTTTTCTAGTTAAGCAATGCAAAAAAAAATTTGTCCCAGCGAATATGTGCCTTATTGTTTGATCTCTTTCATCTCCTCTGTAGCATGCCCTGTTTGCTATGTCTCGGTAGATGAGGCATTTGCTCTGATGCCTCCACAGGCTTCGCCATCTCCTGTTCTTCAAAACTTAGATTACGTCTCAGAAGACAGCGGCACTGCAAATTTCTCGAATCAGGGATCTGTCTTTGGAGGGCATGTATCTCTGGATCAGAGAAATAAATCTTTTGACATTACCAGTTCGATGACTGTCAACTGTGGGTATGTTACATTCATCTGCTCTTTCAGAATTCCAGATTAAGTCCTAAGCTTTTCTGCACAATATTGTTCTTTGAACTCCGCAATGTAAATACTGGTTGAAATTGTTTGCACTGTCTTATCAGATTTGTCAGAGGAAAGAAACCTGGCCAAGGTACCGGATTCGACATCAACGATGACGATCTCCTAGAAATGGAGAAATGTCGTGGGCTCGTCGTAGCTTCCGCCATCTTTGGTACTAGAACTGTTTACGAATGGCCGTAACTTTTTTTGCATTCAATTATCTGCTCACGATTTGATACCATTGCCCAGGGAATTATGATATGATTCAACATCCAAGGAATGTCAGTGAATTGTCAAAGGCAAATGCATGCTTTTATATGTTTGTAGACGAAGAAACAATGGCTTATGTCAAGAATTCTAGTTCACTGTACAAAGATAATGAGGTTGGCCTCTGGAGGCTAGTGGTTGTCCGAAACCTCCCTTATGAAGATCCCAGGCGTACGGGAAAGGTGCCCTTTTTATTAACTGTAACCTTTGTAATGTACTTTCCACTTGAACATGCAGTCACAGAGTCAACACATCATGTGCAATTCAAGATAATATTGAATATTGAAATCGAATATTAACTCCATAAACAATGAAAATGTGTAAGGTGATATGGTCAGTACATGTGACAAACTTGTCGAGGGGCTACTATGCAAAACATACTTTTGGGTCATTCATCTTTGGGTGTCTTGTACTCTAACCAGTTTATCAGAAATTCAGAATCTAATAAAATGCTGCTTTTCCTTCGCTTGTCTCTTTACACCTTAACTCGTTTCATTTTTGGGACCATGCTATAGCCTATAGTTCGCTAGTTGAAACCACTTAACATTGTGCAAGAGGTTGTAAGTTTGTCTGTTGATGGTGGATTTCTGGGAGTTCTGTCCAGATGTCTTAACTGAAATTTCTTCTAGGAGGTTTTAGTTCCAACGGGCTCAGTAGTTTCAATTGAAGGAACATAGAAACTAATGCTCTCCGACATGGTTATTTGTATCTATACATTGTTATGACTTATGAGCACGATGAATGACCAAATACTTTACTGGTGCAGATTCCCAAGCTTCTGCTCCATAGGCTATTTCCAAATGTGAGATTTTCAGTTTGGATAGACGCTAAACTTCAGCTTGTTGTGGATCCTTATTTACTGCTTGAGAGGTATGCTTGATGTAAAGAGCTTTGGTTTATTATGTGTTACTTAGTGCTGAGAGTATTCTTGAGGAAAAAAATCTGGCAAATACTTAGTGTTGTGTCAAATTTAGTCCTGCCATATTTGAATCGGTGGGTTAGAGACTGACCGTAGGTATTGCCATTATAGTACTCCCTCTGATCCATCTTATTTATAGCTAGTATAGATGTATCTAGACACATTTCAGTTCTAGATACATTCATATTAGAGGCAAGTAATATGGATCAGAGGAAGTATCAAAATCGCATACATCGGATTATTATTTTGCGAAAAATTTCTCTCTGGACTCTTGTCGCCTGTAATGTTGAGCCTGACTGTTTATTTTCCAATCAGGTTTCTGTGGAGAAAGAATGCTTCTTTTGCGATATCTCGGCACTACAGTCGTTTTGATGTGTTTGAAGAAGCAGAGGCTAATAAAGCCGCTGGAAAGTATGACAATGCGTCAATTGATGAACAAATAGATTTTTACAGAAATGAGGGCCTAACACATTATTCAACAGCCAAGCTTCCTATCACTAGTGGTCAGTGAACTCATCAGAGTGTACATCCTGCATGATTCATGAGCAGTTCAGTTTAATCTTCAAGCATGAATCGTTTCCCTTATGCAATGTGTGCAGATGTCCCTGAAGGCTGTGTGATCATCAGAGAACATGTCCCCATCTCGAATCTCTTCACATGTCTTTGGTTCAATGAAGTTGACCGTTTCACTGCCAGGGATCAAATTAGTTTCAGCACCGTCCGAGACAAAATAAGGGCTAAAGTTGGCTGGATGCCTCAGATGTTCCTGGACTGTGAAAGACGCAACTTTGTTGTGCAGGTATTACATCTTCTCCAATCTAATCTTTGCCCCCTCAAAGCACTTCTTGAATGCACATTGAACAACTATCTAGTGGTTACCTCATAACTCAACTCCTGACCAAGTGGACTATATTTTTGGCGTTGAGAATCCCACAGGCAGGCACATCACATGCTCACTTGCTAAGCTTATAAGTATCAGGAACATCACATGCTCACTTGCTAAGCTTATAAGTTACAGGCATAGCACATGCTCACAGCTCACTTGTTAAGCTTACAAGTATCTCTTTCCGGTTGACTTTTACCAGGCATACCACAGGGAGCTACTAGAGCAAATGATTGCGTCCCGCAGGAACGCTCCTCCTGTTGAACCATCGCGGAGACTTAAGCCAGGCAGCAGAAAAGCTCCCCCATCGAAGAAGCCTCTTGTGAAGCGGAAAAAGGAGAAGAAATCTGGGCGAAGACGGGTGCCGAAGCCCGTGACCTGGGCGATGGATGCTGTGTGATGGAGGGCCATCAGGGCTCCGGACACAGGGATAGTTGGGTGTGGCAGCTGATGATGCCACTAGGGGGAGAGGCTTGTAATTCTTTTTGCGCCCACGAAATTTGTTCATAGTTAATTTTTCATTGTTATTGTAAATAACAGCGAAAAAGCAGTATCATTCAAATGAGTTGGGAAAATGTGACGGCCTTCTTTTACTTTTGATTACAAACCATTACAAAATGTGATAACTCTATAATCTTTTCTGTGGAGTTGTAGTGTAAATAATAAAAATTACAGCAAACGCCCACCGTGGGGCTCGAACCCACGACCACAAGGTTAAGAGCCTTGCGCTCTACCAACTGAGCTAGACGGGCTTGGTGACACTGGTCTGAAGCCTGTAAATATGGACTTTTAAAAGTCGACGGCTCAAAATACTATACCTGATAGCAGATTAATCATCATCATTGTACCCTTAAATCATCCCTGTACCCACCCCCAGCCTGTACCAGGTTTTACATTTATGTGGCATTTCGAAATGACATAGAACACACGGAGAAACCACTATACTCGATAGCAGATAATGCATTACTGTATGGAATAGAATGTTATCCATGTAGCAGTATATTATTAACCATTCATTTCATTGTCTAGAACATACTCCCGTGAGATGAGCCAACAAGCGTCCACCAGCACAGGAAAATTCTGGCAGTGGCAGGAGTGTGCAGAAAATGAAGATCAAAATACATCCAACATGCATTTCTGCAATAAGGGTGCTGCCAATCTCAACTTGGAACAGAATGCCCGCTGACCCCATTGCCGATGCATTGATCGTTGCAGTTTGTCTTTGGCCGCTCACGGCTGCTCATACATGACTGAATTTTGCATTACCGAGAACATACTGAATTTTAAACCGTTTTTCTCGTTTCAAAAAAAAAATCCCGTTTTTCTTATAAGGAATGGTGCTACCATGTAGGTGTAGTGCACAGTTGAGCGTATGCACTTGACGTGTATGTTCGTGGGGAATATCTATTGGCGTATAAACAGTTAAACACGCGGAGCCACTGCGTTGATCACCCAGATGCCGAACACTAGCGAATTTACCGCTAGGTGATTAATAACACAGTGTTTGGCAATAAAAATTAGTACGATTAAACAGTGCTCAAGACATCTGAACGGTTGAGTGAATGGCTGAAGCTCGTGAACACCGTTAGATCAACCTGAATATAGGTACTCCGACGAAGAATTCGACACTTCGTCAGTAACTGCAGATACGGGGATGACACGCGGCCGCCGTCGCTGTGTCGGTAGCTCGCCTGCAGCGGAGACGAATCGGTGGTAGGCTGCTGTAGTGCTGTTACCTGTGTGAGGCGAGGGTGGTGGGAGAGGGCGAGACGCGGCCTTAGCATGCGTCGGTATTCTGAACGCGGCGGGGGCGCGGAGCCAGCAGCTTGTGATGTGCCGGGCTGCATCTTCAACGGCGGCGAAGAAGTAGAAGTTTCTCCCCATTCGGTAAGCAATTGCATCACCTCGATCTTCCCAATTAGCCACAACCGTGCACGCCTTCAATTTGGCCATTGTTTTTCCACCAATCGCGTGCCAGTTGGTGGTCTATAGCTACGCACATAACATGTTCGATGCTATGCCTGATGTTAGAGATATATTAGGTAGTATTACATGTCACGGGATTTGTATAGGATTTGTCATTCATCTCCTGTTTTATCTCTAGGAGAGCTTCTTAGCCTCCAAGTCTTGTACCCTATATATACTCGCCATGAAATACAACATCCAACATATTCCGCATATCTCTCTCCTCTATCCTTCTACATGGTATCAGACACGCTCCTGACCTAGCCGCCGCCGCGCTTCCGCCCGCGCCGCCCCCGGGGAGAATCTCCATGGCCTGGGGGCCGCGCAACCCGTATGAGGGTTCGTTCGCCGATCCGTTGATCCGCTGCCTTCGAGTCTTTTTTCCAATCGTAGATTGGTTTTCTTTTTGCTCCGCCGGTCGCTCGACCGGCGTTTTTGGTTTTACCGATCATAGATCGGGAGTCGCCCACCGCCGCCGTCATCACGCGCCTCTACTCCAACCTCGGCGTCGACTTTGCACCTCTCTCCATCATCCGCCCTACGCCGGCCACCGCGACTCGCTGGTGGGCCGGCGCTCCTTGGTAGGCTGCCGCGGCGGCTCGCCGCGTCGTCTCCGCCTCGGCGGTCCCAAGCCTCGCGGGTGGCCGGCTGGTCCGTCCAACAGCGGTCGGCCGGGACCGACGCGGTCGTAGAGCCGATTGACCGGGCTCGCACCGCCTCCATCGGCCGTGCGGCACGGCCGCACGCGATGCACATGGGACGCCGTTTGCGTCGCAGCCGTCCGCCTTCGCACACGGTCTCCATCGCCGGTTCGTCTTCGCCGTCATCGCCGGGACATCAACGACAACGTCGCCAACGACTCCGATCTGCGGCGCGTAGTCTACGCCATGGCACGTGTAGCGCCGCCGTCGGTCGATCAACCGACCCACGTCTCCGCCAAGCACGTCCCCGAGCACGCGCATACCACCGATTGAGCATCGGGTTGCCGCTGCGTCGCCCCTTCGGGTCGCGGCGCGCCTTTGGTCCACGCGCCAGCCAACGACGCGCCTTCGAGGCACGTACGTCGCCGTGGCGTCCGCGCCACCGACTCGCGCCCTGCACTACGCCTCGCCGTGGCGTCGCCGCGGTCGCCTTCGCCGTCCCCGCGCGTCGTCCGAGGCCACCACAGCGCCGCCCCTTCGGCGCGGGTTGCCTCCATCCGCGCATGGTCTTCGTCACGCCGCCGGTCTTCCTCGCTTGTGCCGCTCCACCTCAGTCGCCGCCGGGCTCGCCAACCACTTCGTCGCGCTGGCTCGCCGATCACGCAACGCTCGTCTAGGCGTCCGCATGACCACCCCGGTCACCGCGGGTTAGCCGCCTTCTACGTCTTCGTACACTACAGCCGCCAGCGTCCTCGCCTTTCCCTGACTACGTCACCTGCTTCTCTACTCCGACACCCGTCGTTGAGACTCGCCTCTTCCCCGACTACACCACCTGCTCCTCTACTCCGACACCCATCGTCGAGACCTCCTCTACTAGTCTACTCCGACATGGCGCGCACTTTGTAATGTTCCCTACACTCGCATGCCCGGTACTGGCTCCCCGACACGTTCCCGAGTCTGGCAAACTCGCGCCGGACGTCTCGTCTTCATCGGCTTCGACAACGTCTTCTTCGGCATCGCCTCTACGGCCTCGACCGCGTCACTTCTTCTATGTGTACTCGGTTCGGCAAAACCGGTATGCCTTCGTCCCCGACGTGCGCCTGGTTCGGCAAAACTAGGGCCGCACCTCGTCCTCGACGGCTCGGATGCATCGACTTCGGCATCGACAACCTCCACGACTGCCACGACGCGTCTCCGTCACTCTCCTTGCGCACTACGCGCTTGCGGCTACATCGACACCGGCACCCGCCCACGACATCGACCACGGCAATACCTCGCGCGGCTCCATCGACCAAGGTTGCAGCACCCACGCTCTCGGCTACCTCGACATCGGCACAAAGGGCTACCACCTCGCCTGCGTCTCACCAACTTCTTCTCCAGTCTGACCGTCCGCTTCTCTTGTTCACGTCGCTACCGCTACGCGGGGGGTGTTAGAGATATATTAGGTAGTATTAGATGTCACGGGATTTGTATATGATTTGTCATTCATCTCCTGCCTTATCTCTAGGAGAGCTTCTTAGCCTCCAAGTCTTGTACCCTATATATACTCGCCCATGAGGCGCAATACAACATCCAACATATTCCGCATATCTCTCTCCCTCTATCCTTCTACACCTGATGCAGCTTTTGCTCGTCAGGTTCATGTGTACACTGAAAGCTTCTCTGTCTTGAGGACATTTAGGCGGTGTTAGTGCCAACTACATGCTTCCTCTTTTTTGTTGGGTCTTAAGTCCTAAATACATAAGGTTCTACATATGGCAAAATCCAAGTAGCGCTAATTCTGTCCACAAATCTCTGTGTGTAGCACTAGTATTTTCCAACTAATTTGTAACTTATGTCACCAGTCGCCACCACTTTTGCCCTCGACATATGAATGGGCACTGGCCGTTCCAAGCTCCATCACGCGAGAGTCAATAATAGACCCAGCTTGCGAGTCTGTTTGGATCGCAACCAAAACCAACCATACCAAAATATTGGCCAGCCCATGAGATTTGGTAGCTGTTTGGATTAGTGCCAAAAAGTTGGCTGGCCCGGCGTGCCCACGCCCCGCCCGTGTAAATTCTCGCCAACGCGCGGGCAAACTGAGGGCGCTGAAATCGTGCGCCAAAATATTGGCATCCTCACTTCCCGTCCCTAGGGTTGAAAATGAAAGGGAAACTTTCCGTCCATTTTCGAAGAAAAAGGAAATGGAGAGCAAAAAAGGGAAAAGGAAATGGCATTTTGCGGAAAACGAAAGGAAACGGAAGAATCATAAAAGGAAACGGAAATGAAAACGAGGGAGCTGTTTCCGACGGAAACGAAAATGGCAAAGGAAATTCCGGATAAATAAATATGAAAAGTTTCCGCAAATGTAACCTAGAGAGGCCCATGTTCTTGGTAGGCCTATATTTACACATGAAACTAGGCATGCAGGCCACCTACTAATTATAGACAGCCGCCTACAGTCCGACGACTCATCTCTGTTTGAGACGATTCCACAAGACCTAGTCCCAACTCCCAAGCGATCGCAGCGATCGCGGCTTCTTCCTACAAGACAAGCGATCAGGCGGCCAAGCGACTGCCCGCGAACAGTGTTAGTGTCGACGTAAAAATATTTATGTGAACTTGCGCTTGTCTAAGTGTTACACTATGTCTGTTATGTAGTACTTTATGTTGAATTGCCACTTGTTGAAGTTGAGTGATATTCCTTGTCTTATTGTCTACTTAGTTATATGTGCTTTTTCGGTATACATACATACCAAGGTAATATGCCCGCCATTTTATTATGACAAATATTCATTTTCGTAACGTATCCGTCCCGTATCCGCTCCATATTCATTTCCGGTGATTTTCGTTTCCATATTCGTTTCCGGGGTTTCCGATTTCGTTTTCGATTCCGTTAAGATAGGGGGAAACAAAAACGATAAGACATATTTCCGTCCGTTTTCGTTCCGTTTTCAACCCTACCCGTCCCTTTCTTGGTGGGCCCAATCTACTTTTTCCTTTTCTTTGTCACGTGGTGCATGCACAGGGTATATATCTTGTAATTAATCGATCGGTCCTCGCCTGATTAGCAAGTGCATACAGGTCCGTTTGATTAGATGCTTCCGGCCATAGCAATCAGACACCATTTTTCCTAGTGATTTTTATTTTCTTTTTGCTGAATTTATTTTTTCGTAGGGTGCATCATTATTGTCTAGCAACCGCGACCGTATTTTTCTAGGAGCACATTTTAGTATCCGTTTGGTATATTTGGTGTGTTAAATAGTATTATTAGTATGTTGATCTAGTCATAGTTGGTCACAAACCAAACATAAGTCTACTTTACCAAAATTTGGCTGCATGGGCGGACGCAGCGGGTGGGCCGGGGGGGCCGTGGCCCACCCAGAAATCTGGAAAAAGAATTGGCTACCCCTAAGATCTGGCCCAACTTTGACGAAGACAGGGTCATCGTGCGAGGCCGTGAGCAGCCGAGCCCCAGCATCGAGGGAAGAAACGTATCTACAGGCTCCGCGGCCTCCGCCCTCCGCTCTCCGGCCGTCCGATGGAGGCTGCTCCTTGCGCCCTCCGCCCCAGATTCTCCGGCTAGCCCAGCTTGGTCCTCCCCCGGCTTGGCCCTCCGCGACTCCGCCCCCAACTCGCCGGCAGCAGCTGCTCTTCGTCCCCTCCGGCCGCCGCTAGCCTCCTCTGCTCTAGATCTCGCCGGATACTGCGTTCGGCTGACCACCGCTCTTCAACGCAGGCCCGCAGCGGCGCAGCACTCCAGCAGCCAGGGGACGGAGCTGCCTTGGAGATGCTGGTGTCAGCTGACCCCAACGGAGAACACAAAATCCTTCATGAATTAGCACTAGTTAGTGATTATTTATAGAAGATGACACCGGTGAAATATAGGAATTGTAGACATGACCCCATTGGAATTCTTTTCTAGCTCCATCCAAGAAGACACCATCTTGGTAAGAGAGTGCATGTACTGGGTACCGATTAAGTATTTACATGGACTGATTTATATCTTTGTCCATGGACCGTCTCTGTCCATCATTTGTAGTGTTGCGGGTGTTAAATCAATTATGCTAAAATGATACTAGTATTAGCGTACATCTCTCCATTATTTCTGTCTATGATTCATATTGATTCAGTTGGTAGTTTAACACTTGTAGAAAACTAGAAATTATGTAATTTTTCTATTTATGCTATATTGTATGGTTGTGTTATGTAAGACTCTATTTGGTTTTGAACTATTTGTATTGCAATCCTACACGTTTCATATATGTATTGAATTTCAATGTTGACAATCGATTTGTCTTATAATTGTTTATTTGGCAAACTTTTTCACAATTGAGGGGGGTGCAAAAAAATTTTTTGGGGTGTGCCCCCCCTCCAATTTGTTCCTACGTCCGCCACTGTTTGGCTGACACAATGGCTACAAACCAAACAGCAATGACTCACCAAAATTTTGGTCATGCCAAAATTGGGCTTGTTTGGGCTCAAACCAAACATACCCTGCATTCGTTGTATGTATAACAAAAATAGTTAGGTCGTGTCCTCCTGTAGCACAGCTAGTACTATCTAATATGCAACATGAGCTGGGTTTAGCCAACTGGACAACTCATCTCAAAGTCAAATGAAAGCTGGATGCATATGAATCTGTGTTTAAAACAAGGAAAAAAATAGCGCGCTATAATAAAATAGCGTCGATCTAAAAATACGCTATTAGCATGCTATAGCGTGCTATTAACGCGAATAGCGCGCTATAGCGCCGAAATAGCGTAGCGTCGGCTCTCCAGATATGCTATAGCGTGCTATTAGCGTTGGAATAGCGCGCTATTTTTTTCCATGGTTTAAAATAGCGGGCTATAGCCTATAGTAGCCGCGGAGATTTCTGAAGCTATAAAAGGCTATAGCCCGGCTATAGCGGGCTAAGACCATATATCCGATTTGCTAAATAATAGGGAAAAATCCAATATTACGGCAGCATATAAATCGTATATATGATCAATAATTCACAGATACCATAGTAACATTGTCCATAAGAGATGCAATAACGAAAACATAGTTCACATATAGTTATATCAAAAACATAGTTCGTAGATAGTTAAGGACATAGTTATGTCTAAATATTACAATATCATTAAGTAGTAGCAGTTCATGATATAGTGGTGTTCATCAATTGGGCCGCTCTGAAAATTTTGGGTCAAATTTTTTTAGGCCCGTTGAGCAGGAAGATAGCTGCTATTAGGCTAAATTGGGGCTAAATAGTTATAGCCGGGCTATTAGCGGTTATTTCGTTAACAAAGACCGGTGCTGGATGGCGGAGCGACTACGACAGCGAGGGCTGCAGCACCATCCTCGATGCCTGCTATGCGACCAAGAGCCCGAGTCCATGCATCACCTCACCTTGGCTTGCCCCTTCGCTAGGCAGATTGGGTATGACACACTGTCCTGGCTACGGCTCGATTGTCGACCACTGACAACGAGCCTACCCTCCATGAATGGTGGATCACTGCGAGACAGCACACACCGAAGCCAATGCGAAAAGGCCTTGCAACCGTCACGCTGCTTGTGCTCTGGTTGATTTGGAAGCACCGAAACTCGTGTGTCTTCGATGGAGAGCAGCCGTCCATCCAGAGAGTAAATGACAAGATCAAGGCAGAGGCGGCGCTTTGGGCCAGAGCTGGAGCCCTTGGCCTTCGCGCCATTTTACCTATAGACTGGGATGTGCACTAGTTTTTCTGTTAGTGGCTGCCTGTTTTTCACCCTCCATGGAGGCGTGATCTTGTAACGAACTAATCTTCTTTGGAATGAAAAGAAACGCAATATCATTGCGTTTTCTCGGAAAAAAAATTAGTGGTTATTTCCATGTAGCCTTTAAAGGCTCAGCCGTAGCCGCGGGCATCGCGGAAGGCTATAGCTGCTATTAGGCTAAATTGGGGCTAAATAGTTATAGCCGGGCTATTAGCGGTTATTTTCATTTAGCCTTAAAGGCTCAGCCGTACCCGCGGGCATCGTGGAAGGCTATAACCAGGCTATAGCTGGGCTATAGTGGGCTATTTTAAACAGAGATATGAATGCCAACAACCTTACATAACTACCAATTTATCATTGCTGTTTTCCAGTCACCAGCGACTATACTAATAAGACTTGAGCAGGTCTTCTTGCATCCATATAGATCTGCAATGGATCTGTGCACGATGGATGGGGTGGCCTTCTAGGTTTAATTAAAATGTTCAATAGCTAGTCTTGGACCGTGGAAGAGGCATCTAACTACAGAAAAAAGGTAGAGCAGCTATACTTTTTTTCCGAGTAAAAACAGTAACTAACCAGCGTTATTCAGTCCTTGTTGCACTTTTCATTTGTTCGGATTGTAATCAAGTAGGCTTCAGAGCTCGTTTGCCGCTGCCAGTAAAAGGTCTTCACCTAATCTAGGGATTCCTAGTTTAATGGAATAAAATATTGAGTACTAAGTGCTCTACAGAATATGGTGGGAAGACTTGCATAGTTGTGCCCGGTGCAAAAGGATTGCTCCGAGTCTCTAACAGCCTTTTAAAATAATATTTTAAACTTGTAATTTATGTATAAATAGAATCACGAATATTTATGTCCATTTAATACTCAATAGTTAAGTTGCGTGTTTTTTTTGAAAAAAAATTAAAATTTGGAATTATGCTTTTGTAATCTGAACTCCAAATGTAATTTTGCAGCCGTTTATGCTTATTTGGTTTCTAGATGCCACAAGCTGAACCTAGCACAAACAAGTCTAATATTTCATAATCTTAGTTTAGTACTCCCTCCGATTCATATTAATTGACTTCAATATGGATGTATCTAGAACTAAAATACGTCTAGATACATCCATTTTAGAGTCAATTAATATGAACCGGAGGGAGTAACAGTTTAAAACTATATGCGTTGTAGGTTTTGAAGGACAAAACTGAAAGAGTTGATTTTGTCCCAGCTATGCTGGAGCAAGCAAGGATTATCCTGAAGAAGTGTCGCGGACATCCCCTTGCAGTATCAATGATAGGTCGATTTCTAGCCACTAAGCCAAACACTGCTATTGAATGGAGGACGATCAATGATCGTATTAGTGCTGAACAAGAGATCAATCCTGAACTAAGGACAATAAATACAGTTCTTATGAGGAGCTATGATGGTTTGCCATATTATCTCAAGTCTGCTTTCTTATACCTGTCAATATTTCCAGAAGATTGCAAAATTAGGTTGGATCGCCTAGTGAGGCGGTGGATTGCGGAGGGCTACTCACGGGATATGCATGGCATTACTGAGCAACTTGTATTTAGGTACTTTGAAGAGCTTTTGGATAGGAGTATGATCCTTCCAGTGGAAGATGTAAATCATCCCAATGGAAAAATTGGTTTTTGCCAACTTCATGATATCATCCGGGAAATATGCATCTCAAAGGCGAGAGAGGAAATGCACGAAAATGAAGGCCCGAGCCCGGCCCGACCAGGCTAAAATGCACGAAAATGAAGGCCCGAGCCCGGCCCGGCCTGATGTTCGGGCTCAGATTTCAGACCCGATCCCGGCCCGAAGTGCAAGCCCGACCCGGCCCGGCCCAGGATTTTCGGGCCGGGCCCTCCGGGCCGGGCTGCCCATGCCCAGATGTAATCTTGATCATGTTGGGCAGCTCCATCACCTCAAGTACCTTTCTCTACAAGGATGTATAAATATTTTCTGTCTGCCTAATTCTTTGGGGAATTTGAGGCACCTCCAAACACTGGATGTTAGAGGTACACATATATTTGAGTTGCCAACAACAATCACCGATCTCTTTTTTTTGAACAGGTTTTTTTTTTTGAACAGGACAATCACCGATCTCAGGAAGCTACAAAACCTTCATGCAGCACTTTCTATTGTTCCACACACTGGATGTTATTATGGTAGACCAATCACTGTCAAGGGAGAGGATGCCGTGCTTGATATGGAGAAGTAGTACAGTAATTACATCTCCTTCTGTTCCAGATATGCACCCTTTCGCCTCTGGATGTATAAATGTTCTGTTTTATTGAGACCACAAGTTTTTGCTGGTTGTTTGAACATGTGTGGTGTACTCAGTCTGTGCCGTTTCCACATGGAGGGCATGCAAATCGGTACTAAAGTTCCTAGAGGGATTGGTCGGCTGAAGGCCCTGCACACACTAGGTGGTGCCAATGTTTTTTGGGATGAGGGAAATGCCATTGTAAAAGAGTTCAAAGAGTTTACTGAATTGCGTAAGCTTAGAGTGGTTGGTATCAGCAACAAAAACAGGATAGAGCTCTGGTCTGCCATTGCTGGTCACCAGCATCTTCGATCACTTTCAGTGAAAGGGCACCAGTTCACTAATAATACATGGGATGACTTTTTTTTTTTAAACGGGGGATGGGATTACTTAGATGGTTGTCTGGGTGAGGGCTTGTCGCCACCATGCTGGCTTGAGAGCCTCAAGCTGTGTGGCAAGCTAGCCAGGGTACCAGATTGGATCCATCAGCTTCAGAATCTCTGCAAGTTGGTGCTAGAGTTTACCCGTTTGTATGAAGACGATGACATACAAGCCCTTGGGGTGCTACCAAATCTTGCAGTTCTACGCATGAAGAAAATGTCATTCTTGGGGATACAACTCCATTTCCAAAACTCGGCTTTCCCGAGTCTTGTGGATCTGGAGATTAATTACTTAGGTTCTCTTGAATCGTTGTTGTTTGAAGAAGGCACAATGCCTAGGCTGGAGCTGCTACAAATTTATGGACGCTGCCTCCGCCTGAAGAAAATATCCGGGCTGTCGGTTCTCACAAGCCTCTAGGAAATTAGGTTGGGAGGTTCTTCTGCCTATATACCATTGCAGGAACAGGTCCGCAGCCAGCTAAACGAGCATGTCGTAGTGAGTGTAACTGACTGAACTCCACGCATATGTGTATCTTTTTATTTCTTTTCTTGTTGGAGCAGTACGGAGTATTACCGCAGTAATATCTGTTGTATATCTTTCGGGGATATGTGTAGGAGGACCCTCAATGTGTTACATAAATGCTGAAATTCTAGGTATTTGGTTTCATTTCGTCCAATAAGGCCTTATTGATGTTTGATTGAAACAGGTAAGTGTTGAAGGACACCAGTACAGTACCATTTTCGTGTCATGTAAAAAAAGAATAAATTTGATTACTCAAAATAGCATACCTTTTTCTTTGGTATCCTGTGCGCTGATAGTTCTAGCTCTGAATCTCACCTGCAACGACAGAGAGGCTGGAGAGGTAGGAATACACGATGAGTTTACCCTCAAACCCGAAATCACTGCAGAAGCACTCAACAGCACCTAGTAACCATCATCAATTGGAAGCTGATGGACGATCGTTCCTAAAGTACCTCAAATGCTTGGGTCACTGGGATTTTTGGTGCCGCGTACAACGTGCGGCTTTTCTCTTCGTTCTCTTCCTTTTTGTTGAAAGTAGTATCGAGAAGCAAACGAGAGAGACAACAAATGATTCAACTCTTCTGTTTCATTGATGATTCACAACTTATATACAAGGGGAAGAGACGCGAATATGATCACGTTTGTTCGAAGAGGTGTGAGGAAGGGTTGTGTCTGTTGACAAACCAATCAACATAGAGAATTACATGAGGGAGGATTACCCCTTTAATTAACCTATTAATTAAATCCTAACACTCCCCCTAATCCTTCCTTGTCCTTGTGCTTGGTCATCTCTAGAATCATCTTTGGAATCATCTCCTCTAAAAACCCTGTGGGAAAAATACGAGGAGAGTAGTGTGTATGTTATGTTGCTAAAACTCCTTAAAACCCAGTGGAAAAATAAGGAGAAAATGGTGCAACATATAATGGTTGGATATGCCGTTAAAACTCCTTCAAAACCCAGTGGGAAAATAAGGAGAAAATGACACATCATATAATTGGTATTGTCTCTTTGTTAACTCGATGTGAGAAAAACCTTGTAAAAGGAAAAAACCCATAGAGTATAGAGAACAATATATGTCGTATATATTTTCCTAAAAACCCCGGTAGGGAAAACAGAAAATATGATATATCATCTTGTGTTGATATTACCTCATTAAAAACCTTGATGAGAACCTGTGTAGTAAACTCATAAAGGGAAAAAGAGTGTAATACGATGCTTTGAACATGATTGATTCAGGAAGATACTCCCCCTGATTCTTGCAATTTTGGAAGCCGTCGCATACCAATTCCATAAAATACTTCTGGAACATTGAAATTGGTAGAGACTTCGTGAACAAACCAACAACATTATTGTGTGATTTGACTTGCAAGATGTTTATTCCCCAACTCTTCTGAAGTTCATGGAGATAAAACAATCTAGAGGCAATATGCTTAGTGATATTGCTCTTGATGTATCATGTTTGCATCCATGCAATACAAGCAACATTATCTGTGTAGATAATGATTGATGGTTCAAGAGAACCAATACCACATGACTCATATATGTGGTTTATCATTCCGTAAAGCTACACGTGTTAACGCGGCTTTGTATTTTAGAATGATTGGTAGGTGCAGTCACCAGAGTCTGTCTCGAAGACATCAATGGAGCGACAATTCTACTATGTTGATACACATTATGGGGATCATTCAAGTAGCCAACATCAGTGTATCCTGATGATATTGGAGTTCAGATTTCTCTGAAATTACAAGAATATTCAAGTAATGTGTGGTGCCTTGGAGATATCGAAAGATATTCTTGATTCCCAACCAATTGCATTGGTGGGTCCAATGGCACTGAGATATGGAACTTCAAGTTCCAACATCCCTTCTACATCATCCCGTGGTTTGAGTGAATCTTTCTCTACGTCTAGAGATCGAACAACCGGCATGGGAGATGGATATGACTTGTCCATTTAATGTTTCTCCAATATTTATAATATAGGCAACTTGGTGTACCATAATACTTGAGTGAAGTAGCTTGACTTGTAGTATCAAGCATTGTTTGGGTTAAACCAAATTCTTCATCTCAAATTCCATCTTTAGGATGATCACGTGCTTCATCATTGCAAGAGAAATACTTGTGTATGACAAAAACGCATGATTAATCATCATTGTAGGAGTAATTCTTGTGTATAAAAAAACTCACTATATCGGTTGTACCAGAATATACCGACAACAATAAGCCATGTTGTGACTTATTAAATTTACATAATACATGTTGCATTTCATTTCGATTCGGATTGTGATTCCATCGAGAACCATACATGACCAAATCTAGTGATCCACTTGGATATGTAGTCACTACATCTATCAACTGCATAGATAGATGATTTTCTACTGCCAATGATATAATGTATCGGAAATAGAATTTCACTCGCGTCTGGAGATTAGGCCTCGGATCTCTGCGTAAATCCGACCTTGTGCTACAAGCCTTGCTTTCTCACCACCTTGTTATCTCGTTCCGTTCCTGGAAGAGAACATATTGAACCGCATAGGGAATTCATTTGGAGGAGCGAGGCTAATTCTGCCTGGATTGCACCCTTCGATTGTTTCAGTCCAAGCAAGTGGTTTACACTCTGCCATGGCCATGGTCTTTGGATCTGAATCCTTATGAAGGATGTTTGCAATCATACAAGAGAAATGATGTCGACCTTTGTAGGCTTTAATCATATGATTCTCCAGAATCAATATAGTTGGAGGAAATCTCCCAAGCACCCATGATGACTCTTCGTGATTTCCCAATACGAGTGAGTCTGGATGTTCCGATGTCCCAGCCAGTGTGTGCAAGCTGAAGCTGGGTTGTGGAGGTTTCCCTTCCACTGGTTGTATACTACCCATAAGGTGTTAATCAATGCTAGGTTGATATGCATTTACTGATTGAGATGATTTCTCCTCCATTAACCTTGTTGCTTCTAGGAAGCTAGATCCTGGTTACAGGCCGTACTACTCCTCCTCTTTTCAGAAATAGGGAGTTGAGTGGTTTTATTGGTACCTCCACTCTTTCGGGCGCATTTCTAACCGGATTAAAGGATTATATATCACCTTTTAATCAGTAAATGAATCTGGCATGTTATTTGCAAAGTGTTGCAAATTTGTGAATCGTAGGCGTATAGTCCAGATTCTTGAATACGTGGATATGAAGAGGAACGTGGAGTTCCAAATGATTTCCTAGCATTCTATTTGGTACTTGAAATCTCCCTCTAATGCCTGGAAATATCCATCCTTCAATATTTGCAATCAGCGTACGAGGCTATGAACGGATCCCCTATGAGGAGTTCAAGGTACTTAGTGATCAATGGAGATCTGTACCCCACATAGATCCCTAATTTGTGGGCCTATGATGTACGCTGCGGTGGTGAGATCGGTACGCGTGAAGCGATTCCGAACTTACGCAGATGGAAAATGCTCGGAGGATTTCCACGTATCAATTGCAGAGGGGAAGTTCTGCGATATGCAGTTAGTCAAGGGTGTGTAAAGCCGCATGACTCCAACGTGAAGTTGGTAAAATTTCAACTCATTAACAAAGGTCATGCAACGAGCCTGATCCTCTTGCTCAGATATTTAACCAAACCTTTTGTGTATGGACATTGATGGCGTGTAATACACACGTTCGTTGGGAACCCCAAGAGGAAGGTGTGATGCACACATCAGTAAGTTTTCCCTCAGTAAGAAACCAAGGTTTAATCGAACCAGTAGGAGTCAAGAAGCACGTTGAAGGTTGATGGCGGCGGGATGTAGTGCGGCGCAACACCAGGGATTCCGGCGCCAACGTGGAACCTGCACAACACAACCAAAGTACTTTGCCCCAACGAAACAGTGAGGTTGTCAATCTCACCGGCTTGCTGTAACAAAGGATTAGATGTATAGTGTGGATGATGATATTTGTTTGCAAAGAGTAAAGAACAATAGCAGCAGATTTGTATTTCAGATGTAAAGAATAGGACCAGGGTCCACAGTTCACTAGAGGTGTCTCTCCCATAAGATAAATAGCATGTTGGGTGAACAAATTACAGTCGGGCAATTGACAAATAGAGAGGGCATGACAATGCACATACATGATATGATAAGTATAGTGAGATTTAGTTGGGCATTACGACAAAGTACATAGACCGCTATCCAGCATGCATCTATGCCTAAAAAGTCCACCTTCAGTTATCATCCGAACCCCTTCCAGTATTAAGTTGCAAACAACAGACAATTGCATTAAGTATGGTGCGTAATGTAATCAATAACTACATCCTCGGACATAGCATCAATGTTTTATCCCTAGTGGCAACAGCACATCCACAACCTTAGAACTTTCTGTCACTGTCCCGATTTAATGGAGGCATGAACCCACTATCGAGCATAAATACTCCCTCTTGGAGTTAAGAGTAAAAACTTGGCCAGAGCCTCTACTAATAACGGAGAGCATGCAAGATCATAAACAACACTTAGGTAATAGATTGATAATCAACATAACATAGTATTCTCTATCCATTGGATCCCGACAAACACAACATATAGCATTACAGATAGATGATCTTGATCATGTTAGGCAGCTCACAAGATCCGACAATGAAGCACATAAGGAGAAGACGACCATCTAGCTACTGCTATGGACCCATAGTCCAGGGGTGAACTACTCACTCATCACTCCGGAGGCGATCATGGCGGTGAAGAGTCCTCCGGAGATGATTCCCCTCTCGGCCGGCGATCTCCTGAATCCCGAGATGGGATTGGCGGCGGCGGCGTCTCGGAGGTTTTCCATATCGTGGCTCTCGCTGGGGTTTCGCGACGGAGGCTTTAAGTAGGCGGAAGGGCAGGTCAAGAGGCGACACGAGGGACCCACACATCAGGGCCGCGCGGCCAGGGCCCAGGCCGCGCCGCCCTGGCGTGTCGTCGCCTCGTGGCCCCACTTCGTGACTCCTTCGGTCTTCTGGATGCTTCGTGCAAAAATAGGACCCGGCGTTGATTTCGTCCAATTCGAGAATATTTCCTTACTAGGATTTCTGAAACCAAAAACAGCAGAAAACAACCGGCTCTTCGGCATCTCGTTAATAGGTTAGTGCCGGAAAATGCATAAATATGACATAAAGTATGCATAAAACATGTAGATATCATCAATAATGTGGCATGGAACATAAGAAATTATCGATACGTCGGAGACGTATCAGCATCCCCAAGCTTAGTTCTGCTCGTCCCGAGCAGGTAAACGATAACAAAGATAATTTCTGGAGTGACATGTCATCATAACCTTGATCATACTATTGTAAGCATATGTAATGAATGCAGCGATCAAAACAATGGTAATGACATGAGTAAACAATGAATCATAAAGCAAAGACTTTTCATGAATAGTACTTTCAAGACAAGCATCAATAAGTCTTGCATAAGAGTTAACTCATAAAGCAATAAATCAAAGTAAAGGTATTGAAGCAACACAAAGGAAGATTGAGTTTCAGCGGTTGCTTTCAACTTATAACATGTATATCTCATGGATATTGTCAATGTAAAGTACGGATGAAGCCTGGTGACCGGGTGTATACGTGAGCACGCGCTCAGAAGTCGACACATGTCTAACGGCGTTAGTCCCCCGTGAGGTGATATACTACTAGTACTAAAAAACTGTTTCACCAGATTTGACCGGTCCTCACACCCCCACCTAATCCTCTCCCCAACGAGATTTTCTTCCGCGAGCTTCAGTCTTCCATGTCCCAAAAAATAGAAACGAACACAGTGGATCAAAAGAAGAAGAGCACAACCGAAGGTTAAATCAAAAGATGAGAACACACGGCTGATTAATCAAAAGAAGAAGAAGAGCTTCAGTCTTCCATCGACCAACGCATGCCCCTGTATCTGCTTCCTGCTCTTCCTCCTCCTCCTCCTCGCCGCAACCTCTCGCCACCACTCCTCCCCCGCCACAAATCACGTCCTCAAGTTGACGTCGACCACGCCCCCGTCCACGTCCCCTTCCTCCGGCAAGAACGAGCCGGGCAACTGCGAGGACCTCCCAGTGCTGCGCCGGCGCCGGCGCGGGCAAGCCGGACCTCGCCGAGCCGCTCCTCCTCGACGGCGACGCCTCAACCCTGCCGTCCCACTCCGCGAAGCCGACGGACCCGGCGAAAAAATCGCGTCTTCAACGCGTCCTGCACGCGCTCACCATGCCGCTCTACCTCCCGCGGCGCCTGACCATCCCGGACATCGCGGGGCACCGCTGGCGCAAGCCCTACGCCGTGGCCTCCGCCGCGCTGGCGCCGGTCCTCGTCGCCACGACCTTCACCTCGCGCAGCGCCGCGGCGGCCTCGTTCGACCACGGCCACGGCGTCGGCATTCTGCTCGCCAGCGCCTTCCTGGGCCTCCTCCTGGCGGCCCTCGCCGCGTCCACCACGGACGCCGGCTCCGCGCCCCGCAGCCGGCGTCACCGCGTGCCGTGGCTGGCCGCGGGGTTCCTGATGAGCGTGCTGTGGGCCTACACGCTGGCGCGGGAGCTGGTGGCGCTGCTGGTGGCCATCGGGTACATGGTGGGCGTGGACTCGGGCGTGCTGGGCGTCACGGTGCTGGCGTGGGGGGACTCGCTGGGGGACCTGGTCTGCAACGTCGCCATGGCCACGCACGGCGGGCCCGGCGGCGCGCAGACGGCCGTGTCGGCCTGCTACGCCGGCCCGCTCTTCAACACGGTGGTGGGGCTCGGGCTGTCGCTCACGCTGGCGGCGGGCGCGCAGTACCCGGCGCCCTTCACGATCCCGGCGGACGGGGCGGTGTACGAGACGGTGGTGTTCCTGTTCGCCGGGCTCGCGTGGGCGCTGCTGGTGGTGCCGGCGAGGGGGATGCGGCTGGGTCGGCTGTACGGGGTCGGGCTCATCGTCATCTACCTCTGCTTCTTCGGCACCCGCGTCCTCAACAGCCTCGGCCTCTGGTAGCAGCGAGCCACGCAGCAAGCGTCAGCGTGAACACACGATGCCGCTGCTGCTGCTCTGCTCTGCTCCCCGTCCGTCAAGATCCAGCCTCCCAGATGAAGTGGGGAGCGGACCAAGGAGTCCTTGCGCGTGCAGCCGGCTTCGTCCGCGAGCTGCTGGATGCGGACGGCATCGTCGGCAACTTGGGGGCGGTTCGTACGGACGGAGCGAGGCGCGCGAGAGCCTTCTCGGCGCGGCGGAGAGAGCGCACCGCCGAGGCGAGCCTGGCGTCGTCGCGGTGGGCGAGCCCCGTGGATGGGGACGAGGGTGCAGCGACCCCGGAGCCCCGGCATGCTCGATCTCGCCGGCAATTTCTGGCGTCCCACCCTTGCGCGCGCCTTCTCCCCAGTTAACGTGGACCCCGGCATCTCCCTGTAAGCACGAATCGACAGGAATCGGCAGGAATCTCTCACTCAGTCGTGGTTCGATCCATCAAGCAGTTTCGGCGCTTTGTTCCGTAGACAAACTCGATTTGTTCATCCGTCTAGCACTCTAGCCCAACTCGTTTCCCTTTTTTTTATTTAGTAGTTGATTATTCGGAAGTACTGAATGGTTACGGAGATTTTATTTATTAGCATATGGCTCCAGGAGATACTAATTAGCTTTATTTGGCTGATTTCGTTGGGGAGCTTTCGTTCCAAGAGATGATCCAAACCAGCACAGAAAGCACTAAAAAACTCTGAACTATGATGTCCTCTAGCGGTTGCAGCTCAGCTCACTTCGCGTGGTCAACTAAGTAGATTCGACGCCGTGTGATGCCCGTTAACATCTCCCCATAAAGTGAGAATCTTAAAGCAAATCCAATGGCAACGGGCGCGTGCTCACGTATACACCCGGTCACAGAATCCACTCTCATGTAAAGTAATATAACAAGTGCAATATGCAAGTATGTAGGAATCAATGCACAGTTCACACAAGTGTTTGCTTCTTGAGGTGGAGAGAGATAGGTGAACTGACTCAACATAAAAGTAAAAGAAAGGCCCTTCGCAGAGGGAAGCATTGATTGCTATATTTGTGCTAGAGCTTTGGTTTTGAAAACAAGAAACAATTTTGTCAACGGTAGTAATAAAGCATATGTATCATGTAAATTATATCTTACAAGTTGCAAGCCTCATGCATAGTATACTAATAGTGCCCGCACCTTGTCCTAATTAGCTTGGATTACCGGGATTGTCATCGCAATACACATGTTTTAACCAAGTGTCACAAAGGGGTACCTCTATGCCGTACAAAGGTCTAAGGAGAAAGCTCGCATTTGGATTTCTCGCTTTTGATTATTCTCAACTTAGACATCCATACCGGGACAACATAGACAACAGATAATGGACTCCTCTTTAATGCATAAGCATGTAGCAACAATTAATGTTCTCATATGAGATTGAGGATATATGTCCAAAACTGAAACTTCCACCATGATTCATGGCTTTAGTTAGCGGCCCAATGTTCTTCTCTAACATTATGCATGCTCTAACCATTAAATGAGTGGTAAATCTCCCTTACTTCAGACAAGACGGACATGCATAGCAACTCACATGATATTCAACAAAGAGTAGTTGATGGCGTCCCCAGGAACATGGTTATCGCACAACAAACAACTTAATAAGAGATAAAGTGCATAAGTACATATTCAATACCACAATAGTTTTTAAGCTATTTGTCCCATGAGCTATATATTGCAAAGGTAAAGAATGGAAATTTTAAAGGTAGCACTCAAGCAATTTACTTTGGAATGGCGGAGAAATACCATGTAGTAGGTAGGTATGGTGGACACAAATGGCATAGTGGTTGGCTCAAGGATTTTGGATGCATTAGAGGTATTCCCTCTCGATACAAGGTTTAGGCTAGCAAGGTTATTTGAAACAAACACGAGGATGAACCGGTGCAGCAAAACTCACATAAAAGACATATTGTAAACATTATAAGACTCTACACCGTCTTCCTTGTTGTTCAAAACTCAATACTAGAAATTATCTAGACTTTAGAGAGATCAATTATGCAAACCAAATTTTAGCAAGCTCTATGTATTTCTTCATTAATAGGTGCAAAGTATATGATGCAAGAGCTTAAACATGAGCACAACAATTGCCAAGTATCAAATTATTCAAGACATTTTAGAATTACTACATGTAGCATTTCCCGATTCCAACCATATAACAATTTAACGAAGAAGATTCAACCTTCGCAATGAATACTATGAGTAAAGCCTAACGACATATTTGTCCATATGCAACAGCGGAGCGTGTCTCTCTCCCACACAATGAATGCTAGGATCCATTTTATTCAAACAAAAACAAAAACAAAAACAAACCGACGCTCCAAGCAAAGCACATAAGATGTGATGGAATAAAAATATAGTTTCAGGGGAGGAACCTGATAATGTTGTCGATGAAGAAGGGGATGCCTTGGGCATCCCCAAGCTTAGACGCTTGAGTCTTCTTAAAATATGCAGGGGTGAACCACCGGGCATCCCCAAGCTTAGAGCTTTCACTCTCCTTGATCATATTGTATCATCTCCCTCTCTTGATCCTTGAAAACTTCCTCCACACCAAACTCGAAACAACTCATTAGAGGGTTAGTGCATAATAAAAATTTACATGTTCAGAGGTGACATAATCATTCTTAACACTTCTGGACATTGCACAAAGCTACTGGACATTAATGGAACAAAGAAATTCATCCAACATAGCAAAAGAGGCAATGCGAAATAAAAGGCAGAATCTGTCAAAACAGAACAGTCCGTAAAGACGGATTTTATTGAGGCACCAGACTTGCTCAAATGAAAATGCCCAAATTGAATGAAAGTTGCGTACATATCTGAGGATCACGCACGTAAATTGGCATATTTTTATGAGCTACCTACAGAGAGGCAGGTCGAAATTCGTGACAGCAAAGAAATCTGTTTCTGCGCAGTAATCCAAATCTAGTATGAACCTTACTATCAACGACTTTACTTGGCACAACTATGCACAAAACTAAGATAAGAAGAGGTTGCTACAGTAGTAACAACTTCCAAGACTCAAATATAAAATAAAAGTACTGTAGTAAAAACATGGGTTGTCTCCCATAAGCGCTTTTCTTTAACGCCTTTCAGCTAGGCGCAGAAAGTGTATATCAAGTATTGTCGAGGGATGAAGCATCAACATCATAAGCTCCCCCATCCGTAGTGGTACTAAGGGCTTTGTCAATTTTAGGCCTATAATAATATTTTTTTGGCTTAGGCACTTTAGAGACATACATAAACTTTTGCTCCTTACCCACATAAGATTTCTCCTTAAACTTAAGAGAAGAAAAAGTTGAACCCAAGGTTCCCATAGCTTCTTCAAGTTCACTAATCCTATGGGTTCGATTATCATGAGTAGCACAAGTTTCTAAAACAGCAATTCTTTCATTAATTCCACCTAGAGATTTATCAAGTTTATCAGTGCTATTAAGTAATATTCCCAATTTAGTCTCAATACTTGGAAGATCTTTCTCTATGGCCTCCAACTTTTTCATGACATCTTCAAGAGAGATTTCAATTTTAGCTTCATTAACAGGTGGTATTCCAACTAGACTCTCAATAATGCAACTAGCTTCTAAAGCGGAGTGCCTAGGAAATTACCTCCCGCAAGAGTATCAAGAACATACCTATTCCAGCTAGAGATTCCAACATAAAAGTTCCTAAGTAGTATAATAGTGGAGTGTTTCTTAATGCACCTATGATGAGCATCGCTAATTCTATACCAAGCATCTTTAAAACTTTCTCCCCCTTGTTGCTTAAAGGAACGAACTTCAACTTCCGGATTACTCATTTTAGCAGTAGTAAATAAAGCAAACTAGATAAAATAAATGCAAGTAACTAATTTTTTTGTGTTTTTGATATGGAGAACAAGACAGTAAATAAAATAAAGCAAGACAAAAACAAAGTAAAGAGATTGGATTGTGGAGACTCCCCTTGCAGCGTGTCTTGATCTCCCCGGCAACGGCGCCAGAAAATATGCTTGATGGCGTGTAAGAGGAAGGTGTGATGCACACAGCAGTAAGTTTTCCCTCAGTAAGAAACCAAGGTTTAATCGAACCAGTAGGAGTCAAGAAGCACGTTGAAGGTTGATGGCGGCGGGATGTAGTGCGGCGCAACACTCCGGCGCCAACGTGGAACTGCACAACACAACCAAAGTACTTTGCCCAACGAAACAGTGAGGTTGTCAATCTCACCGGCTTGCTAACAAAGGATTAGATGTATAGTGTGGATGATGATATTTGTTTGCAAAGAAAAGAACAATAGCAGCAGATTTGTATTTCAGATGTAAAGAATAGGACCGGGGTCCACGTTCACTAGAGGTGTCTCTCCCATAAGATAAATAGCATGTTGGGTGAACAAATTACACGGGCAATTGACAAATAGAGAGGGCATGACAATGCACATACATGATATGATAAGTATAGTGAGATTTAGTTGGGCATTACGACAAAGTACATAGACCGCTATCCAGCATGCATCTATGCCTAAAAAGTCCACCTTCAGTTATCATCCGAACCCCTTCCAGTATTAAGTTGCAAACAACAGACAATTGCATTAAGTATGGTGCGTAATGTAATCAATAACTACATCCTCGGACATAGCATCAATGTTTTATCCCTAGTGGCAACAGCACATCCACAACCTTAGAACTTTACACTTCCCAGTTTAATGGAGGCATGAACCCACTATCGAGCATAAATACTCCCTCTTGGAGTTAAGAGTAAAAACTTGGCCAGAGCCTCTACTTATAACGGAGAGCATGCAAGATCATAAACAACACTTAGGTAATAGATTGATAATCAACATAACATAGTATTCTCTATCCATCGGATCCCGACAAACACAACATATAGCATTACAGATAGATGATCTTGATCATGTTAGGCAGCTCACAAGATCCGACAATGAAGCACATAAGGAGAAGACGACCATCTAGCTACTGCTATGGACCCATAGTACAGGGGTGAACTACTCACTCATTGATACGTCTCCGACGTATCGATAATTTCTTATGTTCCATGCCACATTATTGATGTTATCTACATGTTTTATGCACACTTTATGTCATATTCGTGCATTTTCTGGAACTAACCTATTAACAAGATGCCGAAGTGCCTTGCTGTTTTCTGCTGTTTTTGGTTTCGAAATCCTAGTAAGGAAATATTCTCGGAATTGGACGAAATCAAAGCCCGGGGCCTATTTTTCCACGAAGCTTCCAGAAGTCCGAAGACGAGACGAAGAGGGGCACGGGGTGGCCAAACCCTAGGGCGGCGCGGCCCCCCCGGCCGCGCCGGCCTATGGTGTGGGCCCCCGTGCCGCCTCTTGACTTGCCCTTCCGCCTACTTAAAGCCTCCGTGACGAAACCCCCGGACCGAGAGCCACGATACGGAAAACCTTCCAGACGCCGTCGCCGCCGATCCCATCTCGGGGATCCAGAGATCGCCTCCGCACCGGAGAGGGGAATCATCCCCGGAGGACTCTACGCCGCCATGGTCGCCTCCGGTGTGATGAGTGAGTAGTCTACCCCTGGACTATGGGTCCATAGCGTAGCTAGATGGTTGTCTTCTCCCCATTGTGCTATCATTGTCGGATCTTGTGAGCTGCCTATCATGATCAAGATCATCTATATGTAATTCTATATGTTGCGTTTGTTGGGATCCGATGAATAGAGAATACTTGTTATGTTGATTATCAAAGTTATGCTTATGTGTTGTTTATGATCTTGCATGCTCTCCGTTACTAGTAGATGCTCTGGCCAAGTAGATGCTTGTAACTCCAAGAGGGAGTACTTATGCTCGATAGTGGGTTCATGCGCATTGACACTGGACATGCAAGTTCTAAGGTTGTGTTGTCTGTTGCCACTAGGGATAAAACATTGATGCTATGTCTAAGGATGTAGTTGTTGATTACATTACGCACCATACTTAATGCAATTGTCTGTTGCTTGCAACTTAATACGGAGGGGTTTCGGATGATAACGAAGGTGGACTTTTTAGGCATAGATGCAGTTGGATGGCGGTCTATGTACTTTGTCGTAATGCCCAATTAAATCTCACTATACTCATCATGATATGTATGTGCATTGTCATGCTCTCTTTATTTGTCAATTGCCCAACTGTAATTTGTTCACCCAACATGCTTTTATCTTATGGGAGAGACACCTCTAGTGAACTGTGGACCCCGGTCCATTCTTTAATACTGAAATACAAATCTGCTGCAATACTTGTTTTTACTATTTTCTCTGCAAACAATCATCTTCCACACAATACGGTTAATCCTTTGTTACAGCAAGCCGGTGAGATTGACAACCTCACTGTTTCGTTGGGGCAAAGTACTTTGGTTGTGTTGTGCAGGTTCCACGTTGGCGCCGGAATCTCTGGTGTTGCGCCGCACTACATCCCGCCGCCATCAACCTTCAACGTGCTTCTTGGCTCCTCCTGGTTCGATAAACCTTGGTTTCTTGAGGGAAAACTTGCTGCTGTGCGCATCATACCTTCCTCTTGGGGTTGCCCAACGAACGTGTGAAATACACGCCATCAAGCTCTTTTTCTGGCGCCGTTGCCGGAGATCAAGACACAAGGGAGTCTCCACTTCTCAATCTCTTTACTTTGTTTTTGTCTTGCTTTATTTTATTTACTACTTTGTTTGCTGCATTATATCAAAACACAAAAAAAATTAGTTGCTAGTTTTACTTTATTTACTATCTTGTTTGCTATATCAAAAACACAAAAAAAATTTAGTTTACTTGCATTTACTTTATCTAGTTTGCTTTATTTACTATTGCGAAAATGGCCAACCCTGAAAATACTAAGTTGTGTGATTTCACTAGCACAAATAATAATGATTTCCTATGCACACCTATTGCTCCACCTGCTACTACAGCAGAATTCTTTGAAATTAAACCCTTTCTGAATCTTGTTATGCGAGAGCAATTTTCTGTGTTAGTTCGATGATGTCCCATCTCAATAATTTTGTTGAACTATGTGAAATGCAAAAGTATAAAGATGTAGATGGTGACATTATAAAATTAAAATTGTTTCCTTTCTCATTAAGAGGAAGAGCTAAAGATTGGTTGCTATCTCTGCCTAAGAATAGTATTGATTCCTGGACTAAATGCAAGGATGCTTTTATTGGTAGATATTATCCCCCTGCTAAAATTATATCTTTGAGGAGTAGCATAATGAATTTTAAACAATTGGATAATGAACATGTTGCTCAAGCTTGGGAAAGAATGAAATCTCTAGTTAAAAATTGCCCAACCCATGGACTGACTACTTGGATGATCATCCAAACCTTCTATGCAGGACTAAATTTTTCTTCACGGAATTTATTGGATTCAGCTGCTGGAGGTACCTTTATGTCCATCACTCTTGGTGAAGCAACAAGGCTTCTTGATAATATGATGATCAACTACTCTGAATGGCACACGGAAAGAGCTCCACAAGGTAAGAAGGTAAATTCTGTTGAAGAATCCTCTTCCTTGAATGATAAGGTTGATGCTATTATGTCTATGCTTGTGAATGATAGGACTAATATTGATCCTAATAATGTTCCGTTAGCTTCATTGGTTGCACAAGAAGAACATGTTGATGTAAACTTCATTAAAAATAATAATTTCAACAACAATGCTTATGGAACAATTCTAGTAACAACTATAGGCCATATCCTTATAATAATGGCAACGGCTATGGTAATTCTTATGGAAATTCTTACAACAATAATAGGAATTCACCCCTGGACTTGAAGCCATGCTTAAAGAATTTATTAGTACACAAACTGCTTTTAACAAATCTGTTGAAGAAAAGCTTGGTAAAATTGATATACTTGCTTCTAAAGTCGATAGTCTTGCTGCTGATGTTGATCTTTTGAAATCAAAAGTTTTGCCTAATGAGAATTATCATAATAAAATTGTTACTACAGCAAATGCCATTCAAGTTAGAATTAATGAGAATATAAGATTAATGGCTGAACTGCGTGTTAGGTGGGATAGAGAAGAAAATGAAAAACTAGCTAAAGAGAAGAATATAGCTAAAGTTTGGACTATTACCACCACTAGTAATGCTAATGCTACACATGTTGCTGCACCTCCTACTCACACTAATAAAAGAATTGATGTTAGCAATGTTTCCACTTCTAATGCAAAGCGCGCAAAATTACCTGAAACTGCTAAAACTGCTGAAACTGCTTGTGATAAAACTGCTGAAATTTTTTCCAACCTTGGGGATGATGATCCCATTGCTTTAGATTATAATGGTTTGAATTTTGATGATTGCCACATCTCTGAAGTTATAAAGTTCTTGCAAAAACTTGCTAAAAGACCTAATGCTAGTGCTATAAATTTGGCTTTCACGCATCATATTACAAATGCTCTCATAAAAGCTAGAGAAGAGAAACTAGAGCGCGAAGCCTCTATTCCTAAAAAGCTAGATGGTTGGGAGCCCATCATTAAGATGAAGGTTAAAGATTTTGATTGTAATGCTTTATGTGATCTTGGTGCAAGTATTTCTGTTATGCCTAAGAAAATTTATAATATGCTTGACTTGCCACCTGAAAAATTGTTATTTGGATGTTAATCTTGCTGATCATTCTACAAAGAAACCTTTGGGTAAAGTTGATAATGTTCGCATTACCGTTAACAATAATCTTGTTCCCGTTGATTTTGTTGTCTTGGATATTGAATGCAATGCATCTTGTCCCATTATATTGGGAAGACCTTTTCTTCGAACTGTTGGTGCTATTATTGATATGAGGGAAGGTAATATAAAATATCAATTTCCTCTCAAGAAAGGTATGGAACACTTCCCTAGAAAGAGAATAAAGGTACCTTATGATTCTATTATTAGAACAAATTATGATGTTGATGCTTCATCTCTCGATGTTACTTGATACACACTTTCTGCGCCTAGCTGAAAGGCGTTAAAGAAAAGCGCTTATGGGAGACAACCCATGTTTTTACCTACAGTACTTTGTTTTTATTTTGTGTCTTGGAAGTTGTTTACTACTGTAGCAACCTCTCCTTATCTTAGTTTTGAGTTTTGTTGTGCCAAGTTAAGCCGTTGATAGAAAAGTAAGTACTAGATTTGGATTACTGCGCAGTTCCAGATTTCTTTCTGTCACGAATCTGGGTCCACCTCCCTGTAGGTAGCTCAGAAAATTATGCCAATTTACGTGCATGATCCTCAGATATGTACGCAACTTTCATTCAATTTGAGAATTTTCATTTGAGCAAGTATGGTGCCATTTTAAAATTCGTCAATACGAACTGTGTTTTGACAGATTCTGCCTTTTATTTCGCATTGCCTCTTTCGCTATGTTGGATGAATTTCTTTGATCCACTAATGTCCAGTAGCATTATGCAATGTCCAGAAGTGTTAAGAATGATTGTGTCACCTCTGAATATGTCAATTTATATTGTGCACTAACCCTCTAATGAGTTGTTTCGAGTTTGGTGTGGAGGAAGTTTTCAAGGATCAAGAGAGGAGTATGATGCAACATGATCAAGGAGAGTGAAAGCTCTAAGCTTGGGGATGCACCCGGTGGTTCACCCCTGCATATATCAAGAAGACTCAAGCGTCTAAGCTTGGGGATGCCCAAGGCATCCCCTTCTTCATCGACAACATTATCAGGTTCCTCCCCTGAAATTATATTTTTATTCCATCACATCTTATGTGCTTTTTCTTGGAGCGTCGGTTTGTTTTTGTTTTTTGTTTTGTTTGAATAAAATGGATCCTAGCATTCACTTTATGGGAGATATACACTCCGCTGTAGCATATGGACAAGTATGTCCTTGGTTTCTACTCATAGTATTCATGGCGAAGTTTCTCCTTCGTTAAATTGTTATATGGTTGGAATTGGAAAATGATACATGTAGTAATTGCTATAAATGTCTTGGGTAATGTGATACTTGGCAATTGTTGTGCTCATGTTTAAGCTCTTGCATCATATGCTTTGCACCCATTAATGAAGAAATACATAGAGCATGCTAAAATTTGGTTTGCATATTTGGTTTCTCTAAGGTCTAGATAATTTCTAGTATTGAGTTTGAACAACAAGGAAGACGGTGTAGAGTCTTATAATGTTTTCAATATGTCTTTTATGTGAGTTTTGCTGCACCGGTTCATCCTTGTGTTTGTTTCAAATAAGCCTTGCTAGCCTAAACCTTGTATCGAGAGGGAATACTTCTCATGCATCCAAAATACTTGAGCCAACCACTATGCCATTTGTGTCCACCATACCTACCTATACTACATGGTATTTTCCCGCTATTCCAAAGTAAATTGCTTGAGTGCTACCTTTAAAATTCCATCATTCACCTTTGCAATATATAGCTCATGGGACAAATAGCTTAAAAACTATTGTGGTATTGAATATGTAATTATGCACTTTATCTCTTATTAAGTTGCTTGTTGTGCGATAACCATGTTTACTGGGGAACGCCATCAACTCATTGTTGAATTTCATGTGAGTTGCTATGCATGTTCGTCTTGTGAAGTAAGGGCGATCTACACTGAGTTGAATGGTTTGAGCATGCATATTGTGAGAGAAGAACATTGGGCCGCTAACTAAAGCCATGATTCATGGTGGAAGTTTCAGTTTTGGACAAATATCCTCAAGTCTCTAATGAGAAAAGAATTAATTGTTGTCAAATGCTTAAAGCATTAAAAGAGGAGTCCATTATCTGTTGTCTATGTTGTCCCGGTATGGATGTCTAAGTTGAGAATAATCAAAAGCGAGAAATCCAAATGCGAGCTTTCTCCTTAGACCTTTGTACAGGCGGCATAGAGGTACCCCTTTGTGAAACTTGGTTAAAGCATATGTATTGCGGTGATAATCCAGGTAGTCCAAGCTAATTAGGACAAGGTGCGGGCACTATTGGTACACTATGCATGAGGCTTGCAACTTATAAGATATAATTTACATGATGCATATGCTTTATTACTACCGTTGACAAAATTGTTTCATGTTTTCAAAATCAAAGCTCTAGCACAAATATAGCAATCGATGCTTTTCCTCTATGGGGACCATTCTTTTACTTTCAATGTTGAGTCAGTTCACCTATTTCTATCCACCTCAAGAAGCAAACACTTGTGTGAACTGTGCATTGATTCCTACATACTTGCTTATTGCACTTATTATATTACTCTATGTTGACAATATCCATGAGATATACATGTTACAAGTTGAAAGCAACCGCTGAAACTTAATCTTCTTTTGTGTTGCTTCAATACCTTTACTTTGAATTATTGCTTTATGAGTTAACTCTTATGCAAGACTTATTGATGCTTGTCTTGAAGTGCTATTCATGAAAAGTCTTTGCTTTATGATTCACTTGTTTACTCATGTCATACACATTGTTTTGATCGCTGCATTCACTACATATGCTTTACAAATAGTATGATCAAGATTATGATGGCATGTCACTCCAGAAATTATCTGTTATCGTTTTACCCTCGGGACGAGCAGAACTAAGCTTGGATGCTGATACGTCTCCGACGTATCGATAATTTCTTATGTTCCATGCCACATTATTGATGTTATCTACATGTTTTATGCACACTTTATGTCATATTCGTGCATTTTCTGGAACTAACCTATTAACAAGATGCCGAAGTGCCAGTTGCTGTTTTCTGCTGTTTTTGGTTTCAGAAATCCTAGTAAGGAAATATTCTCGGAATTGGACGAAATCAAAGCCCAGGGGCCTATTTTTCCACGAAGCTTCCGAAGTCCGAAGACGAGACGAAGAGGGCCACGGGGTGGCCAAACCCTAGGGCGGCGCGCCCCCCCCCGCGCCGGCCTATGGTGTGGGCCCCGTGCCGCCTCTTGACTTGCCCTTCCGCCTACTTAAAGCCTCCGTGACGAAACCCCGATCGAGAGCCACGATACGGAAAACCTTCCGAGACGCGTCGCGCGATCCCATCTCGGGGATCCAGGATCGCCTCCGGCCCTGCCGGAGGGGGAATCATCCCGGAGGACTCTACGCCGCCATGGTCGCCTCCGGTGTGATGAGTGAGTAGTCTACCCCTGGACTATGGGTCCATAGCAGTAGCTAGATGGTTGTCTTCTCCCCATTGTGCTATCATTGTCGGATCTTGTGAGCTGCCTATCATGATCAAGATCATCTATATGTAATTCTATATGTTGCGTTTGTTGGGATCCGATGAATAGAGAATACTTGTTATGTTGATTATCAAAGTTATGCTTATGTGTTGTTTATGATCTTGCATGCTCTCCGTTACTAGTAGATGCTCTGGCCAAGTAGATGCTTGTAACTCCAAGAGGGAGTACTTATGCTCGATAGTGGGTTCATGCATTGACATTGGACAGTGACAGAAAGTTCTAAGGTTGTGTTGTCTGTTGCCACTAGGGATAAAACATTGATGCTATGTCTAAGGATGTAGTTGTTGATTACATTACGCACCATACTTAATGCAATTGTCTTGCTTGCAACTTAATACTGGAGGGGGTTTCGGATGATAACCTGAAGGTGGACTTTTTAGGCATAGATGCGTTGGATGGCGGTCTATGTACTTTGTCGTAATGCCCAATTAAATCTCACTATACTCATCATGATATGTATGTGCATTGTCATGCTCTCTTTATTTGTCAATTGCCCAACTGTAATTTGTTCACCCAACATGCTTTTATCTTATGGGAGAGACACCTCTAGTGAACTGTGGACCCGGTCCATTCTTTAATACTGAAATACAAATCTGCTGCAATACTTGTTTTTACTATTTTCTCTGCAAACAATCATCTTCCACACAATACGGTTAATCCTTTGTTACAGCAAGCCGGTGAGATTGACAACCTCCTGTTCGTTGGGGCAAAGTACTTTGGTTGTGTTGTGCAGGTTCCACGTTGGCGCCGAATCTCGGTGTTGCGCCGCACTACATCCCGCCGCCATCAACCTTCAACGTGCTTCTTGGCTCCTCTGGTTCGATAAACCTTGGTTTCTTTCTGAGGGAAAACTTGCTGCTGTGCGCATCATACCTTCCTCTTGGGGTTGCCCAACGAACGTGTGAAATACACGCCATCACTCATCACTCCGGAGGCGATCATGGCGGTGAAGAGTCCTCCGGGAGATGATTCCCCTCTCCGGCAGGGTGCCGGAGGCGATCTCTTGAATCCCCCGAGATGGGATTGGCGGCGGCGGCGTCTCGAAGGTTTTCCGTATCGTGGCTCTCGGTACTGGGGGTTTCGCGACGGAGGCTTTAAGTAGGCGGAAGGGCAGGTCAAGAGGCGACACGAGGGACCGACATAGCAGGGCCGCGCGGCCAGGGCCCAGGCCGCGCCGCCCTGGCGTGTCGTCGCCTCGTGGCCCCACTTCGTGACTCCTTCGGTCTTCTGGAAGCTTCGTGCAAAAATAGGACCCTTGGCGTTGATTTCGTCCAATTCGAGAATATTTCCTCACTAGGATTTCTGAAACCAAAAACAGCAGAAAACAGCGGCTCTTCGGCATCTCGTTAATAGGTTAGTGCGGAAAATGCATAAATATGACATAAAGTATGCATAAAACATGTAGATATCATCAATAATGTGGCATGGAACATAAGAAATTATCGATACGTCGGAGACGTATCAGACATATGTGACAAAGTGCTAAACTCCAATCTTCGAAATCCATGCAATAATTATTGGAGGCACATGAAGAGAATTTTGCATCATTGTCCATTCGAATTGATTATAATTCGATTTCAGTCCACACTATGGTTGGAAGAGGCCACAAATATCACCTCGAATGCATTCGATCGAGGGATCATATGAGAACCTCAAAATGAGCTACATAATATTCAATTATGAAGGAAACTTAGCTTCATGCAAATCATGACCAATGGAAATGATTTATAGGCAACATGTGCTACGGGTTGGATGTACGTGTAGTACAATCCAAACAATAGAGAGGGTACCTTTTTAAATACTTGTTCCTCATCAATTGGATTGAATCCCGTAGAAATCTATATATCGAATTAGAGAGTTTCCATTTTGGAAATCTTTATCAAATATATAGAAGACATTCAATCTTATTCATACCAGAGTGCTGATAAAATATATTGTGAAATACAATATATATGTTTTATTACAACAACAAAAATGGACATGAATAAATCGTTCACTAAGGAGATAATAGGACTAGTTAAAGTCTCCAAACATGTCGGTTGAGGCATACTCAATGATCATGTTCTCCGTGCCCATAGGGTCCTGTGACCGCTAGAGAGTCATGGTGTTGCAATGTTGAAGAGGAACATCTCGCGAACAATCATCTCTATTAGTGCAATCTGGATGAAGGTTGAAGTGAGCTTCAAACCTTTTTCCCTGAGGTCCTTTGCATGCTAGGGATTGTTAATACAGAATAACCAGATGTTGGTGTGGCATCCCTCTATCATATGCGTATAGCATTCACACTCGATCTGGATGTATGTTGCCTTGTGATGTACATGACAACATACTTTTACTCTTCTGTCAGCGGCGTGGCTCCAATCGGAGGTGAATCCTGTGTGGCTTGGATTGCACACATTATCCCATGAAACGCAAGAGTGATCTTGATGGTCATATTCCATGTAGGGTAGTTGTGGCCGTTGAGGGCAAATGCCTCAAATCCTTTTTCGGCCATCATTTATTTACATGGGTGAACCATAGATTATTTAATTTACAATTGGTAAATCAAAAATCATCATGGTTATGTTGTAATGAACTTTACAAAATTAATAAAGATTCAAGGCGTTGGCTTGAAATCATTAGTGTGAACCTCAAATTGTTAAGTATGACACTTTGTAGATAATCTCCAAAAGAAACTTTGGAGTCCGTCTCTCAGCACTAGAGAGTATAATCTGATGGGATCAGTAGATACTCATAGTTCTAGTGCCTTATGTCATAACTTAATAAAATGTACGAGAGATTGCTTTGTTAAGCAATCATAATGTCAAATATGACAAAATGTAGGCTTAAGCAGTAGTGGTGATAGTCTGCAATGCAGTAGATGTACACACTACCTTGTGTTTCCAATACATTAATTTGCGGAAATCACTTCAAATTTTGCATTTGTCAATTCGTGCTCGTATTAAGTCAAAGGCTCAATTAAGACGATGAACTGATTTTATTTGCGAGAAATTTTCTAGAAAAAGAAATCTCAATTGCAAAATATTGGACGTAATAATCTCAACATGTAAACAAAACATGGAAATATATATCACATCACATTGCTCTGGAATACATGGCTCAACGGGTTTACAGTACATGAAATCAAATACTGCAATTTAAACATGGCCTTAAACAGAATTAGAAACTAGAGTAGTTCTACTGTTAATAGACCGGATTGTTAAAAGTCCATAGACGGATTGTTAAAAGTCCAGAAAAAAAATCCTCTAGCAATCTTTGGCAAAGGATCGTGTCTGGGGAGTGGGGCAGCCGAGTGGGCCGGCTAATTTTTTTGATAGAGGCGGTTAACGCCACGAGCGGATGGGATCGGGACGATCGCTGATCCCGCTCGGTCAACGCCACGCCTCCACTACCATTAGCCGCTGCCGCCGCGTGGGCGGCCTTCAACGACGGCCGAATTGGTTCCCGCCGCGGACGTCCTCGTCGGAGGAGTCACCAGGGAGGTGGGTGTCGGCGGCGACGCCATTCGCCAGCCCGAGCGCCGCCGGGCTCCAAGTGCCAGCACGGCCGTCCACGACCGCTCGACGACGGGCTGGGAACCGGGAGGCTGAAGGCCAAGGGGCGGCGCGTGCCGCTTGTGCGCGGCGAAGGCGGAGGCGGGCTTTGGGGACGGCAGGCGCGGTGGCGCGACTGCATCGACGGGCGCTGCGCGGAAGGAGCTGGTCATGCCAAAGCCGAAGGCCAAGGCGGAGGTTCCGGTCTCGCGGAATTGCACGTGAGGCGCGCCACCGGCGGCAACATCAGGAGCGGCGCACCGGCTCCGATTTGAGACGGGAGCCGCAGCACAACCTCCTTGTCTTCATCGTCGACGACGACAATGCCGCCCTCCGGAGGCAGGGATGCCTCAACAGGGGCGACGGCCGGGTGAGCGCGGCAGGGACACGACCCTCACTCGTAGTGGAGACACCAGTCCGGCGGCGCTAGAGAGCCGGGTCGATGTTCTCGCCGGCCCCGAGCATAGGCGCGGCCGGACCGGCAAGAAGCCAGGCAAGGCTGGCTCGAGGGGCTGCATCGAGTAGGGGCCGGCCGCGACGGTTGTTGTTGCGGCGGCAGCGAGGGACGGAATGGCGACGCCGGCCTTCATCTCGAAGCAGACGGATGAAGAACGACAGGTATCTATGAGGCACTTTTACCTGTGTATGTCTCTTTCTTCTCATCGATCTAGTAATCTGGAAATCGCTCAGATTGCAGAGCGTGCTAATAACGTGTTGAAAGTAGTATCGAGAAGCAAACGAGAGAGACAACAAATAATTCAACTGTTCTGTTCCATTGATGATTCACAACTTTTATATAAGAGCATCTCCAACAGAGGCTGTAAACTAGGCGCGCGCTAAAAAAACTGCCAATATACAGCGCCAAACGCGTTTTTGCGCCCTCCAGCAGACGCTGTAAAATAGATCGCGCTGTAAATATTTTAGTGCGCGCGGTAGTTTGCGCTATCCAAAGCGGCATATCTAGTGCGCCGGCTACCGCGCGCTGTAAGCTGGAACCGCTCGCGCGAAAAAGAAACTGCTCTGCTCTGCCGACCGCCGCATCGCGAGTTCCACCGGCCTCCGTGCTGCAAGCTTCGCCAGCCGCCTCCCACCGAGCTCCGCCGGCCGCCGCCCCGCGAGCTCCGTCGGCCGCCCTGCGAGCTCCGTCGGCCGCCTCCCTGCGAGCTCCACCGGCCGCCGTGCTGCGAGCTCCGCCGGCCTCCCTGCAAGCTCCGCCGGCCGCCGCCCTGCGAGCTCCGTCGACCGCCGCCCTGCGAGCTCCGCCGGCCGCCGCCCTGCGAGCTCCGTCGGCCCCCCTGCGAGCTCCGCCGGCCGCCGCGCTACGAGCTCCGTTGGCCGCCGCGCTGCAAGCTCCGCCGGCCGCGCACGCAGGCACGGACTCGATTTCGATTGTTGTGGCTAGCTAGACTCGATTCGGCCGCGCGCGGACTCGATTGATGTGGCCGCGCACGCACGCACGAACTAATTTCGGCCGGCCGCACATGGAGATTCGATTGCTAGCTTGCTAGCTATATCAATTTCTAGCTACATGGATAATGCACAGTAATTTAGTTGAATTTTTCAGATTTATTTGTAGCCTGTTTGATCTTGTTTGTTCTATGAATGTTGAAGAAACTTGTTTGTGGAGCTCTATTTTACAGCCTCTGGTGAAGGGTTGTTTTTCGGCTTCGTGGTTGCGCTGTAAAATAGAGCCTCTGGCGAAGCACGCGTCGGCGCCGCGCGCTATATCCGAATCGAGCGCGCTGCAAACGACTTTTACAGCGCCAAATTTTAGAGCCTCTGTTGGAGATGCTCTAAGGGGAAGAGACGCGAATATGGGTCACGTCTGTTCGAAGAGATGTGAGGAAGGGTTGTGTCTGTTGACAAACCAATCAACATAGAGAATTACATGAGGGAGGATTACCCCTTTAATTAACCTATTAATTAAATCCTAACACTTTTGTTCATAATAACAGAAGGCAAAACGTGACCCTATCTCGGTGCTAGATACGGTTGGCTCGCGCCATCCCACCAGGCCACGATGATACAAAAACGGGAACGACCCTGACGTGATCGAGCACATCTCGGGCTGAACGGTCACGCACCACAGGTCGCGTACCCTGTCTACTGAATGTAAACGAAATTCAGAAAACACCTATAGGCTAATTGACGACGACATTTACAAGGTTCAGTTAACAAGCGGATCAGCTCTATTTGTACATGCGGGGGGCGAGGAGAAGAGAGCCGTTGGATCAACCTGAGCTGGTAACTTACTAGGAATGTGGAAAACTGAAGAATCCGAATTCATCAGTAACTGCAGATATAGGGCTGACAAGGTCCGCCACCGCAGGCAGCAGCCGTCGATGCGTCATGTGTGTGTACCTCGCGAGAGTGGTGGGGGAGGAGGAAAGGAGGGCGAGACGCAGCGATCCCGTGCGGCCGTCGTCACCGGCAACGGAGACGAAGTGGTGGTAGGCATGTTTTACATGTGGGGGACGAGGGTGGTGGGCGAGGAGGAGAGTAGTGCGGCCGTCGTAGCCGTCATCACGGCATCCTCTACCTCGGGTGTGTGTGCTGCCGGACAGCACTTACGGCGAGCAGCCAGGCTTGAGCAGGCGTCAGTATCCTGTGCGCGGCAGGGGCGTGGAGCAGTTCCCATGGGAGGCGCGTTTGGGCTCGACAGAGGCGAATCGGCCATGCTGGGCTGCATTGAAGTTCCTATCCATGTGGTAAGCAATTGCATGTCACCTCCTGTCTCCGGCTCCCACGCTTACAACCCAATTAGCCACGACCAGACACGCCCTTCAGTTTGGCTGTTTTATTCCACCAATCGAGTGCCTATAGATTCGATCTGGGGATAGGTTTCGGTAGCGTCAAAGGAGCAATGGAGGAGGTTCAGTAAATTCCATTTGGAAAATATAAGTTTTTTTTTTGGCGTGGAACGAAATAGGCTTTGTAAATTGTAACAAGTGCTAGTGTGTGCTTGTTAGTGGTGTATGGGCATGCACGTAACGTGTTTGATGCTATGCCCGATGAAGTTTTTGTTCGTGTCCATTCATGTGTAACGACATTTAGGCTCTGGGGACGGAGATTTTTCTTCTGGGAGATAAGTGGGGACAAGGCTTTGCGTGCAGTGTGTGGAGAGTGGAGACAGGTTTCTAGGATGGACGTGGGGATAAGGTTTGTGTGTGGTGTGTGGATGCAGCTGAAGCTAGCGCCTCATCGCCACACATATTTTAATCGTTTACACTTTAATCCGCCTGCCATGGTCATCTGCTAGACCCACGTCCATTAGCACCAACACAGCACAAATCACAGCGATAAAGGAGAGCCATGGAGTCGACGGCAGTAAGCGTGGGCAAGTCCGTGCTTAATGGTGCGCTGGGCTACGCCGGGTCCAAGGCGGCTGAGGAGATTGCGCTGCAGTTCGGCGTCCAGGGCGACGTGGACTTCATCACGGACGAGCTGCAGATGATGCAGTCGTTCCTGGAGATGGCTGATGAGGACAACGGCAAGAACAAGGTGTTCATGACCTGGGTGAAGCAGATCGGCGACCTGGCTTACAAAGTGGAGGACAGCCTCATGGATTTTGGCCTCCATAAGGAGAAGAAGCCGTTCTGCGGGTGCATCCCCCGCGGCCTATCTGATCAACGCCGAATTGCCACAGAGGTGAAGGAGTTGAGAGCTAAGGTGGAGGATGTGAGCAACAGGAACCTGCGCTACCGCCTCATCAAGGACCGCAAAGATAGCTCTGGCTCCAAGGCTACCACGGCCGAAAAACTGGCCAACGTTGCTAGCGCTGCAATGCTTGGCATCAACGAAGCAACACTTAACACCCTGGATCAGGAAAAAACGGAGGTGGACCTCCACCAGTTGATCACCAGCGAGGAGGAGGATCTTAGGGTGATCGTCTTGTGGGGAACAAGCGGTGATCATGGGAAGACGTCCGCCATCCAGGAGGTTTATGATGATCCAGAGGTATTAAAAAAGTTTGGATTCTGTGCTTGGGTTAGGTTGAGATATCCTTTCAATCCATGGGAGTTCCTGCGGAGCTTGGTGAGGCAATTCTACGAAAATTCCTATCATGAGGTTGGAAAGCAAGAAAGCGAAACAAGTGTGGGGGCTAACATTTTTGCAAAGATGAAGAAGATGAATCAAGGTGATTTAGTCAGTGTGTTCAATGCACAGTTGTGTAGCAATAGCTACCTGATTGTGATAAATGACCTATCCACAATAGAAGAGTGGCATTGCATCAAAAAGTACTTTCCCAACAACAAGAAACAAAGTAGAATCATTGTTTCAACGCAGAATGTTGAAATTGCAAGCTTATGTACTGAGAAACCGTACCAAGTGTCGGAGCTCAGGCAGTTGTTCTCATCTGATCAAACTATTTATCTTTTCCACAAGAAGGTAAATGTTTCTTCTGGTATATCTTCTGTTATACATTTGTTTCATTTGCTATATAGATAATATATTCTTCTTTTCATTTCACATATAATTACAGAATACGGTGGAGAACAGCAAGACCAGTGCTAGAACGGTGATGTTTGCTACCAATGAAGGGCTTACCGACATGGAAGAGAAACTGAAGGTTAGACTCCTGCAGCTGATCGGAATTAATTTCTTCAATTACATGTCGGTGAAATTATATGGGCTTCTATAAATGTTCGAAGTGTGTTCATTTTATCCACATACAGATGCACACTAAAGGAACCTGAACTTTACCTCGTAATTTGATATGGAAAAAAAATTGAATTAGTGGAAAATTTCAAGACCCATCAAAATTACATGAACTAATACATGTTTATATGTCAGATGCTGCTCATGATTAGTAATATCTTGCAATGACAAGCAAGATTACATACTACTCTTACCTCTGAGAAACTTATTCGGCGTGCTTATAAAATCTCTGTTAAGTTAACTAGTTAAATCTGGTGCAAAGAGATATTGCTTCTTGTCTTTTAAATTTAGTCATTTTGGATATTAACACAGTCCACTAAATATATCTTTGGACATTAGCTTAATCAGGATATATTTTAAAACCCCAAAGAATCTATTAGTCAAAGTAATTTTGGACAAAAAATCATTCGTATATATGATTTTCAGGTATCCAATCCAAATTTCATGAATACATTAATAGTCAAAATTACAAAAGGTTGACACTATCCTTCTCTAAAAAACTATTTTTTGGGACTGAAGGAGTATTTAACAAAAAAAATTGATGGAAAATGAAATTGAGACACTTTAACTATCCGAGACATGCCTTCTTTCAAAGAATATGCTAATTGAAAAAGACATGGTAGCTAAACTTGAGTTGGGGCTAAAAATTAATTAGAACTATTGTTAGGTACTTATGAAAAAGATAATTGGCGAGCATATTTGAAATATGCAATTAAAGTCGACAAAATGTAAATAAAAAATCCACAATGAAACCTCCAACATTGCAAAAGTTTACTTTTCAGCCTTGAACTCTAAAACTGTTATTATTTATTCTTTTTTTAGATCAAACTAGCACAGTGGCCCTCGCAAATGCGAGGGCATCATGTGTAGTTGGTTGAAATTGTTCAAGAAAATAAAATATGGTTTCGCTGATATCATATTATTTCCTATTATGTAACCATAAACAAAATTGTTCTTCAATTATCATAAATATCTAGGTAAGCAAATATCACGTATGCGAGTAAAATATTTGGCAGTATAATTTTTTTTGGGCAAATGATTATCATGTCATATGTTAAAACACCTACGAAAGATATTCGATTTGAAAACTGAATTATAGTTCTACATGATGTTAGATCAGTGTGCGAGGATAGTTATCTTTGATTTGAAATTTTTTGAATTAGGATAAAACAGTTTTTCCTCCTTAATATATAGATAGGTCACATTAAGAATTATGTTGTTATGATGTTTCTTCCTATCATTTACTCACTATATGTCACAATGTGCAATGTTTTAGAAACATGCGCGCGGTGAAAATTTGGCCATTATTTTTTATATCAATATATGTTAAAGATTGTGTCAATAGTGAAATTTAGAGAAGTATGACTCTAATTTTCCACACTCTTATGCGTCAATATTGAAATTTAGAGAAGTATGACTCTAATTTTCCACACTCTTATGCGTCAATTGTTCTTTTTGCATTTTTTTTCTTACGAAAAATGACTATGCGTCTTGGAAAGCATAGTTCGAGAATCTAAATTAATCGTGAATTTTACTATCAAATTTGAATGACATGTGCTCTTATTTTTATTTTGTTGAATTATAGAAAGACACACACAATAGTCCAAATACGTCTACCATACAAACCAAGAAAAATCTACCAAAATAATTCATATGAATTAAGTGTACTGTCTTTAGGTCGATTAAAAAGTAGTATTGACGCATTGTGTGGATACTAATATAAAACATATTAAGCAGGAACCTGTGGTGACTTTACCCAATCTATGTGTATAATTAAGAAATAAAATATTTTATGCCGAGTAATGTTGTATCTTCATCAAATTTGAAGGTTTGATGTTCTGTGTCTCAATAAGTCGGAGTATCCTCTAGTGGAGGGACTTTTGCATCCTCAAGAGAATATGTGTTGATTCACCATTGTGTGTATCATTTTGTCGTTTTTTAAGTGTGAGGGACGTTCTTATTCATAGGGCTATTGATGTTGTGATTTCACTAATCTTAAAACTCCATGACTCCGAACTCGGAAACCCCACATGTGTTTTGTGGGAGTGTTGGTCCGATAGCAGTCAAAAAAAACTTAGTCGAAAAAGACTTCAATTATGTGTACTCAATCATCGAAATAATGTATAATGTATGCGACTAATGTCATGACTTCAATAATTCTAAAATTCCACAACTCTAAACTCTTGTGGACATTTTGTTAGTGTGTTGATCTAATTGAATTCAAATAATATTTTCATTTTTATGTGTGCTCAGTTGTAGGAACAACGTACTCCCTCCATTCTGAGTTTTAATCAAAACCAAACTTTCTAAAATTTGACCTAATGAATAACAAAAAAAATGTCAACATCTAAATCATAAAATAAGTATTTATTGTTAGAATCGTCACAAAATCATCGTCAAAACAACATACATAGTGTGATTAATGTTGTGACTTCATTAATTTTAAAATTTCACGATCTGAACAACCTCGAGCATTTTGTTAGTGTATTGGTTAGATGGTAGTTAAATAATTTTTCCATTATATGTACCTAACTATAGAAACAGCGTACTTCGTACATTCACAATTGCCCTATGTTCTGGATTTTAGTCAAAATAAAACATTATAAAGTTTGAACAAATCTATTGAGAAAATATCAACATTTAAAATGTAAAATCATTATTATTAAAATCTTCATAAAATGTATTTATATATTATAAATACCGTACATTCACAATTGCCCTATGTTCTGGATTTTAGTCAAAATAAAACATTATAAAGTTTGAACAAATCTATAGGGAAAATATCAACATTTAAAATGTAAAATCATTATTATTAAAATCTTCATAAAATGTATTTATATATTATAAATATTTGTTACTATGGATATCGACATTTAATGCTACTTTTTTGTTAAAATTTACAAAATTTGACTTTGATAAAATACAAAACGTAGGGTAGGTAAAAAACAAAGAATGTATGTACTGATTATTTACAATTTATAAAATAATTCTAGACTTACAACCTAACCATTAAAATTCCACGACTCCAAGTTTTCGAAGGCGTTTTTTAGTATGTTGGTCTAGTGGTAGTAAAAAAAGTTATTATTTATGTGTACCAGTTGTAGAAACAACGTACTCGCTACGTTTATAATTATATTTTTTTCTTGATTTGAGTCAAAATCAAACTTTATAACATTTGAACAAATATATAGGAAATAATATCAACATCTACAATATAAAATCATTACTATTAGAATCACCATAAAATATATTATCATATTGTATATATTTGGTATCATGAATGTCGATATTTATTGCTCCATCTTTGATCAAACTTTACAAAATTCAACTTTATAACTAAATAAAGAACATAGGAAAATAATAATAAAGAGAGTGTGTAATTATTTACAAGTTACAAAAAAATTCTAGACTCATATCTAGCCACCACGTGGTACGGAATATTGGTTGGCTGGAAGTATCACGTTCCAGGCAAAACAAAATCCCTAATTGCGGCTCTCACGATCCAACGAAGCGTTAGTCACGTAGATGTTTGGTATTCTGAAGGCACACAACTACATTTTCCATTTGACTTGTGAAGTATCCCATACGTATTTTAAATGGATTGCTTAAGTAGGAAGTCCACCACGATTCCAGCTATATCCTTAATTTCGGAGGTGTAACGTGACCATGTTAACGTAAATACTATCAAATATGTTACGTAACAACTATTTTTCTTTAAAATCTCAGCCATCTATTTTAGATCTAACTATTAAAATTAATTTAGATGATGTGGATTAACGTGGCGTCTCTATTAAATCTCCTGTATTTTGCTTTTAGTATATAATATATAGATAGATGTTGCGATTATATGAAGCCGTAGCTGAATCTAGTACAATTTTGTTCACAATACAATCTGGTGCAACGCTAAACCATACTTTTTTTTTGATAAAAGAGCATAGTCCAGTCTCTGCATCAATAAATGCACACGGCTTGCTTTATTAAAAACGAAGTATGAAGTCACAACATATCCATCACAGCTTACACCTTACACACATTATTATCATCACAGCCATCTTTCGCCATTCGATGAGTTATTAGTTCCCGTTCGCCACACCGCACGCACTATGGTTTGTTCAAAACTATAAAGAAGGGTTTTTATTTCATTAACCAGCGGATCGTAGTTAGATCGACCGTGGTGCTCCCTATTTAGTTTTGCTGCCACGCCGGTACCATCCGTCTTAGAAACAACACGCTGAAGCTGGCAACTTGCAGAATCCGTTTGCACACCATCAATTCAGCACCTTCCTCGTCAGCAGTGTGAGAAAACAATGGCAAGCTCCTGCGATGAAGCTACCATGTCAGTCACGAATGACTACACCACCCTCACCCTGTCCTCTGCGGATCTGAAGGCACCATTGACGTTAACTTTGCTCCAGCCTGTGAGCGGGCCGGAACTAGTGCTCCAAAACCCTGGCTGGTGCTGTTGGAGATGGACCATGAATGTGCAGCAATTCCTCTACCCATGCAGCAGTTTTCTTCCCGATTGACTTTGGGTTTCTCCCCTTTCCCTTTTCCAGTCCAATCCAATAACCAACCTTTGAGATCATAGTGGCACCACAGATGGGCTGCGTTTTTTTCCATTGAGAGTTCGAGACACCCGTATCCTCATCTACCATGTTCTAGGACATAGCCGAGTGTGAACAGTAGTTTCAGAAGTGGTGAACCAAACTATCTTGTTTGTCGCACGCTAGACATGAAATTCCTCTTTAATCTGCCGGCGTTTGAGTTCAGGTACCACTGCTATAGGCCATTGTCATTCAGCGTCCATCCCTTGTGTTGATCACATGACCAAGAGGACTCAGGTGAACCTCTATGTTGTCTCTTACGCTGAATAGCAAGATGATAAGCCAACTTGACTGAACAAGTCCAGATTTAGTGTGGTTCCAAGTGAGAAAATCATCCAAGCCCGGTCTGCCAACATGGGTTTGCAAAATATCTTGGACATCTTGATCATGAAAATAGCAAATGATGTGCTTCCCACGCTCCCGCACCTGGGAGAAGAAGATCTTTCAGTCTCTCATGGCAAACATCTTTCTTACACCCCTATGGGTGTTGATCACTATTCCGCAGGATCCATTTGTCCTACAAAATCTTGATGTTTGACCCATCACCAATTCACCACATGAGGTCTTCTCTAAGGAGCTCTTCCATGGATGATACTCTACCAAGTATATGAAGCCCTTTTAGGGCAAGCCGCACACGAAAACTCCCCATCTTTGATGTACCTCAACCTTAAGCACCTTGTAGAGAGCGATCCCGACACAGTAAGCATGCACCAACCTTGTTTAGCCAGAAACGCTTGATTGAAGCTTTCAGATTCCCTAAAACCATGGCCGCCCCGGTTCTTGCCACGGGACTTCCTGTCCCACCCGATCCAATGGACTTTCCGTTGCCCATTTGTGTCTCCCAACCAAAAGTTTGAGGAAACCAAACTTAATTTCTTGCATTGCTTCCTTGAGAAACTGAAGTAACTCATTGGGTAATCCTAGAGAATAGATTTGACAGTAACTCCCTTGGCCGCCCCGGACATGCCTTGCCCTTCAAACCCTTGACTCTTACCTACGCGCGCACCTCAGCACGTGTCCTTCATCGAGACTCCGTGGCGCAACGCCGCCAAGACCGACAATCGTCGATGCGGTAAGAACCACGCCGCTCCACCTTAGAGCTCCTCCAGCCAACATCTACACCAAAAAGATGATCCCCTGGTGGGAGAACGGCACCGCACATTGCCATCATCCGATCTGAGAGACCAGTATCTAGGGTTTCCTACAGAGTAGATCAGGCGAGGAGACGAAGGCTGCAACAACGATGCTTTCAACAAGGTAGCGTAGCGTAGGCGCCACCATCGTCTGTCACGACCGAAGTCGGGGCTCAGTTTTCACAAGCATCCACACCTCCCCAAACCCGCAGCCGGCTAGATCGCACCAACCGTGTGGTCGGTACCGTACCACCATGGTGCCTAGCAACCTTTGCAGCTAGGACAAATCGCCCCGCTGCATATAGCCGCCGACACGGGGGCTCCGTCGCTTGTAGCTACAGGGCTACACCACTGGGTGGAGAGAGCTCCCACCACCGCCGTATGCGTCGAGATCGCTTCCGGAGATCCGCAGCACCGTGCCGCCAAAAACCCGCTGCCCACCCGCCGCCGCCAGATGAATGGGGCAGCCGCCTGTGGAGAAGGGTCCCGCCGCCGCCATATGCTGCGTGGGCTTTGCCGAGCAGCCTCCTCTGGGGGCGGAGAGGAAGGAGATGGGGAGGATGTCGGCTAGATTAGGTGTAGGGGCTCGGGAGAGGTGGATTCCTGACGCTATATTTGACCTAATCTTGCCGTGACCGCTGCTTGTACATCAATTCCTCCCGCTCATACACCTCATGAAACTTCCTTTTCAATGCCCCGGACTCCTGAAGAGAGACTTTCGCAAAAAAAAATGCCCCGGAATCCTGAAGATCCAGAGACTTATGAGTGTTGATTTTAGCTTTGTCGAGGGCATACCGAATCTTTTTTATGTGTAAGCGAACAGAACTAAAGGTGTCATAACTCCAGTGTTTCATATGGGAGGAACCTCAAATAGTTGAAACCACACAGCTGGCACTGGTGGAAAAAGGGCCAATAGTCGCGGTTTGCAACGGCCATTAATACCGGTTGCGCAACCGGTATTAAACATGCGGGACTAAAGCCCCCCCCCCCTTTAGTCGCGGTTGATTACGAACCGCGACTAAAGGCCCTTCCACGTGGGCGCCAGGCGACCTTCGGGGCGGAGGACCTTTAGTCGCGGTTCTTCTGGCCAACCGCGACTAAAGGCCGCCGCAGGTTTAGGGTTTTAGCCCCCCTAAATCTGGTTTCTTTTTAATTTGTATTGTTTTATTTCTTTTGTGTTTTATTTTAATTTTGAAGGAGTTTCATATATTCTACAGTACTACATATACATGCATATATATGAATGTACAATTTCAAACAAATTTGAAATTAGAACCAAAAAGAATTCAAGAGGAATATACAATATATATTCAATATCGGATGACCAGCATATACAATTTTGAACAAGTTTCCATACATAATTTATGCATCGAAGTTCTACGTCCTCTACGTAGTGTTCTCCTTTAGTATCGATGACTTCCCTCATGAACCATCCAGCTAGTTCCTCTTGAAGTGGTCGGAAGCGAGCTTCTGGACTAAGCATCTTCCGGAGGTTATTCCTCTTGATATTGTTATCACACGGAACCCGCTCAGAGGTGTATCTCCGGATCATCTCACAAACATAGTATCCACATAGATTGGTCCCCGGTGGCTGAATATCCCCAGTCACGACCTTTTAAATTGTAGCTCTTTTTTGAATTCACCGACCTTTTCATCTACAAACCGTCTCCAAACCCTACGAGGCAAAGAAAATTAAATGAACAAGAGAGTTATTAGTTACTTGATATTAGGAAATGAACGAAATAGGCCGATCGATATAGAGCGCAAATGAATGAAAATAATGACTTCTGCATCATTTTTCTCATGTCGGCCCAAAGCTTTGCATCCAGATTCAGAGAGTCGTGGACGAGAGTGGAGTGTGAAATTGAATTACTAGCAGAATCCAGTGGAACCTGGACACGATACATGCACAGTCATGCATAACTCATCGATTAGCCACATACCATGCATGGAGTAAACAAAAGAGAATGTGCTCAAGACAGAAACACTCACCCAAAATGGTAAGGAAATAGAATATCACTTTTGAGTTCCTGCTTTGAAAGAAACCGCCACAGGTCTTCCACGTCGGTGGGGTGATTTTTTAACACATATCCATTAACGATTTGTGGGTCAATGAACCCAACATCATGGATGTTCCTTATTCTGCATTCCCTAAGCTTGCATAATAGCGTACACAACAAGATAGTTAGGATAATATATATATATAGTGCAGGCAATGAACGAGATGAGGTAGAAATAAATCACTTACGGACGTAGCAACCGATGATAGATTTGTCGAGCTCGCAGATTGAACATCTGGAACAATTCACTCCGATGTTTGTTACATAGTAATGTTTGAAGTGATGCTCATGTCTAACTTCCGCATAAATATATTCTTTGGCGTTTTTATTTTTTTATGTAACCCTTGTACCAAATTAGCAGATTTTTCATTTGTGGAGATAGATCCTCTTCCTGCGCAGGCTCGACGAGAGGCCCATTCGGCACATATGTAATTACTACCTCACTGGCGCCTCCTCAAGGCCTAACACTACACGAGTCATACCCATCGGCGCTTGTTCTACGGCACCCGGATCAATCCCGTCTTTGCTGCTATGATTGTGGGTCCATTAGTTCAACATCCTGGACCGGGCTTTCACTATGAGCGGGGGATCGATTGTTTACTTTGTTGCCCGAGGGGCTCGTTTCCGCTTATTTTACTTTCTAATTCTTTCTAGGCCTCCTCCAAGGCTTTCTTCTCCTGCTTCTCCGCCAACTCTTTCTTCTCCTTCAACATGAGTGCTTGCCTACGAAGTTCACGTGCATAGTCCTCAGGCAGATTCTTCGTGGCTTGGGACGGTGTGCTCAAAAATGACTTAGCCCACTTCTTTTGCTCATTAGAAAATACTGGCTTGGGCTCGGGCTCTCTTTTCTTCTTGCATCCGCCTTCCATTTCTCATAATCAGCAGCCGCGGCCGCGTCGACTTCCTCGGTACTACGTTCCCAAGGCCTTGTGGGGAGAGACTTCAGTGATGGCTCCGGTACCTTTGTGGTCTTAGGTACATAAGGGTCCGGGTTAATAGTCCAGCTGCTTCGCTTCTTCGCCGGAGGTCGATTGGGGCGGCGTGCGCTTACCCGCCTGGGGCAGCGGCAGCACCGTTAGGAGGTGAATTGGGCGGCGTCGTGACGTGAAGGAGGTGTGGTGAAGCACCTGGCGTGTAGTTGACACGTCCGTTGGGGACCCCGAGGAAGGTGTGATGCGCGGCGATAAATTTTCCCTCGAAGAAACCAAGGTTATCGACCCAGTAGGAGTCAAGAAGCACGTGAAGGTTGTTGGTGGCGGAGTGTAGTGCGGCGCAACACCGGATTCGGCGCCAACGTGGAACACGCACAACACAATCAAAGTACTTTGCCCAACGTAACGGTGAGGTTGTCAATCTCACCGGCTTGCTGTAAACAAAGGATTATATGTATAGTGTGGATGATGATGTTTTTGAAGAACAGAAAGAACAATTGCGGTAGATTGTATTTCGATGTAAAGAATTGGACCGGGTCCATAGTTCACTAGTGGTGTCTCTAATAAGATAACAGATGTTGGGTGAACAATTGATTGAATAAAGAAGGCATAACAATGCACATACATATATCATGATGAGTACTATGAGATTTAATCGGGGCATTACGACAAAGTACATAGACCGTTATCCAGCATGCATCTATGCCTAAAGTCCCTTCGGGTTATCATCCGAACCCCTTCGGTATTAAGTTAAACAACAGAGACAATTGCATTAAGTATGGTGCGCAATGTAATCAACACAAATATCCTTAGACAAAGCATCGATGTTTTATCCCTAGTGGCAACACATGCACAACCTTAGAACTTTACGTCATGTCCCAGATTAATGGAGGCATGAACCCGCTATCGAGCATAAATACTCCCTCTTGGAGTCACAAGTATCAACTTGGCAGAGCCTCTACTAACACGGAGAGCATGCAAGAACATAAATAACATATATGATAGATTGATAATAAACTTGACATAGTATTCAATATTCATCGGATCCCAACAAACACAACATGTAGCATTACAAATAGATGATCTTGATCATGATAGGCAGCTCACAAGATCTAACATGATAGCACAATGAGGAAAGACAACCATCTAGCTATGCTATGGACCCATAGTCCGGGGGTGGACTACTCACACATCGATCCGAGGCGATCATGGCGATGAAGAGACCTCCAGGAGATGATTCCCCTCTCCGGCAGTGCCGGAGAGCGATCTCCTAGTCCCCCGAGATGGGATTGGCGGCGGCGGCGTCTCGGAAGGTTTTCCGTATCGTGGCTCTCGACTGGGGTATTCGCGACGAAGGCTTTAAGTAGGCGGAAGAGGTCGGGGGCGTCACGAGGGCCCACGCTAGGGCCGCGCGGCCGGAACTGGGCGCGCGCCCTGAGTGTCGCCACCTCATGGCCCCACTTCGTATCTCCTCAGGTCTTCTGGAAGCTTCGTGAAAATAGGCCCCCGGGCGTTGATTTCGTCAATTCCGAATATTTCATTACAGGTTTTGAAACCAAAAAGACGCAATTGGCTCTTCGGCATCTCGTCAATAGGTTAGTGCCGCATAATAATGACATATAATGTGTATAAAACATGTGAGTATCATCAATAAAGTAGCATGGAACATAAGAAATTATAGATACGTTTGAGACGTATGAAGCATCCCCAAGCTTAGTTCCTACTCGCCTCGAGTAGGTAAACGATAACAAAGATAATTTCTGAAGTGACATGCTATCATAATCTTGATCAATACTATTCTAAAGCATATGAGATGAATGCAGCGATTCGAAGCAATGATGAAGATAATGAGTAAACAAATGAATCATATAGCAAAGACTTTTCATGAATAATACTTTCAAGACAACCGTCAATAAGACTTGCATAAGAGTTACTCATAAAGCAATAAATTCAAAGTAAAGGCATTGAAGCAACACAAAAGAAGATATAAGTTTCAGCGGTTGCTTTCAATTTCAACATATATATCTCATGGATAATTGTCAACACAAAGTAGTATAACAAGTGCAATAGGTAAACATGTAAGAATCAATGCACACAGTTGACACAAGTGTTTGCTTCTAACATAGAAAGAATAGGTAAACTGACTCAATAATAAAGTAGAAGATTTGCCCTTCGCAGAGGGAAGCATGGATTACTATATTTGTGCTAGAGCTTTTCATTTTGAAAACAAGAAACAATTTTGTCAACGGTAGTAATAAATCATATGTGTTATGTATAAGATATCTTATAAGTTGCAAGCCTCATGCATAGTATACCAATAGTGCTCGCGCCTTGTCCTAATTAGCTTGGATTAACATGGATTATCATTGCATAGCATATGTTTCAACCAAGTGTCACAAAGGGGTACCTCTATGCCGCCTGTACAAAGGTCTAAGGAGAAAGTTCGCATTGGATTTCTCGCTTTTGATTATTCTCAACTTAGACATCCATCGGGACAACAGATAATGGACTCTCTTTAATGCATAAGCATTCAACAACGATTAATATTCTCATAAGAGATTGAGGATTAGTTGTCCAAACGAAACTTCCACCATGAATCATGGTTTTAGTTAGCGACCCAATGTTCTTCTCTAACGGTATGCATACTCAAACCATTTGATCATGAAAATCGCCCTTACTTCAGACAAGACGAACATGCATAGCAACTCACATGATATTCAACAAAGGTAAAAGTTGATGGCATCCCCAGAAACATGGTTACCGCTCAACAATTAAGAAATAAGACACATAAGTACATATTCTTCACCACAATAGTTTTTAAGGCTACTTTCCCATGAGCTATATATTGCAAAGACAAAGAATAGAATTTTAAAGGTAGCACTCAAGTAATGTACTTTGGAATGGCGGAGAATACCATGTGGTAGGTAGGTATGGTGGACACAAATGGCATAGTTTTTGGCTCAAGGATTTGGATGCACGAGAAGAATTCCTCTCAATACAAGGCTAGGCTAGCAAGGTTGTTTGAAGAAAACTCAAGTATAAAAGGTGCAGAAAAGCTCACATATGAACATATTGTAACTATTATAAGACTTTACATTGTCTCCTTGTTGTTCAAACAAACAGAAAATATCTAGACTCTAGAGATCAATCATGCAAACCAAATGTTAACAAGCTCTATGTAGTTATTCATTAATGGGTACAAGGTACATGATGCAAGATCTTAAACATGATCTATATGAGCACAACAATTGCCAAGTATCACATTATTCAAGACATTATACCATTTACCACATGCGGCATTTTCCGTTTCCAACCATATAACAATGAATGAAATAGTCCAAACTTTCGCAACGAACATTAAAGATAAAGCTAAGAACACATGTGTTCATAGAATGGAGCGTGTCTCTCTCCCAAACAAAGAATGCTAGGATCCGACTTTATTCAAATAAATAAAAAAACAAACAGACGCTCCAAGTAAAGCACATAAGATGTGACGGAATAAAAATATAGTTTCACTAGAGGTGACCTGATAAGTTGTCGATGAAGAAGGGATGCCAGGCATCCCCAGCAGACGCTCATCTCTTAAAATATCGGGGATGAGCACGGGGGGCAAGCTTAGACTTTTCACTCTTCTTGATCATATTGTATCATCCTCCTCTCTTGACCCTTGAAAACTTCCTCCACACCAAACTCAAAACAAACTCATTAGAGGGTCGGTGCATAATTCATATATTCAGAGGTGACATAATCATTCTTAACACTTACGGACATTGCACAAAGCTCGAAAGTTAATGGAACAAAGAAATCCATCAAACATAGCAAACAGGCAATGCGAAATAAAAGGCAGAATCATCAAAACGAACAGTCAAGTAAAGAATTTTTAGAGGCACAGACTTGCTCAGATGAAAATGCCCAAATTGAATAAAAGTTGCGTACATATGATCACGCACGTAAATTGGCAGATTTTATAAATTTTCTACAACGAGGCGGCTCAATTTCGTAATGACAAGAAACTGCTCGCGCATAATCCAAATCTAGTATTGACTTTACTATCAAAGACTTTACTTGGCACAACAATGCAATAAAATAAAGATAAGGAGAGGTTGCTACATTAGTAACAACTTCCAAGACTCAAATATAAAACAAAGTGTAAGTAAAATAATGGGTTGTCTCCCATAAGACTTTTCTTTAACGCCTTTCCAGCTAGGCGCGAAAGTGTGAATCAAGTATTATCAAGAGATGAAGCATCAGAGAGGGGTTTGGAGTTTTCTCAACTATGCATTTTGTCTTATCTATGTAAGTATCAGAGGCTCCTTTTTTCATTATTCTTAGGCTTGCTATCCTCATCAAACAAATTTTCGGAACAAGCCAACCATAGTTATTTTCTAGAGCTTCATGCATTCCTAGGAGCTTACAAGGTATTGTTGTCTTAATTTCCCCCATCATTAACATTATTAGTGTACCTTATTCTATCCATGTCCATCTTTTCAAGGGTACTAGCAAAGTTGGTATAAGAGCCAAACATCTTATATTTAATAAAGACTTTTCTAGCCTCTCTTGCTACACCACCAAATTCTTTAAGAAGGGTTTCCAAGACAAAATCTTTCTTTTCTCCTTCTTCCATATCACCGAGTGTAAGAAGTGAAGGAGATATGCCCTAGAGGCAATAATAAAGTGGTTATTATTTATATCTTTATGTTTATGATAAATGTTTATATATCATGCTAGAATTGTATTAACCGAAACATTAGTACATGTGTGATATGTAGACAAACAAGAAGTCCCTAGTATGCCTCTTAAACTAGCTTGTTGATTAATAGATGATTAGTTTCATAATCATGAACATTGGATGTTATTAATAACAAGATTATGTCATTGTGTGAATGATGTAATGGACACACCCAATTAAGCGTAGCATAAGATCTCGTCATTAAGTTATTTGCTATAAGCTTTCGATACATAGTTACCTAGTCCTTATAACCATGAGATCATGTAAATCACTTATATCAAAAGGCTGATTACACCCAAACACCACTTTGCGTAAATGGGTGGCTATAAAGGTGGGATTAAGTATCCAAAGTATAAGTTGAGTATATGGATCAAGGGGATTTGTCCATAAACTATAGACTCTGGGCCCTCGTGGAATGTCGTCTAATGTCTTGCAAGCATATGAATGAGTTATAAGAGACCACATACCATGATGAGTAAAGAGTACTTGTCGGAGACGAGGTTGAACAAAGGATAGAGTGATACCGAAGATCAAACCTCGGACAAGTAAAATATCACGAGAGAAAAATTTGGTAATGTATGTGAATGGTTCATTCGATCACTAAAGTCATCGTTGAATATGTGGGAGCCATTATGGATCTCCAGAGATCCCGCTATTGGTTATTGGTCGGGAGTACTCAACCATGTCCGCATAGTTCACGAACCGTAGGGTGACACACTTAAAGTTGGATGTTGAAATGGTAGTTCTTGAATATGGAATGAAGTTGGAATATTTGTTCGAAGTCCCGGATGTGATCCCGGACATCACGAGGAGTTCCGGAATGGTCCGGAGAATAAGATTCATATATAGGATGTCATTTTATGTGAATAAAATGTCGCGGAAGGTTCTATGGAAGGTTCTAGAAGGTTCTAGAAAAGTCCGGAAGAAACCACCAAGGAAGGTGGAGTCCACATGGGACTCCACCACCATGGCCGGCCAGCCTAGATGGGGTGGAGTCCCAAGTGGACTCCACCCAGGGGGCCACCCCCCACATGGAGGTAAATCCCCCCTTTGGGTGGGAGTCCAGATGGGCTAGGTTTCCCTCTTATGGAAGGTTGGTTTAGGCCTTATTCAAGACGACACCAACACTGGATCCACCTATATAATGAGGGGCCAAGGGCCGGCCACCCCAGACCACAAGCCGCCGCCCCATGAGGGCCGGCCACCCTCCCAAACCCTAGCCAAGCTCCTCTCCTCCATATTGCCCGCATAGCTTAGCGAAGCTCCGCCGACTTCTTCACCGCCAGACACCACGCCGTCGTGTGTCGGATTCAAGAGGAGCTACTACTTCCGCTGCCCGCCGGAACGGGGAGGTGGACGTCGTCTTCATCAACAACCGAACGTGTGACCGAGTACGGAGGTGCCCCGTTCGTGGCGCCGGAACCGATCGTGATCAAGATCTTATACGCGCTTTTGCAAGCGGCAAACGTCTACCGCAGCAACAAGAGCCTCATCTTGTAGGCTTTGGAATCTCTTCAAGGGTGAGACTCGATACCCCACATACCGTTCTTCTAGATTGCATCTTGGCTTGGATTGCGTGTTCGCGGTAGGAAATTTTGTTTTCTATGCAACGTTATCCTACAGTGGTATCAGAGCCGTGTCTATGCATAGATGGTTGTACGAGTAGAACACAATGGTTTGTGGGCGTTGATGCTCTTGTTATCTTTAGTTGAGTACTTTGCATCTTTATGGCATAGTGGGATGAAGCGGCTCGGGCTAACTTTACATGACCGTTCATGAGACTTGTTCCTCGTTCGACATGCAACTTGTATTGCATAAGAGGCTTTGCGGGTGTCTGTCTCTCCTACTATAGTAAAGATTCAATTTACTCTTCTATTGACAACATTAGTATCAACGTTGTGGTTCATGTTCGTAGGTAGATTAGATCATATCGAAAACCCTAAACCACGAAAATATGCAAACCAAATTAGAGAGCGTCTAACTTGTTTTTGCAGGGTTTGGTGATGTGATATGGCCATAATATGATGATGAATATGTATGAGATGATCATTATTGTATTGTGGCAACCGGGAGCCTTATGGTTGTCTTTAAATTTCATGTTGAGAAGTATTTCAAAGTAGTTGTAATAGTTGCCACATGGAGGACAATCATGAAGACGCGCCATTGACCTTGACGCTACGCCGATGATGATGGAGATCATGCGAAGATGATGGAGATCATGTCAGTGCTTTGGAGATGAAGATCAAAGGCGCAAGACAAAAGGGCCATATCATATCACATATGAACTTGTGATGTGATGTTAATCCTTTTATGCATCTTATTTTGCTTAGATCATGACGGTAGCATTATAAGATGATCCTCACTAAAATCTCAAGATAATAAAGTGTTCATCCTTAGTAGCACCGTTGTCAAGTCTTATCGTTTCGAAGCATCTCGTGATGATCGGGTGTGATAGATTCGATAAGTACATACAACGGGTGCAAGACGATTTTGCACATGCGGATACTAAGGTGGCCTTGACGAGCCTAGCATGTAGCATGGTCTCGAACACGTGATACCGAAAGGTAGAGCATGAATCATATGGTTGATATGATGAACACTTTGAGTGTTCGCTATTGAAATCACACCTTGTCTCGTGATGATCGGACTATGGTGTGGTGGATTTGGTTCGTGTGATCACTAAGACAATGCGAGGGATATTGTTTTGAGTGGGAGTTCACCTAGATTTTTAATTATATAGAATTAAAATTTGAACTCAATTTGTCATAAACTTAGTCTAAACTATTGCAAATATATGTTGTAGAGATGGCGTCCCCAATCAATTTTAACCAGTTCCTAGAGAAAGAAAAGCTTAAGAGCAACGGTAGCAACTTCACCGACTGGTTCGTCATGTGAGGATCTTCCTCTCTGGCGGAAATCGCAATATGCTTGATGCACCGCTAGGTGACCCTCCTGCAGAAACTGAAACCGATGAAGTAAAAGCTGTTTACGCGACTCGGAAAACTCGGTACTCTCAAGTGCCATCTTATGCGATGGAATCCGATCTTCAAAACGTTTTGGAGCACCACGATCCTCATGAGTTGATGAAAGAGTTGAAGACTATTTTTGAGACTCATGCGGCCGTGGAATGCTGAAGCATCGAAACAATTTTTCAGCTGCATGATGGAAGAAGGTAGCTCCGTTAGTGAGCACATGCTCGCCATGACCGGCATGCGAAGAAACTCTGACTTGGGAATAGTGATTCCTAACAGTGGGGATTAATCGTGTCCTTCAATCACTGCCACCAAGTTACAAGAACTTTGTGATGAACTACAATATGCAGAACATGAACAAGGAGTTACCTGAACTCTTTGGCATGCTTAAAGCTGCTGAGATTGAGATCAAGAAAGAGCACCAAGTGTTGATGGTCAACAAGACCACGTTTCAAGAAACAGGGCAAGTCTAAGGGAAATTCAAGAAGGGTGGCAAGAAAGGCCACGCCTCCTATGAAACCTAAGAACGGCCCTAAGCCCGATGTTAGTGCTATCAAGGAGAAGGGACACCAAGCGTAATTGCTCCAAGTATCTGGCTGATCTGAAGAACGGCCTTGTCAAGAAGAAGAAAGAAGGTATATCCGATATACATGTTATAGATGTTTATCTCACTAGTTCTCGTTCTAGTACCTGGGTATTTGATACCGGTTCGGTTGCTCATATTTGTAGAACTAAAGAATAAACGACAACCGCTGAAAGATGAAGTGACGATGCGCGTTGGAAACGGATCCAAGGTCAATGTGATCGCAGTCGGCACACTTCCTCTACATCTACCTTCGGGATTAGTTTTAAGCCTAAATAATTGTTATTATGTACCTGCGTTGAGCATGAACATTATATCTGGATCTTGTTTAATGCAAGACGGTTATTCATTCAAGTCTGAGAATAATGGTTGTTCTATTTTTATGAATAACATCTTTTATGGTCGAGCACCACAAAAGAATGGCTTATTTCTATTAGATCTCGATAGTAGTGATACGCATATACATAACATTGATGCTAAGCGAATTAAATTGAATGATAATTCTACTTATATGTGGCACTGTCGTCTTGGTCATATTGGAGTGAAACGCATGAAGAAACTCCATACCGATGGATTACTTGAATCACTTGACTTTGAGTCACTTGATAGATGCGAAGCATGTCTAATGGGAAAAATGACTAAGACTCCATTTTCTGGTATGATGGAGCGAGCCGACTTATTGGAAATCATACATACCGATGTGTGCGACCAATGAGCGTAGCATCGCGCGGTGGTTATCGTTATGTTCTAACCTTCACAGATGATCTGAGTAGATATGGGTATATCTATTTCATGAAACATAAATCCGAAACTTAGAAGTTTAAGGAATTCCAAAGTGAAGTAGAAAATCAACGTAACAAGAAGATTAAATTTCTACGATCTGATCGTGGAGGTGAATATCTAAGTTATGAGTTTGGCATGCATTTAAAGAAATGCGAATACTTTCACAATTGACACCGAACACCACACTAAACGGTGTGTCGAACGTCGTAATCGAACTCTCTTAGATATGGTTCGTTATGATGTCTCTTACCGCCGTTATCATTTTGGAGTTATGCATTAGAGACAGCCGCATTCACTTTAAATAGAGCACCATCAAAATCCGTAGAAACGACACCGTATGAATTATGGTTTAATAAGAAACCTAAGCTGTCGTTCCTGAAAGTTTGGGGTTGCGAAGCCTATGTAAAGAAGTTACAACCGGACAAGCTAGAACCCAAAGCGGAGAAATGCATCTTCATAGGATATCCTAAGGAAACTATAGGGTATACTTTCTATCACAAATCCGAAGGCAAAATATTTGTTGCTAAGAACGGAACCTTTCTTGAGAAAGAATTTCTCACTAAAGAAGTGACTGGAAGAAAAGTAGAACTCGATGAGATTGATGAATCTATACTCGTTGATCGAGAAGAAGAGAAATTGTACCTGTACGCCTACACCGGCAAGAGGAAGCTAATGATAATGATCATGAAACTTCGAACGAGGAAACTCTGAACCTCGCAGATCGAGGAACGTACCACTCCCTGATTGGTTTGATCCTTGTCTAAATGTCATGATTGTGGATAACAATGATGAGGACCCTGCGACGTATGAAGAAGCGATGATGAGCCCAGATTCCAACAAATGGCAAGAAGCCATGAAATCCGAAATGGGATCCATGTATGATAACAAAGTATGGACTTTGGTAGACTTACCTGATAGCAGCAAGGCTGTCGAGAATAAATGGATCTTCAAAAGAAAAACAGATGCTGATGGTAATATTACTGTCTATAAGCTCGACTTGTCGCAAAGGGTTTCCGACAAATTCAAGGAGTTGACTACGATGAGACTTTCTCACCTGTAGCGAAGCTAAAATCTGTGAGGATTTTGTTAGCAATAGCTGCATTTTTCGATTATGAGATTTGGCAGATGGATGTCAAAACGGCGTTCCTTAATGGAGATATTGAGGAAGAGTTGTATATGGTACAACCCAAAGGTTTTGTCGATCCTAAAAATGCTGACAAAGTATGCAAACTTCGGCGTTCAATCTATGGTGAAGCAAGCATCAAAAGTTGGAGCGCTGATAAGGTGATCAAAGACTTCGGGTTTATACAGTGTCATGGAGAGGCCTGTATTTACAAGAAAGTGAGTGGGAGCTCTGTAGCATTCCTAATATTATATGTAGATGACATATTATTGATTGGGAATGATATAGAACTATTAAGTTAAAGGTTATTTGAATAATAGTTTTTCAATGAAAGACCTTGTGAAGTATCGTATATATTAGGCATCAAGATTTATAGAGATAGATCAAGACGCCTAATAGGGCTATCACAGAGTACATACTGGACAAGATTCTAAAGAAGTTTAGAATGGACGAAAGTAAGAAAGGGTTCTTACCTATGTTACCGAAGGTATTGAGTAAGACTCGGCTACGGCAGAAAGAGAAAGGATGAGTAATATCCCCTATGCCTCGGCAGAGGATCTATCATGTATGCCATGCTATGTACTAGACCGGATATAGCACATGCTGTTAGTTTGACTAGCAGATATCAAAGTGATCCAGGAATGGAACACTGGACAGCGGTCAAGAATATCTGAAGTACTTGAAAAGAACTAAGGATATGTTTCTTTGTTATGGAGGTGACCAAGAGCTCGTTGTAACGGTTACACCGATGCAAGTTGGAACACCGATCCCGATGACTCTAAGTCACAATCTGGGTACGTGTTTATATTGAATGGTGCTAAGGGCTGGGCAAGCTCGAAGAAGACGGTGGCGAAGTCTTCAACGTAATCGGAGTACATAGCGGCTTCGAGGCTTCATGTGGCGGTATGGATGAAGAGGTTCATTGTAGAGCTCGGTGTGGTTCCTAGTGCATTGGACCCATTAATCATTTACCGTGATAACATGGGTGCCATCGCCAATGCACAAGAGCCAAGGTCACACAAGAGGCTGAAGCATATCAAGCTGCGTTACCACTCGATTCGCGAGTACATCGAAGATGGAGAAGTAAAGATTTGCAAAGTACACACTGATCTGAATGTAGCAGATCCGTTGACTAAAGCTCTCCCTAGGGCAAAGCATGACCAACACCAGAATGCCATGGGTGTTAGGTATATTACAATGTAATCTAGATTATTGACTCTAGTGCAAGTGGGAGACTGAAGGAGATATGCCCTAGAGGCAATAATAAAGTGGTTATTATTTATATCTTTATGTTTATGATAAATGTTTATATATCATGCTAGAATTGTATTAACCGAAACATTAGTACATGTGTGATATGTAGACAAACAAGAAGTCCCTAGTATGCCTCTAAACTAGCTTGTTGATTAATAGATGATTAGTTTCATAATCATGAACATTGGATGTTATTAATAACAAGATTATGTCATTGTGTGAATGATGTAATGGACACACCCAATTAAGCGTAGCATAAGATCTCGTCATTAAGTTATTTGCTATAAGCTTTCGATACATAGTTACCTAGTCCTTATAACCATGAGATCATGTAAATCACTTATACGGAAAGGTACTTTGATTACACCAAACACCACTGCGTAAATGGGTGGCTATAAAGGTGGGATTAAGTATCGGAAAGTATAAGTTGAGGCATATGGATCAGGTGGGATTTGTCCATCCCGATGACGGATAGATATACTGGGCCCTCTCGGTGGAATGTCGTCTAATGTCTTGCAAGCATATGAATGAGTTCATAAGAGACCACATACCACGGTGTAAAGAGTACTTGTCGGAGACGAGGTTGAACAAAGGTATAGAGATATACCGAAGATCAAACCTCGGACAAGTAAAATATCGCGAGACAAAGGGAATTGGTAATGTATGTGAATGGTTCATTCGATCACTAAAGTCATCGTTGAATATGTGGGAGCCATTATGGATCTCCAGATCCCGCTATTGGTTATTGGTCGGAGAGAGTACTCAACCATGTCCGCATAGTTCACGAACCGTAGGGTGACACACTTAAAGTTGGATGTTGAAATGGTAGTTCTTGAATATGGAATGAAGTTGGAATATTTGTTCGGAGTCCCGGATGTGATCCCGGACATCACGAGGAGTTCCGAATGGTCCGGAGAATAAGATTCATATATAGGATGTCATTTTATGTGAATAAAATGTCGCGGAAGGTTCTATGGAAGGTTCTAGAAGGTTCTAGAAAAGTCCGGAAGAAACCACCAAGGAAGGTGGAGTCCACATGGGACTCACCACCATGGCCGACCAGCCCTAGATGGGGTGGAGTCCCGACTCCACCATAGGGGGCCTACCCCCCACATGGGAGGTGGAAATCCCACCCTTTGGGGGAGTCCTGAATGGGCTAGGTTTCCTTATGGGGTTTTTCGTGGTCTTATTCGAAGACTTGGACACCAACACTTGGGATCCACCTATATAATGAGGGGCCAAGAGGGGCCGGCCACCCCAAGACCACAAGCTGGCCGCCCCATGGTGGCCGCCACCCTCCCAAACCCTAGCCAAGCTCCTCTCCTCCATATTGCCCGCATAGCTTAGCGAAGCTCCGCCGGACTTCTTCACCGCCACCGACACCACGCCGTCGTCTGTCGGATTCAAGAGGAGCTACTACTTCCGCTGCCCGCTGGAGCGGGAGGTGGACGTCGTCTTCATCAACAACCGAACGTGTGACCGAGTACGGAGGTGCTGCCCGTTCGTGGCGCCGGGATCGTGATCAAGATCTTCTACGCGCTTTTGCAAGCGGCAAGTGAACGTCTACCGCAGCAACAAGAGCCTCATCTTGTAGGCTTTGGAATCTCTTCAAGGGTGAGACTCGATACCCCCTCGTTGCTACCGTCTTCTAGATTGCATCTTGGCTTGGATTGCGTGTTCGCGGTAGGAAAATTTTTGTTTTCTATGCAACGTTATCCTACAAGAAGCATATGTTGAATTATAGGATTGAGATTAACAAATTTAGTTTCCAACATGTGTACTAAAGAAGCAACAGCAATTTCATAGGTAGGAGCAAGTTCTACCAAGTGTCTATCTTCAAAATCTTCAGTTGTACTAACATGAGTGAAAAAATCTTCTATATTATCTCTTCCAATTATAGACCCTCGTCCTACCGGTATGTCTTTTAGAGTGTACTTAGGAGGAAACATGATGAAATAAACAAAAGGTAAATAAAGTAAATGCAAGTAACTAATTTTTTTGTGTTTTTTCGATATAGAGAACAAGACAGTAAATAAAGTAAAACTAGCAACTATTTTTTTTGTGTTTTTGATATAAGAGCAAACAAAGCAGTAAATAAAGTAAAGTAAAGCAAGACAAAAACAAAGTAAAGAGATTGGAAGTGAGACTCCGCACGTGTCTTGATCTCCCGCAACGGCAGAAAATCTACTTGTGCGTGTAGTTGACACGTCCGTTGGGAACCCCAAGAGGAAAGTGTGATGCGCACAGAAGTTTTCCCTTGAAGAAACCAAGGTTATCGTAGGAGTCAACAAGCACGTGAAGGTTGTTGGTGGCGGTGTAGTGCGGCGCAACACCAGGGATTCCGGCGCCAACGTGAAACCCGCACAACACAATCAAAGTACTTTGCCCCAACATGGAGGTTGTCAATCTCACCGGCTGTAAAACAAAGGATTAGATGTATAGTGTGGATGATGATGATTGTTTGCGAAGAACGGTAAAGAACAATTACAGATTGTATTTCAGATGTAAAGAATTGGACCGGGGTCCACAGTCACTAGTGGTGTCTCTCCCATAAGATAAACAGATGTTGGGTGAACAAATTACGGTTGGGCAATTGACAAATAAAGAAGGCATAACAATGCACATACATATATCATGATGAGTACTATGAGATTTAATCGGGCATTACGACAAAGTACATAGACCGCTATCCAAGATACATCTATGCCTAAAGTCCACCTTGATTATCATCCGAACCCCTTCCAGTATTAAGTTGCAAACAACAGACAATTGCATTAAGTATGGTGCGTAATGTAATCAACACAAATATCCTTAGACAAAGCATCGATGTTTTATCCCTAGTGGCAACATCACATCCACAACCTTAGAACTTTCTGTCACTCCAGATTTAATGGAGGCATGAACCCACTATCGAGCATAAATACTCCTCTTGGAGTCACAAGTATCAACTTGGCCGAGCCTCTACTAGCAACGGAGAGCATGCAAGAACATAAATAACATATATGATAGATTGATAATCAACTTGACATAGTATTCAATATTCATCGGATCCCAACAAACACAACATGTAGCATTACAAATAGATGATCTTGATCATGATAGGCAGCTCACAAGATCTAACATGATAGCACAATGAGGAGAAGACAACCATCTAGCTACTGCTATGGACCCATAGTCCAGGGGTGGACTACTCACACATGATCCGGAGGCGATCATGGCGATGAAGAGACCTCCGGGAGATGATTCCCCTCTCCGGCAGGGTGCCGGAGGCGATCTCCTGAATCCCCCGAGATGGGATTGGCGGCGGCGGCGTCTCCGAAGGTTTTCCGTATCGTGGCTCTCGGTACTGGGGTATTCGCGACGAAGGCTTTAAGTAGGCGGAAGGGCAGAGTCGGGGCGTCACGAGGGGCCCACACGCTAGGGCCGCGCGGCCAGGACCTGGGCCGCGCCACCCTAGTGTGTCGCCACCTCGTGGCCCCACTTCGTATCTCCTCGGTCTTCTGGAAGCTTCGTGGAAAAATAGGCCCCTGGGCGTTGATTTCGTCCAATTCCGAGAATATTTCCTTACTAGGATTTCTGAAACCAAAAACAGCAGAACAGCAACTGGCTCTTCGGCATCTCGTCAATAGGTTAGTGCTTAAAATGCATAATAATGACATATAATGTGTATAAAACATGTGAGTATCATCAATAAAGTAGCATGGAACATAAGAAATTATAGATACGTTTGAGACGTATCAAGCACCACCACCACCACCACCGCCACCGCCACCACCACCGTAGGGGGTGGACTTGTTGGCCTTGGCGCCTCGCCTGGAAACTTGATAAACTTCTTTTGCCATAGAATGAACGGCGCTTGACATCTCCAAGTCTTCTCGCCCCTTCGTGTAGCAATGTCAATCTCCAGTCCTCAAACCCTTGGACTACGTCCACCGTGACACGAGCATAGCCATCTTGAATGGGGTTGTTGTGGTGGAGTGCTCCGTAAACATGGTAAAGCACTGTCGATGGCTACCTTCATGGACATGTTCCCCATTGGATAATGCAGATGACATTCTTTCATATCCTTTACATCGTCCACGGGGTAGCGAGGAGGCTCCAGTGCAGTAATATCGATCGCCGGTGCATTAGTAGCCGGCGGGGCCTCCGTGGAAGCCACGCTGCTTCTCCGCTGCTGGCTTCCGAGATCCGCTTGATGATCTTCATGCGTCCCAGATGCCTCTCTTTCTTGTACTAGTACATTAAGGGTTTTCTTCATCTCATCGAATTCCGATGCCAACCGCGCCACAACATCTTGATAACCCACAAGTATAGGGGATCGCGGCAGTCTTCGAGGGAAGTAAAACCCAAATTTATTGATTCGACACAAGGGAGGTAAAGAATACTTATAAGCCTTAACAACTGAGTTGTCAATTCAGGCACTGAAAAGCACTAATAACAGGGGTGATGTGAAAGCAGGAGTATGAGAGCAATAGTAACTACAGGTAGCAATAACACGGAGCAATGGCACCAGAAGATAGTTGATACTACTTCCAATGACATGTAGAACGAGTATATGATGATGAGAGATGGGGGTTCCCATCTACACTAGTGGCAACTCTCCAATAACAAGTGTTGGGTGAACAAATTACAGGGCAATTGATAGGATTGAAATAGCATTAAGACAGAACATCAAGATCATTAATCATGTAGGCATGTTTTCCATATATAGTCATACGTGCTCGCAATGAGAAACTTGTACAACATCTTTTGTCCTACCAGCCGGTGGCAGGGCCTCTAGGGAATCTACTGGAAATTAAGGCACTCCTTTTAATAGAGCGCCGGAGCAAAGCATTAACACTCCGTGAAAACATGTGATCCTCATATCTAAGCCTTCCCCTCCAGTTGTCCCAATTTCTGTCACTTTGGGGCCTTTGGTTCCGGACATAGACATGTGCATACAACTTGTAGATACAATCTAAGCAATAAGTATAGAGCTCAAATCTAAGATCATGCCACTCGGGCCCTAGTGACAAGCATTAAACACAACAAGATTGCAGCAACAATAACTTCATAAACTTTGTAGATAGACAATCATAACGTAACAATCCATCGGATCCCGACAAACACAACACCAATTACATCGATGAATCTCAATCATGTAAGGCAGCTCATGAGATCATTGTATTGAAGTACATGGGGGAGAGATACCAACTAGCTACAGCTAGAACCCGTAGTCCATGGGGGACTACTCACGGAGCATGATGGAGGCGATGGCGTTGATGGAGATGGCTTCCGGGCACTTCCCCGTCCAGGTGCGAACAGAGACTTCTATCCCCGGGTGGAGTTTCGCGATGGAGGCGCCCGGAGTCTTTCTGAGTTTCGTCAATTGGTCGTTTTTAGGTCGAAAGGGCTTAAATAGGCGAAGAGGCGGCGCAGAGGGGCGACAGGGGTGGCCCCACACCAGGCCGGCGCGGCCAAGGTGTGGCCCGCGCCCACGTGTGGTGGCCCCAGCTCTCCTCCGACTCCTTCTGTTCGAGCCTCCGGAAAATAAGATCTTTGGCGTTGATTTCGTCCAATTCGGAATATTGCCCGAACAGCCTTTCGGAACCAAAAACAACAGAAAAGGAACTGCACTGTGGCATCTTGTTAATAGGTTAGTTCGGAAAATGCATAAAAACATTATAAAGTGCAAGCAAAACATGTAAGTATTGTCATAAAACAAGCATGGAACATCAGAAATTATGGATACGTTGGAGACGTATCATCCCCAAGCTTAGTTCCTACTGTCCTCGAGTAGGTAAACGATAAAAGAATAATTTCTGTAGTGACATGCTACTTACATAACCTTGATCATACTATTACAAAGCACATGAGATGAATGAAGTGACTCAAGGCAATAATCTATAGTTACTAACAAATAGATAACATATAGCAAAACTTTTCATGAAGAGTACTTTCAAGACAAGCATCAAAAGTCTTGCACAAGAGTTAACTCATAAAGCAATAAATTCAAAGTAAAGGCATTGAAGCAACACAGAGGAAGATTTAAGTTTCAGCAATTGCTTTCAACTTTCAACATGTATATCTCATGGATAATGGTCAACACAAAGTAATATGATGAATGCAAATAAGCAAATATGTAAGAATCAATGCACAGTTGACACAAGTGTTTGCTTCTAAGATGGAAGGAAGTAGGTAAACTGACTCAACATAAAGTAAAAGAAAGGCCCTTCGCAGAGGGAAGCATTGATTGCTATGTTTGTGCTAGAGCTTTGGTTTTGAAAACATAAAGAGAGCATAAAAGTAAAGTTTTGAGAGGTGTTTGTTGTTGTCAACGAATGGTAGTGGGCACTCTAACCCCCTGCCAGACAAACCTTCAAAGAGCGGCTCCCATTTTATTTTTATTTTGTGTGGCACTCCTTCCAACCTTTCTTTCACAAACCATGGCTAACCGAATCGGGTGCTGCCAACAATCTCATACCATGAAGGAGTGCCTTTTTATTTTAGTTTTATTATGATGACACTCCTCCCCACCTTTGCTTTCTCAAGCCATGGCTAACCGAATCCTTCGGGTGCCGTCCAACAATCACATACCATGGAGGAGTGTCTATTTTGGTTAATTAATTTGGGACTGGGAATCCCATTGCCAGCTCTTTTTGCAAAGTTATTGGATAAGCGGATGAAGCCACTAGTCCATTGGTGAAAGTTGCCCAACAAGATTGAAAGATAAACACCACATACTTCCTCATGAGCTATTAAACATTGACACAAATCAGAGGTGATAAATTTTGAATTGTTTAAAGGTAGAACTAAGCAATTTACTTTGGAATGGCGGAGAAATACCATGTAGTAGGTAGGTATGGTGGACACAAATGGCATAGTGGTTGGCTCAAGGTTTTGGATGCACGAGAAGCATTCCCTCTCAGTACAAGGCTTTGGGCTAGCAAGGTTATTTGAAGCAAACACAAGTATGAACCGGTCAAAGAAAACTTACATAAGAACATATTGCAAGCATTATAATACTCTACACTTGTCTTCCTTGTTGCTCAAACACTTTTACCGAAAATATCTAGACCTTAAGAGAGACCAATCATGCAAACCAATTTCAACAAGCTCTACGGTAGTTCTCCACTAATAGGTTTAAACTACATGAAAAAACTTAATCATGATCTACTTGATAGCTCAAAACAATTGCCAAGTGTCAAATTATTCAAGACAATATGAGGCATTTTCTTTTCCAACCAAATAACCATAAGTGATGTAGCTTCCAACTTTTATCATTGAACATTAAAAGTAAAACGAAGAACAAGTGTTCATATGAAAAAGTGGAGTGTCTCTCTCCCAAACAAAGATTGCTAGGATCCGATCTTATTCAAACAAAAACAAAAATAAAAGCACACGACGCTCCAAGTAAAGCACATAAGATGTGACCGAATAAAAATATAGTTTCAATAGAAGAAACCTGATAAGTTGATGAAGAAGGGGATGCCTTGGGCATCCCCAAGCTTAGACGCTTGAGTCTTCTTGAAATATGCAGGGATGAACCACGGGGCATCCCCAAGCTTAGGCTTTTCACTCTTCTTGATCATATATCATCCTCCTCTCTTGACCCTTGAAAACTTCCTCCACACCAAACTCAAACAAACTCATTAGAGGGTTAGTGCATAATCAAAAACTCACATGTTCAGAGGTGACACAATCATTCTTAACACTTCTGGACATTGCTCAAAGCTACTGGAAGGTAATGGAACAAAGAAATCCACCCAACACAGCGAAAGAAGCAATGCGAAATAAAAGGCAGAATCTGTCAAAACAGAACAGTCCGTAAAGACAAATTTTAAAGAGGCACCAGACTTGCTCAAATGAAAATGCTCAAATTGAATGAAAGTTGCGTACATATCTGAGGATCACTCACGTAAATTGGCATAATTTTCTGAGTTACCTACAGAGAATTAGGCCCAGATTCGTGACAGCAAGAAATCTGTTTCTGCGCAGTAATCCAAATCTAGTATGAACCTTACTATCAAAGACTTTACTTGGCACAACAATGGGATAAAAATAAGATAAGGAGAGGTTTCTACAGTAGTAACAACTTCCAAGACACAAATATAAAATAGAGGTACTGTAGCAAAATAAACACATGGGTTATCTCCCAAGAAGTTCTTTCTTTATAGCCATTAAGATAGGCTCAGCAGTTTTAATGATGCACTCGCAAGAAATAAGAGTTGAAGCAAAAGAGAGTATCAAAAAGCAAATTCAAAACACATCTAAGTCTAACCCACTTCCTATGCATAGGAATCTTGTACACAAATAAATTCATGAAGAACAAAGTGACAAGCATAAGAAGATAAAACAAGAGTAACTTCAAAATTTTAAGCATATAGAGAGGTGTTTTAGTACCATGCAAATTTCTACAACCATATTTTCCTCTCTCATAATAATTTTCAGTAGCTTCATGAACAAACTCAACAATATAACTATCACATGAAGCATGCTTCTCATGATCCATAAACACATAATTTTTATCAAGCTCAAAAATAGTTGGATTAAAACTTTCAAACCCACTTTTATCAATAATGTAACAAGATGGTTGATCAATCTCAAGAGATATGGGACTCATAGATAATGTCAAGACCTCTCCAATCCCATTTTCATTAGTAGTAAAATTAATATTATCAAGTAACATAGGACCATCATCAAGAGCTTTATCATAAACATTTGCTACGCAAAATTCTTTAGTACCATGCATTTCGACATCAGGCACAAACAAAGCATTATCATAAGATTTATCAAAGTAGCATGGATTATCATAAATAATAGTAGCATAATCATTTTCACAAGTCTTACTCGTAGGGAATATTTCAAGAGAATCCACAGTAACATAACATTCAACCTCTTTCGGTAAGCATGGAGGACAATCAAATAGTGTAAGAGATGAAGAGTTACTCTCATTAGAAGGTTGGCATGGGTAGCTAATCCATTCTTCCTCCTTTTCATCACTCTCCTCTTCTTTTTCATCCAATGAGCTTTCGGTTCATCAATTTCCTCCTCTTTTCATCCAATGAGCTTTCGTTCATCAATTTCTTCTTCCATAGGTCCCTGCAAATTGTGAGTACATTCTTGTGCATTAATGAGTCTCTCTTTATAATCAATGATATAAGGATTATCAGTGTAACTTTCATTGCAAAAATTAAGGATAGAAGAGACATAATCTTTAAGGTCCTTACAAACAACACAAGTTTCATAATTTTTAACCATGAAGGATTCTATCTCGAGGCTCCCATAAATATGACAAATTGTTCTACCTCTTCAAACCCAAAATGAATATAGCTATTCCGATTATAGTTCTTAATTAAAAATTCCTCACTAAAGCCACATTGAAATTTAAGATGTTTAGTGTCCTGTTGAGAGCAACAGTTTATATCATGGCGTTTAAGCAAGATTTTAGCAATTGTATTCAATTTTTCTATCACAGCACTCATCACTTTTCCCGCTCTTGATTCTCTATAATTATTATAATATTCTATAAGCTCCAAGTAGGTTGTTGGTTCTCCCATAACAGCAGTTTTTAATTTTTCGGTTTTTCAAATTTTTATAGATTTTCGGGTATATGAGGAAAATAAAACAAGACAAAAAGAAACTAGACAAAAGTAAACTAAGAAAAATAAAACAAGACAGAAATAAACTAAGCACAAATAAACTAGGCAAAAGTAAACTAAGCAAAACAAAGTAAAACAAAATAAAAACAGAGAGAGAGGTAGAGTGTACTCCCCGGGTGAACTTATGAGTAGAGCTATGCCTCCCCGCAACGGCGCCAGAAATCTTGATAACCCACAAGTATAGGGGATCGCGGCAGTCTTCGAGGGAAGTAAAACCCAAATTTATTGATTCGACACAAGGGAGGTAAAGAATACTTATAAGCCTTAACAAGCGAGTTGTCAATTCAGCCGCACCTGGAAAGCACTAATAACGGGGGTGATGTGAAAGCCAGTAGTATGAGAGCAATAGTAACAGTAACACGCAGTAGTAGCAATAACACGGAGCAATGGCACCAAGATAGTTGATACTACTTCCAATGACATGTAGAACGAGTATATGATGATGAGAGATGGACCGGGGTTCCCAGCTATCTACACTAGTGGCAACTCTCCAATAACAAGTGTTGGGTGAACAAATTACAGTTGGGCAATTGATAGGATTGAAATAGCATTAAGACAGAACATCAAGATCATTAATCATGTAGGCATGTTTTCCATATATAGTCATACGTGCTCGCAATGAGAAACTTGTACAACATCTTTTGTCCTACCAGTAGGTGGCAGGGGCCTCTAGGGAATCTACGGAAATTAAGGCACTCCTTTTAATAGAGCATTGGAGCAAAGCATTAACACTCCGTGAAAACATGTGATCCTCATATCTAAGCCTTCCCCTCCCAATTTCTGTCACTTTGGGGCCTTTGGTTCGGACATAGACATGTGCATACAACTTGTAGATACAATCTAAGCAATAAGTATAGAGCTCAAATCTAAGATCATGCCACTCGGGCCCTAGTGACAAGCATTAAACACAACAAGATTGCAGCAACAATAACTTCATAAACTTTGTAGATAGACAATCATAACGTAACAATCCATCGGATCCCGACAAACACAACACCAATTACATCGATGAATCTCAATCATGTAAGGCAGCTCATGAGATCATTGTATTGAAGTACATGGGGAGAGAATACCAACTAGCTACGGCTAGAACCCGTAGTCCATGGGGGAACTACTCACGGAGCATGATGGAGGCGATGGCGTTGATGGAGATGGCTTCGGGGCACTTCCCCGTCCGGCAGGGTGCCAGAACAGACTTGTCCCCCGAATTGGAGTTTCGCGATGGTGGCGGCGCCCGGAGTCTTTCTGGAGTTTCGTCAATTGGTACGTTTTAGGTCGAAAGGGCTTAAATAGGCGAAGATGCGGCGCGGAGGGCGACAGTGGGTGGCCCCACACCAGCCGGCGCGGCCAAGGTGTGGCCGCGCGGCCCACTGTGTGGTGGCCCCGGCTCTCCTCAGACTCCGGTGTTCAGAGCCTCCCGGGAAAATAAGATCTTTAGCGTTGATTTCGTCCAATTCCGAGAATATTGCCCGAACAGCCTTTCCGGAACCAAAAACAGAAAACAGGAACCGGCAGTGGCATCTTGTTAATAGGTTAGTTCGGAAAATGCATAAAAACATTATAAAGTGCAAGCAAAACATGTAAGTATTGTCATAAAACAAGCATGAAACATCAGAAATTATGGATACGTTGGAGACGTATCACATCTGCATCCCGATCCGCCTTTCTCTTACGGCTTCTGTAACTGTAGGGGTCATTTTCCTGGGAAAACCCTTCTTTCCACGAAATGACGCCTTTGCCTCGTACACGTCCACCGTGTTCAGGATTCCTGAGGGCTTTTGTTAGCGCGTCATTCTCTCTGTTGAACTTGATCTTCCCCTCTTGAGCATCCCTCATTGCGTCAATAAGGGCTTGGGTGGGTCGGACACTTCATATCATGTTTGTTTCATGCTCTTGGGGCATTTCATCAAACACCTTGTGTGCATAAGAGGAACCAAAAGCAAACCTAACACCCCCTTGTAAAGTTTGTGAAGAGAAGTGGCACCAAATGGCTAAGTGTGGCTGTTGGATGGGTATATATAGGGGAGGGGCTTTAGTCGCGGTTGCCCTGGCAAACCGTGACTAAAGGTGCCCGAAGGCCTTTAGTCGCGGTTAGCCAAAGCCCCTCACGTGCACCAGCTGGCCACCGAGCGCCCTGGGCCCAGGCCTTTGGTCGCGGTTCGCCTCCCGAACCGCGACTAAAGGTCCCGTTAGTCACGGTTCGAAATATTTGGGGGCTAATGGGGCTAGATAGAAGACCCTTTTTCCACCAGTGTGATAAATCATGACCCTTAACGTGACTCTCCCGGGGAATGCACCATCTTATCATAAGAATCGTGCTTGGTCTCCACATCTCTTGTACGTAGCACTACACAGCAACCAATCAAGGTTCTGGCCGTCGGCACAATCTTTTCTTGGCATAGCCCATTTAGCTGTGTCGGCAGAATCCTGGCGAAGGCGTAACGGCCGTTAGCCCGTGAAAGTTCATGTGTCGATGACAATGCCGTTGGCACACGTGCATCATTTTTCAATATTTTTTTCCATTTTTATTCAAAAAAATTTCGAGGCAAATTTTTATTTGTTTGGAAGTTTAAGCTCTAAGTATGCTTAATATTATGTCGAATTACTTATTAATAGTCAAACTTTTCAATCGGTCACCGATCCTTAAACTGCTCCCATCCGAGCATGCTTAACTTTTTTGAGCAGGAGTTATTCTTTGTTGACAATAGTACCCTATGAATCCTATTAACCCTTAGGCTATGACATCAAACTTCTTTATTATTTGAATTCCAAAAAATTATTTGACTAAAGAACAATAAATACATTGTTGTTTTTAATAATAAATCTTGAAACAATAAAATAATTTTTTAATTTTTTTCATCAAAATTAAAAGCTGAAAAAAGTCATATTACCTTTTTGATTTCGAGGAATCTAAAAAATCGGTAAACGGCCCGTAGGCCGTTGAAATAGGATATAAATTTTTTGCGTAACTCATTTTCATAAAAAAACGTTTCAGCCAGGAATAGATAGATGCCTGAATGGGGCATTGATTTTGATTAATTCAATCGATCTATAGTTTTTATTTATTAATTCGATCGATCTATCAGCTTGGTTTGCCCACCATCGTGCAGCAACCAGACACGGCCAGCCCACCTGCCTTAGCACGCTAATCATCCGACGTTTAACCAATTATTACAATCGCTGGCACGAGACACACACACAATCGTTTCACGAAATGCGCGCAGTAGGAAGCCCATGCAAGTGCAGGCGGGATACTAGGTCCACGCTGCGTCCTTAGGATAGGGCCAAAGGTTAAAGTAAAATGATTCTATAGTTCAAACTTAAAAAGAACCGGTTCAAGTATGAACTTTTGCGATAGTTCAAGGTTAAAAAATGGACCTTTTTTCCTACATATGTGTAGAGTACAAGCACAGAAGTTCTCATAGAAATGCTCTTTTGTTCAGGCTGGGCATGCATCAACGTCCACAAGCGAAATACAGCAGGAAGATATAGGACACAAGACTACAGGTGAAGACAAAGTATTTAAACCAATTGCTACAAAGAAGTTTGATCGCAGTAGAACACTGGCTCTGGTTGATGGAGTGATTACTGGACGAGAAACAGAGAAATCTGTTGTTATCAAATTAGTTGGTCAACCGGACAACAATGAAAGCTGTAAGGTGATCTCAGTTTGGGGAATGGGTGGTCTCGGAAAAACCACTCTTGTCCGAAGTGTGTACCGAAGCCAAGAACTTGCTGTCTGGAAGCATGCATGGGTCACCGCACTGCGTCCTTTTAACCCTGAAATACTCCTTAGAGATTTGGCTTTGCAGCTTGAGAAAAGTATTCAAGAAGATGCTCCTGGTGTGACATCAACCAGAGTGCCAAAGAAGAACACTTTTGTTGCTGAACAACAGAAAAAGAAGAGCATAGCACTGATGAATAGTCGAGAATTGAAGGTGGAGTTAGCTCGGCTACTGAAAACTCAAAATTGTCTTGTCGTTCTTGATGATATATCATCCACTTCCGAATGGGATTTGGTCAAAGGTTGTTTGGATAATGCTGGAAGGATCATAATCACGACAAGAGAAAAAAATATTGCCGAACATTGTTCAAGAGATTACGGGAACATGTTTAGTCTTGAAGGTCTTAAAGATAATGCTGCACTTGACCTCTTCACGAAGAAGGTACCTTTGTAACTTTCTTTCTATTTTTCTTATGATTTTTTTCTCCACTTGATATTATATTAACTATGCTTTATATTTTCTCAATTAAAATATTAAAATTTGAAAGTCATGTCTTCTTGGAAGAAATTGTTGTTCATGCAAAATAGTCTTGTACATACATAAAATAACGCATCTTGGAAAATTTCCACACCATTCCAAATAGAGGAAAGAGTCATTTTTTTTCTATTTAGAGTGGTAAAAAATTTAGGTCTTGAATTTAACAGATATTTGGATGTCTAATAATGAACCATAGATGACAACTCATGTGCCTTGGAGATCATACCCCGGTTTACATTCGAATGAAGCCCGGTGATCAGGGGGGTACGTGAGCACCCTCTCTATGCTCGACACGTGTCTAACGTCATCCATTATTCTGTTAAGTCGTGAAGTGGACAAATCAGAGACTGACGTTGTTTCACCAAACCGGCTCTTCCCCTCCAGAAAAAATAAACTGAAAAGAAAAGGGAGTCCATCCCGCTGTTGCCCCGCATGAGAGCCTCAACTTCACCGTCCCGCGTGAGCGCCGTGCGCTAGCCAACGGCGCCGCCGCAGGACTTCCGCTGCCCCATCTCGCTCAACCTGATGCGCGACCCGGTGGTGTCCTCCATCGGCCAGACGTATGACCGCGGATGGCCGCCCGCCCGATGTCGCCCAACCGGTGCCATCGGCCACAGCGAATAGAACGCCGCCGCCGCAGCTGCGGATGGGGAGCAGTCCAAATAGAGCTGTGAGATGCGCGAGCAGCGCCCAGAGTAGAGCCTTGAGTCAGGTGACCCTGCGGTGGACGCCATCTCCAGGTCAGGGTGCATTGAACCATATGCACATCAAATTTCATAGAAATCACCTGCGGAAAGGGCAGGCTATGAACAAGAAATCAATAGCATCCTCGTTTTATGTTGATTTATGAAGGAAGGTCACTGTGAGAGTAGTTGCTACTGCCGTCGAATCACAGGAAACAACAATTCTGCCATCGAATCACAGGAAACAACAATTAGAGGAGATAGAGAGATGGGGGTTGTGACAGTCGATCCATGCCTCCCATGGCCGCACCATAGTCTAGAGCAATGATGCCGGCTGATAATGGACAAACAGGGAGGCAGAGGACGGAAATCCGTTACCACCTGGACCGGACGCCCCGCCCCCGGCCTCGCCTAGACCAGCAACACCGATTCCGGCCACGCCTCGACCGGCCCAGGCTCACTTCGGCTACACACGAGCGTTTGCTCACGGACCTTGAGGAAGGACAGAAGAAGGTTGACCACGGAGGGATCAGAACGAGAGGAGTCCACTAAGCTCGAGGTTGGGCTCCGCCTTTCGCCTCCCCGGCTGCCCACGCTCGGCGGTGGGAGCGGCGGCCTCCCTGGCGGCCCGTGCTCGGCAGCGGTGGTCCGGCTCCCGGAGTCGCAGAAGACGGCCGCCATGGCCTCGCCCTCGAGCGTCCGCCATCGTGCCCCCCTCGAGCTCGTCCTATTTACGGCTCGCAGCAACGACGGCGGCGCGCCCGCGCCCGCGCCCGCGTCTTGGCATGATCCCGCGGCCGAGGCGGAAGCCATGGCCTGGCTCTCCTCGGCGGTCCAACGCGCCTGCGCGAGCCGTAGCCACCGCGCCCCCACGTGCGAGCCGTAGTCACGGTGGAGGAGGGCGCCGAGATGCGGGGAGGAAGACAGCAGCAAAACGATAAGGTGGGCCCTCCATCGCTTTCTCTCCGCGTGGGCGTGTGGCTGGATGCAGATTTGACGCCGTTTCATTGCCGTCTATGAAGTCACAATCTTGGAACAAATCCAACGGTAAAGAGAGGGTGCACACGTACCCCCGTGATCACCAAATCCACTCTCGGTTTACATTATTGCATTTTGAATAAAATCAAATTTAAACCTAAAAAAGGGGGGCAAATATGCCATTAAAACCTTTTTCGAAAAGGAGGATGACTTCGTCCTATGGTGTGCCTTTATTGTTCAAAATAGTATGAAACCCTACTTGTGTGAATTGTATTGATCTGGTCCTCATGCGGTTTATATATAGTAAATGTGGGGAGACATGGAGTACATGACAAGTAATGCTATTTTTTAACATAATATATCTCTATCTCTAGAGTTTGTAGGTAGTAATCTTTTATCTCTAACCACACCTAAATATACTTCTAACATTCACCATCAGTCGTAGTAAGAGCGGAGCGGGGTGGTTGCAGCTGGATTTGAAGTCTTGTATTGCTTCCATCGTCTTCTGCGCTCCGTCATTTATCAAATGATGGATTAGCACCTCAGGCCGTGATTCTGTCCCCTTAAGCATCCTCCCTATCCCTCCTATATCACCTCCCGCAATCAAATTTTGGGAGTTCGCGGACTCTAGTGACCATGCTGACACTTTCAATTGAGTTGTTGTCCATGCGTTGTCGTAAATATAGTCGTGATATCGATGTATCCAATCATGATTATCTAGTTTGTAGTAGCCATGGTCGAGGTAGTCGTGGTTGATTATCTAGTCTGTATAGACATGGCCGGAGGCACAAAAGAAAATTGCCCTATGTTTATGGACAGAGCGATAGTTGTAGACTATTTCCACCTTGCAGATATCAGAGATGCCGTGTGGAGGCGACTTGCAGATGTCAGAGGGCGATGTGCTGGGTATGTCTATGAACACCATGTTGACCTATGCGTCACCCATCACCCGAGAAGTAGATGGTACAGGTTGGTGTATAGATGATGCTAATGTGCTCCTCGTGGATGCACTGGATGTAGTATGATGGCTCGGGTGATGATCATGTGGTCATACAGCTCGCGTGTGGATGGCACGGTAGATGCCAATGTTTGCTTGGCTTGACCTTGGATCGTTTTGAGAGATAAATTGCTCGGTCTAGGTGGTTCAGCCTGATATTGTCGATGCCGTGATGAGGAGCGGGTAGGCGCGTCATGGGTCCGAGTCTTGCGTTCGTGTCGATGCAGAAGTGGCCTCTCGGGGCTTTTTTGTCGTCTAGTTCGGATCAAATCGGCAGGGTCTGACCCCCGGGCGCTTGGAAAAGTGGTCCTTGGTGCACCAAACAGTCACTAGTAGATAACAGGCCTTTTTTCCGGGTGGTAAGGGCCTTTTGTCGCGGGCGGCCAGCCGCGACAACGGAGGCGCGACAAAAGGGTCCACCTTTTGTCGCGGGTCGCTTACGACCCGTGACATAAGGTCCACCACGTGGCAGCTGCGGCGCACCACGAGCCTTTTGTCGCGGCGGTGTTACCCGCGACAAAAGGCCCTATACGTGGCGCACGCACAACGCTCGCTTTTAGGGTTTGAGGGTGGACCTCCCCCCTACCGACCTTTGTTATTTCATTTTTTTCGTTCGAAAATAAAAGTTGCATATATTTCTACGCTACTAGAAGTTGTACACGTTCATTCAATATATATATATATATAGATCGATCAAACAAATGTTGGAAGCAAAAGTCGATTTCCCTTACATGTAGATTCCCTTACATATATATATACATTTAGCTCACGATCGACAAGCGGTACTAACGACCGTCTATTTGGAGGTAGAGCATCTATTTGGACTAAACAAGCCTTTGTTGTTTAGTACTTCTTTAACCAAAAGTCCCGCCAGTTCCTCCGCAATTCCTAGTAGGTGTTCCTTTGGTTGGAGTCTGTCCCGCATGTAGTCGACCTATATACGAAAATGAGATGAGTATGACTATATCAATCTTGATAACGAAATATTGACGATAATAAATAAAGTTTGTGAGTGTTATTGCTTACGTTGAATTTATTTGCTGCTTCTCAGTGGTTAACATGCGAATGGACTCGCAAACGTAGTATCCACATAGATTCGTCCCTTGTGGCTGCTGAGGCACGGTACAGGAGTAAATGTTAACTTCTCTGCCCAGGTACCATCCTTACGATGTCTCTTGAAAGCGGTCCAAGCCTGCCGGCAAAAGAATGATTGAATGAGTGGATAATTAATTGATATCTCACGAAAGATATAACGCGGCGATGAAGAAAATTACACTTGGAGCAACTTCTGCAAGTCGTGGAACCCGTCCACGCCTCTACTCATTGGGTCTCTTACTTCAACTATTCCCTTATCGGGTTGAATGTCTAGTAGAATCCAGTGGAAGCTGCACATGTTATGTATATACGTCAGGAATTACACTTAACATCGAGTAAGAAAAATTGAATGTGCATAAAAGATCATTAAGACTCTCACTCGTAGTTGTAAGGAAACAATATTGAATCACAGAAATTTGCTCCCCAAAACCTTAGTAGGTTTCCCTTGGGCATTATACTTTACCGTTTGAACATGTACTTTATCTGGGTCAACAAACCCAATATTGATAATATTATTACTTTTGCATTCACTGATCTTCAGTCTGCATAATAGAGAACACATAAGATATAATGAGTATATGCAATGAAAAACGAACATGAACTGAATGAAAATGAACTTATATGTAGTTAACAACTTACAAGCAATAGCAACTCATGAGAGATTTGTCGAGGGCTTCTAAATTGAATAACTGCCAGAGTTCATTCATCTCAATATGGATCTCCTCCTTTCGGTAGTAATATTCCCATGGTATAGTCGCCACGATGAACCTTATGTTCTCCTTGCATGCATCAAGGTACCACCGATGCAAATTCCGCATATGTGTTGGCAGTTTATGCAGCTGCTCTCTGCTGACCAAGTCGGCCCCGTAGACAAATTTAGGAGCTATATCAGCAGTGGGTAGTGCATCTGCTGCAGACATCAATTCCTCCACGGTAACGTCACAGGCAGCCGCTAGCTTTGCAGCTTCTTCCATATCGAAACCACCATGTTCTGGTACAGCTTGGGAACATTAAACACTTTGAGTGCTGGGATCGATTGTTTGGGCTGAGCACCGAGGAGGGGAACTTCCTTCTTTTTGCCTTTTGTCGTTGGCTTGGCCTTGAGGGGTGCACTTGTTGCAGTTGACTTATTCTCAGTGCACTTCTAGCCGATGATTTGCTCGTGCCAGCAATGTCCTTCTCCTTAGCCTTTTCAGCCTTCTTTTGGTCAATTACCTTCGCAAGAGCGCGTGTATAGTCATCCTTCTTCTCGTGTAAGTCATCTGCGATGGTGTGTTCAGAAAACTAGTAGCTATTTGCTTCTCGGTGTATGGCTCGGCGCTGGAGGTTTTGGCTTATGGAAATGATCATAGTTGTGTTTCGCAACGCGGCCGCATTTTCCTCGACAGTAAGATCCCAAGGACGGGGGAGGAACCTTTGGTACTTTTGGGAGGGGCGACTTCTTGCGGACAGGACTCTTGAAACGCTTCGGCAGGGTGCATTCCGAGTCTTTGGGCGGAGGCGGCGGCGCTGGAGATGGAGATGGACTACCGATGTCGTGGTCGATGTCGTACCCATGGGGTGATGGTGGCATGATCGATGAGAGGAGGTGATGGTGGCTGCGATCATCCGGAGGAGGTGATGGTGACCTGCTCGGACGATCGGTACTAGGGCTACCCAGCCTGGCAGCTTGATGTTCTTCTTTTCCCAGAGAATGATTTCTCCCAGCACCTCTCTGAGTGTAAGCCCCCCATCACCTCCAGGGATATCGAGCTCCAATGTCTCCCACGACGAGACAACTGAATCCACCCCGACACGAGCATAGCCAGCTGGAATCGGATTGCCATGCCATGTTGCCGCTCACCTTCAGCCAAATGCCGGTAAGACATAGCCGACCGCCACCTTAAAAACCTTCCTGAACACCTCATGGAGATCACAAGGTGTTTGCTCCTTGATTCCATCCAAGGGGTCGCCAGGACCGGCATCTATCATCATCCGTGTAGAAGGGGCCTCCAGTCGGCCACGCTGTCTCGTCGTGAGATATGTCGGCGGTATTATCGGCGGGCGCCGTCCTTTTAGTTCATTTATCTCCCGCCGCTGCTGCTGAAGCTGCTGCCGGTCAAGTCGGCGTTGGAACTCGGCCATCGGTCATTCTGCACCTCCTGGCGTTGTTTAGCTCTCGCTCGGCTTCTATAAGTCTCCGCGTCGGCCGGAAACCCAAGCGACCATGGAACACTAGGGCCGAAGCCTCTTGTTCGTCCTCCCTTCTCAGGATTACCGAGGACAAGCGTCAGCAAATCTTTCTCTCTATCGGGAGCAAACTTAAGTTTTCCCGCCTTTATATCTGCCGTCACTTCAATCCATTTTTGCCTGGGTACCCTAACCCTGGTGTCACTTTCAACAATGTTCCCTGTCTTCATGTCATACTCACAGCCATGCGCGAGGAACCAATTTCGAGCCCTAGTGTCCCATCCTTCTCGCGTGGGTTCTGGAGTGATCCCGTTCAGCTCCATCTCAGCCTCTTGTGCATCCCACTTAGGCATGGCCCCTCCGTAGCCCCCTCGCCCCGTATGATGGTGATATTTCTTTTCGCTTGCATTCTTCTTGTTTTTCGTTGACAGGTTCACAGCCTCCTCTGATTCTTTGTACCTCACAAATTCTTCCCAGTTATGCTCCTGCTTCGCTAGGTAGTTCTCGAATAATGGAGGCTTCTTGTCTTTCTTATAATTTTTCCATAACCGGTTCTTATACGCCCGGAAAAGTTCCCCCATCTTCTTAAGAGCCCATTTCTTCACTAGCGCCCGCTGCTTAGCATTCTCAGACTCCGATCCCAAATCTGGCAAAGTGAAATGTGCCATGAGGTCGCTGAAAAGTGTGTCTTTGTACCTATCGGCAACCTGATTTTCGGTCACATTCTTGGTCTTGTTCCATTCTCTGACAGTGATCGGGATACGATCTCTAACCACAACTCCGCACTGATTTTTGAATGTCACTCCGACACTCGCGGGTACCACCGGTTGGCCTTCCGGTGATATAGCTTCAATTGTGAAGTGGTCTTTTTTGCTCAACTTCTTTGCCGGGCCTCGTTTCTCTATCTTATCTTTGGAGGCCTAAGAGAATAAAAATCAGTTAATTTATATACATAAGTACATATAGAATTCCATTAATGCCTCAACTGATCGTATACCTCGTCATCACCGGAGCCGCCGGCTTCTCCATCACCGGAGCCGCCGGCTTCTCCATGATCACCGGAGCCGTCGGCTTCTCCATGATCACCGGAGCCGTCGGCTTCTCCATGATCAGCCGCCGGCTTCTCCATGATCACCGGAGCCGCCGGCTTCTCCATCACCATCGCGGATTATTTTCGCGAAAATGTCTTCCTGTTCCAAGTCCCGTTCGAATGGATCCATTGTTTCTGCAAAAAATTAAATCGATAAGTACATGTTCTAACCCAAACCAAACCCTAACCCTAGCTAACCAAAAACTAACCTAACCCTAGAGGGAGAGAAGAGGGAGTTGCGGCGTCGGTGGTTTCGCGAGAGGGAGAGAGAGAGGTTTGCGAGAGGGAGAGGGCTGGTGTCGGCGTCGGTTGTTCGCGAGAGGGAGAGAAGTGGGGAGTTGCGGCGTCGATGGTTTTCGCGAGAGGGAGAGAAGAGGGAGTTGCGGCGTCGGTGATTTTCGCGAGAGGGAGAGAGATGTGTTTGCGAGAGGGAGAGGGCCGGTGTCGGCGTCGGTTGTTCGCGAGAAGGGAGAGAAGAGGGGACTTGCGGCGTCGATGGTTTTCGCGAGAGGGAGAGAAGAGAGGGAGACGGCCGCCGGTACTGCCACGCGCCTGTAAAACTAACTAACTTATACATAAAACTAACTAACTTATACATACAATTAAACTAACTAACTTAATACATAAAACTAACTAACTTAATACATAAACTAAATTATTAACTAACTAAATTACTAACTAACTTAAAAACTAACCAATTAAATACATAAAAAACTAATTAACAAGAAAACTAATTAACTAACTTAATACATAAACTAAATTATTAACTAACTAAATTACTAACTAACTTAAAAACTAACCAATTAAATACATAAAAAACTAATTAACAAGAAAACTAATTAACTAACTTAATACATAAACTAAATTATTAACTAACTAAATTACTAACTAACTTAAAAACTAACCAATTAAATACATAAAAAACTAATTAACAAGAAAACTAAGAAATCAAAAAAAAGGGGCGAGCGGCGCGCGCGGCCGCCGGTACTGCCACGTGCCGGTGGCTAGCTACCTGTCGAGGCGCCGCGCGCGGCGAGGAGGTCGCGAGGAGAGGTCGCGAGGCGGCGCGGCGGCGCGGCGGCAGGAGGTCGCGAGGAGGCGGCGCGGCGGCGGCGCGGCAGAGCTCTCGCGGAGGAGCTCGAGGCGCGCGGCGGCGGCAGAGGAGCTCCAGGGGACGAGGCGCGGCGCGAGCTCTTCCCCGATGGCCGGAGGTGGGCGGCGGCGGCTAGAAAATGGCAGCCCGGCGGCGCTTTTGGTCTAGGCCTCCAATGTCGCGGGTGGTTGCTCCGCCCGCGACGCGGCGCTTTCTTGGTCCGACCCGGACAAAAGGGCGTTGGTGACCTGAGCCACCACCCGCGACAAAGGGGAAGATCCGGAAGTGCATCCAACGGCTCCGGCTGTTTGAATCCAACGGCCTGGAGCCGTTGGACGCGGATCAGTCCCTCAGACCCCTTTTCTAATGTTCCTAATGTTCCAACCATAGAAAAACTTGTAAATAAGGAGCAGATTACTCTCTTATTGCTTTGGATAATTTAATTTCACAATCAGTTCAGTACACTTGGTAAAAAGAAGACCTAGCTAGAGAGAACCAAGGTAGTACTAGCTACCTAGCTATACGTAAGAAATCTTCCGTGAAAATAAAAAATAAACGAAACAGGAGGCCTAGAGAAACAAATCAGAGGCTCGGATAGTCGTGTATGTTTCACCCCTGTGCACCGCCGCCGTGCCACTCGTGTCGCGTCCCCGTGCCACGTGTCGCCACCGCTCCCACGTGCCTCGCCCCGCCGACGCCGGCGTGCGACGTGTAGCCACCGCTGACACGTGCCTCGCCCCGCCGACGCCGGCGTGCGACGTGTAGCCACCGCTGACACGTGCCATGCCCCGCGTGCGCTATATAGAGCGAGTGCGGGCGCAACCACACGTCGCCACCGCCTCCGCTCATTCATCTCCGGGATGCCTCCATGTCGTCGAGGGGCGTCCGGTTTCCGTGGCGTTCGAGTGCGTCCGAGCGGTAGGTTCACCGCCGAGATACGCGCCGGTGGCTTCCGCCTCACCCTCGGCACGTACAACACGCCGGAGGAGGCGGCGCGCGCTTCGACGCGGCGGCGTGGCGCTTTCGGCGGCCGGGGCACGACATGAACTTCCCGGATGTTGAATCGCTAGAGGAGGCGGAGTTCCTCGCGCCACCGCCGTGCCTCGTCGACGACGAGGACCGTCGCCGGCATCGCCGGTGCAGCGCAGATCGCCATCGTCGAGCGCGACGAGCAGTTGATGCGCCAGTGGAGGGCGCAGTCCCCCGACGCGTTCTTTGCTAACCTTAGGGCACAACGCAGGTCCAACAGGCGCCACCGTCGGGCCGTCGCCGCCTTCGAGCTCGAGAACTCGAATACAACTTGGACCGAAAACGACCCTCGGTGGGATGACCTTTGGACGGAGACAACCTCCGACGACGAGTAGAGACTAGACTAGTAATTTATCTATTTTATTGTAATTTTAATAAAGTCGTTGTCGGTTCTATTAGTTTAAATTTAGTTTATAAAGTCGTTCTCGGTTGTTTTTGTTCAATAAAGTGGTTGACACGAAATTTATTACGATTGAACTGAAATTAAAGTACAGAGCTCAACTGAAAAATAAGATACATGGCCAGATTCGAATGTTGGAGCCATTCAATCATAGTCGTGCCTAGTCCTATAATAGTCGCCACTGTAGTCATCAAAGTCGCCGACGTCATCGTCGCTAGCATCGGGCTCGCGGTTGTCGAACCTCGGCGGATGACCACGCGTGGGCTGGGATTGAGGGTAGCGCAGGCGGGGCCACGATAGGCCATGACGCTCTGGAGAGTCCGGCCGCGCCACCACATCCGACGGCCGGCCTCGTTGAAGTTCGAAGGAGGCGGGCCGTCCTCCTCGTACCTGCAACCGCCCTCTCACGCCGATTGATGAAGAAGCTGTCCCAAGGCGGGCTGTAGTCGGGATGCCACTGGGGATTCCTCCGCTGCTCGGGCGTGAGCTCGAAATAGTAGTGGTTCGTGATGGCCATCTCGCGTGGCACACCTACGGGATAGGAGGGACCGGTACGCCTCCGACGCTCGCAACCACCGGTCGGGACGCGGTAGCCGGGCGGGCAGGGGTAGTTCGAGGCGCAAAGCGCCTCCGCCTCCCGGGGTGTTAGACATACGATGGAAGCCATGGGAGAGAGTGATGAGGTTTGCAGATATGAGTCCAAGGCCTACATATATATAGTGGAAAAATGGCGGGAATGCGGGAAGAAAATAGGCGGGAACGAAGTGGCGCGCGAAACTTTCATCCCGGGTGGAGGCTCAAACCGGGACAAAAGACTGTGGGAGGCTTATCTAGGAGGGCCTTATCTGGGGGGATGATGTGCGGTAACCTTTTGTCACGGTTGGTGGCTGCAACCGGGACTAAAGCTGTCACAGATAAGGATGCGTCGGTAACCTTTGTCACGGTTGGTGGCTGCAACCGGGACTAAAGCTGTCGGCAGGATAAGGAAGCGTGGGTGGACGCACTGCTCGATGAGATAAAGCATGTAGCGCACGACGCCCTGTCGAAGGAACAAGACAAAGTAGAAGCGGTGCCGTGCCTATAAAAGGAGCATCAATACGCCTTGCCAAGCAGATCAACAAGCCAAGCACAGTTTCATTCCCATGGATGAAGGAAAGGGTTGGGAAATCTCCCGTGGCGCAGCTTCTCGAAGATTTCTTCTTCCACATGGGCGCGTGTCCGTCAGCGTCTTTCGGAACAGGTCGACTGCCTGGACCCTTTCCAAAGATAACATTTAAATCCTTGACCATGTCAAATATATCAGCACCACTACGGGGACAGGCTTCGGACGGCGGTCTGCCTCGCCATCGAAATGCTTTCCTTTTTCCTTAAGGGATGCTTGCGCGAAGGTAACGACGATTGAACGGGTACACAACTTTTCGCTTTTTCCAAATATTTACTTTCGGTCTCATCTAAACAGTGTGTGCATGCATTGTATCCTTTGTTCGTCTGTCCTGAAATGTTACTGAGAGCAGGCCAATCATTGATGGTTACGAATAGCAACCCTCGTAGGTCAAATTCTTGCTCGGTGTGCTCATCCCACACACGTACACTTGTTTGGCCCACAACTCCAAAAGTTCATCGACTAATGGCCTTAGGTACACATCAATGTCGTTGCCGGTTGCTTTGGGCCTTGGATAAGCACCGGCATCATAATGAACTTCCGCTTCATGCACAACCAAGGAGGAAGGTTGTAGATACATAGAGTCACGGGCCAGGTGCTGGCAGCTCTGCTCCCCAAAAGGATTCATGCCATCTCTTAGACCAAAGTATAAGTTCCTTGCCTCACTGCAAAATCCGGAACTCTCTCCCGATGTTTCTCCACTGCCGACCATCAGCGGGGTGCCTCAACATCGCGTCTTTCTTACGTTCTTCCATGTGCCATCGCAACAATGGGCATGCTCTTTGTTTCTGAACAAACGTTTCAACCGTGGTATTATTGGAGCATACCACATCACCTTCGCAGGAACCCTCTTCCTGGGTGGCTCGCCCTCAACATCACCAGGGTCATCTTTTCGATCTTATACCGCAATGCACCACATATCGGACATTTATTCAAATTCTCGTACTTCTCACCGCGGTAGAGGATACGATCATTAATGCATGCATGTATCTTCGCACATCTAATCCTAGAGGGCAGATAAGCTTCTTTGCTTCATATGTACTGACGGGCAACTCATTATTTCTTGGAAACAGCTTCTTTAATATTATCATCAATTTCTCAAATCCCGAGTCAGTCACACCTCCTGCCTTCCATTTCAGCAATTCCAATATGCTACCCAGCTTTCTATGCCCATCTTCACAACCTGGGTACAACAATTTGTGGTGGTCCTCTAACATCTTGTCGAACCGCAACCTCTCCTTATCCGTGCCAGTCTCTTCTTGCATCGAAATGGCCCGACGAAGATCATCGTCAACAGGATCATCTGATGCCTGTTCTTCACCTCCTTCTTCTTCATTGTCGTCCATTGCGGTATCAAAGCATTCAGAGAACATAGATCGGTACTGGTCATCATTATCTTCTTCCTCATCGCCGTCTTCCATCATAACCCCTTCTTCTCCGTGCTTGGTCCAAACATTATAGCTGGACATGAATCCAAACCGAAGCAGGTGGCTCTTAATGTCTCTTGAGCAAGAGTAATCCTTCTCGTTCTTACATTTTAGACATGGACAGCACATAAAACCTTGCTTCGACTTGTTGGCCTCGGCCACAAGCAGGAAAGAATTCACGCCCTCTCTGAAAGCGGGAGCACATCGGTTACCGTACATCCATGGATGACTCATCCGCATCATAAGTACAATTATATATGTATCAGATGCAATCACCTTGCTAAAATTAGTATTGTACGGACTATGCATATATATATAGTCGAGAAAATAGTTGCTAACCTTTTAGGATCAAAAAGAGGAGAAATCTTATCAAATAAAACCAAGTGGCATCCCTCTCACAAGCATTCCATCAAACACCTCTTGTGCACATGTAGAAAAATGAGCTAGCATACACCTCCACCTTCACCACCAAGGAAAAAATGAGGTGGGGGGGTGGGGGCTGCTTATATATATAGGCATGGCCTTTGTCGCGCCGTATTACGACCCGCGACAAAAGGGTGCCGACAGAGGCGCCAGCCTCCTTTGTCGCGGTCGTAATACGGCCCGCGACAAAAGGGCGCGACAAAAGGCCCGGCTCCACATGGTTTCGGGGCGACGTGGCCAGGCCATTTGTCGCGGGTGCAGGCGCGCCCGCGACAAAAGGCTCCCACGGAAACCCTGTTTTCCACTAGTGAGTGTCAAGATGCAAGTGGTGCAGTCCTACCCATTGACCCACGGATAGAGATCAGGTGACATGCACCTTCTGCATGTCACCATGTGACATACGTTTAAATCCAAATTTAAACATTGCGAAAAATTTGAAAAAAATGCATGTTCACAACATATTAAGATGACCCCTAGATCAAAATTCGAAACACACATCGAGAAACAAAAAAGAGAAATCTGTCATGAATAGTTCCCGAATTCAAATCTGAGTTCTCTGTACACTATTCACACCTGAGTTTCTCTTTTTTGTTTCTCGATGTATGTTTCGAATTTTGATCTGAAATTTTTAGGGGTCATCTTAATATGTGCTGTGAACATGCATGATTTTTTTCAAATTTTTTCGCAATGTTTAAATTTGGATTTAGGCCGCTTGTCACACGGTGACATGCAAAAGGTGCATGTCACCTGATCTCTATCCTTGACCCACTGGACTGAACCTGTATTTTGGTACCATTAGGGTACTGGGGCGGCCCGAAAATTTTTAGGTCCAGCAAGGGTAATACCCATTCGGCCCTGGGGTCGAACCGTGCCTGTGAGAGCTGCTCCAGGCGACATGAACGCGCCGCCGCATGAGCAAAAAGAAGCCGCCGGCCGCCGCGAGGCGCGGACAGCGAGGGAGTGCCTAGAGCTCGCCGGAGTAGAGACTCGACCCCCTGCCGGATTCTCCACCCTTAGCCGCTCCCTCCCCACCTGTATTCAACTCACCCCCACCGCTGGAGCAGGGCAAGCGGCCGGCCGGCCGCCGGAGCGCTGCGGTAGGCACTCGTAGCCGAGGACGCCATATCTCGCCCACCACGCCGTCCCCTGCCCCGTTCACTGCTCTCCCCCATGGCAGCCCCTCCACCGGTCCACCCTCGGCCTCTCCTCCCCCATCTGCCGTCGTTGATACCCAACCGGCCAACCATACATCAGTCAGCCACTCAGCCAAGCATTTAGCTCGTATAGAATACATGGCCTACAGCTGGGCATGGGCAGCCCGGCCCGGACGACCCGGCCCGAAAATCCCGGGCCGGGCCGGGTCGGGCTTGCACTTCGGGCCGGGTTCGGGCTTGTATTTTGAGCCCAAACGTCGGGCCGGGCTGGGCTCGGGCTTGCAATTTTCGCACTTTAGGCAGGTTCGGGCCGGGCCGGGCTTTTTGCCTGTTCGGGCCGGGCCGTGCTTTTTGCCTGTTCGGGCCGGGTTCGGGCTTAATTTATAGGCCCGACGGTCGGGCCTGGCTGGGCTCAGGCTTGGCATTTTACGTTCGGGCTTTTTCGGGCTTGGCCCGAAGCCCAGCCCGGCCCGAGTTTTGCCCAGGTGTCGTCATGGCCACACGACACTAGTCACTCAGCACACACATTCAGAAAGGACAGTCCAAGCAAAGCTGAGAAATGCTCATGGCGCTCGCAGAGCACACAGAAGCAAAGCAGGAGGGCCGAACCTCGGTTTACCCATTACCCTACCTAAACAGGTTCGGTTCAAACCTTGAACCTCCAATTTTACTGTAGGTACGGCGGTCCAATAACAGGGCCGGACCGCACCGCTCCCTTTGCATCTTGACCAAACAGAATACATAAGTCCGGCAGTTGCGTGTGTTGTGTCCTCGGCCATGCATGTCGATGAGTTTTGTGCTCGTGCATAGCGGAGCCTCTCGCTTGCTCCTCGTGCATGCATCTATACTAGTGCAAGGCATCGTGTCTGAGTTGCCCTCTAGACTCTAGTGCATTGCATGGCTCCGTATAGAAAATTGGAGAAGGGAGCTGATGTATGTGGCCGTATTATGTCCCTCCCTCAAGCACATGGAGTCGAGAAAGAGACCATTTTAAAAGCACCGCATGGATTAAGTTCATCTAAAATGGAAGCACGTCGATCGGGATGCATGTAGCTCTCCAAAAACCATCACATCTGCCACTAGCATCACCTCCGAACAACTTAGAGAACGTCTGTGCTAATCACCGCCAAGGAAATCATCATCAATGTTGTCACCACCTCCATGTCCACCACCACCAATACCACCTCCACCAAGGCCAGAACAACCACCATCACGGGCTAGGATATCTTGGGAGTGCTCATAATAGATTCTTGTCATGGCATCTATCATGTTAATTTGGATCCATTCCAGGTCAGTGCACTCGCGACCTAACCCTTCCGCACCAGCCGACAATAGGACCACCACCCACAACCTAACCCTCTCGCACTCGGGTGGCGGAGGCGCGTCACACGGTCACCGGCGCCTCCTCTAGCACTTTCCTTCCTCGACCTCCCCTCCCGAAGCTGCCGCCCACGACGTCGCCAGGCAAAGCCCGTACGGCGTGGATGATTTCCTGGTCGGAGTTCGGGGTGCGGTGGCGTGTTTCGCCGGCCCTTCCTGTGCGCTTGGTGCGGGTAGCGGCACCCAGGAGTGTGGTGTTCCTGCGGCTGTATGCTGCCCAAGGTGGTGGCATCATGCTAGAAGGCACGATCTAGGCCTAGATAGGCTCGGACGGGCCGCGACCTGCAAATTACTTCTTCATCTTGTTGTCTTTATCATCAGCCCGGTCGATACTGGGCTATGCCTGCAGCATGAGGAAGCCGGGGACGCTATTCTTAGGCTTGGTGGTGGTTGTCTCCTGCTCTGCCGAAGGTATCATTCTTAGATTCCATATCTTGTCTCCGCGGCGAGTTTGAGTAGACACGGTTGCTGGTGCAAACCGAGATAAGGCTCCGGTCATGGCGGCATATACACGCCGTTACCTTGTTTAACGCATCGTCGTTGCATTCTGCGTTTACTCACTCGTGATGCTCTGGCGAAACCCCAGATTTGGGTATCCTAGATTGGACGATGCCGACGCTTTCCACGCCACGCTCCATCATGAGGGCATTGTTTTTGGAGTAGTTGTTGGATGGAGGTGACAAGTGGGGTGCTGCAGCATGGTTCTTACCGCGTCAATGACGTGGGTCTTTGCAGTGTGGCATCACGGAGTCTCAATGGAGGATGCGACCTAATGTGCGCACGCATGGAGGAGGTGTTGTCTGGCTCCATGGTGGCGTCATCGGCAGGATTTGCGAAGTTTGTGCAGATCTTAACTATGAAGATTGCTCAATGGTTCGATGGAGGTAGTGCGTACATGAGGTGCTCGCTAAGAGTATGCTAAACCGGGGTATGCCATGTTTCTGGTTCCTAGCTGATGGAGGGGTTTCGGTGTTTTCCAGGCATAAGACATGCTGACATGAGTCATGTGTTTTGGTTTATACTCTTTGTATGTCCTTTGTTGAATAACTTAATAAAGATGGTTGTATGCATCATTTCGATGCAGAGGCTGGGGGTTTCACCCTCCATTCGAAAAAAGGGAGACAACGTTCTTCGACCTTCTTCTCTTTTGCTAACCTTTCCTCCTCTAGTGCAAGCCTATGCTCTTCCTCCCTCCTCGCTTCGGCCACCGAAGTGGACATTGGGCTGCCGGGCCTCTTCATCGCCTTTGCCAGCTTCCTCTCTAGTCGGGCTCCTTCCAGAACAAGGGGGGTGCCAGCAGCCATGGTTCGGGCGAGTTGACCTTGGCCGCACCCTTTCCGTTGTCCTTCATCTCCCATGTAGTGACGTTCACCGTGATTTTTGTCCTCGACTTTCCTTGAAAAAACCATGGGCATAGGGGTCGACTCCGAAGGCATTGAGCCAGTGTGGTGGCTTGGCGAGATTGAGGAAGGGAGCGCCACTTCCATTCCAGATCGGACTCGGGGGCGTCGGCGCTAGCGAGGAGGCGGGGATGCGGAAACAGTGGCAAGGTGGGGAGGAGGGTGGGGGAGGGGGAAATATACTCGGCTGGTGGCACAATCGAGTATAGTTGGCCTCCTTTTGGGGACCGACTCTTATAATTTTGACTCATCTAATGGTATAAATGATCCGTTAGGTGTGGTTTTAGAGGAATTTTACTCCTCAGTCGACCGTGCTATCTTGCGTTTTCTGTTGCGCAATGGGATCATGCCTACAAGCATGTTGATTTTGGTGCCGATTTCTGCATTATGTTCACCGAAATTTGAAGGTCGGGGAAATCTGGATTGGGAATTGGAATTTCTAAATTGGATTTACACTAATCTGAGGGACAATCTAATCTTTAATTGGTCTAGTGACATGTCCCCGGGGAGAAGAAATCGATCTCCCAGGGGTGGTGCGACGCGGAAGGAGAGAGTAAGTGATATTGGAAATTATATGAATTTTCGTGCATTGTATGAAACTATTATTGTTGGGGTCTATAGTGGGGAGACATGGATTACGAGAGAAGTAATGATACGTTTAAATTTAATTCTCGCAAAGAAACATGATAATCTATCTCTAAAGTTTGTGTTGAAATACACAAATTTATTTCTAAGAGTTATAACTGGATGTCTTCATCTTATGTAGGGATTCCTAGTTCAATGGAAGCTTAATCAACCTTGTTCCATATGCGAAACATCGTGTTCTTTTTTTATCCTAGGAACACGTGAGCTCCATAGCAATTATATTTCAAAATGCATTTTAAAATGAGAATATATGTAATATTTTAAAAGAACAAAATATTAAGTACTAGTTTCTCTATGAATATCATGGGAAGACTCGCATAGTTTTTCCCGTGCAAAACTAAAAAGTGCTGCAAACGGATTGCTCTAAGTTACTAACACCTTTAAAATTGTTTTTTTTAAGCGTGCAAGTTATGTATAAATAGAATCAAGAAAATTTGTGTCCAAACAGTACTCAAAAGTTAGGTCGTGAGATTTTTTGACAACTTTTTAAATGTAGAAATATGATCTTTTTTTACTTGAGCTCCTATTGTTATTTTCACAATAGCTTTATCCTAGTTCAGCTTCCACGAGCCACAGGCTAAAGCTAGCACAAACAAGTATAGTATTTGATAGTCTTAATTTAGCGATAGTTATTCTGTAATTGAAGTACTTAATTTGAAAATTATATCTGTTGTAGGTATTGAAAGACAACACTGAACAAATTTGTTTTGTCCCGGCTATGATGAAGCAAGCAAAGATTATCCTAAAGAAGTGTGGTGGGCTTCCACTTGCAATATCAACCATAGGTGGATTTCTAGCCACTAAACCAAAAACTGCTATTGAATGGAGAATGATGAATGATCGTATCAGTGCTGAACTAGAGATCAATCCTGAACTTAGGACAATAAAGACAGTTCTTATGAGGAGCTACGATGGTTTGCCATATTATCTCAAGTCTGCTTTCCTATACCTATCAATATTTCAAGAAGATCAAAAAATTAGGTTGAATCGTCTAGTGAGGCGGTGGATTGCAGAGGGATACTCAAGAGACATTCATGGCATCACTGCCGAGCAGCTCGGTCGTAGGTACTTTGGAGAGCTTTTGGATAGGAGTATGATCCTGCCAGGGGAAGATGTAAATGATTACAATGGCAAAATTAATTCTTGCCAACTTCATGATATCATCCGGGAAATATGCATCTCAAAGGCGAGAGAGGAAAACCTTGTCTTCAAAGTGGAGGATGGGTGTTGTTTGAGTAGCACACAAGGTCCAATACGCCATCTTGTCATAGGCAGCAACTGGAAAAGGGATGGAGATGCATTACCGGGTGTGCTGGACTTGTCTCACCTACGGTCACTGACCGTGTTTGGAGACTGGAGACCGTTTTTCATCTCCGAGAATATGAGGTTCCTTCGAGTGCTCGATTTGGAAGACACACTAGGGTTGAGAGATCATCATCTTAACCGTGTCGGGCAGCTCCATCACCTCAAGTACCTTTCTCTACGAGGATGTTTCAATATATTCTGTCTTCCTCATTCTTTGGGGAATCTAGGGCACCTCCAAACACTGGACATTAGAGGTACACGTATATGTGAGTTGCCAACAACAATTACCAATCTTGGGAAACTACAAAACCTTCGTGCACCTGATTGTACGACTGGCGACGACAATGTCAAGGGAGAGGATACCATAAATTTTCACCTTTGTCACTTGTACCATTATGATATTATCCCAACTGAGTTCTACTCCTGTTGCCTTTGGATGTCTGCATGTCCTCTTTTATTGAGACCACAAGTTTTAGATGGTGGTTTGAACAGGCGTGATGTGCTCAATCTAACCCGCTTTAACCTTTGTGACAACAAGCTCGATGGTGCTAAAGTTCCTAGAGGAATTGGTCAGCTGAAGGCCCTGCACAAACTAGATGGTGCCTATGTTGAGGGGAATGTCACCGTAAAAGAGTTTAGAGAGCTTACTGAATTGCGTAAGCTTGGAGTGGTTGGTATCAACAACAAAAACAACATGGAGTTCTGGTCTGCCATTGCTGATCACTATCATCTTCGATCTCTTTCAGTGAGAAGTAACTCGTGGGGTGATGAGTTAGATGGTTGTCTGGGTGAGGGTTTGTCGCCACCAAGCTGGCTTGAGAGCCTCAGGCTGTACGGCGATCTCGTCAGGGTAACATATTGGATCCATCAGCTTCAGAATCTCTGCAAGTTGGTGCTGGAGTCTAGCCATTTGGAGCAAGATGATGCCATACAAGCACTTGGAGTGCTACCAAATCTTGCAGTTCTACGCCTGAAGAAGTATTCATTCGTGGGGAAACAGCTCCATTTCCAAAACACTGCTTTCCTGAGTCTCGTGGTGCTGGAGCTTTATCTCTTAATGGACCTTGAATCGGTGATGTTTGAAGAAGACGCAATGCCTAGGCTCGAGCTGCTACAAGTTGGTGCTTGCCCCTTGCTGAAGAAAATCTCCGGGCTATCAGTTCTCACAAGCCTTAAGGAAATTAGGCTGGCTTATCTTATCGAATCATTGAAGCAAGAGATGCTGAGCCAGCTAGGGGAGCGTCAGAAGCACGTCATCGTGAATGCTGTATGAATTCCACAGATCTGTATATCTTTCCCTTCTTCTCCTTCTTGTTGGAAGGAGTAGTACTACCATAATAATCTCTGTCGTTGGGACCAGTATAGATGGGCTCCGAACTTATAATGTGTGGATGCATGCTAGAATTTGAATGACTGATTTACATTATTATTCTAAACATGCTGTAATCCTGTTGCGATTGGAGCATATTTTTGTGGGCAGAGTTCGATTTTCTCTGGTTGAGTGGTCGTTGTTCTCCGTGTCTCCATCTCCTCCGGCCTCACTCTCCTCAATCCCTCCTGTCCCAGGTCGCGCCTCCTCGCCGACTCCGGCGGTCGACCCTTGCTCTGCTGCTCCCCGCACGGCACCGGCGGACCGGCCCACTGAAGCAGCACAAGGTTGTGGAGGAACAGCTCCACCGTGTTGCTACAATGTGGACAGCACAAATGTTGAAGGAACCGCTTCAACGTGCTGCGCTAGATATCGCTCTAGGGGCGTAACCTAGATATCGCTCTAGGGGCGGGGCTGTCAAGAGTTCAGGCCAAACTCTCAACACACAAGATCTAATCCAAGATCTAAAACAAGAACACAAAGTTCTCTTTATTGATAGGTAGTGGGTACATAGTCCGATTTCATAGGTAGAGGTTGGACCTCTATTTATAAGCTGCATGAGCCTTCACTACTTAGCTCTACTCACAACTAGAGTGTTCCAGAGAACACTACCTAAGCTAGGAAAAGAAACACACACAACCTAGTTACAACTCATAGCTAGAACACTCTAGAAACCACTACAACGCATATGACTATAGGACCAAACTACCTAGAATATAATAGAAATGTGTAGAAGCTAGTACTAGACTTTAGTTGATTCTATTTTATTTTATTTTCTCTTCTGTCCCTCATCATCCTCCCCTGGTTGTTTAGAACTCGACCTCGAGTTATCTTCATAGAGTGCTTGTTCTGGATGATAAAGAGCCAAGTCTGCCATATTAAATGTGTTGGAGATTCCCATCGCAGTTGAAAGATCTATCACATTAGCATTATCATTTAGCTTCCTTATAATAGAGAAGGGTCCATCATTCCGTCGTCTAAGTTTCCCTTTAATGTCTAAGGCGGTCTTTCTTTCCAGAGGCATACCATCACCTTATCACCAACTTGGAATGATTTTAGCCTCCATTTGTAGTCACTTTTCTCCTTCGCCTTGGAGCTATTACGATTTGATTGGTTTGGTAGAATGATGATCTTCCGCTTGTTCCAAGTGAAAGAGTAAGAATTTTCCTTCCCTTCGTGTGTTGTATCCACATCAAATTGCCAAGGTCTCCCAAGAAGAACATGGCTGGCATCCATATCAACAACATCACATAACACACTTGAGCGATAGTACTTGCCCAAAGAGAGTGGCAGGTTGCATTGTTTGGTGACCCTCATATCCATTCCTTTCTTGATCCATCCAATAGTGTAGGGGTTTGGATGATCATGTGTCTCAAGCTTTAAATGGTTCACCAAATTCTGAGAGATACGATTTTCACTAATTTGCATACCTTGCCATTCACCGAGCATTTGCTCTCAAATATTTTTTTTCGTTGTGTGTTGTCGGGCTGTGGTGTTGAGCACACGAGGGGCTGAATCATGCATATCACCTCTTCTCCCTCCTCTTCACAAACATCTTGTCCTTCTACATCTTCAGATTCATATTTTTCGTCGTCTTTGCCGTCATGGATTGTTGTGTTGACAAATTTTCTCAATGGGCAGTTGCTAGATACGTGTCCCTCTTCACCGCATTTGTAGCATTTCATCACTGGTTCTGCCCTACTCTTGCCTCCAGCTTGCTTTGGGACAGTTTGTTTTGCCTTAGGTTGGACTTCTTTTTCCTCAACTCCATGGGAGTAATTCCTGGATGAGCCTTCTGTATGAGGGTATGGAGTCTTCCTTGCCCTTCTTGTCCACACCAACCTTTCAGCCTTTAAGGCTAGAGCTTGTGCTTGATCAATGGACCAAATTTGTTGCGTCATCAAACGGTCTTGGATAGCATCATTGAGACCATTGACATACCTTGCAACTTGTTGATCTTCGGTTTCAGCGAGGTTGCACCTCACTTGTAGCCTTAGAAAATCTTCTGTATATTCTGAAACAGTCCTATTACCTTGGGCACAATTCTGAATCTGAATGAATAGGATCTGATCATAATCTGCAGGCAAAAACCTCCCTTTCAAAAGGTTTTTCATTTGCCGCCAAGATCGCACACGAGGTTTTCCTCTTAGTCCGCGGTCTTCTTGAAGGCGGTGCCACCATGCACCAGCTCCCCCTTTCAGCTTGTATGCAACCAAAGAAACTCTACGGTCTTCTGGAATATTCATTACCTCGAAGAAAGTCTCCACCTCATACAACCAATCAAGGCACCCTTCAATATCAACATTTCCGTTGAAAGTAGGGATCTCAGCTTTCACCTTGTATGAATCTCTAGCATATGTAGCGTTGTGTACTCTCGGATATGTATAGAGATCAGGTTCTTCAAGGCCCTCATCATATTCGTCGTCTTCTGAAGCTTCAGCATACATTGGCCTCCTTGAAGTACGCTGAACAACATTTGGATGAGGTGTTTTTACTTCAAGACGACCTCTCATTCTTCGACGCCTATCATCTGCCTCCTTTGATGACTCTTCACTGGCAACAGGAGGAACACCCTTTCTTACCATCTCAACTAGCTGATCAAATCTGCGGTTGAGATCTTCACGGAGCGCTTGGATTTGTTGATCTACAACATCCACTCTTTTCCCGAATTCCTCCATTGCTTGGTGTAGCTCTCAATGAGGAGACCAACAGCTGGATCGGATCAGCAAGGCTCTGATACCACCTGAAGCAGCACAAGGTTGTGGAGGAACAACTCCACCGTGTTGCTACAATGTGGACAGCACAAATGTTGAAGGAACCGCTTCAACGTGCTGCGCTAGATATCGCTCTAGGAGCGTAACCTAGATATCGCTCTAGGGGCGGGGCTGTCAAGAGTTCAGGCCAAACTCTCAACACACAAGATCTAATCCAAGATCTAAAACAAGAACACAAAGTTCTCTTTATTGATAGGTAGTGGGTACATAGTCCGATTTCATAGGTAGAGGTTGGATCTCTATTTATAAGCTGCATGAGCCTTCACTACTTAGCTCTACTCACAACTAGAGTGTTCCAGAGAACACTACCTAAGCTAGGAAAAGAAACACACACAACCTAGTTACAACTCATAGCTAGAACACTCTAGAAACCACTACAACGCATATGACTATAGGACCAAACTACCTAGAATATAATAGAAGTGTGTAGAAGCTAGTACTAGACTTTAGTTGATTCTATTTTATTTTATTTTCTCTTCTGTCCCTCATCACCCACCCGACCAGCCCCAGTTCGTGCCTCCAGCCTCTGGAGATCTGACGGACGACCCTCCGCCCTTTGCCGCTCCAACTAGGCTCTCCGGTCGCCGCCCACGCCCAGCTCCCTCTGGTCCGGAGGCCTCGCTCGCCTCGATCCCTGCCGCAGTGGCTGCTCTGCTCAGTATGCAGCTGTGGCTCCGGCGACCTCGCGCTTGATTCCAACCAGAGTTGCGGGCAGACCACATGCCGCCAGGCACATAAGCCATAGATGGGCACCAGCGACCAAGCCAATCAACTAGGTGCCAATATGGGAACTAGCGACCGAGCCAATAATCAACCGGGCTTTCCCTTGTGCCATGTTGTTTCCTTTGCAATCACCTTATTGCAGACCATAAATGTAGGTGATTTTTTGTTCTGCTGCGAGAGAATGTAGTAGGAAAGAACCCGTTATGGCTTTCACCTGGAATTGCAACCCCAATTAGTTATTAAATTCAGAGCTGTGAAGTTTACAGGCTTTACCTGCATCGTATTTTTCGGCACTGCACTTTTTATATAAATGCAGCCTTTTTTACATTGTACCAATTTGCCTTGATGGTTTGGATAACCACCCATAGGAACACATCCGTTTGATCTAATAAATAAATACGAGCTACAAATCCTGAATAATATTTCCTTTAATTTTATTACTAACGCCTATTAGTTTCAAGCACCATGTTGAACATGATGTGTCCTGTCACTCCCCTAAAACAACTTAGCCTATCTCTGCACAAATGAAGCTAAATCCCCTCATGCACTATATAAATAATTAGTTGACGTTGCTCAAATGAAGCTAAATCCCCTCATGCACTATATAAATAATTAGTTGACGTTGCTCATATGCATCCGCTGTTTGCTGCACTGAGCCAATTCACTGCCATTATTACTGTTAGCGTCAAGAGAGTGGATTTGGTGAACAGATGGGTAGGTACGCATGCCTTCGTTGCTGTTGGATATTGTCTACAACCATCGAATTCCCTCTATCTACTCACGGTGACTACACGGCCCTTTGACGGTTCTAAAACCTTTTTCTGCCAGTTACGCATGTGTGTCAGATGTGAAGTAGTAGATTACTATTGTAGTCCTTGGCATTATGCAATGATGATTCTGTGACACCACGGAAGGCTGGTCCATTTGATGGCGCATAGGGACGAAAGATGGATAAAAAATTGCAATAATTAGTAGACCCAGCCGTCTTTGTCCCAATCCTATTCGTTTAATTTCAGATCATAATTCTGTTAAATTGGAGAGCAAAAATCACTCAGTTTACATCACACTCAGTTTACATCAGCTATACTCAGAAAAGAAAGAATAGGATTCGGCACCAACTCGTCAACTGGATCCATTGCTTAATTAGATGGGCGTCGGTGGAATCATCAATCAAGTCCCCAATCGGGGCTCGAGCAGGTGGTTCTGGGGACGAGCGGTGCTGCGGAGGTCGTGCGCGGATGCGGCCGCCGAGGCCTGCGGTGCAGCGCGGAGGTGTCGAGCTTCTGCGCGCGGCCGAAGTCGTTGGTGACGCTGCGGAGCTCGTCGTAGTCGAAGGCGCGCAGCTGGGCGTGGCCGCGCTCCTCGTAGAGCGAGGAGATGCTGGGCTGCGACTGGGATGAGGCGGAGCCCGTGGACTTGCTGGCCCGCCGCCCCGCCAGGCCCGAGGAGTCGTCGGAGCGGCTCGTGTTGACGGCCGAGGCGGTTGTGGTGGTCGTGGTGGTCGGCGGGGCCGAGGAGCTCCCCCGCCGGCCGCTGCGGGACGACGTCCGCGTCTTGATCCACCCCAGGCAGCCCATCCGGCCTTTCTTGGCGCCCGCTCGCCAAGCAGCAAGGTGGCGGCCGGCGACGAGACGAGCGCAGCTGGTGCGCCGGTCGGCGGCGTCCCGTGCAGAGGAAGGTCGGCGGCGTCCCCTGCGGAAGCGTGCTCGCGTGGAGGCGGCGTCCCGATGCGTGCGCGGCGACGGCGGCGGCCTCCCCTGCGGCCGCGTGCTCGCGTGAAGGAAGCGTCCCGATGCGGACGCGGCGACGACGGCGACCTCTCCAGCTCGGTGCTCCTCAATTTTTCGCCGCTGGATCGATGTTTCCACAGTGGTTAGGAGAGACTCCGTGAAATGTGGGGATTGGAGAGAGATGCGAAGAGGATAAGGCGCAGCGGTTAAAAAGGGGAGGTGCGATTTTTTTTTCGGGGTGACACAATTTTTTTATTACAAAATGTCATCTGATGGAGAACTAACATCGTTAGACACGTGTCAGCCTCTCACCACGTGCTCACGTACCCATGTGATTACCGGGCTTCATCCGTTAGGGTCAATTGGTACTACGGAGGCATTTGATTGCCCTTTAAGCCAACCAGCAAACAGATGTTGTGCCGACTGTGGTGCTCCAGGTCCAAAATAGGTGTGAATTATCCTTGAACCTCTAAGATGTTTCCATATTTTTATAAGAAAAATTACAGTCTATACAAATCATTGTACATCTTAGAGGAACATCGAGTGTGCAACTGATTTTAATTTTTTTTTTTAATATCATCTGTGTTTGGACGAAAATTAAGTTAAAGCCCTATGTATATTTGTTTTTTCTTATCAGATAACACGTTTGTGTTTGAGACTGAGTGCTTCATGTTATTCTCAATCTTCCAATGCTGTGGTGTTTGCAGGTCACTAACGTTTGGCGCGTTCATTTGTATCAAGTGTTCTGTGGCTCATAGAAGCATCGGGTGCATATTTCCAAGGTAGCCACTATATATCTTTGTTGCTACCTATTTTTCATCAGCGTCGTTTCATTTTCAGTTTAATTTCTTATTGCGAATTAGTTTTTATTCAGCTATAAGAGAGCTTTCATTAGGTAGCCCCTCTGAAACTGGACAGTATAGCCATGAGACTTACTTTAGATCCCGTAGGGACTATTCAATTTTTTTTTTTTTTGGTTGTAGCGATTGCTACTATCCCAGTCCTTGGAACAATGCATTAAAGGTTTTCAGATATTTGACGATGTGGAAGCCTTTTGGCTTGGGCACCAAAACGGCAAAAAAATGCCAATAAAAAGAAAAAAAGATAGTACACTGCAGTGGCAGGTTATTCGTTTAAAATGCGCAATTTTTTAGCTCCTCTTCTTTACCATTAAGTGATCTGTTTAATGGATTATGGCATCAAAATTTACTTTTTATTGTATATGTTTAAGCATCTGTATATGAATAAAAGAGAAATAATCAGGCGTTTTGCTTTCATTGTAAGAGGACTAAGATGTGTTAAGAATCCGACACTTTACTCAGCATCGCTGTCCATTAGTGTTGGTGATCCCTGGCTTGGGATTGTTGTTGCTAACTTATGCGTCTCTTTTCCATTGACCAAAAGAAAGTCGGAAGTTCTCAAATACAGTATGAAAATTGCAGGATGACGGCTTTACCAAACTCCCTAGAAAACGTCTGTAGTGGTAAATACATTTCATTGCTTTGTTTAATTCATTGTTTCTTAACATATCTACAGTAATTATCAATGAGAACTTCTTTCATTTTCTTTTTTTCTTGACATACAATTAGGTGTCTTAGGATTTGTTTGCTTTTAGATTGCAAGTTTATTTGCTACTTATTTATCAGTAACTAATATCAGCTTATTTGAAATGTAAGTTTGTAAGTGGACAACATACTATGTTTGGAAATGATTATCTTAATTAAATAATCAACAACCACATACTGTTCTGGAGAACAATGCTGCATAAATTGGAAATTGATTCACAGTTCAAGAGTTGGGTACTTTAGAATTACTTATCTGAATAAGATGTTCAATATGGCATGGTTCGGGGACCAACTTGTGTCTTCATTTCTTAATAATAACATAAAAGCTTGACATACTTGGCTTTGTCCTAATAACCTAATTACAAGAAGCACGCTCTTTATGAGTCATTTACATTTAGCTTTTTGTTTACTATGGATAAACCGGTTAGGCTATACATCTAAAGTTAATTCTCTCACTAAAAATGGTCTAAAGTTTGTTGGATGTCACTTTCTTAACACATAGACATATGGATATGGAATTGTGTGAATTTAATTCCTAACTCATTGATACGCGTAGATGCACACGTCCGTTGGGAACCCCAAGTGGAAGGTATGATGCGTATAGAAGCAAGTTTTCCTCAGTATGAAACCAAGGTTATCGAACCAGTAGAGCCAAGAAACACGTGAAGGTTGTTGGTGGAGGAGTGTAGTGCGGCGCAACACCAGTGAAACCGCGCCAACGTGGAACCTGCACAACACAATCAAAGTACTTTGCCCCAACATAACAGTGAGGTTATCAATCTCACCGGCTTGCTGAAAACAAAGGATTAAACGTATCGAGTGGAAGATGGTGTTTGTTTGCAAAGAACAGTAAAAACTGTAGAATGTATTCAGATGTAAAAGAATGGACTGGGGTCCACAGTTCACTAGAGGTGTCTCTCCAATAAGATAACTAACATGCGGGTGAACAAATTACAGGTGGACAATTGAAAAATAAAGATTCAATACATATCAACGATGATTACTATGTGATTTAATCGGGCATTACGACAAAGTACATAGACCGCTATCCAAGATGCATCTATGCCTAAATAATCCACCTTCAGGTTATTATCCGAACCCCTTCCGGTATTAAGTTGTAAACAAAAGATAATTGCATTAAGTATGGTGCGTAATGTAATCAACACAAATATCCTTAGACAAGGCATCAATGTTTTATCCCTAGTAGCAACAGACATCCACAACCTTAGAACTTTCTCACTGTCCCATTCAATGGAGGCATGAACCCACTATCGAGCATAAATACTCCCTCTTGGAGTTACAAGTATCAACTTGACTAGAGCCTCTACTAGCAACGGAGAGCATGCAAGAACATAAACAGCACATATATGATAGATTGATAATCAACTTAACATAATATTCTATATTCATCGGATCCCGCCAAACACAACATGTAGCATTACAAATAGATGATCTTGATCATGTTAGGCAGCTCACAAGATCTAAACAATGATAGCACAAGCGGAGAAGACAACCATCTAGCTACTGCTATGGACCCATAGTCCAAGGATGAACTACTCACGCATCAATCCGAGGCGGGCATGATGATGTAGAGCCCTCCGGTGATGATTCCCCTCTCCGGTGCGGAGACGATCTCCGAATCCCCGAGATGGGATTCACGACGGCGGCGTCTGGAAGGTTTTCCGTATCTCTCGGTACATGGGGTTTCGCGACGAAGGCTATATGTAGGCGGAAGGGTAGGTCGGGCGGCGACGCCCCACACTAGGCCGGCGAGGCCAGGGCTTGGGCCGCGCCGCCTGGTGTGGCGCCACCTCGTGGCCCCACTTCGTCTCCCTTTCGGTCTTCCGAAGCTTCGTGTAAAAATAGGCCCCCGGGCGTTGATTTCGTCAATTCCGAGAATATTTCCTTAATAGGATTTCTGAAACCAAAAACAGCAAAAACAGCAACTGCACTTCGGCATCTTGTTAATAGGTTAGTGCCGGAAAATATATAATAATGTTGTAAAGTATGTATAAAACATTCAAGTATTGTAATAAAAGTAGCATGGAACATAAGAAATTATAGATACGTTTGAGACGTATCACTCATGCGTGCGACTACAGTTCGATTTAAAATATTCCTCCAGTGGTAAATGCATCCTTAATATTGTTATTTTAGAAGCCGAGAAATAATTGCTCATTTGAAAGTGCTATAGGAGTCATAAGAGGATAAGTACAAGCTTAAAGGCCTATGTTGCAATGAACCCGTTGATTTTAGTGACTATTCTATTATTACACTATTGACCAAAAGAACATGGTGTCTTCATGATTTATTCTCTATCAATCTTCCATCAGATTGCTAATATTTAATTATCTTCTCGGTTGCCCGGGAGATGCAAGGTAATATCTAATTAAGTCAAATAAATTTGCCCATTCAGTATCATGTGCTCTCCGTAGCAATATAATACCTCTCTCTTTGCAGCTATTTGACTTTATACCAGATTTGAAACATCAATACGCTTAATATTTTGTCAGAATCCTATGAATGTGTTGATTCAATGATCACGGTAGGAATAATATAGGCTGGAAAGGTAAAAGTGATACGTATATTACAAGCGACACATGGATTCTTATCCCAGATTTAACCTTTGTTTATGGACTTTTCACCATATGAGATCTTCTTTTCTTAAGTACAACTATCAAATCTTTCAATATTCTAAATAACAACAAGAAGCTGATTTGTCTTTCCTGAATTAGGATTTATGTCTAATGGAACGTGTTTTGTATTTGCAAGTGTTATAAACTGGCACAAATGTCTCGGAAAAAGGAAGTCTGTCCTAAATTCAACCATTTGGCTTCCACATGTCAATTATGAGTTGGTGTTTAAATCTATCAAAAAATAAAGTAAACTATGAATTTTTTAGTATTGAAGGAAATGTTATGCTATGAGCTGGTTCATGCATGATCTCATATGTTTTTGTAGTACATGCAGTTTATTTCAGTGGTATGTAGGTTGTGGGGCTAGGTGAGGTTGTTGATGGCAGTGGTTTGTAGGTTGCTGGTCGCGTGGTTGAGTGCTTTGTTTTTCACAATATGTCACATCCTTTAATTTTTGTTCTGATCTCAGGGTTTTTTCTGCGGTACTTTGTTGCTGCTCCTACTTATGTTTTGATGTGGCCGATTGGGTGTTCTTGGTCACCTGATGGTGGCAAGACGATTCACGGAAGTCGCTACGATCATTGCAGCTGGTGATTTGAAATCATGCATTCACCTCTTGATGTCCTGTTTTTTCTTTAAAACCATTGTGCATGTTTATGTTGTTTCTTCTGCATTTTCACTCACATATATATACCTGCTACCGTTGGTGGTGCTAAGAAAGCTAATATATTTAAATCCTCAGTCAATACGTCCTTGGCATCAAACCCGGTGTAAGAAAAAATACATTGGATATAGTTTGCTTGATGACATTTTGAATGTTAGATAGATACTTAAGTTAAAAATCAACCTTGATTATAGTTACTACAGTGATATTCTGATTATATGTTCTCTTCATGTAGTCATCTACTGAGTCTTTTTGTGAGTAAGCCTACTGCCAGCAGTTTACTGGTTCTCGAGATGGAGATGCCTCGTGTGTCATAATTGTGTATCTATTATGCAACAATAGGCTGGCATAGACAATGTAGCCTCATAGATCGAAGCCCTTATTGCTTAGACTTCATGATGTAGTTTACTGATTGACAATACCACGTGACCTACCGTTGGTTTCTATCGATATGTAACTCCTCTAAACTTTAAGCTGAGTGGATGACCTGGCTACTCGCTACTCAGGGCATCCCCATGAGATGTATTACAGTCATTAGATCTTCGTATGAAATCATCTGATTTGCCAATCAGGCTGGTGTGATATGAATTTTGTTATTATGATATATCGTATCTTTTTTAAGGATGACTTAGAACTCCTTCACAAGGCCTCTCCACAAGGAAATCTTATACTGACACCATAGCTTAGGTGAATTCTTTCCCTTAACCTTTAGCTTAAAGGCCAAAAGCCATGTATTTTATTCTCTTAGTTTAGAAATATGCAGTGGGTTTCCCCACTATTCAGCATCAATTTTTTTTTGTATCTCTTTAGCGGTTTAGCCAACATTGGGAGTTAGTCTGTTAGTGGGTGGCTCGGTCTAGAGGTGCTCATCAGACTTGTTACGAAGTTTTTGATATGCATTAATTCGTTATGATATGTTTTCTGGTCCTTTGATGAGTGCTGACGATAATGTTGTGAATTTCCACATCATCGCTGGTGAAATCCTGCTCACTTTGCCCCAAAGTTTCACAATAATTCTACATTTTCTTGAATTTAATTATTTATACCCATTAAGTTGGGTTAGATACTCTTCTGCAGAAATTTGGCAGCAAAAACAGAGAGGGAATTATACCAGTACCATTGTCATTGTTGCATGCTTACACATTCATGACGAAAATGCATGTCTACATATACGTGGGCGTCACCGTCTTATCTCATGCCATACATTCAGTCTAGCTTGCATCACGATGCGTAACTTTATTTTGCAGAAAACACCTCTCATAAAAACGTTCTATCATGGCACAGTCCCTGCCCGTTCTGCATATTAAACCTTCAATTTCTGAACTCATTCTTTTCCAAACCTCTGACTTCTTTTGTTCCAGAATTTGGGACAATATTGATTTAATTAGTACGGTATTAGGAACAATTTAGTTTGCAACCAGAGAGTATTAGGAATCCTGTCTTCAAATCCATCATGTAACGTGGAAGCAAATCAGATCTTCAAACATGGAAACTAATCAAAGACATAATCTGGTGCTTGGGTTTGGGGAAACAATGAAGAAAATTAGATGTGAAAAATGGAAAGAAAAAATCCACCAATATGTAAACAAACAGGCGGGAATAATGGATCCAGGACATGAAAAAATCATGATCAAAACAAGCACCACGCATTAAGAAATGATGAAACCAGATCTGGTGGTGCTCCAGGTGGTCGGCTCAATTCCCGCCGCCGGCCGCCGCCTCTCTTCTCGACGTCGACATGGTCCTTCTTACTCACCTTCCAGAGAACTAGCCCGGATCCATGATCAAGAGAGAGAGAGGGATTCCGGTGGTGCTGTGTGTGTGCAGGGGAACGAAAGAGAGACAGGGTGAGGATGACAGTCGGGAGAAGATAAGGTGTACTGGTCTACTTTCGTTCCTATGAGGGGGAAGAGATGTACAAAGACAAGGTTGTGAATGCAAAATTCTGTACACGAATCTTGGAACACTCTACAACATTAGATAAGCAGGGACACCCACGTCTATGTAGAATCTCCGCGTCGCATTCATGAGTATTTGTGAGCTCATTATTTGGTACTCCACGTAATACACAAAATTTACTTGCAAAATCAGTTGTTCACATTATTACTAATCTTTGCTGCATGAATATGAGCAATTGTATAATCTCTAAAAATAACTTATGATGTTTTTGTTTAACATGGAAAGCTTAGTAATAATGTAAATTCTAACATGAATATCTCATATATTCTAATGCAAAAACTAGGATGGATTAGCTGGTTTTAGATATGGGGCGGCTTTAGAATGAGGGCAATGCCCCGGTCCTCAAAAGCAAGCTCACCCCAAACTGGACCTAGGAATGTGTTTTTGTATTTTATCCTCCGGTCAGCCGTCTAGGCCATCCTCATCGAGAAGCAAGAGACCGCCGAGAAATATATGTATTCTAATGCAAAAACTAGGTTGGATTACTGGTTTTAGATATAGGGTGGCTTTTGGATGAGCGCAATGTCCGGGTCCTCAAAAGCAAGCACGCCCCAAACTATACCTAGGAATGTGTTGTTTTTGTATTTTATCCTCCGGCCAGCCCTCTAGGCCATCCTCATTGAGAAGCAAGAGGCGACCGAGAAACACGGAATGCTAGAGAAGCCATGGAGTGCCACCATAGATAGTAACACTAGAAACACTTACGAGTTATGTCTGACTGTAATACAAATCAAAGCGTCATCGAGTCTAACTGTGACGTTGTGCAATAACATAATGTAGGCGGCGAGGCGAAGTTCGTGTTTCATCTATTACGTTTTAAATGCTGAAACTCTACTAGCCTATAGGGATCGGGCGACGTAGATGGACATACATGATGACACTGGCGGACCTTCTTGGGGGCGAAATGGGCCGTCGCCCCCACAGCCTAGCAAAAAATACCAAAGGATCTTCCACTATGTGGCCCAGATAATGATTAAAGCAAGCCCAAGGTCCGTGCCTGCATGCCGAGTAGGTGGACCTGGAAAACGTGATTGATTTACTGCCTGATTGATTTACTGCACTGCATCGGCCGAATTACCTTTACCTAGCAGTACCACACACGAATGGCTGTCTCACCCTCACCTATAAACAGTACCGCCCTTGGTTGCAGCGTGACTCAAACAAGTGCGTCCGAGTCGAACTAGAGCTTTTTTCGAAGGTCCGATTGCTGCCGAAGCACCCACACGAGCGGAGAATGGGAATTGTTTCCGAAGCAGCAGATAATATGCAAATGCATTTGCAGACCGAGGCGACCGACCGAGATCGAAGCACTTTGGCATCTCCTTGGAAATACGGGTTTGGTATAAGCCATAAAATGTCCGTGGGACAAATTGTATGCAGAGATCATGTGCGGTTGGTAAAAAAATGAAGTGCTCCGTACTGCATTACTACCTCCCGTTAGCACGGATTTCTAGGTTGCCAATTTGATCAGCATAATATAAATTTTATGATACAAAAATTATGTCACTAGAAAGTAGAATATCTAAACTTTTTAATGATATATGTTTTCTAATATATATCTTTATTAAATTAGTTAAATTTACAACCTAAAAATACGTGGAAGCCTTATAATTCTTAACGGAAGGAATACCACAGCTAGATATACTATACAACTGGAGTTTTTTTTTTTTTTTTAGAAATGGGAGCATCGCCCCAGCCTCTGCATCAATTGATGCACACAACTGTTTTATTGCATAGTTTAGTATTCAGAAGTTATACAACTTAAGAGGTAAAACTTATCCAGCGGAAATTTAAAATAAAAGATAATTATGCAAGTTGCAATCTCTTAATAGGCTGCCAGCCACCCTGGTTGTAGATATCCCGAGCAACCGTCTCCAGACGGCTGCATCCAGAATCCATATGCGCACGCTGAGCCTCCGGTAGTAGGTATGACCATTCGTGGATCCAGTGCGTAACCATACGGATAACCTGTAAAAATTTAGCATTTGAGCTTCTGTTAAAGACAATATCATTGCGACAATTCCATATAGCCCACATCAAAGCACAAATTCCCGTTCGAATTTATACAACTGGAGTATCACACAACCCCTGCTTTTTACCCAACATGTTGCATGGCACTGGAGTCTGCAGCCAACAACACCCGCGATGTTGTACGCCTACTAATCCTCCAACAGCAACAACAAAAAAATGCATTAACCACTTGCATCTATTCCCATATAGAAACATGTGTGTGTCGGGTTTGCACTGCAAAACAATGTCACCAGCTAGGACATCGGGGTCGCGTCTCCTAAACCATTTCTTAAAGAGATTTTGGCGCGTCGGATGACCACCTTTATCACACGCTTCAAAGTCCTATTCGATCCGGCGCTGCCTAATACGATATTCGGCGTCCTAAGGTCATCCCCGCTACATAAGAGACACTGCACGGGCGCCGAACGCAACTAAAAGCCATGCGGCGAGTGGCGGGTCTGCGGTGTCATCCACACAAAGAAATTCCATTTCTCCCCTCCAGCTGCTTCTTTCATTTCTCCCTCCCGCTGCTCATCCCTCCCACCCAGACCATCGCCTCCACTTGTAGACATGCCGCCGGATAATCCCAAGAAGGCGGCAGCCAAGCCACCGGACAAGGCACCAGCGAAGAACGGGTGAAGGCGGAAGGCGCCGACGCCGAAGACAAAGCTAGAGTCGATGATCCACGAGAAATGGGAGGCAGATTGTGTGTGATACGGCTTCGCGATGGCGGAGCAGGGAGATCGACGCCTGGTGGCGGCGCGAAGAAGGCAAGAGTTACCGATGTGAACCACCGTGTGCGGCACACTGCCGCGAGCCCATGGAGTGGCCTAGTGTACATTCCGTGAATGGCCTCCCCTTAGACGCTAGGTTTCTTCAACGACCTCGGGAACACGACGCCGAGGTTCTCGCTGCATTACGCCGATGTCGCTTTGCACGGCGGGTCCAACCTGAACGCCATGCTCTGCTCGACGAACGGCTAGAGGAGTCACCAAGGACATGGCGGCGATGTTGCCTTCACTGGGCGCAGGAGTCCGCTCGAGTTCGATGGAGGGGCGGGTACCCCGTTCGACCGAATGCTAGCACGCGGGGAAGAGGAGGTGGCGGACGAGGATGGAGAGGAGGACGAGTGCGAAGAAGTGAAAGTGAGATGAGGAGGAAGGCGACAAAGGAGGCATCGAGGCAGAGGGCGGTGTCGGTGCACCCGGCAAGAAGAAGAAAATGAAGATAGCGACGGGCACACGAGGCCCCAAGTGAAAGGATCTGGAAGATCAATGCATGTGCGACTCCTAGAAGACAGTGAGCATCCGCGATATCACCGGCGCCAATCAAAAATATGGTGCGACTCCTTTGATTAGTTGAACCACTATCTTCGTGTGTACCTGAAGAGTTCAGAAGGCAATAAACCTGTGAGACGAGGAGGTTGACGCGTATCTCCTTGGCGAACGGCGAAGATGGCATCGCTGATCTGGATGCGTCTCTCCCGGCATCGGCAACAAGGTGGCCAAGGCTACCACGCTTAAAGCAACGTCGACCAAGAAGATCCAGTCATCTTTCAACAAGTGCCTCACCGATGTCTCGTCGAACCTGCTCATTCGCGAGATGAAGGCCGACTAGAGGTGGGCAATGCTACTCCAGAAACAAGAAGAGAAGATGTTGATCGAGAAGGAGCGCGTCGCTGTGAAGAAACTCAAAGATGACTTCATGCTCTTGACCGCCTCGATAGCGGGAATGGATCCTTGGGTGCTGGTGGCGCTCAACTTCTACAAAGCCATGATCCTCGACGAGATTGATGCTAAAATAGCTGCGGCATCAGCATCAACTCCAGCTCCAGAGGCAGTGGCGACATTAGCCTGCGTCGGCATCGGCGAGTACACCAGCGACGGCATCGGCATCGCCGACAGAGCAAGCCAAGGTGGTCGTGCTGAACGGGCCAAAGTCAACTCAACAGGCACCGTCGATGTAGCCAAACCCCTTCTTCTAGTTATGTTCAATTTGCACCCCCGTCTGGGGGCGGTCTTCGGGCGACGTGGCTGGGAAGCCAGCCCCCCCCCCCCAAACCGCCCACAAAAAAAGCGCGGTACCACCTTGCGGCCATTCGGCCGAACCGGCGCATTTTCCTGACCCGGTTTGGGGGACGCGACTTGAAGATGCTCTACTTTTAGAAATAAACGTAGGAAAATTTTATGCCTCTTGTAGAAACACGTGCCAGGATTCTGACAGTGGAGCCAGGGTTTTGTAAATGGGCGTACAAACTTTAGATCTTATTATTGGTCTACTCATCATCGATTAGGATTAACCGAGAGATGGTTCAGCAAATTAATCATGGATAGAAGATGCACTCAATCTAGTCAAATAGGCAGCTCGGATAAGTTATTACTGTATCGGTATATCATCCACAGTTTCAATGGTATAATGCCTATATTTATTTCATTATTTGAACGTACCTCGTGTAGTTCTTTTCAAATTTTACGTTTCTTGTAAAAATAAGACTTAAAGGACAGAGATAGTTTCAAGATGACATAAAGCACAGAAATCATCCATACCGCTGTCTATACTCGAGAGCAGATAGAACATTATCATTGTACACCTGCATCATCCATGTACAACTATAGTTTCAAGCCAGCCTTGTAGCAGTATATTTTAACCACCCAGTCCTTGTATGGAACATACTGCTGTGAGATGAATCAACCATTGCCCCATGTTCACTGAAAAATCTGGTGCAGAAAGGCACGACCAGTATCAACTTTGGAACATAAGGCTTGGTGACACTTGGAACCCGTTCCTGATACATTGATCACTGAGGTTTGGCTTTGGCCGCTCATACAAGATGTACCATTATAGACAAAAGGATTGGATATCAATGGCCAGTACCGCAGTTCCAGTCTCTGCAATCATGATTCCTCCTCGAGCATGTCAATGAAACGTCTTCCATCTGACTTCTGGAAGACTGACTTGTCGAAGTGCAAATCGTTAGTCGAGACCGCCTCAAATCTAGTCCAGAGTTCCTTCTTGAGTGTGGTTTCACCAGCATGCCTTCCCTTCAGGTTAGTGCTTTCCAAGCCTTTCCAGGGAGTACCAAGCAAGGCCTTGCTATGCACAGCTGGAGTTTGGATGGGATTGTCATCTGGGACTTCCTGCCTTCCCTTCAGGTTATTACTTTCCAAGCCTTTCCGGGGAGTACCAAGCAAGGCCTTCCTATGCACCGCTGAAGTTTGGGTGGGATTGGCATCTGAAAGTTCCTGTCTCCCCTTCATTTTACTGCTTTCCAGACCTTTCCAAGGAGTGTCCTTTGCTTGAACTGGAATAGGCTTATCATCAGTTGGACTGGGATCCATTAACACACATGTCTTGAGGGGTGACAAAAACCAGTCAAGAGCCTCATCAGCTTCTCTCCTTCGGCGTACATCTCCAGCGGGTAGATTAAACCCATACATGTCTGGATACCTTGACGCCAGATCCTTTTCATCAGACAACATGTCATCAGAGGCTGCAGAAGGCTTGTTGTCACTCTCAGCTGCCCCAGCACTGAGAACACCATCCTTGCTTGAGCCCTCTGATATTGGAGAGAATACACGTTGTTTGCCTCGCAATGCTGTCTTCAGGCATGGACTAGGCAGTGCTATCCTGCTCTTCTGAATTGAGAAACTAAAAGGCGAAGACAGACCGTCTTCTGATGAGCCTTTCTTCGCTTTAATAAGATGAGGTGTCGCCGCAGTAGCCCTTGCTTCCTTTGCCTTCACGCTTTGCTCCAGATCAGGACGATTGTCATCAGAAATGGTCAGCTTCCAAACAGGCAAATTGGGTAGATTCAGCTCATCCATGCTGGCAGCAGTCTTCAACTGCGTTTTGGATGATCTTGGGCACCTAGACGAGCCTGCCTTTGTCTTTGGCAGTGGCGTCAAGAGGAATAACTGCTTCCCACTCTCGACCATGCATGACCCGGTACGCCATGAAACGAGAGGTGAAGGCGAGACAATCAGGTCGGTCTCAGGCAAGTTGCTGCTGCTGCAGACCAAGTTGTGCGAAGTTGATGTTGCCGGGCCTGCTTGGGGCAAGACGCTGTTGCTGGGGAACAACTTGTCATTCCCTTTTGCTGCAGATTTTGGAAAGACCTCCCTGGGTTGCTTCGAGGCATTCTCAGTTCTGGCTGGAGAAGCTTCAAGCGCCTGTTTAAGCCTCGAAGACCATTGCTGCGTAAGAAGAGCAAAAAAAACAGTGACGAGGAGGGATAAGATGTAAAGGGCACATGGTTCATGTCTATTTTCTTCAGAAACTAAGTGAAACAAACATTTGATGACAAGTGCCCACCTTCAAAGAGGAGTTGGTGTCTGACAGGAAGGCGCTGAAGGATTCGATCTCTTGTTCCCCTCTTCTGGATATCTTCTGGCAATGCAGAGCGCTGGAGACCAGCTCGTCGATCTAGATGAGGGAAAACAGGAAAAGACATTATAAGGGACATCAAACTGGTAAGCAAGCACGTCTGTAAGAGAACAAACCTACAGAGGAGTAGTACATCACGGACTAACTAACCAATAAGGAAGTCGCTAATCAGTTCATTCAAAGGGCAAACAATTGAGTGGGATTTCAATCCACATAGTAGTCTCCTTGCATATAATCCCTATTTTGTTTCCTTTGGAGAAACTGTTCTTCCTTGCCCCAATATCAGTTCAGAGCAGAGGTGACAAATCAGAAACATAGACAGAACGCTCTACGAGAACACCAGACTTGCATACAACAGATAGGATGGGAGGTCTACCATTTCGTTGTACGAACAGAGGCACTCAGGTACACAGTCACCGGTGGTCACTGCAGAAATCACCGGTAATTCGCAGCCCCAGATCGGTACGGGCCCCGGATGGTACAGTATTCACCAATCACCGGGAGCACCTGGGTGAATCCCACCCGACCCGACCCCATCCAAACGATGAGACTAACACCGAATCGATAGCAATCGGAGCCACCATCTCGTCTCAAACGAGGGGGGAGGCGCAAGAGCAGCACACGGTATTCCGCATCGCTAACCTAGCAGACTACCCGGCGAGAACGGAACAGAGGAAGGGAAGGATGGAGGGTGGCGGGCGGGCGGATCTACCTGGGACACGAGGCCGGCGAGACCGGAGCTGGCGAGGAGGAGGCGGTCGAGCGCCGGTTCGGCCGTGGCGGCGGACGCGGAGGGGGTCGCGGCGGCGGGCGCGGAGGGGGTCGTGGCGGCGGCGGGGGGCTTGCGGCGGAGGGACCCCGGCGGCGGCGCGTGGGGCGTCCTGTTGCCGGAGAGGACGCGGAGGGGGCGCCGCCGCGCCGTGGACTTGGGTCCCTGGCTCTTCTGCATCGGAGGGGAGAGAGGGAGGTGGGTGGCGGCCAACGGTCGGGAAGCGAGGGTGGATTTGAAACCCGTGCCGCTGCGGCTGTCGCGGTTTCCAGAAGGAGGCGCCGGGCGCAACACGGCAACCAAGCCAGCGAGGGTTTTTCGCTTCGAGATTCGTGCGGGGCCACGGAGGGCCTTGCTTGGTTCACGGTACTAAGAATATCTATATCTAATAATAAAGGAGCTAAGGTTTCTGCCAAAATTTTCGTCAACGCTTTTTATTGGACCGTTTTGCCCTCACACCAAATCACATAATACGAGAAAATGCCATGATACCGGTTCATTGTGTTTTCTTCTTCCTGCCCGGACTACTCCTGCCGTACCGAACAGATCATACCTCTGGTTGTCTCTTCCCCATCATCCGCCCCAACGTCCGCCCTGATTCTCCATATCCACCCAGCAAGCACGTCGCGTGTCCGCACATCCACAGCGCCGCCAGAACCAGGTCGCTATGGGCGGACGCCGGGAAATCAAGTCATCCAAACCCCCGCTCAGGATCCCCATCCTACAGCGCCGACCCCAGTCCCCCGATCCAACCAGGCGAAGAGGTGGCAGCGATCTGACTCGACGGCGGCCGTGGGTCGGCACGGTGTGGTACCCTTCTCCTACGCGCGTGCAGCCAAGGCGGCCCTCCGTCGGAGAGCAGGGTGTAGAGCGAGGTGAGAACTAAGCTGTAGCCTGCAAGGATGACCAATCAAGTGGGAACTACGCCTAACGTCAGTTTATTTAAGCCAGAGTAGCGTGAAAGGTTTGGGGATATTTCGTTTGGCACAGGCTGCCTTCGACCTTGCTCACATGACGGAGTAATTTGGCCAAACAGTGGCGGATGAGCCGAAGACGAAGAAACTATGGGAAGAGCAATGGAGAGGAAGATGGAGACTGAATAAAGAATAGAGCCCCTGCCTTGCACCTCTTCCTAATTTCAGATGAAATTAAATTATCCACAGATTGATTTGACCGCACGAACTGCCACGGATACACTGAGGTGAGAAGAAGCTAGAAACGATGCGGAAAGAATACGAGCAGCCAAGCACTCGGTGGTTCTGTGCTAAAATTGCAGTTTCCTTCACATGAGCATGTGTGCGCAGGAACCGAAGCTGAAGTCGTGGCGAACTATTCACGCTTACACTGGTCGGATGCAGTAAACATTTCACTGGAATTCTGATCTGACATTTTTTTGTTGTTGAAGTGACAATCAACTTTTTTATCAACAACGGCAAATGATGCAAGGGCAAATTCTGCCTTTTCGACAATCAACTTTTTTATCAACAACGGCAAATGATGCAAGGGCAAATTCTGCCTTTTCAGAAATACAAAGGGACAGAGAAGACAGATACTTGGGAATTTTTAGACCTCTATTGCGATCGTGGAGGTAAGACTTAATTCCTAATACTTCGTGTATTTATCTTTACATGTTTGATCTTTCACTTCACTAATAATCCTGAAAAATATTTTTCCTATAAGAATGGTGGAAAAATTATACTTTATTGACAAATATTCTCGGAGTTCAATCAGTGAATACTATACATCATCTTGCACCTAATTTTATTATGGTGATAATGCAAACAATGTAAATGCATAAATTTATTTCCTTTTATGTGCTTAATATAAAAATGATGAATTTTTATTATGATGTAGCAACAAGATAGATACGAGAAGATGGTCCTCCTATTTAATATTAGTAAAAACTTTTGTCTGGATTGTTGTGTAGTGGGGCATCTAATGGAATTGAAATTTGGGTGAAAATAACATACTTCTCAAACAATGGTACTCCCTCCGATTCATATTAATTGACTCTAATATGGATGTATCTAGATACACCTTAGTTCTAGATACATCCATATTGAAGTTAATTAATATGAATCGGAGGGAGTACATCCAAAACCGAGCTATAATTAAAACCTAGCATATTCAATTTATTTTAATCCCGTTGCAACGCACGGACACTTTTGCTAGTAGATAATAATACTAAGATTTACTATGATAAATGCATATAATATGAAATTATGTTTTTAAAAATTCTAGAAATATTATTTTTTATTGTATATGTTTATATTTTTATTAATATAGATGATAAAACATTATGGAGTTTGACTTTGACTAAACTTTATATGCAACATATTTTGGGCATGAGGGGGTACTGGGAAGTTAGGCGCGGCGGCACGCCGCACCCGTGGGTCCATCTTAATAAAACAATTAATTAATTTAATATTTTCTTCATTTATTTCTCTATATTTTTGTATATGTTGAAGAAATATTGTGCCATTTCAATGGAATTTGAAAGAAAATGTTATTTCTTTGTTAGTAAGTTCTAACAGAAATTGAAGGATGTGGCATTATTGCATAAACTGGGAAAATAGGATGGTGGAGATATTAACTGATGTATCTCTACGATAACTGTACTGGTTAACACGTCTGAGTTCACATGGATAGAAGAAATAAATATTTTTGTATATTTACTAAAGTTCATATTGTGGAACAGAAGGAGTCTTATGCTTTGCAGCGCACAATTTTGAAATTTCCAAATCAGCCTGCTACTTCAAATATTATAACAATTTACTTGAGGTTACAAAGACTGCTTCAGTTACACAAATAACACACACAGCACAAGAGAGCCGAAATTTGGCTGGAGGACAGAATCGTTTTCCTGCATTTATACAGTTAACACAGCTACCAGTTACTCGAGACATGCCTCTCAACAGAAGCTCCGGATACACACACCAACACGACGCCGGCAACTCTACATCGCTCCTTAGGCTTCAGAGCCTGGTTAACATCCCAGCATATCTACACCTACTACTGCTCCTCAGCCTCGAGGTACTCAGAATGAGCAGCGGCGAGGAGCGCAGCCCCGATACCCGACCCGTCGTTCGCGAGCTTGATGACGACGGAGGACGACACTTCCTCCCCTAGCATGTCCCGCAGGGTGCTCTCCAGGGTTTCGCTGAAGACCGTGTAGTGCTCGTAGAGCCCGCCGTCCACGGCGATCACCGTCCTCTGCTTGTCGCTGCCGGGGGTGTCCCGTCCGAGCTTTTTGAGGATCCCGAGTATCCCTGCTGCAGCGAGGCGCGCCCCACGCTTTGCGACGATGTCGCATACGGCCACGACTAGCCGTCTTGCTTTAAGTGAGGTGCTTTGGATCTGCAAAAATTGATTGAGGAAATGTGATGTGTTTTATTCAGTTATTATTGGAGAGAAAATATTGAGGAGAATGGTTGAGGCGATTGATTACCCCTAGGATGTCTCTCAGTTTGGCTCCGACTGTTTTGAGATCAGGTGATCTGTCATGGTGCATCATCGACATATGTGGTGTCCTGGATACATGATATCCCACAGGAAAATGGTGGGGATGGCAAACAGAAGAATTTATCTAACTTCTCTGAAGACTGGACTAATGTAGATGTAATAATCAGGTTCTAGACTATGCCTGTGTTTTACCGTATATATTGTTCATGGTAATAGTTCCAGTTCATCTATCTTTCTACCTTAATTCAGAAGAGCAAGACAAACACTATAAACCTTTCTGCTTATGTTTGAGCCTGAAGCAGGCCAGATCTATTAATGAAATGGAGTTGAAACTACACTTACGTAAGAATAAATGGAATCTTTAGATTTGGTGGTATATCATCACCAAAGAGAGAAGCTTCTTCAGTCATCTTTAACAGGACTCTTCTTACAATTTCCCCCAAATACATGCCAGAGATCAACTTTTCATAAATCTGCAAAAAGAAAATGCAATGGTTAGTTGTAAACAGCAATGAAAGAAGACAGACAAAATGCATCTCTTCGGTGTGAGACCTGTTCACCAGGATTCAGGCTTTCTGCATCTAATGCTTGATCAAATTCAGTCAAAGGAAGATGGGATGACCTGAAGTTCCCCCATTCCATATTTATTACCTGTGACAAAGAAAAGCATATATAAAACTGATGAGAATTTTTTCACATCTGCATAGCTTTTGACTTCTGAACTAGATAGATGTTGTAACACTCAATAAATCTCCTGACTTAGGCGGGAGGCTATGCCATTTAAGAATCTGACTTGTGAACTAGCTAGACACAATAACACTCACCATGTCTCCTGACTTGGGCAGGAGGCCATGCCATTTAGGAATCGCATTGGCACGTTCCACGTATGCTGCATTAGTACCTGTTCCCAATATAACTGCAGCAATGACATCCTTGTCATCATATCTCCCCCCAGCCAATGTGCCTATAGTATCATTTACCTACATAAGAAGGTGTGTGTGCACATCACTAAGTCAGGCTAAACAAACGATAATCTCTGGCCACAGTTATCCTCTAACTTTGAAAGCAAAGACACTAACCAATGCTGTGACGTTCATATCAAGCCCATGACGGTCTAGAGCCCTGCTTAATTCAGCCACCACATCCTCACCTACCTGGCTTTACAGAACCATGCAGTAACTATTACATTCCAGGGCATAATTTTGAGTAAACAATATATGTTTTCAGTTGATAAAGGAAAATCTTGTCTACCCATTGCTAAGAGTACATATTCATTCATGTGTGTGGTACATTATAAGTTAACACCATAACGTGAACTAACCGTTCCATCGATAGAAAATCCCTTGGTCCACTTGATAAGGGTACCGGACGCAATCGAAGATTGCTTTACTGGAAAGGAGAAAGTAAATCCAAGTTCTCTTTGCCTTCCCTCAGGAAGATGGAAGTCTTCGCCCTCGGAGGCAACAAATTTCGCCAAAGCAGAGGCAATAAAATCAAATAGTTCCTGAAAAAAAAACAATGACATGTGACGTACTTATCCATTGACTGGAAGGAGTGCAAAATTGACTATGGAATTATCTTACATGTGAACTCCCGGTCATTAATCGTGTCGGGATTGAAATCTCTTGACATTCTTGCTTCACAACCCGCCCTTCCTTGCCTCCTAATTGAACACGTAGAACACGGAAATTTGTCCCTCCGAGGTCAAGTGCGTAAAATAGACCCTTCTCTTGCCTGTGAATGCAGCCCTTGATATATCAATCCAAAGTGCAACTATAAACCAAACAACTATTAGTAATGAATTAAAAAAAAGAGTAGCCTGTTTTTTTTCAATTATACATATATCATATATGTCCAGTTGGCCCACACCTTCTCTAGACGGAACCAACACAGCAGTACCACAGCCAGAACCTTAAAACGGTCGAATCTATAAACAGGATCTTGACCATTTCAACAAATCAGAAACCTGACACCGCAACCATTTCTAACACAGCACAGTGAGCATCGCATTACTACTTGGGACGCGACAGCAATCTCGCGACAGCGGAACAACCCAGGTAGCTAGACAGCGACAACAGCAGCATCGAAAGATCCAACTGCCTCTCCTCTTCGTTATTCTCGCAGACAAAAAAAATGCAGATCCATCGGACCTCACGACGCTCCTCCGAAGCGGCCAGGGAGGCAGGCTCCAAACGAATCAGCAAGGCAACCTCCCAAGTCTCGACCCGTCGATGCCCGAATCAGAGCGCATTGGGCGAGAATGAGGAAGGAGGAGCTGGATTTTTGGGGGGTGTTGCTTGGTCCTTACCCTGACGGGAGGGAGTCGACGTAGCTGATGATCATCCCGAGCTTGCTGCCGCCGTCGGATGCGAGCCCGGCGTGCATCTCCACGGCCACCGCGTCGGCCACCTGGCGCAGCCGCGCGGGCGGCGCCGCGCAGCGCTCCTCCAGGTCCCGCAGCACCGCGGCGGCGCGGGCCCAGCGCTTGGCCTCCCGCACCTGGCGCCGCACCAGCAGCGCCACCCCGACCGCCGCCGCCGCCGCGACCGCCGCAGCAGCCGCCTTCCTCATCGCTCGCTCGCTCTGCTCACTTCGCCACCCACTGGCCACTGGACTGGGCTGGATGGTCCCCCTCCGACGTAAATATGGGCGGGGGACAGGGGCCGTTTGGGAATGTGGCACCGGCTTTGTTTTAGCCGTTTACGGAATGGAGGGGGAGTGGGCCCCATGGGCGTGCACGAGGTGGGCCCGGGGACGGGGAGTGGTGGGCCGGCGGGTAGCTTTCGTGGGCTTGATGAGAGGGTCGTGACGTGGAGAGGGGCGGGTGCACGTGGTTTTGTGCCGGGTGCGTGCCACGTGGTGGGAGAGGGAGGCAGCATCTCCACGATGATCATGTGGTGCGAGTGCCCGAATCGGGCCATGTCCCCAATGTCACTGCTACTTCGTGCTAATTTTCCTTTGGTGAAAGTGTATTGGTTAAAATGATACTCGTCCAATCTAATTCAAATTTAAAATTATGATACTTGTTATGGATCGGAGGAAGTAATTAAAATTAAATGACAGTGGTGACAACATAGAAAAAACTTCTAGATTCGTGGCTAAGACCAACTGAATTAATGTTGTCTTTTTAAAAAAAAAAGATAAAGACCCCGAAGGACCTAGAGTCTGCATTCATCAGTGGTGGGTGTACATTTACATAAAGGACCCCAGTAGAAGAGTAACGCATGAGCCCCTAAAATTTGCACATAACACCATACAGAAAATCGCAAAACGCGATCGAGTACGTCTTCCCCGCCGTCGGTCATCGACCTCCTAGCGCGGCCACCGCCACTTCCACCGGGGACAAAACCACTTGGTGGAGCGGCAGCGTTGACCACCACGCCGAGATCCAGAAAGATCCCCCATTGAAGGAGGGATAAGAAGCTCAGGCCTTCGAGCCTGAGCGCAGCAGGACCGCCCTCGCGGCCAAGGATAGCTCCGGCGCACCATGGCCGTCGCTTGAGAACTGCTGCAAAGGGCGCAGACCCTAGAAGCCCTCGGCGCCACCACCAAACCTCAGCCACCGCACGATCTTTGTCATCCTCTCCCTCGCCCCCTTGGCTGGCCAAGAGAGACAGAGAGCGCGCAGGTCGGAGATGTTGATGATGACAACGCCAGTAGCAGGATCTCCTTTCCGCCAGAGAAAGCCCACATCGTCGCCTATTCTCCTCGCCTCCACGGCCGGCCAGAAGAAACTCCGTCGTAAGCCACCACAAGCATCGCCCCACCCCCTCGCCTCCATGGCCGGCTAGGGGGAGCTCTGCCTTGCAGCTCCTCAGCAGAAGAAGATTCGCGGCCACTGATTTATTCGCGGAGACCGTGGCTCCCTCGTTGCCTCCCTTCTCCAACCATAGGAGACAGGGGAGCAAGAAGAAGAGCCCTACTCCCCAGATCTGGCCGCCGAGATCCGAGGCACAGCTCCAAAACGCCACCGAGGGACGAAAACTGGAAGGGAAACCTAAATATTTACAGCCGGCACCAACTCCTCTCCATCTCCGGCCGGCTATTCCGACGGAGAGGAGGTTGGAGTGGCCCGGAGAGGAGGGGAGAGGGGGCAGCTACTGTAGCTTGACGAGAGAGAAGCGGGGGGAAATGAGAGCCTCCCTGCTAATTAATGTTGTCTTGAGACTCTCCTTTCCCGATAGTGCAGTGCTTCAACCAACGGGGCTAAGAAAAATCAAGGCAATGCTGCAATGTTGCCTCGAGGCTCCTTTCCACAGCATTTCCCCTTCACCCCTCTCTCTCCACCTCCCCTCCTCTGCTCGCGAAGCCCTGCCTGCCGGGCCGAACCCAACCCTTCTCCGACGGCTTAGCCGGCCGGAGATGGGGAGGGCGACGCGCCGGAGTAGATATTAGGTGTAGATTTAGGTTTTTTGGCCATGTGCATGTAGTTTGGAGTAGGGTATCAGATCTTCCTGGCCAGATCTGGTGCATCCGGGAGTGGTGGCTTCCTCTTCTTCTCCGACGGTCGGAGACGGCGATGGCCACCCTGGCTCCGGGGATCTCCACAAATAAGGTCAGCGGATCGATTCTCTTCTGGGGCGGTGCCCTGCCTTTTTCTCTTCTTTCGGCCTGTCGTGGCGGCGAGGGAAGGAAGAGAACGAGTATTGGTGGCGCTGAAGAGAGGAGGAGGTCGGGGGGTCTTCCGCTCTGCCGCATCGGTGCAACGGTAGGCGGTCGACGAAAGATGAGTTCGCCGGGCTTCCAAGGTGGAAGGCGGCTGATGCTCCTCTGGAGGCGAGGCCTCAGCTTCATAAGCGCAGATACCTTGTTGTGTGTATGAAAAGGAAGGAGCCTCTTCCGCTGGCCGGCCGTGGTGGCGAGGAGTGGAAGGGATGCTGCCTCTCTTCCTCAGCATCTGCAAGGTGGTGGTTCGGGTCTTGGTTGCAGCTTCGAGCATCTGAGATTCTTCTCCAGTCCTACTTTCTCCCCCCCATCTCCTCCTATCTGTGGCAGGAATGGGGAGTTTGATGCTGGGTTGTTTTGCACCGCCGATGCTGGCGAAGATTCCTCTGCTTCCAGCAATGCCAAGCAGTACTGGAGTTGGGAAGCTATTTTCTGGAGCATCATCTCGGCGGCGGATTAAAGCCGTCCGACATCCAAGGCCAACCCATGGCCTATCCAAAAGCCGGAGAAGGGACCCGGCGAATCAACCTCCTTTGTGAGGCCCCTCACGAGGTGTGCAACCGCATACTACGACTGCTTAGAGGCAAGTGGTTTTGTCCCCGCCTCTGAGCATGACGGCGGCGTAGCTCACCTCCGGCTCGACGGTGGAGAAAGAGAAGGACCGGATTGCAGTTCTACATTTCTCAGTGAGGTCTTTTCTGTAAATGATGGGGATCTATTTTATTTTGCTGATCTTATGGGGTCCTCTGTAATATTTGTACCTCCTCCGTTCGGAATTAATGAAAGCTTCTAGGCCCTTCGAGCCACTCCTTGTTCAAAAAAAAAGGCTCCTTTCCACGATGTTTTGAGCCTTTTGGGGTCCCTCAGATAATACTCCTTGCTCCAAAGCATCCAAGCCCTCCACAAGCCCTGAAAGCATCTTTCCTCCAATTCTATTCGAGCGAGAGTGAATTGTTACACGTTCCATGTGGGTGCAATGGTAAACTTGTATCAACTAGAAAGGAGGGTGGCGCGTAGTTACCGATGGGCTAGCTCATTTAAACCCTCTATCTAATAAGATTTTTCCTGGGCTTTCAATATTTGTTTTTTTCTTTTACTTTTTTTTCTCCTTTGATTTATTAAACTTGGCCGAGGAGAAAGGAAGGAGGCAAAGAAAACCCATCTAGAGCTCCATCCCCTCGCCAGCGATGCCGCTAGTCTGGTCCGCCTCCGGTGGCCCTAGGGCCTTGGAGGTGTTGCGGGCCACGACCTATCGCCGGCGGAGGGTTTTCGTTCTTTGTTAGGTTGTTTTCAGTATCTTCTTCGGGATGGTGAGGCGTCTTCAGGCCAATCTCTTCCGATCTACGGTTTTCATCGTGGGTGACCGTTGCTACTCTGTTGCGCTAGTCTTTTGGGGCCTTAGCATGATGATTTTCTGTTTATCTGCTACAACAAGCTCTACTACAATAAGCTTTTTCTGGCTCCGATGATGGAGGGTCGAGGACGGTGACGTGCCTTCAGCTAGTCGTCGCTACAAAGACCTATTTGTAATTTTTGTTAGTTTTGGATCTATTTGTACTGCTATTGATGATTATTAATTGATCGGCGAAACTTTCGCAAAAAAAAACTTGGCCATCTGGCAGGATTAGCTCCCCTACCAGAACATATCATGGAGCTGGTTCCTGCAGTGAAAGGAGCATATAGCATGCAATGTGACAACATGTTCGATGGTTGGAGCGTGATGAAATATCCAGATAGGATAAAGGGAGCTCTGCAAAATAGTTGGATAGTTCAGTTTTTTATAAGATTTTGTTGTTGTTTCGTATCCTGATGGAGGGAGTCGCCGGAGCTGGTGGTCACCCCAAGATTGCACCCCCGGGGTTTGGGGTGATTCGTGACAAAATGGAAAGTGGATCATGCCTTTTGTAACCCTTAAAAAAGTTAGAAAATTGTATATGCTATCATAAAATGTAAATTTCTATTTTCTTTAGTCATTGTTCATTGGGTATGTTGTCATATCAAGAGGTTCACTTGGCAAAGCATAAGAAAATTTATGCATACATGGTCACCAGGAGGGAGATAAAGAAGCTTTGGCGCCAGCAAACTGAGCAACACATAATAACTTCCTTAAAAGGAGAACTGGCAATCTACAACCACAAACAATGCCACACTTTACATTTTTTATTGCATATTTGCCCTATGACCACCACATGTCAGTGACACATGGTGTGGCAAATATGCAAAGTGCGAAAAAAAGTGTGGCAAATGTGCAAATCCCCCCAAACAAGTATCCAGCAGAGCAGAGAACAACCTATTCTTTGTGTGTATGATAACAATATACGGTCTTGACCGTCACCAAGTGCCTATGTGCAAACAAACAAAACAATGTGTTCTAGTCCATTGAGTCCTCCTATAGCTCGCCAGACAAGTTCGTCGTCGTCTGTGCACGTTTATGCTGGATACGTAGAGGCCAACGATTAACCAAGAAGCTGCCTGAGGCCATCGAGAACTTGTTCCCTCTTTGAAGGATTCATCTGCACAACGTATCAAAGATATGATCGTATTAGAAACAGAAAAAAAAAAAAGCGGAAGCAAAACTTAATTCGGGCCAATTTTATTAATAAGAAAAGAAGAAGCAGAACTTACTTTGCCAAGGAGGCGCGAAAGACCGTTGGGCAAGGCCTTCACGTCCGAGCTTTCAGCAAGATCCGAGAACAGTCTAGATACTCTTTCAGCCTTCAACTCCTGAAGATGGTTCTCGTAGTTCTTGGCATCGTCTTTCCAGGCGAAGAAAGCCTCGTCATCGTTCCACTTCTCACCGTCTCCTTCCGAACCCTTGGAGGCCAGATGCCACTGCTTGATACGCTCCAGTGCTGCTCTGTGAGGCATCGGCTCACCAGCGGCTTCTTTAACTTCCTGGGCAAGGGAATCCTCCGCGACCCGCCTTCGCAACCTCCTGTAGAAGAAGCTCCGAGACTCCTCCCAATCAACCACCTTACTGATCACACCTTTGGCAGTCATTCTGGAAGAGGTGTCGTGCAATTCAGCAAACCGTGTGGCAACCTGCGTATAGATGGGCATCAGCTTCTTTATCCGGTTGTTGATGCTCCTGTTGATGGCCTCCGTTTCCTGCAGGCTAGCATTTGCTTTCTTCATTTCTTTGAGTCTAGAATCAAGGCTGGCCAGCTCAGGGTCAAGCCTTATCATACTCTCTTCCACTTCTTTTGGCTTAAATTTAATCTCAATCAGCCCTTCTGGCTCAAGGACATTTCCCTTTGCAGTCCTCTCCGCATACATCTCAATGTGCTCAGGATTGATCTTGCTGTCCACCACAACCCATGCACCTCCACGCAGCTCTCCAGCCTTTGGGATGTACACAAAAGCTGGCTGCTTGTAGGTCCTCAGGTTCTCAACAATTGTAGAGCCAGCCTGAAGGATTCCTTCAAACAGATCCCTTTGCCCACCAGAGAAGCCTCTCCAGTTAGCAAGTATGAACAATGGGAGCCCTTCATGGTTGAAATCCAGCAATGCCTGCGCTGTTTTTGAGGCTGAATCTGGGAACCACACCTGTCCTGCTTGAGGGACTACACGCTCAGCGGAATCAAGCTGACCAGGGTCAGCAGGGATTACTTGCATCATTGTCTGGGTTTCCACTGCTATGACGCCAACTGGAATCCCACCCAGCTTTGCCCTTCCAGTAATAACAGTTTTTGCCCATCCTTCTAATGTTTCCACAAAGCTTTCTCTGTCAAACATACCACCCAACCACTTGCCTTGAGTGTCCTGAATCCCACAGATGGCTGCACGGGCATCACATGAATTCTCTGGGAAATATGTTACAGCTCTATCTGGTGGATCAAGAGGCTTCAGAATAGGAAGAGGACCGCCAACATAGGCAGGAACATAGCTGAGCCATTTCAAGATAGCAGAAACACCTTCAAGATCATCTGGCACTGTCAGATGGACGACTCCATTTGTACCCATAATTTTGGGGCCACCCAGTTGCATCTGAGAGCTATAAACCTCGCGCCCCAGAAGTTTGTTCAGGGCAGAAAAACCAGTTAAAAGAATTGATTGATCAAGTCGCTGTATACACCGCATTCCTAGCCGAGCAAGATAAGCCCCAATTCCAACTGCGTTTCCAGTCACAAATGTCAGAGTAAAGGTCTCTCTATATGCCTTAGCAAAGGCACTGGCAATGGCACCACTACCATGCAGATTCTCACAACCAAGTCCATCCTCTTTCCCAACAATGGTATCAACAATCCATCTGGTTTCTCCGCTGTCTAGTTTCAGTTCATGGGCTATAACTGAAGAGCTTAGACGTGAATAGTCTTCTTCAGTGAGGTAAATGTAGTGAAAACCACGTTCAGGACTCTGCTCATCAGACCATCCAACATGGAAGCAGGACTTTATTTCCTCTGCCACACCAAGCCTAGCACCAGCAGTTGCTGACAAGTAGATTAGAGGAATTTTCCTCTCACAAGCAAGCTTGGTAGCAGCATCGAAGAATGCCCCTTCTCTAGGACCAAAAGACCCAGCTTTAAACGTCACGTCATTTGCAACAACTATAATCTCCCGGCCGCCTGGAAATTCTGGCGTGGAGAGCTTCATCTTCCAAGCAACAATGCCGATATCATTGACACATGGAGAACGTTCAACTGGAACCAAAGGAGTACCCCATGATCCAGTTGAATCAGCAAATAAAAGCTCTGTCACTTCAGCATACTGCTGATTATGCTGGTTAGTTTCTGCAAGATGTGAAGCACTAGATTTCCACAATTTCTTCAATGCTGTTTCAAATGCCTGTGGACAGAGTATTATTAGCAAACTCAGTTGATCAGGTTAATCATGCGAACTAATGTTAGATAAAAAGTAAATTAACAAACGCAACCAACTCACCAATGGGAAATCATAGCAGTATGTAGTTTCGTTTTTCCTAGCCGCAGACCGTTTCATGTCAATAGGAGCCAAACGTTTGTATGGCTCATGCAATGCAATGCCATGCAAAGGACCAGCTGTGTGTGTGGCAGAGCGGTAGAAAATCTGATGCGTATTGGAGTCTTCTACTTCTCGGTAAATCTGAAAGTCAAACGAATGTGAGCATATAAGAGTATTGGAATAAAGAGAAAATAGTACTTAATTATTTTTAAGTGGTCTTTAATAGACCCTTTAAAGGCATCAGTTGAGAGAATGTCCATGACACGAATGATGGAAATGATGACCATGTTCTATTTACTAACTAAAATATAATCATATATGATGATCTATGGGGCCATCAGAGGTAGCATTCTTTATGATATGCAGAACTGTAGATGCTGTTGTTCACATAGTAGTGCAATACAGCAATCGCTAAGGTAACTTACATCAACAGTGCAGGTATGCCCAGTTATGTTGGTAATGACAACTCTCCAAGCACCACTGGCTTGACCATCACAATCTAACCATAGCTTCACTTCCCATTGGCACACAGAAAGGCGATGCATCCTGACACCAACATGTTCATATATATTCATAACCATATGCTTCAAAAGTGTGCATGCTGTCTCCTCATCTTGACCAACTTCACCCATCATCCTAACACCATGAGAAGCACAAACCAAGTGAGCATCTATGAGCACATTTAATGCAGTGTATTTTATTGAGAACATAAGTATATTTTGACTGACCTTGAAAATGGAATTAGATCAGACAACCGTTGTTCTCTCAACATGCACAGATACATGTGGGAATGGCGTGAACTCATGGCCTTATTATGAGCATGTAACTCTATTTCTTCTAGCGCTGCAATCAATGATCTAAGTATGCTGTTAGATGTGAATGACGATGTGGCCTGAGAACGGCCTACTTCGTTGTCGATACTTCCAAACAAAAACCCATTGGTTAAACTTGGCTGTCTAACAACTGTACGAAGGAATATCCTTTGGTCATTTGATTTTGGATCTTCACTGTTCAGTGTGTAAATGTGCCACTGGCGATCACGCGATGGATTGTATTTCATGTCACTGTAACCTTCTAATTTCACTTTGTCCTGTATTTACAGATAAGTTATTAGAGGTACTGGTATTATTGAAGAGAACATAAGCCAAAACTAAAGCTGCATACCAATTCAAGGAATGTGGACAGAGGAGGTTCCACATGGCGGAGCATCGGCTCCTCCTCATAATATAGCTTGTCAAATGACCATTGGAAGGAATGGCGCATTGGAGGACGCCCTTCATCTCTTTGGATAATGCAGCTGACAGTCCTAACACCAGCACCATTGAGATGTGATGTTATAGTGGTATCCCTCAAAATCTTGGAAAGTTTGTTGATCCTTTCTTGTGCTTGATCCTCATCACCACTAAAAAGAGAAAACAAAGTGGAGGGTGTAACTAAAAATTTCATGAAATTCAGAACCAGTTCATAGAATCACTCTTATGATATTTTGCGTTTCATCAAGAATAAAGAATCGCAAAGAGTAGAGAGTGTAAACGAACCTGTCTTGAAGAGTACTCATCTGATTTCTGATACCAACCAAAGCAATATGCAGCATATTGCTATTATTAGATCTTATAGGACTACCATTGGAGACATTTGCATCACCTGCTCCATAATGTGAAGTCTCCTTTAGTGCAGCTTCAATTGCAGTTGGCAGAAGCTGAAGAGACTTGATTACAACCATTACACCCCATCGCCTGCGAATGGGATCCTCTACTTGTGGCTTTAGAAGTGTCTTAGATTGCCCGTTTCTTTGTTCAATATGCTCTTCAGAAAATTCCCATAAAGCAATTAGACCAGACCTGTGCCATTGCATCCGGACACTGCCCCTTACAAGATAATGCTGGAATATGATAGTGGGTTAGCCAACGTATATGTCTTAAAGTCCAAGCTGTGTGAAGAAAGAGATTAGTTGATAAATCATGTGATACCTGATACAATCTGCGTATGTATGTCTCAACTACTCTCCGCTGAAGAGTAGGATCACTGTGATCAAACAAAGCCACAAGGGCATCTTCAACTGCAAGCGGGGCACATACTAAATCTTCCATTCTTTCATTGATGGCCATCTTTCTCCTAGGTGTTGAAACCCGCTCTCCTTCCTCAGTAAACATCTCTAGCTCTGAAAGGCTTCTTGCAATGCTTGCGCGGAGTTCACTCAATTTGGTTTGCTCGAGAAGTTGGCTTGCTTTAAGTGCGAGCTGCATCAATTATATAAATTTGCATTATTTCTCTAGACTGTCATATGTGCAAAATACAAAGATGCAGATCGTCGAAACTCAATTTTACCGGAGAGTATGCTGTATGGTTCAGGGCAGAGAAGCGAATCAACTGGTCCCTGTAAGCAGATGGATTTGGATAGACCATTTGTTCCATAAGCCGTAGTAGTAATTCATTTTTGTTTTTCACGCCCTTCAAAGGAACAAAAACTGTCAGCACGAAATGCCTTTGCATAACAAGTAAATCAACACAGGTAGCACAATAAAGACATTACCTGGTGGGAGAACACAATATATACGACTTTCTCGAGGTCTTTTGCATGTTGAAGTCGTAGGCGTTCTATCACATCAGACTGAAAATAGAAAAGAAAAGATGCCCAAAAGTTTAGCACATTTTGGTGAGAGAGTGGGCATTAATCGACCCATTCCAAGTAATAATGAAGGGTACCTGAATGTCATCACTGAACAGTTCTTCAACAGACAAATACTCCTCAAACAGAGACTTCACAACAACACGAGCATTGCTTTCTCTTCCACCCTCATATGACTTGACAAGGCTCATAAGTGGCTCTACAAGCCTCTCATTAGCAACTCTGTCTTTCTCAGAACAGTATGCAAGATTTGCCTGCAGTGATGGTTTTGTAAGGAAACCACATGATAACAAAAAATAAAAGAATGCCAAGTAACAGTCTCAAACTGACCTCAATGACTCCCCTTAGCAACTTGGCAGGGAAATCCTTGCTCTTCCCGAAGTCAGCATTGAACTCATAATCCTTGTACTTACCATCCAACTGAATACAGGAAAATTAGTTATACATTCCATATGCAGACAGGAAAAATCAAAATAAAGATGGCATGTAAAATAAATAAAAAATAACTAGAACACATAATCACCTCATTCCTAAGATCCTTTGGTAGCCGGGTTGCCAAAACGGACATGAGCTCTTGCCACTGTAGAAAAGGGAGCTCAGGGCTGTCTAGGAAGTTTAGCAAATCATCTACAACCTGAAAGAGAAGATATAGTCAGGAACTTGTTGATTAAAGAAAGTTAATTTGGCACTAAGAGGTTAGTTTCCCTCAGTAGACGAGGACAATGGCAACAAGATAAACAAGGAGAAACAAAAGTGGAAGAACAACGATAGTCAGAAAAGTTTGCTGTCTTACTCGTTCAGTATTATGTTCATATCCTGCAAGGATCATGAGCGCAGAATTCATGCTTGCAGCAAACTTTTGGTGAACTTTGCCAGAAATAGCAGTAGGTGGTCCAAGTTTTGGAAAAGTGCCATGAAATGGTTCAGCTTTCCTCACAGAAGATGGGTCATCCAGATCCAACCTTGCTATCAGGTCACTTGCCTGCACAATGACAGCTATTTCAGCTAGTATGTAAAAGATGCATGCATATTACAAGCATAAAGTACTATAACCAGAATGTACATATAGCACTGCAAACATGCAAGCAAGGGGGTGGAGAAGAAAGGAACCTTCATGGCCTGACCCTCAGGCATGACAAAGTGAATGACGCCAGAGGCCGGTAGTAACAGGGGCATGCACATCTTCATGACCTCCACTTCCGCATATGGTGTATCAGCAACCACATGAGAACCATCCGTGACCAGAAACCGAAGAAGTTTGCATGGTGTATCAGCCAACAACTTTGAAGGATCATGTTCTTTCTGTAATTTATCATTCACAGGACATGATTAATTTCTGTACTTTCATACAATTAGCAGTCAACAATAACAATGGACCCAGTAGCCCTTCAGTTAAATATTCACATAGTGAGGATTTCTCTAATAAGATCTTAGGTCATTCTCACATTGAGTATCATATGCGGTTGCCAAGACATGACTATTAGGCAGAATGGCAGATGCAACACCACAGTGATAGCAGATGCCAAAAAAAGCACTTGACGAGGAAAATGAAATATCTATGTTATTAATTTGTTACCTAATTCCAAATTAACTAGGAGGTGCATGAAACAAAGCAACAGAAAAAACTATAATATAATTACAGGCTACCCTTCATCAGCAGTTGCCCAAACTTCCGTTCAGTTCATTCTAGCTTATTATTCTCATCCTTCAACAAAGAGAAGTTTCCATTTTCTATGACCTTCACATGATCATAAAAAATGCAACATTTTTTTGAGGGAATAAAAATGCAACATAACTTGTCAGACAGTAGCGTAAATTTTGTCTAGATCTATCATAATTTTGACATACAAAGTACTCTTCGCCTAGTAATAACTCAGAGCTAACTTTTAGTTAGAAACCAAGAGGAGAAGCTATCTTCACCTGTAATAAGCATGTTCTCCCATTGATTAGAAGGCGCGTACCAGCTGCCTCTGTCTCTGCGTAAATTACATGACTGTTTCCATCCAACTGGAGAGTTAAAAAATGAAAATAGATCAGATCCTTCCAAAACAAAAACAGAACAAAAGATAAGTCATATTTGTATATATAAACTTGTCCTGTGGTAAATATGTTTACCTGCATTAACAGCCCACCATCTCGCAACGGATGTACCTCCGCTTCTATCTCTGATTTATTAATTCTTAATTTGTAGCTACGGGGTCCACCTCTTGCTGTCTCAATCTAAAGAAGAAGATGATCATGAGTAGCTGAAGGATACCAACGGGATAACGGCATGGATAAGGTTAAAGAGAAAATTCCAGAGAATTACCGTATATTTACTCCCCTCTATATTTAGTGTTACAGTCAAATTGACAAGAGAGATGTGCTGTAAAGGGAAAACAGTTAGTAAGTTTTTTATTTATAGAAATTAATGTAAGTAGTAAGTGTATTCATCATAAAATAAGATACCTTTGGTGGTATTTGACCTTTGCTGAGATAACCGACATAATCACTAACAACGCTCGAACTCCTGCTTGATGCTTCCTGGAATGTAAGAAATACAGTACTTGAGGATGGAAATGGTATCTAGTGTGCAAGCTCATAAGTCATAACATCCAATAAATCATAGTTCTGCAGACAAAGAAATCATACATATAGAGCTCCTCCAACAACTGAAAGGTACCATGGGGGCCTCTCTGCTCTAACACGCATAGCTATTCTGCTGTCTAGCCAACCAGTGTGGATCTTATTTTCTCGGTATTCTGCAGTCTGAACATATGGAAAATTTGAACACAAATTACACAAAAGGAAAAATATATACATTGTAACCAGAGAACATTTACTATGGGATTATCTTACCTTCAAGAGATCCACGGTGTAATCAACATTAGTGCGTATCTCTCCACGAATTTGGATCTCTTTTAGCCCAAGTACCATATTGGCTATTGCCAACGATCTAGATTCCCCAAAAGCAAAAACATGACCTGCAAAAAAATGATACTGTTTACGACAATGCATTATGAGAGACCAGAAGAAAAGAGAAAATTATGTGTGTTACTTACCAAACTGAGAATCAGAAAATTCATGAATTGCTCCTCCCGACTGAAAGTAAGAAAAATGATGATTCAGATTAGGTTGCCGCACAAGAGGATATAACTTTTCCAGGAAATTTATCGACAAAAGAAGCATGAAAACTAAAGGGTAATTATAAGTTGCGGTTGTTGTGACATGACATGTGGTATAAAAGAATCAAATGCATGGATGTACACTTGCCTTAACGGAGAAATAGGCCCAAACATTGGGTTTACTTTTAAAGTTTAGCTCTTCCACTCTCCCACTAGTAGGCTTAAACCCATCATCTGGATCCTCGCTTGTAACTCTAACTGCTACACAATGACCTTTTGGCTTTACAGACTGTGCTTTATCCAAATCAAATTTAGTTGCAACAGCTGATATTTCCCTCCAAGCATGGTAGCCACCCCCATGTTCCATTCCATAAAAGCGTCTGATCTCTGCAATGATCCTTTTATTGATTAGTAATATGGAGGAAAAGAGAAAATCTCATCAACCATCAAGTTGGAAAACTGATCTACCTGGAATGTTGTAGAGGGGTATGCCCATTCCGACTGCAACTTGAGATGCAGGTAAGTTTACTTCAGCAATCCATTCAGTCACAGGGTGTTCAACCTGCAATCTTGGATTAAGCTCCAGGAAATAATATTCGCCTGTCTCCATGCTGTACAGATATTCTACTGTAGCAGCACCCTGATATTGCACACATTTGGCAAGCCGCCTTGCTGCCTGCTCAAGTTCTTTAATCGTTTCTGGAGAAGCAACTGTAATTGGTCCCTCTTCAATAATCTGTTGCACAAGTATATGGTGAGAACTATTTTTTTCACAAAAATGTAAGAAGCACAGTTTTGGCAAGGCTTGTCAGCTCATATTATTATTATATTTTTTTTTGTCTTGCACAGTTGGACTAGTTAACTTGTGGTTATGAAATGGTCCCTTGGTTCCGAACAATTGACGCGGATTTGTCTAGATACACATGATATAGACAAGTTTTAGTGTGTACAAATGTAGGCATATCTGTGTCAATTAATTTGGATCGGAAGGACTAATTAGTAATGCAGTAAATTAGACTTTTCAATAATAATTGCAACACGTATCACTATAGAGAAAAAGTTAGTTCTTGAGTTCAAAACATAACGTTCAAGGTTCAACTACTTATAATACAGTACTTGACAGAAATAAATGTTTCCATTTAAAAAAATATTGAACTCAAATTTTGTATAGCTTCTGCAGAGTTTAGCACTTTGCCAATCCCTAAAGCTACAGAACTTCTACCAGTACTCAGTATACAATGTTTCGGCATGTATTAGCTCCAAGGAAACTGATATTGGACAACATAATTTTTCAGGAGAATTTCTAACCTTTTGGTGCCTTCTTTGAACACTACAGTCTCGACTGTGCAGTGCTGCTACATTGCCGTGTTTGTCACAGAGCAGCTGAACCTCTAGATGTCGGCTCTACAGAGAAATAACAGAAAAGGCAAGCTTTTAGACATGATATAAGATATATCAGTACAGAAGCACTCGCTGAATACTGACAGGAGTAAAAAACTGATATTTTTATTGTATACTATTTTTTTTTTCGAGAAAACGCAAAAGACTTTTGCGTTTCATTGCATTGAAAAGATAGAGAGTTTTACAATCCTCCTAGGAGGGAGAGAACCAAAATGAAAGTACATCAGTGGACGTCCCAGGTTGTCAGCAGCCTATTACCTACTTGGCAGCCTATACTATATTAGTCTATTACCTACTTGGCATCTATATGTATAGCATGTGAACATATAAATAACATAAAGATACAACAGGGAAAAAAAAAGGAAAAAACAACGTGATTCAGGCTGTTATCACTTATCACCTGAGATGCCACCTTCATGATAAATATAGGTGATCCGGGGACTTCTCCTTGCACTTGCTTAAACAAGGCTCTCACCTCATCATCATTGTGGACCTATAAAAAGCATTTGGATGACATCAAAATCATCTTTCTTTAATTCCACAATATTTGCCGAAACCTAGCTTCATTTTGCATGGACAGTGGACATTTCCATGTATCCATTGTGAACAGAGACTTTCCATATAATTGCGGTAGAGTTGAACTAAAAAGAAGACCAACCTTCCTTATTCCTTTACCACCACCACCCCATGATGCCTTGATCATTGCAGGATACCCCACCACCTGACAACTAGCCACCGCTTCCTCCGTAGTTGTAACACAAGCTTTCTTATAGATGTCCTCAGGTATCAAGTGGCAGGTTTCTTGCGGAACTTTCACCTACAGTTGATTTGGATTTAATTTTAAGCAACATAGCAGCCGATAAAAAAAGAGGAGCAAAACTATACAGAAATAGAAGAACGTATACATGTGATCCACTCCATGGAAGAGTCGGAACTCCTGCTGCTTGCGCAATAAGAGAAGAACCAATCTTATCACCAAGTGCAGCCATCGCAGCTGATGGTGGCCCAAGAAAAATGATTCCCTTCTCCTTGAGCGCGTCTGGAAGTTCCGGGTTCTCAGAAGCATGGCCCCAGCCAGGCCAAACCGCAGAAACCCGAGTTCTCTCTGCTATCTGTGACAGTGCAGGTAGAAACATTAAGTAACTAGTCAAATATCCAGCACAAAACATGGATACGCTAAATCAACAAGCTGGTAAAAAGGACCGGGAGAATGGTCGTCGTGCTAACCTCCACAATGAGCTGCACATTCGCATAATTGTTATTATTTGTTCCGCCAGGGACTTCCAAGAACTGGTCGGCGATCCTGATGTGCTCGGCATTAATCCTGAGGTCCTCCGGAGTTGCCATGGCCACCAGGAGAATGGCCTTCTCGGTCCCAAACGTCTCCAGGGCCCAGGTGCGGATGCTGCGCATGAACTTGACCGCGGCCATTCCATTGTTGGCGACCAGCACGCTGTGGATGGGCGAATCGCCCCCGAGCGCCTTGCAGAACTCGTCGACCACGGACGGCGAGGACAGGTGCCTGTTACTGGACATCCTGTTGGGCGTCCCGTTTGTCTGGTCCAGTTCCGCCACCATTGTCGCCACCCTCTAGCCTTCAGTACTGGACAAGCAGAGAACAAAAAGAATCGTTAGCATTGTCGATTCTGTTAGCGAACCGTTGCACAAATAACTTTAATTCTGCATGAGGAAGGAATTTGTTGTTTCTGAAGTTGATGCTAAAACGGTATCGACAAAAACACGAGTATGTTTAGCCAGATCATGAAATTCCTCATCAAACCTTTTGCAAACAAACAAAACGAAAGGCCGCAATAAACTGCGCGAGGAGAAGCGCGCAATTACAGCAAGGTGTATAAATGAGCGCGTCGATTCTGACTAGCGAACAATTGCACGGATACGGCAGTTGCTCATGTCTTTTCCTGAAGTGCTAGATGTAGGAACGAAAACATGAATGTTTAGCCAGTTGATGAAATCCCTCCCCAGGCTTATCGCAAGAAGCCAAATATGAAATTCCTCATCAAACTTTTTCGCAAACGAACAGAATGAAAGGCCTCAAGAAACGGCGCGAGGAGAAGTGCACAATTACAGCAGGTATATAAATGAGCGCGTCGGTTCTGACTAGCGAACAATTGCACGGATAGGTCAGTTGCTCATGTGTGCTTCCTTTTTTCTGAACTACTACCAGATGTACGAACAAAAACATGAAGAGTGTCTAGACAGACGATGAAATCCCCACCCATGCTTATTCGCAAGCAGCCATATGAAATTCCTCAACCAGTGGTACCAGGATAAGTACACGAGTATAGCGGTAAAATTAGCAGTCAACAACCAGCAGAATCGCGACAGCGATGGTTCATAGATTGCGATTTCTCTTCCTAGGGGTGTGATGAAAAGGTATGCTGACTATGTGATCACAGGGAAGTCCACGGTAGAGCTGAGCAAAGCAAAGCGGGGCAGGCAGCAATTCCGGCACGCAACTGAACAGAAAGAAAAAACGAAAGCGAGCAGAAAAGGAAGCCGGTATGATCCCCTCCGCGCAATCTCACAAACCGGTCGACGGAATGGCCAGGAGCGCCCGGCAGGTACTGGAAGCGAATCTACGAGCAGCGGCAACTGAACCGGAGAGAGCGAAATTCGCCGGTAGATTTCGTGCGCAGGGGAGGTGGAACTCAGGCGCGCACGCAGTCGAGCAGGATTAGCAGCCGAGAGAGGGTAGGTACCGTAGGTGTGTGCCGCCCGTTCGACGGAATGCCGCCGAGGAGGAGGACGGCGGGCAGATCAAGATCCGGGAAGGGGACGGGTCGGCGTCGCGCGCGGGCGGCGGCAGGCCGACAGGGAAGGTGGCCGGCCTTAAATGCGCGCCTCCTCCACCACCTCTTCCCCCACCCGCCGCAGAGTAGAGTAGCTAGCAGGCAGGGTGTGCTGCGATACGCGCGAGGTAGCTAGCTGGCTGGCAGGTTGGGCGCGCGCGGCTTATAACGGCCCTGCCACCGGCGGCCCCGCCATGCGAGGGGTAGAGAGGGAGGCCGGAACGTGTGAATACTGCGAGACTGCGAGGGGACTCGGATTTGGACTGGGAGATGGACTGCTTTTATTTATTTTCTTTTCTTTTTTTTATTTTGATTGGGGGAAGGAGGGAATTAGTTGGGAGGTAGATGAGCTGAACCCCCCTACCCCGCCACCACCATCCTCTCTCTTCCTGGCCGCCACGGCGACGGCGACGTTTTGTGCTCGCGCGCTCCCTGTTTACTACCACTTGTGGAATTGCATGCTAAATTCCACGACTACGATACTACTACTATTATAGATCCTAGCTAGAATAGTTGGATAACTCACTACTCGTACCACATGATAGACAGTCAAACTATGCGAGTACCAACAAAATATCGGTATGCACATGTGTTGTCAAAATATTAAGGTTGTATGGATGTATGTAAACAAATCTAAATTTTGCTCTAACTTGACAAAGATCGACTTTAACCAAACCTAGAACGCGAGGTACCAGTAGGACGTTTTGGCAAGCTGGGATAAAGACGGGCCAAGGTTTTTGAACAAGGGAGGGTTGTTGCGAGAAAAGAAAAGCAGTGTGCCTTTTGGAGTCGCCACCACCACCAGATTTGTCGAAACAACTGCCTAGCCAACGCAAGTACCGGCACGATCGACGTTGAAGCTTATCACAACCAAGATGAAACATCACACCAGCAAGAGACGACTTCAGAGAAGAAAGAAAAGTGTTGGCTAGGTAGACGAAGCTTACCTTGTTTCCTTTGCTCGCCCGCCGAGTTGAGTTCCCTCTCCCGACGAAAGAACGATGAAAGCAGCTACCAGATCTTCTCAAGTCAACAACTAGCTAGCTAGTTGCCCTAAGATCGAACGAACTAGAACTACTTGCGTTGTCTGCCACGCGCGCCCAGGTGTTCGTGTTCCCGGCTTTGTATATATACTGCCTGCCTGCCTCCAGGCCGGGCTGCCGCGCGCTCGATCTGTGTCCGATCCGTAACCGGTAACGCTTCTAGTCCTAGCTTAGCTAGCTCCTCCTGATCCAGTAGTACCCAAGTGCAGATCCTATCCTCGTGGGTTTATACTATGCTGCCAACAAGTAGTCAGGGTCAGCCTCAGGGCAGAGTAGTTGCACGGCTGCACCTGCACGAACCACACCCGGACGAACGACCAGTGGTGGTATCCGGTATGGACACGCGCGCGCGCGCCACCGGTGCACATTCATGGAGTAGGTGCAGGGCGGCAGGTAGCGGGTGTGGTGTGGCCTCGCCTCCTCCGCTGGGCCCGATTTATTTCGATCGCTTGGAAGCAGACGAGTAGTTGGCCTTCATGGCCCTGGATGGATGGATGCTGTGTTCGTCCAACGCTGTCCACGCCTACGTCCCCAAAATGCTCCTCAAAACGCTTCTGACGCCTACAGCTCCCCAATCGCAGTCGCCGTCGGTTTCTCCGCCTATCGCTGCTCTCGAGACCGCAACCGTGCGGCCGTGCGGGACAAGGTCGCCGTCTCGATTTCCTGACCGTCCGATGTTATTTCTGCAAAGGTATCTACCCTGGGCTGCAGCCAAGATCAAAATTTTAATAATATACTAGTAATCTTGCACGTGCAATGCACGTGTTTTGCAATATTTCACAAATTGAAGATAGATTTGTGTTCTCTATGAAAAATTATATAGTCGTACTACGATATAGAAGAAGTAAATCCCAATCACAATAGGGAGCAATTAGCTTTAAGATTGAATTGATTCTTTGACCATTTTATTGCCAGGTGTCTATCATTACAAGTGAAAATGTTATGCTGGTTATGTCATTGCACCAAGGTGAAAATTTTCTAATTGTGAAGATAACTGAAAAAGACATGACTTTATTCAAACTTTTATGTAGTTTGCCAAAATTTGCCTACTCTTGGTTCTCTATTAGAAAAATTATGTTTATGACATTGCAATTTTACTATAATAATTTGCTTGCCGTAACTTAGCACCACAAGTGCTCCCCTAATATCTCCGTCTGATCAAACCAACACACATATGGCGGAAATACTTTGTTAGCTTATGGGAGTCATCATCCGGAACTTTGGAGTTCTTCCGTCCACATTCACCTTCTCAGCGGTAACTTCAAACCAAACAATAAAGTCAACACCATACGTTTTGAGAGAATAGTTCAGAATGAAACTGCTCTGCAAACAAAAACAAACAAAATTGTCTAGACATTAGTTAAGACCTAAACAAAAAATCAGAAGAAATACATAGGAATATTTAGCCAGTAACTACATCGTGTTTTCTTCTGTAGATTTTTAAAAAAAAATGTGTTTCCTTCTGTAGATGATTTAACAGGCCAAACAAGATCACATGAACTATTGTATATTTGGATTCAATTCAACTTTAGCAGTTGGTCTACACGGTGACTTAGTGTGGAGTAGTGCAAACATATACAGTGATGAAACTGTAGACAAAACATAGCACTAGTGGAAAATAGGGCTTTCGTGGGAGCCTTTTGTCGCGGGCGCGCCTGCACCCGCGACAAATGGGGTGGCCACGTCGCTCCGAAGCCATTTGGGGCGGGCAGAACCTTTTGTCGCGGCCTTTTGTCGCGGGCCGTATTACGACCCGCGACAAAAGGGCCATGCCTATATATAGACACGCAGCCAGCCAGCCCCCCCCCCCACCTCATTTTTTCCTTGGTGGTGAAGGTGGAGGTGTATGCTAGCTCATTTTTTCTACATGTGCACAAGAGGTGTTTGATGGAATGCTTGTGAGAGGGATGCCACTTGATTTTATTTGATAAGATTTCTCCTCTTTTTGATCCTAAAAGGTTAGCAACTATTTTCTCGTATATATATGCATAGTCCGTACAATACTAATTTTAGCAAGGTGGTCGCATCTGATACATATATAATTGTACTTATGATGCAGATGAGTCATCCATGGATGTACGGTAACCGATGTGCTCCCGCTTTCAGAGAGGGCGTGAATTCTTTCCTGCTTGTGGCCGAGGCCAACAAGTCGAATCAAGGTTTTATGTGTTGTCCATGTCTAAAATGTAAGAAAGAGAAGGATTACTCTTGCTCAAGAGACATTAAGAGCCACCTGCTTCGGTTTGGATTCATGTCCAGCTATAATGTTTGGACCAAGCACGGAGAAGAAGGGGTTATGATGGAAGACGGCGATGAAGAAGAAGATAATGATGATCAGTACCGATCTATGTTCTCTGAATGCGATGATACCGCAATGGACGACAATGAAGAAGAAGGAGGTGAAGAACAGGCATCAGATGATCCTATTGATGATGATCTTCGTCGGGCCATTTCTGATGCAAGAAGAGACTGTGGCACGGATAAGGAGAGGTTTGATGTCTACTTTCCCCCTCCTTTCCTGTAGACAGTGTTGGGCCTCCAAGAGCAGAGGTTTGTAGAACAGCAGCAAGTTTTCCCTTAAGTGGATCACCCAAGGTTTATCGAACTCAGGGAGGAAGAGGTCAAAGATATCCCTCTCATGCAACCCCGCAACCACAAAGCAAGAAGTCTCTTGTGTCCCCAACACACCAAATAGGTGCACTAGTTCGGCGAAGAGATAGTGAAATACGGGTGGTATGAATATATATGAGCAGTAGCAACGGTGCGAAAATAGCTTGCGGGCGTGTAGTTGATGGTGGTAGTATTGCAGGTAGTAACACAAGAAACAAGAAAAGCAGAGTAACTCAGCGGTATTTAGGAACAAGGCCTAGGGATTACACTTTCACTAGTGGACACTCTCAACATTGATCACATAACGAAATAGATAAATGCATACTCTACACTTTTGTTGGATGATGAACACATTGCGTAGGATTACACGAACCCTCAATGCCGGAGTTAACAAGCTCCACAATAATGCTCATATTTTAGTAACCTTTAGTGTAAGATAGATCAACAGACTAAACCAAGTACTAACATAGCATGCACACCGTAACCTTCATGCATATGTAGGAGGAATAGATCACATCAATATTATCATTGCAATAGTTAACTTCGCAATCTACAAGAGATCATGATCATAGCATAAACCAAGTACTAACACGGTGCACACACTGTCGTCTTTACACACGTGAAGGAGGAATAGAACTACTTTAATAACATCACTAGAGTAGCACATAGATGAATTGTGATACAAAACTCATATGAATCTCAATCATGTAAAGCAGCTCATGAGATTATTGTATTGAGGTACATGGGAGAGAGATGAACCACATAGCTACGGCGAGCCCTCAGCCTCGGGGTGGATTACTCCCTCCTCATCATGGGGGCGCGATGGCGGTGAAGATGGCGATGAAGACGGCGGTGGAGATGGCTCCGGGCAATTCCCCGTCCGCAGGTGCCTCTTCTGTCCCGTGGGAGTTGGTGGCGGCGCCACTGGGTCTTCGTTTTTCGCAAGGTAAAGGGCGGCGAAGGCGGCGAGGGCAGCCGCCACACCAGGCCGGCGGGGTCCCGCCCGCGCCGCCATGTGGTGTGGTGGCCCCCTGGCCCTCTCCGACTCTTCTTCGGTGTTCTGGAGCCTTCCGGGAAAAATAGGAGGTTTGGCGTTAATTTCGTCCAATTCCGAGAATATTGCCCGAACTTTCTGGAACCAAAAACAGCAGAAAACAGAACTGGCCTCTCGGCATCTCGTCAATAGGTTAGTTCCGGAAAACGCATAAAAATGATATAAAGTGTGAACAAAACATGTTGGTATTGTCATAAAACAAGCATGGAACATCGGAAATTATAGATACGTTGGAGACGTATCGCATCCCCAAGCTTAGTTCCTACTCGTCCTCGAGTAGGTAAACGATAAAAGATAATTTCTGAGGTGACATGCTACCAACATAATCTTAATCATACCATTGTAAAGCATATGAGATGAATGCAGCGATTCGAAACAATGTAAATGCAATGAGTAAACAATTGAATCATATAGCAAAGACTTTTCATGAATAGTACTTTTGAGACAAGCATCAATAAGTCTTGCATAAGGGTTACTCATAAAGCAATAAATTCATAGTAGAGACATTGAAGCAACACAATGGAAGATTAAGTTTCAGCGGTTGCTTTCAACTTGTAACATGTATATCTCATGGATAGTTGTCAATGCAAAGCAATATAACAAATGCAATATGCAAATATATAGGAATCAATGCACAGTTCACACAAATGTTTGCTTCTTGAGGTAGAGAGATAGGTGAACTGACTCAACAATAAAAGTAAAAGGATGGTCCTTCAAAGAGGAAAGCATCGATTGCTATATTCGTGCTAGAGCTTTTATTTTGAAAACATGAAACAATTTTGTCAACGGTAGTAATAAAGCATATGTATCATGTAAATTATATCTTACAAGTTGCAAGCCTCATGCATAGTATACTAATAGTGCCCGCACCTTGTCCTAATTAGCTTGGACTACCGGATCATCACAATGCACATGTTTTAACCAAGTGTCACAAAGGGGTACCTCTATGCCGCCTGTACAAAGGTCTAAGGAGAAAGCTCGCATTGGATTTCTCGCTATTGATTATTCTTCAACTTAGACATCCATACCGGGACAACATAGACAACAGATAATGGACTCCTCTTTTATGCATAAGCATGTAACAACAATTAATAATTTTCTCATTTGAGATTGAGGATATATGTCCAAAACTGAAACTTCCACCATGGATCATGGCTTTAGTTAGCGGCCCAATGTTCTTCTCTAACAATATGCATGCTTAACCATAGGGTGGTAGATCGCTCTTACTTCAGACAAGACGAACATGCATAGCAACTCACATGAAATTCAACAAAGAGTAGTTGATGGCGTCCCCTGAACATGGTTATCGCACAACAAGCAACTTAATAAGAGATAAAGTACATAATTACATATTCAATACCACAATAGTTTTTAAGCTATTTGTCCCATGAGCTATATATTGCAAAGGTGAATGATGGAATTTTAAAGGTAGCACTCAAGCAATTTACTTTGGAATGGCGGAGAAATACCATGTAGTAGGTAGGTATGGTGGACACAAATGGCATAGTGTTGTTTGGCTCAGGATTTGGATGCATGAGAAGTATTCCCTCTCGATACAAGGTTTAGGCTAGCAAGGTTGTTTGAAGCAAACACAAGCACGAACTAGTACAGCAAAACTCACATAAAAGACATATTACAAGCATTATAAGACTATACATCGTCTTCCTTGTTGTTCAAACACCTCACTAGAAAATATCTAGACTCTAGAGAAACCACTCATGCAAACCAAATTTTAACAAGCTCTATGTATTTCTTCACTAATAGGTGCAAGGTATATGATGCAAGAGCTTAAACAAGAGCACAACAATTGCCAAGTATCAAGTTATTCAAGACATCATACCAATTACTACATGTATCATTTTCCAATTCCAACCATATAACAATTTAACGAAGAAGAAAACTTCGCCATGAATATTATGAGCTAAGAACACATGTGTTCATACGAACCAGCGGAGCGTATCTCTCTCCCACACAAGCATTTATTCAAACAAAGACAAAAATAGAAACAAACAAACAGACGCTCCAAGAAAAGCACATAAGATGTGATGGAATAAAAATATAGTTTCAGGGGAGGAACCTGATAATTTGTCGATGAAGAAGGGGATGCCTTGGGCATCCCCAAGCTTAGACGCTTGAGTCTTCTTGATATATGCAGGGGTGAACCACCGGGCATCCCCAAGCTTAGAGCTTTCACTCTTCTTGATCATAGTATATCATCCTCCTCTCTTGATCCTTGAAAACTTCCTCCACACCAAACTCGAAACAACTCATTAGAGGGTTAGTGCACAATATAAATTGACATATTCAGAGGTGACACAATCATTCTTAACACTTCTGGACATTGCATAATGCTACTGGACATTAGTGGATCAAAGAAATTCATCCAACATAGCAAAAGAGGCAATGCGAAATAAAAGGCAGAATCTGTCAAAACAGAACAGTTCATATTGACGAATATTAAAATGGCACCAGACTTGCTCAAATGAAAATGCTCAAATTGAATGAAAGTTGCGTACATATCTGAGGATCATGCACGTAAATTGGCTTAATTTTCTGAGCTACCTACAGGGAGGTGGACCCAGATTCGTGACAGAAAAGAAATCTGGAACTGCGCAGTAATCCAAATCTAGTACTTACTTTTCTATCAACGGCTTAACTTGGCACAACAAAACACAAAACTAAGATAAGGAGAGGTTGCTACAGTAGTAAACAACTTCCAAGACACAAAATAAAAACAAATTACTGTAGCAAAATAACACATGGGTTATCTCCCAAGAAGTTCTTTCTTTATAGCCATTAAGATGGGCTCAGCAGTTTTAATAATCCATTCGCGGAAATAGTATTTGAAGCAAAAGAGAGCTTCAAGAGGCAAATTCAAAACAAATTTAAGTCTAACATGCTTCCTATGAAGAGGAATCTTGTACACAAATGAATTCATGAAGAACAAAGTGACAAGCATAAGAGGATAAAACACGAGTAACTTCAAGATTCTCAACATAAAGAGGGGAAACTTAATATTATTAAGATGCATATAACCATATTTCCCTCTCTCATAATAACTTTCAGTAGCATCATTGATGAAATCCACAATATACCCATCACTTAAAACATTCTTATCATGGTTCATATGCATAGAAGTATCATTAAATTTGGCATAAGAAGAGTTATTCTCATTAATAGTAATTGGAGCAAGATTATTATCAAGAATTTGAACATGGTAAACAAGTTGCCTATTAAGGGGATTGTTTTTGGTAATCCAATCATGACTATGACAAGTTTCATAAGGATAGTTAGAACCTATATCATAGCATTCTTTATAATAATCATTAGAGATCGGAGGCATAGTGTCATCATAAGAAATAGAATAGTTATCCTTCACAATCGGTTTATCTGTGTCCACACCATTATTGTTATTAGAAGGAGATGTATCAAGAACATAATGACCAGTAGCTAAAGGATTTGCAAACACCTCTTCCCCAAGCTTAGAGCTTTCTATATCATTATGGGAGGAAGCATGGATAGTACTGACACTATGGCAATTATTATCATCATCATTTTCAGAATTAGTTTCCCAGAGATTTGCAATATCAAAAGTAGTGTGCTCATTCAAATCATGATTGCTAATGTATGTAAAGGGCATAGGAAGATCATCATATTCAGATTCATTATCACAATAATCATTAGGAGCAACATACTTACGGTTACCTATTGTTATCTCATATACGCGGGGATATGATGTTACCTCTTTCTTTTTATTCCCCTTATTCTTCTTCTTCTTCTTCTTCCCTTCTTCTTCTTCTCCTTCTCCTTTTCGTTCCCTTCTTCAGGAGGGAGAGGCTTGAAGGGTGGCTTGTCCGCATAACCTGATTTACTTTCAGAAACAATAGAAGAAACTTGGGAGGATCCCTCCTTTTCATTAATTAGTTGAAAACACACAGGTCCTATCATATTTTGGCAAGGTGTCATCTTCTAAAATATTTTGTATGTAAGTATTTGTATGGCTATTATCAATGCAATAAGAAAAACACCCATGCAGGACATCATCAATATCAAGATCACTCATATGTAACAAAGAGATTTTTCTCGACAATTCTTCACACCCCAAAAATAAAGTAAGTTCATCATGCTGATTAGGAGTAATTTCATCATCACAATACAAATTTGCAGCACTCATTGGGTTCAAATTATCATTGGAGGAGCATTGAAAATTAAAATGACCCACTTCATGGCAAACTTCACAAATAAAAGGATAGAGGGCACAAACTTTTTTACCAAGATCATCTAGAGCCCTAAACCACTTTCTAGTTTTTTCATTAGCATGATGGATACAATATTCATCTTTGATTTGATTAATTCCACAAGGTCTATGTATTCCACAAAAATTAACATGCTTATAGGAAATAGCATTCTTAGGAGTTTGAGCATGCTTATTGCAATAATTAACAACAATTTCATTCTTCATGCAAGCCTCTTTAAAAGGTTCATGATACTTATCAAAATTATTTTTAGGCAATTCGAAATGAGAAGCAAAGGCTTTATAAAGATTTGCAGCAACTTGAGAGTCAAGACCATAAGTAGCACTCATATTTCGAAATTTATCGGTATCCATAAAAGCTTCAATGCATTCATAATCATAATTTATACCTGACTCTTTACCTTCATTGTTCTCCCATCCTTCAGCGTTGTCCTCAATCCGATCAAGGAGGTCCCACCTAGCTTCAACCTCCTTGCTTGTGAAAGATCCCTCCGAACACGCGTCCAGATAGTCCTTGTGTTGTCCTGAAAGCCTCGCATAAAAATTGTTAACAATAACATTACGGGGGAGCTCATGAATGGGACATTTGAGCATTAGTGATTTCAATCTCCCCCACGCTTGAGAGATACTCTCTCCATCACGAGGATAAAAGTTATAAATATAATTGCTATCAATATGCACTTCATGCGGAGGATAAAATTTAGAATAAAAGAGAGATGCAATTTCCTCCCAACCAAGAGAATGCCTATTCTCCAACAATTTTTACCAATGCGCTGCTTTACCAGACAGCGAAACAGAGAATAGCTTCTTCCTCACTTCATCCATAGAGATACCTGCACACTTGAATAACCCACATAATTCGTGCAAAAACAGTAAATGATCTCTAGGATGGACAGTTCCATCCCCTTTATAGTGGTTGTCCATAACACGTTCAATAATTTTCATGGGTATTTTATACGGAATACTTTCAGCAGGTGGATTCAAAATATCAGGAGCATCATTAGAGTTATCGCATATGGGAGATAAAGCATTATCAGAACAAATTTTCTCCCCTAAAGATGGGAAGCTAAAAAGACCACAAAAACTAGCTTCCCCAAGCTTAGACTTTTCCATAGCATTAGCAGTAATTGCATTCATACTAATAACATCGCTACTAACATGCAAATAAGGTTCCATAGGTTTTTTAATTTTCGCATCAAACAATTCTAAATCAGGAAAAAGATTAAAAAGCTCACCAATTTTTTTGTTGTTTTCCATTATGCCTAGCTAGTGTAAACAAGAAACAAAAAGTTGCAATTGCAGGATCTAAAGGAAATAGCTTCGAGTACTTACAATGGCGGAAAATAGCTTGGTAGCCGAGGTCCGGAGTGTGAGTACCTTTTACCTTTCCTCCCCGCAACGGCGCCAGAAAATAGCTTGATGTCTACTTTCCCCTCCTTTCCTGTAGACAGTGTTGGGCCTCCAAGAGCAGAGGTTTGTAGAACAGAGCAAGTTTTCCCTTAAGTGGATCACCCAAGGTTTATCGAACTCGGGAGGAAGAGGTCAAAGATATCCCTCTCATGCAACCCCGCAACCACAAAGCAAGAAGTCTCTTGTGTCCCCAACACACCAAATAGGTGCACTAGTTCGGCGAAGAGATAGTGAAATACATGTGGTATGAATATATATGAGCAGTAGCAACGGCCAGAAAATAGCTTGCGGGCGTGTAGTTGATGGTGGTAGTATTGCAGCAGTAGTAACACAGTAAAACAGTAAACAAGCAGTAACTCAGCGGTATTTAGGAACAAGGCCTAGGGATTACACTTTCACTAGTGGACACTCTCAACATTGATCACATAACAATAGATAAATGCATACTCTACACTTTTGTTGGATGATGAACACATTGCGTAGGATTACACGAACCCTCAATGCCGGAGTTAACAAGCTCCACAATAATGCTCATATTTTAGTAACCTTTAGTGTAAGATAGAACAGACTAAACCAAGTACTAACATAGCATGCACACCGTAACCTTCATGCATATGTAGGAGGAATAGATCACATCAATATTATCATAGCAATAGTTAACTTCGCAATCTACAAGAGATCATGATCATAGCATAAACCAAGTACTAACACGGTGCACACACTGTCTTTACACACGTGCAGGAGGAATAGAACTACTTTAATAACATCACTAGAGTAGCACATAGATGAATTGTGATACAAAACTCATATGAATCTCAATCATGTAAAGCAGCTCATGAGATTATTGTATTGAGGTACATGGGAGAGAGATGAACCACATAGCTACAGGAAGCCCTCAGCCTCGGGGTGGATTACTCCCTCCTCATCATGGGGGCAGCGATGGCGGTGAAGATGGCGGTGAAGACGGCGGTGGAGATCCTCGGGGCAATTCCCCGGGGTGCCGGAACAGAGAGTTCTGTCCCCGAATTGGAGTTTCGCGACGGTGGCGGCGCCACTGGAGTCTTTCTGGAGTTTCGTCAATTGGTACTGCGTTTTTAGGTCGAAAGGGGTTTTATAGGCGAAGAGGCGGCGCAGGGGGCACTGGGGGCGCCACACCCTAGGCCGGCGCGGCCGGGTCCGCGCCGCCATGTGGTGTGGTGGCCCCCTGGCCCCTCTCCGACTCTTCTTCGGCCTTCCGGGAAAAATAGGAGGTTTGGCGTTAATTCGTCCAATTCCGAGAATATTGCCCGAACAGCCTTTCTGGAACCAAAAACAGCAGAAAAAGCAACTGGCCTCTCGGCATCTCGTCAATAGGTTAGTTCCGGAAAACGCATAAAAATGATATAAAGTGTGAACAAAACATGTTGGTATTGTCATAAAACAAGCATGGAACATCGGAAATTATAGATACGTTGGAGACGTATCAAGGTTGCAGTTCGACAAGATGTTAGAGGATCACCACAAATTGTTGTACCCAGGTTGTGAAGATGGGCAGAGAAAGCTGGGTAGCATATTGGAATTGCTGAAATGGAAGGCAGAGGTCGGTGTGACTGACTCGGGATTTGAGAAATTGATGATAATATTAAAGAAGTTGTTTCCAAGAAATAATGAATTGACCGTCAGTACATATGAAGCAAAGAAGCTTGTCTGCCCTCTAGGATTAGATGTGCAGAAGATACATGCATGCATTAATGACTGTATCCTCTACCGCGGTGAGAAGTACGAGAATTTGAATAAATGTCCGATATGTGGTGCATTGCGGTATAAGATCAGAAAAGATGACCCTGGTGATGTTGAGGGCGAGCCACCCAGGAAGAGGGTTCCTGCGAAGGTGATGTGGTATGCTCCAATAATACCACGGTTGAAACGTTTGTTCAGAAACAAAGAGCATGCCAAATTGTTGCGATGGCACATGGAAGAACGTAAGAAAGACGCGATGTTGAGGCACCCCGCTGATGGTCGGCAGTGGAGGAACATCGGGAGAGAGTTCCCGGATTTTGCAGGTGAGGCAAGGAACTTATACTTTGGTCTAAGTACAGATGGCATGAATCCTTTTGGGGAGCAGAGCTGCAGTCACAGCACCTGGCCCGTGACTTTATGTATCTACAACCTTCCTCCTTGGTTGTGCATGAAGCGGAAGTTCATTATGATGCCAGTGCTTATCCAAGGCCCAAAGCAACCCGGCAACGACATTGATGTGTACCTAAGGCCATTAGTTGATGAACTTTTGGAGTTGTGGGCCAAACCAGGTGTACGTGTGTGGGATGAGCACACCGAGCAAGAATTTGACCATTGTATTTTTCTGACAAATTTTCATATATAACACTTTTCTATTTGATTTACCATTTAAAAGTTATTGAAATAACACTTTTTATTAAGTTAAAATAGATAAACATACACTTTTTATAAAACAGAAAACAGAAAATGGCTGATCCGCCTCCAACGGCTCCATGCCATTGGATTCAAACGGCCGGAGCCGTTGGATGAAGTCGCCGCGGATCAGCCCCAACCCCTTTTGTCGCGGGTCGTGGCACGACCCGCGACAAAAGGGGGGCCTTTTATCGCGGGTGGTGCCACGACCCGCGACAAAAGGGGGTAGGTATAAAACCCGCACGTCGCGGGCCGACCGCCCACCCGCAACACCGAAGGTCAACCCTAGCTCGCATCGCGCCGCCAGGCTGCCCGATTTTTGCGCCGCCGCCGCCGTCTTCCTCGCCTCCGGCGCCTCGCGCCGCCCTCTGCGCCACGCTCGCCCTCGCGCCGCTCGCTTCTGCGCCGCGCGCCTCGCGCGCCCGGCGCGACTCGCGCGGCGCCGCGCCTTCGTGCCGCTCCGGTCGCGCCTCGCGCCGCCTCCGGCCGCGCCACCACTGCGCCGCCTCCGGCCACCTCTGCGCCACCTCCGCCAACTCCGGTCGCCGCCTCGTCAGGTAGCTACGCGCGGCCGCCGGCGCCGGCCGTCCCGGCCATTTTTTTTGGTTAATTAATTAGTTAGTTGATTTAGTTAATTAGTACTTAATTTAATTAGTTTGTATATTTAGTTATAGTTAGTTGTTAGCAATTAGTTCAATTAGTTTGTATTTAGTTTAATTATTTTGTATTTATTTTGTATATAGTTAGTACATATAGTTAGTGTATTTAGTTTAGTTATTTAGTTTAGTTATTTAGTTTAGTTTAATTATTTAGTTTAGTTATTTAGTTTAGGTATTTAGTTTAGTTTAATTTAGTTAATATAGTACCGACGTCGACGCCGACACCGGCGGTGTTACTAATTTAGTTAATATAGTACCGACGACGACTGATGATACGTCCAAAACGTATCTACTTTCCCGAACACTTTTGCTATTGTTTTGCCTCTAATTTGTGTATTTTGGATGCAACTAACACGGACTAACGCTGTTTTCAGCAGAACTGCGGTGTCTCGTTTTTGCAGAAATCCAACTTTCGGAAAAACCTCGGGATTTTGACGAAAGGGCCTATTTTCCCAGAATAATGACGGAGCGGAAGGACAATTGAAGTGGAGGCCCGAGGGCCCCACACCACGGCGGCGCGGCCCAGGGGGGCCCGCGCGGCCATGTGGTGTGGCCCCCTCGGCTGGCCTCCGACGCCCTTCGGACTACTTATTCGCCTCGACCTAAAAACGCACGGAGAGAAGTCGAAGTCGCCGAAACCCTCCAACGCCGCCATCGCGAAACTCCGTCGCGGGAGCCGAAGTCTCCGTTCCGCACTCCGGGACGGGAATTGGAGGAGATCATCACCGCCATCACCGCCAACGCCTCTCCATCAACCAGCCATGTTTCCCCCATCCATGTGTGAGTAATTCCCCCGCTGTAGGCCGAAGGGGATGGTAGGGATTGGATGAGATTGGTCATGTAATAGCATAAGATTGTTAGGGCATAGTGCCTAGTGTCCGTAGATGGTACTTTTATGATATTGTTGCAACTTGTTATGCTTAATGCTTGTCACTAGGGCCCGAGTGCCATGATCTCAGATCTGAACATGTTATTGATTCATGAAGATATTCGTTGTTTATGATCTTACCCGCAAGTTGTATACACATGTCGCTGTCCGGAACCAATGGCCCCGAAGTGACAGAAATCGGGACAACCGGAGGGGATGGTAGTGATGTGAGGATCACATGTGTTCACGGAGTGTTAATGCTTTGCTCCGGTACTCTATTAAAAGGAGTACCTTAATATCCAGTAGTTTCCCTTGAGGCCCGGCTGCCACCGGCTGGTAGGACAGAAGATGTTGTGCAAGTTTCTCATTGCGAGCACGTACGACTATAATTGGAACACATGCCTATTGATTGATTAGTACTTGGATACCGTTTTATTATTATCTCCAAATGCCCTGTTATGATTGTTACATGAGTTTCTCTCATCCATGCAACGCCCGTTATCCGTCCCCGTGCCTACAGTATTTTAATCCTACTGTTTACTAAAATCACTATTGCTGTCTTTGTTACTCTGCTGCTGTTATTTCACTACGCTACTACTATAAAACTGTTACTACGATAAACTCTTGCGAGCAAGTCTGTTTCAGTGCAGCTGAATTGACAACTCCGCTGTTAAGGCTTTCAAGTATTCTTTGTCTCCCTTGTGTCGAATCAATAAATTGGGTAATACTTCCTCGAAGACTTTGCGATCCCCTATACTTGTGGGTCATCAAGACTATTTTCTGCGCCGTTGCCGGGAACATAGCTTTATTTGGAAGTTCACTTGGATTGATATTGTTCGCTGCAAATTCTCCATCATGGGTAAACCTCGCGATACTAAGGTCGCCATATTACCATCCACTACAAGAAAAGGTACAACTCTGAGTACCTCTGCTGCTCTTGATTCACCATCTGTGATTGATAAACTTGTTTCACCGCCACATGCTTCAAATGCTGGTACTTCTGCTGAATCTGAAAACTCTCATAATACTGATAATATGTCTGCTGTGCTTGATGATAGTGGTTCATTGGGAACTTTTCTAGATGCTAAAATTGCTAGGTCTAGACAAATTGAAAATGTTGAAACTCCTGATGTTACTACACCTGTTAATTCACATGAACTTGAATACTCTAGTGATGATCTTGATGAAGATTATGTGGAACTTGATGATGATTTTATTGAAAAATGCCATGCTACTACTGATGCAAGAAAAATTAAAAAGTTGCTTGCAGAACATGCTGTTAGATATAAACTGTCTCCTGATCCTAAATTTGCCACATCTCCTATAAACATTAGGGATAAAGATTATGATTTTTCTCTCGATCTATCTCATATAGCTATTGTTGAGAAAACACCCTTTTGTGGTACTGAAAAAGAAAGTGCTGTTGAACACATGACTGAGTTATCTACTTTGAGTAGCTTGTTTTCTGATGATGTTAAGAAGCGTACTTACTTTGTTGCTAAAATCTTTCCATTCTCATTAAAGGATGACGCTAAAACTTGGTATAATAGTTTGCCACCTAGTTCTATTAAAAGTCCAAAAGAATTGCTTGCTGTTTTTTTCGGAAATACTTTCCTGCTAGTGCTCAACATGCTGCTTTGCAGAGAGTTTATAATTTTGATCAGGGAGATGAAGAGAAATTGCCTGAGGCTTGGGCGAGATTTTGCTCTCTTATTAGAGCTTTGCCTGACCATGATTTAGAAAAGCATGATTTACTTGATATATTTTATAGTGGACTAACCATTGAGTCTAGGGCATACCTGGATAGTTGTGCTGGTTGTGTTTTCAGGAAAAGAACTCCAGACGACGCTGAAGAATTATTGGCTAAAATAGGCCGGAATTATGATGATTGGACTACGCCTGAACCAACTCCAATGCCAATAGTGAAGAAGAGGGGTTTAATTAAATTGAATGATGAAGATATGAGGGAAGCCAAGAAGTCTCTCAAGGAGAAAGGTATTAAATCTGAAGATGTGAAGAATCTACCTCCAATAGAAGATATATGTGAGATAATTCCCCCTTCATCCATGATTGAGGTAAATTCCCTTCAACGCTTTACTAGGGAAGATATTCCGTATTCAAAACCTCCTGCGCAATGCTTAGATGAGTTTGATAATTATATTGTTAAGCAAGAAAATTTTAATATGAGAGTAGAGAATCATCTAATGGAAAATTCTCAAGCTATTAGTCAATTGCATGATATTGTGGAGAGAACCTCCAATGATGTTAAGATGCTTGTTAAACATTTTCATATGATTCAAACTCAAATTGATCAACTCACTAAAGTGCAAAATGACTTGTTAGGAAATAATGCTAAAGAAAAACAAGCTTATGAAGTAACAACTAGAGGTGGTGTCTCTACCCAGGATCCTCTATATCCTGAAGGGCATCCCAAAAGAATTGAACAAGATTCTCAACGCATTGAACCTAGAGCTCATTCTAAGAAAAAGAAGAAGAAACACAAAAATGTTGTAGAATCCTCTGAACCTGTTAATGATCCTAATAGTATTTCTATTTCTGATGCTGAAACTGAAAGTGGTAATGAACATGATAATAGTGAAGATAATGATAAGAATGATACTCCTGATAAAGAAGAGGTTGAAAAAGAACCTGAAAAGCATGCTAAAAATAAAAAGTATACTAAAGAAGATTTTATTGCTGAGAAACATGGTAATGAAAGAGAACCTTGGGTGCAAAAGCCAATGCCTTTTCCTGCTAAGAAACTAAAATCAAAGGAAGAGGAACACTATAATAAATTCTGTGATTGGATGAAACCTTTATTCTTGCAAATTCCTTTGACTGATGCTATTAAATTGCCTCCTTATTCAAAGTATATGAAAGATATTGTTACTAACAAAAGGAAAATCCCCAATGAGGAAATTTCCACTATGCTTGCTAATTACTCTTTCAATGGCAAAGTTCCAAAGAAGTTGGGCGACCCAGGTATACCTACTATTCCTTGTTCTATTAAGAATAATTATGTTAAAACTGCTTTATGTGACTTGGGAGCCGGTGTTAGTGTTATGCCTTTTTCTCTATACAAGAGACTTTATTTAGATAAGTTGATACCTACTGATATATCTTTGCAAATGGCTGATAAATCTACTGCTATTCCTGTTGGTATATGTGAGGATGTTCCTGTTCAAGTTACTAATAACTGCTTGATATTAACTGATTTTGTTGTGTTGGAAATGCCTGAAGATGATAATATGTCCATTATTCTTGGGAGACCTTTTCTTAACACCGCAGGGGCTGTTATTGATTGCAATAAAGGAAAGGTTACTTTCAATGTTGATGACAAGGAACACACCGTCTATTTCCCCAAGAGGATTGAAAAAGCGTGCGGAGTTAATACTATTTCTCATGTGAGAACTATCAAAGTGGGAACTATTGATTGTCCTATATATGAGCCTAAAGAAGAATATCAAACTCTTGTGATTGGATCCATATCAATACAATTCAAGGTAACATGATTGATTTGAGGTTTATTTCTTCATATGTTATATAAAATTTATTTGGTGGCAAGACTTGATCAACCTTGTTAACAAATACCTTTTATATGCATAGAGGAGGTAAACAACATTTCTTTCTTTTTCCACTTGCTTTAGCTGCTGTAGCATTTTTAATTTGCAAAGTTTCTTAGTTGATTTGAGATTTCAAAAAATTTCCTGGCCAGTAATAATAAACTTAATACCCAGAAATGTGCATTTTTCAAAGTTTTCAAAAATTCGCGAAAATTACACCGTTGGTCCTATTTTTCGACGAGGCACTGGGAGCACCAGAGGATGGCCTGTGGGGCACCACAGGGTGCCACACCACAGGCGGCGCGGCCAAGGAGGTGGCCGCGCCACCATGTGGTGTGGGCCCCTCCTTGCCCCACTTTGTCATCTCTTTCTCCCAGCACCTTCTCTCTCCCGAAAAAACTCGAACCAATTTTCTCTCACTCGCGTTTTTGCTCAAGAACTCCAGATTTCTCGATCTCTTTGCTTAGCTCAGATTTCCTGTTGAAATTTGGCACATTTGCTCCTTGGTATGTGACTCCTCCACCCATCCAAGTAGAATTTTGTTTGGTTGAGTATATCTTGAATATTTTGCTGCTATAGGTGACATGTTTAGTGAGCTTGCATGCTTGTTCTAATTGGTAGAAATTAGTTTTGATGCATGATTAGTACTCTAGCAAGTTCCTATGGTAGTTTCCTTCAATTATATGTCACCAAATCAAGTTTTATATTGTTTGTTAAAAATTTCAGAAAATGGAAGGAGGTAGGTATCAACTCAACCAACATGAGTTGGAGGTGCCACAGGTCATGAGAGTTCACCGGGAAGAAGGAGTATATCCCACTTACTATCCGTGTGCGGATTTCATGAGAAGTGCAGGGATTTTGCAGGACGTCCAAAATTTAATCTCTCGTGCAGGATTGGATGATTTTGTTGATGGGGAACCATGCCAATATGTGAAGCTGACTATGTCAGTAGTGCAAGATTTTAAATTCAATTGGTCACAATCTAACCCCATGGTTCAGTACAAAATTTATAATAAAACTATCAACTTGCCATTCAGTGATTTTTGTGCAGCAATCAAAGTGCCGCAATGGGGATCATGCGAGAAGATAAAGGGATCGCCGCAAGAGCTCTTGGACCTCTTCGAGATGATTTGTCATGGAAGGAGTTTCTCAGAGGATGATGGTAAAATCAGTAGTATTCATTTCCCAGCTATTCGTTATTTCGCCTATTTCATTACCAAGTGCGTTCTAGCGAGAAAGAATGGAGGTAAAATAACTATCCCGGATCTAGCCTTTCTAGCTGCTGCATTACAAAGTAATAGGACTTATAACTTGGGAGCTTTGATAGCCAACAGACTTGCCACTAATCGTGAGAAGGGAGGAATTTGTGGAGGTCTCATCGCCTCTCGTTTATTAGCTATGCATAATGTGAGACCTCACAGTCTTGATATTCCGCTCCCTATGGAGAAACTTGACATAGCTTCCATGATTAAACATGAATTTCTTTCTAATTCGTCTAATTTAGGGAACCTATCTTATAGAATAACATTTTACAAGAAATCTTGGACAAGGACTAAGAAAGTTGAAAAATTAGTAGGATTGCCTGCACCTTCTCTGTTTAACCTTGATTCCAGGGAGGATTGGTCAGTCACGGAAAGTGCAGTTAATGCATACATCGAGGGAGGAAGCCATCGTGCACGAGACAACACGGATGAGGTCGAGGAACACCTCGACTCGTCATCCGATGCAGCAAGCTCTTCGCATCCACAAGCTGGGTATGAGGAACCCCCACGCTTTTCTTCTGCATCGGTACCTTATTATGACTACTCCACATATGATCCACCGGCGTGGAACCCAGGCCCTCGATGGGATTGAACTCCACTTAGGCCAAAAGCCTAAGCTTGGGGGAGGTATACCGGCATCACTCATTCTTTGCATATTATGATTGCTGGATACTTGTATATACTTGTTTAGTCTCTTTGAGTGGTTTTCTAATGAGAGGAAGATGATATTTGGGGAAGTGCTGCCTGAAAACAGATTCTGGGCTGTTACCGTAAAAATTCGTGCGCCCAGCCAGAACAGTATTTTGAGTTGCAAATTTTTGTGCATGTTCCCCAGGTTGTTATCTAACTTTCATTAGTTGAACACTTTTTGAACTGAGCAACGTAAGATTTTTGTAAAAATCGATTTCTGTACTGCTGTCAGGTTTTGGCAGATTTCTGCCATCTCGCTTTTCTGTGTTTCTTTTAGTTTGCTATTTCTTGTTTCCACTTTGTTTCTTTCCCAAAACACAAAAAGACCAAAAATATTTCTGTTGTTTCTCTTCATCATTTGTTTATCTTGGTTTTTGCATTTGTTTCGCTTTATTTGCTATTGCTAGTTTGCTATAAGAAAACCCAAAAAGATTTTGCTTTGTTTGCTTGTTTTCTTTTGTTCTTGTTCTCAAATTCGAAAACACCAAAAATATTTGCTGTTCTTTTTTGGTTTGTAAAGTTCATCTTGAGTTCAATGGTCTTCGGTGGCTGGAGCGTGGTTTTCATTTCATATTATCCAAGCTGCACAAGTGAAAAGGCAATAATGACGATCTACGACAATCTGATTGTGGTGAGAGGCTGGTATGAACTCTATTTGTTTTCATTTTTGTACATATACTCATCCATGCGAGCATGCTTAGTTGGTTCATGTGAGGTATATGTTATTTGAGAAAGTTTAGTAGTTCATGATCTCTCATGATTAGCTCCAATTTATTAATATGAGTAGCATGTCATGGATGTTTGCTTGCATTGTTTTATTCATAAGTAAGTATGGCATTGTGGTATCCTCCTCTGAATAATTCATTTATATCGACTTGGCACATGCTCACGCATGCATATGACTAAACAAAAGTCAATTAAGCCTCAATGATTTACATTGCTTCAGAGTTCTTGTATCACTTTTATGCCTCAATTAATTTATTTTGCCGCAAGCATGATTATGACAGTTACTGCTCTCTTGATTTGTCGCTCCCTAGTCTTTTGCTAGCCTTCACTTGTACTGAGCGGGAACGCTGCTCGTGCCTCCAAACACATGAAAACCAAGTTATTCCAGAGTGTCCACCATAAATACCTATGCATGGCATTTCAAACCATTCCAAGTAAATTCTCATGCGCTACCTTTAAAATCTTCAAAATGCTTCTTAATTTGTGTTAATGTTTCATAGCTCATGAGGAAGTATGTGGTGTTTAGCTTTCAACCTTGTCATTTACTTTTGACGGACTCTCATATGGAATAGTGGCACATCCGCTTATCCAATAATTTTGCAAAAAGAGCTGGCAATGGGATTCCCAGTCCCGAATTAATTAACTTAAATAGACACTCCTCCATGGTTTGTGATTGTTGGACGGCACCCGAAGGATTCGGTTAGCCATGGCTTGTGTAAGCAAAGGTTGGGGGAGTGTCATCATCATAATAAAACTAATAAAAAGGCACTCCTTCATGGTATGTGATTGTTGGCAGGCACCCGAGGATTCGGTTAGCCATGGTTTGTGTAAGAAAGGTTGGAAGGAGTGCCACATAAACATGCAAATAATTCATGGGAGCCGCTCTTGAAAGTCCGGTTGGCGAGGTAGTTGGTGTACCCATTATCATTCATTGACAACAACAAACACCTCTCAAAATAATTTTACTCCTACTTTACAAATGAAAAGCTCTAGCGCATGTTAATCCCTGCTTCCCTCTGCGAAGGGTCAATCTTTTACTTTTATGTTGTGTCTCCATCCTTTCTTTGAGCACTTTCTTGAGAGCACGACTGTCATTCTTAGTATAATATGCTTGTCTCAAAATATGATTGATTGTGGTATAACTTTGATGCTTTTATCTTTGACAATCACTACTTCTAGTCTTTCTATGAACTCCAGAGGTGCCCGGGCATTTATGTTTTGCCAATCAAATACAGGCAAGCGAGATACCACTTTATCATACTCTCTTATGAACATTGCAATCCTGCTTATATACATGATTCATGATGCTTATTATTAATTGTTGGTACCTCTTCATGATTGACATAGCTGTTAGATGATCTTATTTTGCATGTATCTTATTATGAACTGCTTAAGTATTAGCCATATCATGAGAATATATACATCATATGAACAAATGTGTTCGTGAAAGTTCTTTTATTGCTCAGTTGTTAACTGAATTGCTTGAGGACAAGCAATAAGCTAAGCTTGGGGGTTGATACGTCCAAAACGTATCTACTTTCCCGAACACTTTTGCTATTGTTTTGCCTCTAATTTGTGTATTTTGGATGCAACTAACACGGACTAACGCTGTTTTCAGCAGAACTGTTCGGTGTCTCTTTTTGTGCAGAAATCCAACTTTCAGGAAAAACCTCGGGATTTTGACGAAAGGGCCTATTTTCCCAGAATAATGACGGAGCCAGAAGGACAATTGAAGTGGAGGCCCGAGGGCCCCACACCACATGGCGGCGCGGCCCAGGGGGCCCGCGCGGCCATGTGGTGTGGCCCCCTCGGCTGGCCTCCGACGCCCCCTTCGGACTACTTATTCGCCTCGACCTAAAAACGCACGGGGAGAAGTCGAAGTCGCCAAACCCTCCAACGCCGCCACATCGCGAAACTCCGTCGCGGGAGCCGAAGTCTCCGTTCTGGCACTCGCCGGACGGGGAATTGGAGGAGATCATCACCGCCATCACCGCCAACGCCTCTCCATCAACCAGCCATGTTTCCCCCATCCATGTGTGAGTAATTCCCCCGCTGTAGGCCGAAGGGGATGGTAGGGATTGGATGAGATTGGTCATGTAATAGCATAAGATTGTTAGGGCATAGTGCCTAGTGTCCGTAGATGGTACTTTTATGATATTGTTGCAACTTGTTATGCTTAATGCTTGTCACTAGGGCCCGAGTGCCATGATCTCAGATCTGAACATGTTATTGATTCATGAAGATATTCGTTGTTTATGATCTTACCTGCAAGTTGTATACACATGTCTCTGTCCGGAACCAATGGCCCCGAAGTGACAGAAATCGGGACAACCGGAGGGGATGGTAGTGATGTGAGGATCACATGTGTTCACGGAGTGTTAATGCTTTGCTCCGTACTCTATTAAAAGGAGTACCTTAATATCCAGTAGTTTCCCTTGAGGCCCGGCTGCCACCGGCTGGTAGGACAGAAGATGTTGTGCAAGTTTCTCATTGCGAGCACGTACGACTATAATTGGAACACATGCCTATTGATTGATTAGTACTTGGATACCGTTTTATTATTATCTGCAAATGCCCTGTTATGATTGTTACATGAGTTTCTCTCATCCATGCAACGCCCGTTATCCGTCCCCGTGCCTACATTTTAATCCTGTTGTTTACTAAAATCACTATTGCTGTCTTTGTTATCACTTGTTATTTCACTACTGCTACTACTATAAAACTGTTACTATCGATAAACTCTTGAGCAAGTCTGCTTCTGCAATGAATTGACAACTCCGCTGTTAAGGCTTTCAAGTATTCTTTGTCTCCCCTTGTGTCGAATCAATAAATTGGGTAATACTTCCCTCGAAGACTTGCGATCCCCTACTTGTGGGTCATCACCGACACCGCCCTCTCCTCTCTTCTCTCCCTCTCGCGAAAACCATCGACGCTGCAACTCCCCTCTTCTCTCCCTCTCGCGAACAACCGACGCCGACACCGACCCTCTCCCTCTCGCAAACACCTCTCTCTCCCTCTCGCGAAAACCATCGACGCTGCAACTCCCCTCTTCTCTCCCTCTCCCTCTCGCAAACACCTCCCTCTCCCTCTCGCAAACACCTCTCTCTCCCTCTCGTGAAAACAACCGACGGCGCAAACACCTCTATTCTCTCCCCTCGCGAAACCCCCCCCGATGCCGCAACTTCCCTCTCCTATACCTCTCGCGAACAACCTCTTACTCACGTGAGCATTGTCGAGATCATCTACCTCACGCGCTCTCTTCTCCCTGCTCCACGCCGCCTTACCCTCCTTGAGTTAGGGTTTGGGTTAGGGTTTGGTTAGTGTTTGATTAGGGTTAGGAACAGGGTTATATACATATGTAATTATCGATTTAATTTTTTACAGAAACAATGGATCCATTCGAAATCCATCGAGACTTGGAACAGGAAGACTTTTTTGAAGACATAATCCGCGATGGTCCAGAAGCCGACCGAGAAGAGCGTGACTCCGGTAATGGACAAGCCGACGGCTCCGGAGCTGGAGAAGACCGCGGCTCCGGTGATGGAGAAGCCGAGGACTTCGGTGATGGAGAAGCCGACGGCTCCGGTGATGGAGAAGCCGACGGCTCCGGTCATGACGAGGTATACGATCAGTTGAGGCATTAATGGAATTCTATATGTACATATGTATATAAATTAACTGATTTTTATTCTCTTAGGCCTCCAAAGATAAGTTGGAGAAACGAGGCCCGGCAAAGAAATTGGGCAAAAAAGACCACTTCAACATTGAAGCTATATCACCGAAAGGCCAACCGGTGGTACCCGCGAGTGTTAGAGTGACATTTAAGAATCAGTGCGGAGTTCTGGTTAGAGATCATCTCCCGATCACTATTAGAGAATGGAACAAGACCAAGAATGTGTCCGAAGATCAGGTTGCCGATAGGTACAAAAACACACTTTTTGACGACCTCACGTGACATTTCACTTTGCCAAATTTGGGATCGGAGTCTGAGAATGCCAAGCAGAGGGCGCTAGTGAAGAAATGGGCTCTTAAGAAGATGGGGGAACTTTTCCGGGCGTATAAGAACCAGTTATGGTCAGCTTATAAGGCCGAGAAGAAGCCTCCGGTATTCGAAAACTATCTAGCGAAGCAGGAGCATAACTGGGAAGAATTTGTGCAGTACAAAGAATCAGAGGAGGCTATGAACCTGTCAAAGAAAAACAAGAAGAATGCAAGCGAAAAGAAATATCACCATCATACGGGGCGAGGGGGCTACGAAGTAGCCATGCCTAAGTGGGATGCACAAGAGGCTGAGATGAAGCTGAATGGGATCACTCCAGAACCAGAGCGAGAAGGATGGGACACTAGGGCTCGAAATTGGTTCCTTGGGCATGGCTGTGAGTATGACATGAAGACAGGGAACCTTGTTGAAAGTGACAGCAAGGTTAGGGTACCCAGGAAAAATGGATTGAAGTGACGACTGATATTAAAGCGGGAAAACTGAAGTTTGCTCCCGATAGAGAGAAAGACTTGCTGACGCTTGTCCTCGGTAATCCTGAAAAGGGAGGACGAACAAGAGGCTACGGCCCTAGTGTTTCGTGGGCGCTTGGGTTTCCGAATGACGCGGAGACTTATAGAAGCCGAGCGAGAGCAAAACAACGCGAGCTGGAGGTGCAGAATAACCGGATGGCTGAGTTCCAGCGGCAACTAGACCAGCAGAGCGGGAGATTCAGCAGCAGGGAGATTAATGAACTTAAAGGACATTGCCAGCCAGATAATACCGCCGGCATCTCAGCGACGAGACAGAGCGTGGCCGACTCGGAGGCCCCGCCTACACGGATGATAGATGCCGGTCCCGGCGACCTTGGATGAAATCAAGGAGCAAACACCTTGTGATCTCCATGAGGTGTTCAGGAAGGTGTCTGTTAAGGTGGCGGTCGGCTATGTCTTACCTGCATTTGGACCTGAAGGTGAGCCGGCAACATGGCATGGCAATCAGATTCCAGCTGGCTATGCTCGTGTCGGGGTGGATTCAGTTGTACCGTCGTGGGAGACATTGGAGCTCGAAATCGGAGGTGATGGGGGCTTACACTCAGAGAGGTGCTGGGAGAAATCATTCTCTGGGAAAAGAAGAACATCAGGCTGCCAGCTGGGTAGCCCCTAGTACCAGTCGTCCCAACAGGTCACCATCACCTCCTCCAGTGATCGCAAGCCACCATCACCTCCTCCTACCGATCACATGTCGCCACCATCACCCCATGGGTACGACGTCGACCACGACATCTGTAGTCCATCTCCATCTCCAGCGCCGCCGCCTCCGCCCACTAAGACTCGGAATGCACCCAGCCGCAAGATGTCGCCCCTCCCAAAAGTACCAAAGGTTCCTCCCCCCGTCCTTACGATCGTACTGACGAGGAAAATGATGCCATTGTTAAGAAATACAATTATGATTTTTTCATAAGGAGAAACCTCCAGCGCCAGAGCCATACACAGAGAAGCAAAAAGAATATGTTGTTAGTTTTCTGAATACACCATCGCAATATGACTTACACGAGAAGAAGGATGACTATACACGCCACCTTGGGAAGGTAATTGACGAGAAGAAGGATGAAAAGGCTAAGGAGAAAGATATTGCTGGCACGAGCAAATCATCAGCTAGAAGTGCAGCCGAGAAAAAGTCAAGTTCAACAAGTGCACCCCTCAAGGCCAAGCAAACGACAAAAGGCAAAAAGAGAAAGGAAGTTCCCCTCCTCGAAGATAAGCCCAAACAATCTATCCCAACACTCAAAGTGTTTAATGTTCCCAAGGTGTACCAGGAACATGGTGGTTTCGATATGGAAGAAGCTGCAAGGCTAGCGGCTGCCTGTTCAGTTACCGTGGAGGAATTGCTGTCTGCAGCAAATGTTGCACTACCCACTATTGATATAGCTCCTAAATTTGTCTACGGGGCCGACTTGGTCAGCAGAGAGCAGCTGCATAAACTGCCAACACATATGCGGAATTTGCATCAGTGGTACCTTGATGCATGCAAGGAGAACATAAGGTACATCGTGGCGAATATACCATTTGAATATTACTACCGAAAGGAGGAGATCCATATTGAGATGAATGAACTCTGGCAGTTATTCAATTTAGAAGCCCTCGACAAATCTCTCATGAGTTGCTATTGCTTGTAAGTTGTTAACTACATATAAGTTCATTTTCATTCAGTTCATGTTCGTTTTCATTGCATATACTCATTATATCTTATGTGTTCTCTTATGCAGACTGAAGATCAGTGAATGCAAAAGTAATAATATTATCAATATTGGGTTTGTTGACCCAGATAAAGTACATGTTGAAACGGTAAAGCATAAAGGCGAAGAAACGGGGGGAAACCTACTAAGGTTTTTGGGGGAGCAATATTTCTGTGATTCAATATTGTTTCCTTACAACTACGAGTGAGAGTCTTAATGATCTTTTATGCACATTCAATTTTTCTTACTCGATGTTAAGTGTAATTCCTGACGTATATACATAACATGTGCAGCTTCCACTGGATTCTACTAGACATTCAACCTGATAAGGGAATAGTTGAAGTAAGAGACCCACTGAGTAGAGGCGTGGACGGGTTCCGCGACTTGCAGAAGTTGCTCCAAGTGTAATTTCCTTCATCGCCGCGCTATATCTTTCGTGAGATATCAATTAATTATCCACTCATTCAATAATTCTTTTGCCTGGCAGGGCTTGGAGAGCTTTCAAGAAACATCATAAGGAGGGTACCTGGGTAGAGAAGCTAACATTTACTCCTATACCGTACCCCCAGCAGCCACAAGGGACGAATCTATGTGGATACTACGTTGCGAGTCCATTCGCATGTTAACCACTGAGAAGCAGAACAAAAATAAATTCAACGTAAGCAATAACATTCACAACTTTATTTATTATCGTCAATATTGTGTTATCAAGATTGATATAGTCATACTCATCTCATTTTCGTATATAGGTCGACTTCATGCGGGACAGACTCCAACCAAAGGAACACCTACTATGAATTGCGGAGGAACTGGCGGGATTTTTGGTTAGTGAAGTATTAAACAACAAAGGCTTGTTTAGTCCAAATAGATGCTCTACCTCCAAATAGACGGTCGTTAGTACCGCTTGTCGGTCGTGAGCTCCATGTATATATATATATGTAAGGGGAATCTACGAATATGTAAGGGGAATCGACTTTTGCTTCCAATATTTGTTTGATCGATCTATATATATAATGAATGAACGTGTACCACTTCTAGTAGCGTACAAATATATGCAACTTTTATTTTCGAATGAAAAAATGAAATAAAAGGGGGTCGGTGGCGGGGGGGTGCTGCACCCCTCAAACCCTAAAGCAGCAGCGTTGTGCGCGCGCCACGTAGAGGGCCTTTTGTCGCGGGTGGTAATACCGCCCGCGACAAAAGGGCATGTCCCCTGCGCGCCCCGCGCCTGCCACGTGGTGGACTATATGTCGCGGGTGGTAAGCGACCCGCGACAAAAGGTGGACCTTTTATCGCGCCTCTTTTGTCGCGGATGGCCACCCGCGACAAAAGGCCCTTACCACCCGCCACAAAAGCCCTGTTTTCCACTAGTGTAGCGCAACCGGGATCACCTTAGTATGCACAAACCAATATACATGTGAGGTCAGAAAAATAGGAAAATCTTAGGATTAGACTACTCCCAGTACGTTGATCTTTGGGATTGTGAAATAACTCGTTCACATGACCTTCCAGAGGCAGACTTTTGGTTTCCTTGCCTCAACTGTAGAGAACATTTGTTAAGTCAACATAATCTTTTGAAATGATTGAAATATGTATATTCCAATATTGATGACCTCACAATATAGCTAAGAGGTTTTTTCTATGGATAGATACATCAACCAATATTAAAGAGTGCACAATAAGAAAAAGGAATGGTGTGGAGTACCACTATATTCCAATTCCAAAGACACAGTAACATACAGAAATTTGATCTGCAATGGGAAAACAAAACAAGGTACTTTTTGAAGAAGGTAGAAATCTGAATCTCTTCAACTTTGGCAACATGTATTAAAGCAATTTGTAACTCAAGCATCGAGATTATGGATGATTACACTAAAAATCTAGTCTGACTCCCCACGTCCAGAGAAATAACTCATGTCGTACATCTAATGCATTCTCGACATCCAACAATTATGAGTTCCACTCTGGTGCATGCTTGTTTCCATCTTGTGCAGGTGATAAGGAATCATAACCAAAAGAATGTAAAAAAGGATAAATCTGGTGTCTGTGTGTCTGTACTTTGCATGTGGCAAATATATAGCCAGGATTTGAAACTGAACTTAATGAAATATTGTCTGTTGGTACCAAAATCCCAAAGTTGTTTCAGGGGAAAAAAATATCGCTAGCAGAGCATAATATGTAAGAAGCGTTGTTTAATCTGAAAGCTAGAGACAAGAGAAACTCTATTTTGTACGATGTTTTTATTTTTATACATGCAGCAAGCATTTTAAGTAAAATATCAAAACAAAAGAATTCATCATATGGTTCGTCGGCTATTTTTCCGCTGGAATTTGTGAGAGCAGAGGATGTCAGTGCAATACACTGGAAATTCACATCACCTAAATATGCGCACTTTACATCAGGGAGTAGAAATTCACCTAGAGAGTGAACGCCTCATGCACCAACTGCCCTTCGTGCTGTCGGGGCCGTCACCGCGACGAAAGGCAGTGCTTCCCGCTGCCATGACGGGCATCCTACAGGGCGGCTTTCCCGAAGATCCGGCCTGCTGCCGAGCTCCAACTCTACATGTTATCCGATGCGCTCGTCACGCTCGCGCGTGCGTCCGGCGCTGCGGGAACGCGCCCACTTCTCTGTGCTTGTGGCGGGCAGTCCAGTAGCGGTGGACACAGTCGCGTGGTGCCCTGCAGGACGCCGGCAGCGTGTGGCGTGGCAGCGGCTAAGGGCGAGGCGGCGGCAGCGAGCAGCGCAACGGCGGCGGAGGGCAGTGCTCTGTGCTCGCGAGATTGGTTGGTCGAAAAAATGAGGGGAATTGATTAACTCGGTGCGGTTCAGAGTTCAGACTTGATGAGGCGCAATTTGTGCGAGGGCCCGTTACGGAACGGGACGGACACTGTTTTACCATGAAACTCGGGAGTGTCAGTCACCGTTGGATTTTCGTTGAACGGTCAGGATCTGTTGGATCTGCCCCCTCTGTGTCTTTTTATATTGGTATAGATAAAACCGTAAAATGATGTATGAGTGAGATTTTGCTGCGATCCCACTTGACGCCATACCCGTAGGGACCCTCCATGCTTCTGTTGTGTTGTTTCTCTAGGAGAAATCAATTTTTTTTCTCCTACCGCAAACCTTCGAAACCGAAATATCGGTGGTCGAAGGACAATTTATGCTACAGTCTTCTAGAGTGGCACATTTGACTTTGAGAAGCATTGTGGTATGTCTCATATGTGTAGCTTCAAAGCTTCGTTACATTGCAGCAGGGAATAGATCCATATGCACAATGTCTCGGAGCTTCGTATTGGTTAATTAATAAGGTCTACATGGATACTCCAATAAATAGGCCACTACAGAAAATATCCTTTATTTATCGAAAAAAACAGAAAATATCTTTCAGACGTGTATGTTTCAGACCTTTGTGGGAGATATTTGATAACAATAAAGCAGAAAAATCGACCATATATATACATACACATACAATATTATTATTCGAATTACGATAAATTAATTTTGGGGAGGCGTGAGGCTTAATTTCCATGTATATAACTCGAGTGATTCGATTTAACGAAGAAGAACAATTAGCATAAACTAAATGAAAAGTATGTTTAATGTAGCAACCAACACGAGTTGGTAGAAAACAATGGTTTCAATTCACTGCTTGTACATCTACAATGATGATCACTAAGATTGTATAACAAAGAATATCGTGTATCAATTTTTTATACTCCCTCCGTCCCTAAATATAAGCAATATAGATATTGGCACGAAAATTAAAGAAAGCATATAGAGAGAAAATTACACCAGGTTTGGGCCGGATTACCCCCTATATATTTGACATGAGAAAACAGAGGACTTTGCATAAGATAAGAAAATATAATCAAATCCCTAAAAAATCATACAACTGGTGTGTCGCACTAAAGCCTATATTCTAGAATTTTTCTCAAAAAATTATGTAGCTTATATTCAGGAACAGAGGGAGTATCATTTTTATGTGGTTTATTTTGCTATGTGTAATAAAAGCATATGATTATCCTATTCTAATAGATGGCAAGAAATTTGGAATGCTCGTGGGGGACCTTCAGGTGCGGTAAATTTACATGGAGTCAGATTTACATCACTTGCAAACGTCATGTTAATATTTGAATCCGAACGAGCATGAAAATAGATGTCGTAAATATCTAGATTCATGTGGCAAATAAAAAATATTGGATCTTAAACCAAATATGGAAATGAAAATGGATATATTCGAGGTATCCAAATAAAATTAGCTTAGCATGTTACTAATTATATCACTATGCCAATTATTCAATCAAGAATACTAACAAAGTGGTTAAATATATTTTTTTCTATGATTGACCTTGAAACTATTGTGTATTATATTACCATACAGTTGACTGATACGTCTCCAACGTATCGATAATTTTTTATGTTTCATACTACTTTATTGATGATACCTACATGTTTTATGCATACTTTATGTCATATTTATGCATTTTCCGGCACTAACCTATTAACAAGATGCCGAAGAGCCAGTTTGTTTTCTGCTGTTTTTGGTTTCAGAAATCCTAGTAAGGAAATATTCTCGGAATTGGACGAAATCAACGCCCAGGATCTTATTTTTCCATGAAGCTTCCAGAAGTCCGGGAACGAAGGGGGACGAGGCAGCCACACACCAGGGCGGCGCGGCCGTGCCCGCCACGCCCGCCTGTGGTGTGGGCCCCTCGTGGCGCCCGACCTACCTCTTCCGCCTACTTAAACCTTCGTCGAAAATAACTCCGACCGAGAGCCACGATACGGAAAACCTTCCAGACGACGCCGCCGCCAATCCCATCTCGGGGATTCAGGAGATCGCCGGCACCCTGCCGGAGAGGGGAATCATCTCCCGGAGGACTCTTCACCGCCATGGTCGCCTCCGGAGTGATGAGTGAGTAGTTCACCCCTAGACTATGGGTCCATAGCAGTAGCTAGATGGTCGTCTTCTCCTAATTGTGCTATCATTGTTGGATCTTGTGAGCTGCCTAACATGATCAAGATCATCTATCTGTAATGCTACATGTTGCGTTTGTTGGGATCTGATGAATATGGAATACTATGCTATGTTGATTATCAATCTATTATCTATGTGTTGTTTATGATCTTGCATGCTCTCCGTTGCTAGTAGAGGCTCGGCCAAGTTTTTGCTTGTAACTCCAAGAGGGAGTATTTATGCTCGATAGTGGGTTCATGTCTCCATTAAGTGACAGAAACCTCTAAGGTTGTGGATGTTTGCCACTAGGGATAAAACATCAATGCTATGTCTAAGGATATATTTGTTGATTACATTACGCACCATACTTAATGCAATTGTCTATTGTTTGCAACTTAATACTGGAGGGGGTTCGGATGATAACCTGAAGGTGGACTTTTTAGGCATAGATGCATGCGGATAGCGGTCTATGTACTTTGTCGTAATGCCCAATTAAATCTCACACTACTCATCATAACATGTATGTGCATGGTCATGCTCTCTTTATTTGTCAATTGCCCAACTGTAATTTGTTCACCCAACATGCTTATTCTTATGGGAGAGACACCTCTAGAACTGTGGACCCCGTCCATTCTTTTACATCGAATATAATCTACTGCAATACTGTTCTACTGTTTTCTGCAAACATCATCATCCACACTATACATCTAATCCTTTGTTACAGCAAGCCGGTGAGATTCACAACCTCACTGTTACGTTGGGACAAAGTATCTTGGTTGTGTTGTGCAGGTTCCACGTTGGCGCCGGAATCCCTGGTGTTGCGCCGCACTACACTCCGCCGCCATCAACCTTCAACGTGCTTCTTGGCTCCTACTGGTTCGATAAACCTTGGTTTCTTACTGAGGAAAACTTGCCGCTGTACGCATCACACCTTCCTCTTGGGGTTCCCAACGGACGCGTGTTGTACGCGTATTGATGTCTACGGGTGCTTCTATTCTTGTAGACAGTGTTGGGCCTCCAAGAGCAGAGGTTTGTAGAACAGCAGCAAGTTTCCCTTAAGTGGATCACCCAAGGTTTATCGAACTCAGGGAGGAAGAGGTCAAAGATAACCCTCTCATGCAACCCCGCAACCACAAAGCAAGAAGTCTCTTGTGTCCCCAACACACCTAATAGGTGCACTAGTTCAGCGAAGAGATAGTGAAATACAGTGGTATGAATAAGTATGAGCAGTAGCAACGCACCAGAAAAGTGCTTTGCTGTCCAGGACTGGCGTGTAGTTGATGGTGGTAATATTGCGCAGTTCAGATGCTTAAAACAGTAAAAGCAGCGATAGCAGTATTTAGGAACAAGGCCTAGGGATCATACTTTCACTAGTGGACACTCTCAACATTGATCACATAACCGAATAAATAGATAGATGCTAGACTCTACACCCTCTTGTTGGATAATGAACACCACTAATTGTAGGATTACACGAACCCTCAATGCCGGAGTTAACAAGCTCCACAATATTCGATGTTCATGTTTAAATAACCTTAGAGTGCATGACATCAACATAACCAAACCAAGTACTAACATAGCATGCACACTGTCACCTTCACGCTACGAAAGGAGGCATAGATCACATCAATACCATCATAGCAATAGTTAACTTCATAATCTACAAGAGATCACAATCATAGCCTACGCCAAGTACTACACGATGCACACACTGTCACCATTACACCGTGCAGGAGGAATAAACTACTTTAATAAGATCACTAGAGTAGCACATAGATGAATAGTGATACAAAACTCATATGAATCTCAATCATGTAAGGCAGCTCATGAGATCATTGTATTGAAGTACATAGGAGAGAGATTAACCACATAGCTACCACAGCCCTTAGCCTCGATGGAGAACTACTCCCTCCTCATGGGAGACAACAACGGTGATGGAGATGGCGGTGGTGTCGATGGAGAAGCCTCCGGGGGCACTTCCCCGTCCCGGCGGCGTGCCGGAACAGAGACCTGTCCCCATATCTTGGCTTCGCGGCGGCGGCTCTGGAAGGTTTCTCGTACCGTGGCTTTTTCGTCTCGAAGTTTTAGGTCGAGGAGGCTTAAATAGGTGAAGAGGCGGCGTCGGAGGGGGTACGGAGCCGCCACACAATAGGGGGCGCGGCCCAGGCCCTGGCCGTGCCACCCCATGTGTGGGCCCCCTGTGGCCCCTCTCTGGCGGCTCTCGGGTGTTCTGGAAGCTTCATGCAATCCTAAGATGCTGGGCGTTGATTTCGTCCGATTCCGAGAATATTTCCTTACTAGGATTTCTGAAACCAAAAACAGCAGAAAACAACAACTGGCCCTTCGGCATCTCGTCAATAGGTTAGTTCCAGAAAACGCATAATAATGACATAAAGTATGCATAAAACATGTAGATATCATCAATAATGTGGTATGGAACATAAGAAATTATCGATACGTCGGAGACAGCATCCCCAAGCTTAGTTTCTGTCCCAGCACAACAACAAAGATAATTTCTGAGTGACATGCCATCATAACCTTGATCATACTATTGTAAGCATATGTAATGAATGCAGCGATCAAAACAATGGTAATGACATGAGTAAACAAATGAATCATAAAGCAAAGACTTTTCATGAATAGTACTTTCAAGACAAGCATCAATAAGTCTTGCATAAGAGTTAACTCATAAAGCAATAAATCAAAGTAGAGGTATTGAAGCAACACAAAGGAAGATTAAGTTTCAGCGGTTGCTTTGAACTTGTAACATGTATATCTCATGGATATTGTCAATGCAAAGTAATATAACAAGTGCAATATGCAAGTATGTAGGAATCAATGCACAGTTAACACAAGTGTTTGCTTCCAAGATAGAGAGAAATGGGTAAACTGACTCAACATAAAAGTAGAAGAATGGCCCTTCGCAGAGGGAAGCATTGATTGCTATATTTGTGCTAGAGCTTTAGTTTTGAAAACAAGAAACAATTCTGTCAACGGTAGTAATAAAGCATATGTATCATGTAAGTTATATCCTACAAGTTGCAAGCCTCATGCATAGTATACTAATAGTGCCCGCACCTTGTCCTAATTAGCTCGGATTACCTGGATTATCATCGCAATACATATGTTTTAACCAAGTGTCACAAAGGGGTACCTCTATGCCGCATGTACAAAGGTCTAAGGAGAAAGCTCGCATTGGATTTCTCGCTTTGATTATTCTCAACTTAGACATCCATACCGGGACAACATAGACAACATAATGGACTCCTCTTTAATGCATAAGCATTTAGCAACAATTAATGTTCTCATATGAGATTGAGGATATTTGTCCAAAACTGAAACTTCCACCATGATTCATGGCTTTAGTTAGCGGCCCAATGTTCTTCTCTAACATTATGCATGCTCTAACCATTCAACTAGTGGTAAATCGCCCTTACTTCAGACAAGACGGACATGCATAGCAACTCACATGATATTCAACAAAGAGTAGTTGATGGCGTCCCAGGAACATGGTTATCGCACAACAAGCAACTTAATAAGAGATAAAGTGCATAAGTACATATTCAATACCACAATAGTTTTTAGGCTATTTGTCCCATGAGCTATATATTGCAAAGGTAGAGGATATAAATTTAAAGGTAGCACTCAAGCAATTTACTTTGGAATGGCGGAGAAATACCATGTAGTGGGTAGGTATGGTGGACACAAATGGCATAGTAGTCGGCTCAAGGATTTTGGATGCATGAGAAGTATTCCCTCTCGATGCAAGGTTTAGGCTAGCAAGGTTGTTTAGAGCAAACACAAGTATGAACCGGTACAACAAAACTCACATAAAAGACATATTGCAAGCATTATAAGACTCTACACTGTCTTCCTTGTTGTTCAAACCCTTACTAGAAAATATCCAGACTCTAGAGAGACCAATCATGCAAACCAAATTTTAGCAAGCTCTATGTATTTCTTCACTAATAGGTGCAAAGTATATGATGCAAGCGGATGAAGCCTGGTGACCGGGTGTATACGTGAGCACGCGGTGAGAGACTGACATGTGTCCGACGGTGTTAGTTCTGCCGTGAGCTCGTCACAGACACGCACCTCCCCTCCTGCCTATTACTGTACCCCGTACTTAACAGTTAAGAACGAATCGGCCCGTACTTAACGCGACAAACCAGGGCCCCCGTCTGCGGCAAGCAAGAACAACCATGAGCAAAACGACGAGCCCATGGCGAGCTCTTCGCGGACGTCAGGTACGAGCCGGCGCGGAGTGGCTGCTCCTGGAGCAGCACGTGAGGGGCCGTGGGAGCTCGCGGACGGACGAGCGGCGGAATCGCGCCGGAATCAAGACGCGCTGGATTCGCTAGCCGGGGTCACGAAGAAGAAGCCAACCAACTCAAGAGGTCATCAGGAACCGCCGCCTTTCCCAGCACCCAACCGCATCGGAGCATCGCCCGCCTCTAGCTCGAGAAACAACCGAGAAATCCGCCGCCACTGATTCCTACCCAGGGTAGACTCGATTTCGTTCGAATTCTTGCAGGTGAAGCCGGGCGCAGCTTGAATTCGGGTGGAGGGGGCCGTCGAGGCTGGCGCGGATCCGCTCCCTTTCCCAGCAGCGGAGGCGGAGGCGCAGCCGGTGGTGGTGGGGGAAGGGCAGCCGGCGGTTGGGGGCCCTCAAGGATTGGCCGTGGACGCGACCTGCCGGCCCAAGTACCCCCAGCGCCGTGCGGCTCCTCTCGCGCGGTAGCATGCTCACAGTGGCGGCGTCCTCCCGCGCGGCTCGGTGCTCACAGGGACGGTGGCGACCTCCGGCGCGGCTCCGTGCTCGCGGCGACGGCGGCGGCGGCCTCCCGCGCGGCTCGGTGCTCACAGCGATGGCGGCGACCTCCGGCGCGGCTCCGTTCTCGCGGCGACGGCGGCGGCGGCATCCGGCGCGGCTCCGTGCTCGCGGCGACGGCGGCGGCAGCCTCCGTGCTCCTCCTCCTCTCTTCCCTGCTTCCTATCGTGATTCACAGACTCATGTTTGGTCGAGGGAAATCGGATAAGGTGGGGGTGGTGGTTGCCAGGGAGGAGCGAAAGAGATACAGAGCAGTTTGTTTGCCCCGCGCCGTTTGGCTCCGTTTGTGTGGCACGTATCTTAAAGCAAATCCAACGCTAACGGCTGCGTGCTCACGTATACACGCGGTTACCAAATCCACTCTCATGATGCAAGAGCTTAAACATGAGCACAACAATTGCCAAGTATCACATTATTTAAGACATCATACCAATTACTACATGTAGCATTTTCCGTTTCCAACCATATAACAATTAACGAAGCAGTTTCAACCTTCGCCATGAAAATTAAGAGCTAAGAACACATGTGTTCATATGAACCAGCGGAGCGTGTCTCTCTCCCACACAAGCATTTATTCAAACAAAAACAGAAACAAAAACAAACAGACGCTCCAAGTAAAGTACATGAGATGTGACCGAATAAAAATATAGTTTCAAGAGAAGGAACCTGATAATTTGTCGATGAAGAAGGGGATGCCTTGGGCATCCCCAAGCTTAGACGCTTGAGTCTTCTTGATATATGCAGGGGTGAACCACCGGGGCATCCCCAAGCTTAGAGCTTTCACTCTTCTTGATCATAGTATATCATCCTCCTCTCTTGATCCTTGAAAACTTCCTCCACACCAAACTCGAAACAACTCATTAGAGGGTTAGTGCACAATATAAATTGACATATTCAGAGGTGACACAATCATTCTTAACACTTCTGGACATTGCATAATGCTACTGGACATTAGTGGATCAAAGAAATTCATCCAACATAGCAAAAGAGGCAATGCGAAATAAAAGGCAGAATCTGTCAAAACAGAACAGTTCATATTGACGAATATTAAAATGGCACCAGACTTGCTCAAATGAAAATGCTCAAATTGAATGAAAGTTGCGTACATATCTGAGGATCATGCACGTAAATTGGCTTAATTTTCTGAGCTACCAAATTTTAGCAAGCTCTATGTATTTATTCATTAATAGGTGCAAAGTATATGATGCAAGAGCTTAAGCATGAGCACAACAATTGTCAAGTATCACATTATCCAAGACATTATACCAATTACCACATGTAGCATTTCCCGTTTCCAACCATATAACAATTTAACGAAGAAGTTTCAACCTTCGCCATGAACATTATGAGTAAAGCCTAAGGACATATTTGTCCATATGCAACAGCGGAGCGTGTCTCTCTCCCACACAATGAATGCTAGGATCCAACTTTATTCAAACAAAACAAAAACAAAAGCAAACAGACGCTCCAAGCAAAGTACATAAGATGTGACGGAATAAAAATATAGTTTCACTTGGGCATCCCCAAGCTTAGACGCTTGAGTCTTCTTGAAATATGCAGGGATGAACCACCGGGGCATCCCCAAGCTTAGAGCTTTCACTCTCCTTGATCATATTGTATCATCCTCCTCTCTTGATCCTTGAAAACTTCCTCCACACCAAACTCAAAACAACTCATTAGAGAGTTAGTGCACAATCAAAATTTACATGTTCAGAGGTGACATAATCATTATTAACACTTCTGGACATTGCACAAAGCTACTGAAAGTTAATGGAATCGAAAAATCCATCAAGCATATCAAAACAGGCAATGCGAAATAAAAGGCAGAATCTATCAAAATAGAACAGTTCGTAAAGACGAATTTCTAAGAGGCACCAGACTTGCTCAAATGAAAATACTCAAATTGAATGAAAGTTGCGTACATATCTGAGGATCACTCACGTAAATTGGCATAATTTTCTGAGTTACCTACACAGAATTCTGCCCAAATTCGTGACAACAAAGAAATCTGTTTCTGCGCAGTAATCCAAATCTAGTATCAACCTTGCTATCAAAGACTTTACTTGGCACAACAATGCAATAAAATAAAGATAAGGAGAGGTTGCTACAGTAGTAACAACTTCCAAGATACAAATATAAAACAAAATTGTTGTAGTAAAATAAACACATGGGTTATCTGCCAAGAAGTGCTTTCTTTATAGCCATTAAGATGGGCTCAGCAGTTTTAATGATGCACTCGCAAGAGATAGTATTTGAAGCAAAAGAGAGCATCAAGAGGCAAATTGAAAACAAATTTAAGCCTAACATGCTTCCTATGAAAAGGAATCTTGTAAATAAACAAGTTCGTGAAGAGCAAAGTAACAAGCATAGGAAGATAAAACAAGTGTAGCTTCAAAAATTTCAGCACATAGAGAGGTGTTTTAGTAACATGAAAATTTCTACAACCATATTTTCCTCTCTCATAATAACTTTCAGTAGTATCATGAGCAAACTAAACAATATAACTATCACATAAAGCATTCTTATCATGGGTCTCATGCATAAAATTATTACTCTCCACATAAGCATAATCAATTTTATTAGTAATAGTGGGAGCAAATTCAATAAAGTAGCTATCATCAAATATAGGAGGCATATTGTAATCATAATCAAATTTATCCTCCATAACAGGCGGCACCAAAAGACTACTATCATTATAATCATCATAAATAGGAGGCAAAGTATCATCAAAGTAAATTTCCTCCTCAATGCTTGGGGGACTAAAAAGATCATGCTCATCAAAACCAGCTTCCCCAAGCTTAGAATTTTCCATAGCATTAGCAACAATAGTGTTCAAAGCATTCATATTAATAACATTCCCATTAGCATGCATATAAAGTTCCATGGGTTTTTTAATTCTCTCTTCAAACACATCATGTCCTAATTCAAGATAAAGTTCATAAAGATCTCTCATATTTGTGTTGTTTTCCATTATGCCTAACTAGTGTAAACAAGAAACAAAAATATGCAATTGCAGGATCTAAAGGAAATAGCTTCGAGTACTTACAACGGCGGAAAATAGCTTAGTAGCCGAGATCCGGAGTGTGAGTACCTTTTACCTTTCCTCCCCGGCAACGGCGCCAGAAAAGTGCTTGCTGGCGTGTAGTTGACGAGGGAGGAAATGGTGTAGCTTTCCTTCGTTCCCCGACAACGGCGCCAGAAAAGTGCTTGATGTCTACGGGTGCTTCTATTCTTGTAGACAGTGTTGGGCCTCCAAGAGCAGAGGTTTGTAGAACAGCAGCAAGTTTCCCTTAAGTGGATCACCCAAGGTTTATCGAACTCAGGGAGGAAGAGGTCAAAGATATCCCTCTCATGCAACCCCGCAACCACAAAGCAAGAAGTCTCTTGTGTCCCCAACACACCTAATAGGTGCACTAGTTCGGCGAAGAGATAGTGAAATACAGGTGGTATGAATAAGTATGAGCAGTAGCAACGGCACCGAAAAGTGCTTTGCTGTCCAGGGCGTGTAGTTGATGGTGATAATATTGCAGACAGTACAGATGCAGTAAACAAGCAGCGATAGCAGTATTTAGGAACAAGGCCTAGGGATCATACTTTCACTAGTGGACACTCTCAACATTGATCACATAACAGAATAAATAGATAGATGCTAGACTCTACACCCTCTTGTTGGATAATGAACACCACTAACTGTGTAGGATTACACGAACCCTCAATGCCGGAGTTAACAAGCTCCACAATATTCGATGTTCATGTTTAAATAACCTTAGAGTGCATGACAGATCAACATAACCAAACCAAGTACTAACATAGCATGCACACTGTCACCTTCACGCTACGAAAGGAGGCATAGATCACATCAATACCATCATAGCAATAGTTAACTTCATAATCTACAAGAGATCACAATCATAGCCTACGCCAAGTACTACACGATGCACACACTGTCACCATTACACCGTGCAGGAGGAATAAACTACTTCAATAACATCACTAGAGTAGCACATAGATGAATAGTGATACAAAACTCATATGAATCTCAATCATGTAAGGCAGCTCATGAGATCATTGTATTGAAGTACATAGGAGAGAGATTAACCACATAGCTACCACAGCCCTTAGCCTCGATGGAGAACTACTCCCTCCTCATGGGAGACAGCAGCTGTGATGGAGATGGCGGTGGTGTCGATGGAGAAGCCTTCCGGGGCACTTCCCGTCCCGGCGGCGTGTCGAACGAGACTCCGTCCCCCAACTTGGCTTCGCGATGGCGGCGGCTGGAAGGTTTCTCGTACCGTGGCTTTTTCGTCTCGAGGTTTTAGGTCGAGGAGGCTTAATAGGCGAAGAGGCGGCATCAGGGGTACGAGCCGCACACACAGGGCGCGCGGCCCTGGGCCGCGCCAGCCCCATGTGTGGGCCCCTGTGGCCCCTCTCTCGGGTGTTCTGAAAGCTTCATGCAATCCTAAGATGTTGGGCGTTGATTTCGTGAGAATATTTCCTTACTAGGATTTATGAAACCAAAAAGCAGAAACACAACTGCCCTTCGGCATCTCGTCAATAGGTTAGTTCCGGAAAACGCATAATAATGACATAAAGTATGCATAAAACATGTAGATATCATCAATAATGTGGCATGGAACATAAGAAATTATCGATATGTCGGAGACGTATCAGCATCAAGGCAAGTTAGGCTGCTGTTGGGAGATCAAGACACGCTGCAAGGGGAGTCTCCACCTCCAATCTCTTTACTTTTTTTTGTCTTGCTTTACTTTTATTTACTTCTTTGTTTGCTGCATTATATCAAAACACAAAAAAATTAGTTGCTAGCTTTACTTTATTTGCTATCTTGTTCTCCATATTAAAAACACAAAAAAATTAGTTACTTGCATTTACTTTATCTAGTTTGCTTTATTTACTTTTGCTAAAATGGGTACTCCTGAAAATACTAAGTTGTGTGACTTCACAACCACAAATAATAATGATTTCTTATGCACACCTATTGCTCCACCTGCTACTACAGAATTCTTGAAATTAAACCTGCTTTACCGAATCTTGTTATGAGAGAGCAATTTTCGGTGTTAGTTCTGATGCTGCTGCTGCCCATCTTAATAATTTTGTTGAACTATGTGAAATGCAAAAGTATAAGGATGTAGATGGTGACATTATAAAATTAAAATTGTTTCCTTTCTCACTAAGAGGAAGAGCTAAAGATTGGTTGCTATCTCTGAAAAGAAGTATTGATTCATGGACTAAATGCAATGATGCTTTCATTGGTAGATATTATCCTCCTGCTAAAATTATATCTTTGAGAAGTAGCATAATGAATTTTAAACAATTGAATAATAAGCATGTTGCCCAAGCATGGGAAAGAATGAAATCTTTGGTTAAAAATTTCCCAACCCATGGACTGACTACTTGGATGATCATCCAAACCTTTTATGCATGACTGCATTTTTCTTCGCGGAACTTATTGGATTCAGCTGCTGGAGGTACTTTTATGTCCATCACTCTAGGCGACGCAACAAAGCTTCTTGATAATATGATGATTAATTACTCTGAATGGCACACGGAAAGAGCTCCACAAGGTAAGAAGGTAAATTCTCGAAGAAACCTCTTCCTTGAGTGATAAGATTGATGCTATTATGTCTATGCTTGTGAATGGTAGGACTAATGTTGATCCTAATAATGTTCCGTTAGCTTCATTGGTTGCTCAAGAAGAACATGTTGATGTGAACTTCATTAAAAATAATAATTTCAACAACAATGCTTTCGGAACAATTCTAGTAACAACTATAGGCCATATCCTTATAATAATGGTAACGGTTATGGTAATTCTTATGGGAATTCTTACAACAATAATAGGAATACACCCCCTGGACTTGAAGCCATGCTTAAAGAATTTATTAGTACACAAACTGCTTTTAACAAATCTGTTGAAGAAAAGCTTGGGAAAATTGATATACTTGCTTCTAAAGTCGATAGTCTTGCTGCTGATGTTGATCTTTTGAAATCGAAAGTTATGCCTAATGAAAATAATGATATTAAGTCATTTGCTACAGCAAACGCCATCCAAGTTAGAATTAATGAGAATATAAGATTGATGGCCGAATTGCGTGCTAGGTGGGAAAAAGAAGAAAATGCTAAAGAAGATAACATGGCTAAAGTTTGGACTCTTACCACCACTAGTAATGCTAATGATCCACATGTTGCTGCACCTCCTACTATCAATGGTAAAATAATTGGTGTTGGCAATGTTTCCACTTCTAATGCAAAGCCTGCAAAACTGTCGGAAACTGCTAAAACTGCTGAAACTACTGTGAAAAACTGCTGAAATTTTTTCCAGCATTGGGGACAATGATCCCATTGCTTTAGATCATAATGGTTTGGATTTTGATGATTTCCACATCTCTGAAGTTATAAAGTTCTTACAAAAACTTGCTAAGAGTCCTAATGCTAGTGCTATAAATTTGGCATTTACAAAACATATTACAAATGCTCTCATAAAAGCTAGAGAAGAGAAATTAAATCACGAAGCTTCTATTCCTAGGAAGTTAGAGGATGGTTGGGAGCCCATCATTAAGATGAAGGTCAATGATTTTGATTGTAATGATTTATGTGATCTTGGTGCAAGTATTTCCGTTATGCCTAGAAAATCTATAATATGCTTGACTTGCCACCATTGAAAAATTGTTATTTGGATGTTAATCTTGCTGATAATTCTACAAAGAAACCTTTGGGGAGAGTTGATAATGTTCGCATTACGGTTAACAATAACCTTGTCCCCGTTGATTTTGTTGTGTTGGATATTGAATGCAATGCATCTTGTCCCATTATATTGAGAAGACCTTTTCTTCGAACTGTTGGTGCTATTATTGATATGAAGGAAGGTAATATTAAATATCAATTTCCTCTCAAGAAAGGTATGGAACACTTCCCTAGAAAGAGAATGAAGTTACCTTTTGATTCTATCATTAGAACAAATTATGATGTTGATGCTTCATCTCTTGATAATACTTGATACACACTTTCTGCGCCTAGCTGAAAGGCGTTAAAGAAAAGCGCTTATGGAAGACAACCCATAATTTTACTACTGCACTTTTATTTTATATTTGAGTCTTGGAAGTTGTTACTACTGTAGCAACCTCTCCTTATCTTAATTTTGTTGCATTGTTTTGCCAAGTAAAGTCTTTGATAGTAAGGTTCATACTAGATTTGGATTACTGCGCAGAAACAGATTTCTTGCTGTCACGAATCTGGGCAGAATTCTGTGAGAAACTCGAAAATTCTGAAAATTTACGTGAGTGATCCTCAGATATGTACGCAACTTTCATTCAATTTGAGTATTTTCATTTGAGCAAGTCTGGTGCCTCTTAGAAATTTGTCTTTACGGACTGTTCTGTTTTGATAGATTCTGCCTTTTATTTCGCATTGCCTGTTTTGCTATGCTTGATGGATTTTTCTATTCCATTAATTTCAGTTGCTTTGTGCAATGTCCAGAAGTGTTAAGAATGATTATGTCACCTCTGAATATGTGAATTTTGATCATGCACTAATCCTCTAATGAGTTGTTTTGAGTTTAGTGTGGAGGAAGTTTTCAAGGATCAAGAGAGGAGGATGATACAATATGATCAAGGAGAGTGAAAGCTCTAAGCTTGGGGATGCCCCGGTGGTTCACCCCTGCATATTTCAAGAAGACTCAAGCGTCTAAGCTTGGGGATGCCCAAGTGAAACTATATTTTTATTCCGTCACATCTTATGTACTTTGCTTGGAGCGTCTGTTTGCTTTTGTTTTTGTTTTGTTTGAATAAAGTTGGATCCTAGCATTCATTGTGTGGGAGAGAGACACGCTCCGCTGTTGCATATGGACAAATATGTCCTTAGGCTTTACTCATAATGTTCATGGCGAAGGTTGAAACTTCTTCGTTAAATTGTTATATGGTTGGAAACGGGAAATGCTACATGTGGTAATTGGTATAATGTCTTGGATAATGTGATACTTGACAATTGTTGTGCTCATGCTTAAGCTCTTGCATCATATACTTTGCACCTATTAATGAATAAATACATAGAGCTTGCTAAAATTTGGTTTGCATAATTGGTCTCTCTAAGGTCTAGATAATTTCTAGTAAGGGTCGAACAACAAGGAAGACGGTGTAGAGTCTTATAATGCTTACAATATGTCTTTTATGTGAGTTTTGCTGTACCGGTTCATACTTGTGTTTGTTTCAAATAACCTTGCTAGCCTAAGCCTTGTATCGAGAGGGAATACTTCTCATGCATCCAAAATCCTTGAGCCAATAACTATGCCACTTGTGTCCACCATACCTACCTACTACATGGTATTTCTCCGCCATTCCAAAGTAAATTGCTTGAGTGTGATACGTCCAAAACGTATCTACTTTCCCGAACACTTTTGCTATTGTTTTGCCTCTAATCTGTGTATTTTGGATACAACTAACACGGACTAACGCTGTTTTCAGCATAATTGCTCTGGTGTCTTGTTTTTGTGCAAATTCAACTTTCGGGAAAATCCTCGGAATTTATACCAAAGGGCTATTTTACCGAAGACTCACGGAGCCGAAGGGCAAGCTCGGGGAAGGCCCAGCCCCCGACACTAGGTCGGCGCGCCCGAGGGGGCGCGCCGCCCTAGTGTGTGGCCCCGGCTGGCCTCCGACGCCCTCCTCGACTACTTAAAGCTTCGATCTAAAAACCGAGGCACGAAGTCGAAGTCGCGTAAACCCTCCGAACGCCGCCACATCGCGAAACTCCGTCTCGGGACCAGAAACTCCGTTCTGGCACCCCGGACGGGGAATTGGAGGAGATCATCGCCATCATCACCACCGACGCCTCTCCATCGACAAGCAATGCTTCCCCCATCTATGTGTGAGTAATTCCCCCGCTGTAGGCTGAAGGGGATGGTAGAGATTGGATGAGATTGGTCATGTAATAGCATAAGATTGTTAGGGCATAGTGCCTAGTGTCCGTAATTGGTACTTTGATGATATTGTTGCAACTTGTTATGCTTAATGCTTGTCACTAGGGCCCGAGTGCCATGATCTCAGATCTGAACATGTTATTATTTTATCATGATATGCATTGTTTTATGATCTTACCTGCAAGTTGTATACACATGTCGCTGTCCGGAACCAAAGGCCCCGAAGTGACAGAAATCGGGACAACCGGAGGGAATGGCGGTGATGTGAGGATCACATGTGTTCACGGAGTGTTAATGCTTTGCTCCCGTCTATTAAAAGGAGTACCTTAATATCCAGTAGATTCCCTAGAGGCCCGGCTGCCACCGGCTGGTAGGACAAAAGATGTTGTGCAAGTTTCTCATTGCGAGCACGTACGACTATATACGGAACACATGCCTATGGATTGCTTTGTACTTGGACACCGTTTTATTATTATCTGCAAATGCCCTGCTTGATTGTTACATGAGTTTCTCTCATCCATGCAACGCCCGTCATCCATCCGTGTGCCTACAGTATTTTAATCCTGCTGTTTACTATAATCACTACTGCTATCTCTATTACAACTCCATCTATAAACATCGATAAACTCTGCGAGCAAGTCTGTTTCCAGGTGCAGCTGAATTGACAACTCTTAAGGCTTTCAAGTATTCTTTGTCTCCCCTTGTGTCGAATCAATAATTGGGTTTTACTTCTCGAAGACTGTTGCGATCCCTATACTTGTGGGTTATCAAGACTGTTTTCTGGCGCCGTTGCCGGGGAGCATAGCTTTATTTGGAGGTTCACTTGGATTGATATTGTTCGCTGCAAATTCTCCATCATGGGTAAATCTCGCGATCCTAAAGTCGCCATATTACCATCCACTACAAGAAAAGGTACAACTCTGAGTACCTCTGCTACTCTTGATTCACCATCTGTGATAAGTCAATTTGTTTCACCACCGCAAGCTTCACTTGCTGGTACTTCTGCTGAATCTGAAAACTCTCATAATATTGATAATGTTTCTGCTGTGCTTGATGATAGTGGTTCATTGGGATCCTTTCTAGATGCTACAATTGCTAGGTCTAGACAAATTGAAAATACTGAAACTCCTAATGTTGCTACACCTGTTAATTCACCTGAACTTGATTATCCTAGTGATGATCCTGATGAGGATTATGTGGAGTTTAATGATGATTTTATTGATAGATGCAATGCTACTGCTGATGCAAGAAAAATTAAAAGTTTCTCGCTAAGTATAGTCAGGATAAAGATATAAGATACTCTTGATCCTACTAAAGCCACATCTCACAGGAAAGATGATATGAGATAAGTCACTTGCTGATCTTATCTCATATACTGCATATATGTGAGATAAGCACCCTTTTGTGGTACTGAAAAAGAAAGTGCTGTAGAACACATGAATGAACTTTCTTCTATGAGTAGCTTGTTTTCTGATGATGTCAAGATGCGTACTTATTTTGTTGCTAAAATTTTTCCTTTCTCATTAAAGGATGATGCTAAAACTTGGTATAATAATTTGCCTCCTGGTTCTATTAAAAGTCCAACTGATTTGCTTGATGTTTTCTTTCGGAAATACTTTCCTGCTAGTGCTCAACATGCTGCTTTACAGAAAATTTATAGCTTTGACCAGGAAGATGGAGAGAAATTGCCTGAAGCTTGGGCAAGATTTTGCTCTCTTATCAGAGCTCGACCTGGACATGATTTGGAAAAGCATGATTTACTTGATATATTCTATAGTGGACTAACCGTTGAGTCTAGAGCATATTTGGATAGTTGTGCTGGTTGTGTTTTCAGGAAAAGAACTCCAGATGAAGCTGAAGAATTATTGGCTAAAATAGGCCGGAATCATGATGATTGGACTACACCTGAACCAACTCCAACGCCAATATTGAAGAAGAGGGGTTTGATTAAATTAAATGATGAAGATATGAGGGAAGCCAAGAAGTCTCTTAAGGAGAAAGGTATTAAATCCGAAGATGTGAAGAATCTACCTCCCATAGAAGATTTATGTGAGATAATTCCCCCTTCATCCATGATTGAGGTAAACTCTCTTCAACGCTTTACTAGGGAAGATGTATTCAAAACCTCCTGCTCAATGTTTAGATGAGTTTGATAATTATATTGTTAAGCAAGAAAATTTTAATATGAGAGTAGAGAATCATCTAATGGAAAATTCTCAAGCTATTAGCAATTTGCATGATATTGTGGAGAGAACCTCCAATGATGTTAAGATGCTTGTTAAACATTTTCAAATGGTTCAAACTCAAATTGATCAACTCACTAAAGTGCAAAATGACTTGTTAAAAAATAATTCTAAAGAGAAACATGCTTATGAAGTAACAACTAGAGGCGGTGTTTCTACCCAGGATCCTCTATATCCTGAAGGGCATCCCAAAATAATTGAACAAGATTCTCAACGAATTGAATCTAGTGCTCCTTCTAAGAAAAAGAAGAAGAAACATAAAAATGTTGTAGAATCCTCTGAACCTTTTAATGATCCTAATAGTATTTCTATTTCTGATGCTGAAACTGGTGGTAATGAACATGATAATGATAATGATAATGATAAGAATGATGCTTCTGATAAAGAAGAAGAAGACCTGAAAAGCATGCTAAAAATAAAAAGTATACTAAAGAAGATTTTATTGCTAAGAAACATGGTAATGAAAGGGAACCTTGGGTACAAAAGCAAATGCTTTTCCTGCTAAGAAACTAAAATCAAAGGAAGAAGAACACTATAATAAATTTTGCGATTGGATGAAACCTTTATTCTTGCAAATCCCTTTGACGGTGCTATTAAATTGCCTCCTTATTCAAAGTATATGAAAGATATTGTCACTAACAAAAGGAAAATTCCTAATGAGGAGATTTCCACTATGCTTGCTAATTACTCTTTCAATGGCAAAGTTCCAAAGAAGTTGGGCGACCCAGGTATACCTACTATTCCTTGTTCTATTAAGAATAATTATGTTAGAACTGCTCTATGTGACTTGGGAGCCGGTGTTAGTGTTATGCCTTTTTCTCTTTATAAGAGACTAGTAAAAATGCCCGTGCGTTGCACTGGGTAAAAAAAAATCTATTTTTGAACAGAAAATTGATCCAAAATTTATCACAAAATCGATGGACCTAGACAACTCTAGCTCCAGTTTAGCCTTTCAACTCAATCCTTAATTTATTTCGAGGTGACATGTGCAGGTATGAACTATTTCAACTTTTGAAATTTAAATAGTGTTTCATGTTTTTGTAAATTAGATGCGCCTACACCCAGTTTTTCCATCATATTTTCATACTACAAAAAGTGAACGTTATCTTTTGTACGCTCAAAATAAGCTTTGAAATAACGGAAGCTAGTCAAAGTTCAAAATTAAGTTACATCTCTTTCAAACAAAATATATCTGACTCTGCATGCCCCTGTCCCACGTATTCATGTGGAAAGTATCTACTGCAAGACATGCTCCAGGATGTCTCTGCATCTATTCCTTCAGCTGGGTATTCTCCCTTTGTGACTTGTCAGCCAAAGATTTACTGCTTATATAGTGCACCAGGTGAGGTAGCTAGTGTCAAGCACGGTCGGCCACCTGAAAGGCTCCAACTGGCTAGCGTCTGCACGAAGCGCCGTACTGTCCATGTCTCCTGCTTGGACTCAAGCTCGCCGCCATAGCTCGCCAGCATGTTTCTCATGCAGGCAACGGCCGCGAAATCACTCGCACGTCCATCTCCGGATTCCAGTGCGCCAGAATGGCCCCCCGCGCGTAAGAGCATCCCCACTCGTCTCCCCGACGAGGCCCCCGAGCGACGTTTTTTCCATCCGGATGGTAAAATTCGGCCCAATCGCGCCCCCGGTTCCTCGTTTTCGTTCGGATTTGGCCCTTCATCCATCCGGCGAGCCCACGCCATCCCCGGTCCCCCGGGGAGCTATCGGGGAGTCCGGACGAGTGAAAAGCGGGGAAGGGCCCGATCTGTCGGCGACTCGACACACGAACCCCACCGCCACCTCGCTCAAAATCTCCCCCACCCCTCGTATCTCTCTCGCCGCCGGCACCACCCCGCCGGCTTGTTGCCCAGATTCCGCCGTCCCTCCTTCCCCACCTGCCTATATTCCGCCGTCTTTCGACGACGGCCTATCTGGCTGCTCTTCCGCCGGCCTGTTTTCCGACTTTGGCCTGCTCCTCTTGCCTCGACCACGCCCGTCAGGTGTTCGTCCATTTGCCTCGCCGGCCATGGACTCGGACGAAGAGGAGGAGCAGATGTTCGTCGAGCTTATGCGAGAAGAGATGGCAGCCGCCGCCCAAGACGAGGAGCACATGATGATCCTCGGTTGCTTATCAAGCATGTACGCCGGGGTGGCAACTGGTCGACGTGGTGGGTCGGCACCAGGTCGCCGGAAGTGCAAGCCGAGACAACGAATGGAGGGCTACTGCATGTTGTACGCCGACTACTTCGCCGACAATCCATTGCACGGTGAGACTGTTTTCCGGCGTCGTTTCAGGATGAGCAGAAAGCTATTTCTGCAAATTGTGTATGCCATCCGAGACTTTGACCCCTACTTCAGATGCAAGGCGGATTGCACTGGCTTGGTTGGATTTTCGTCACTGCTGCCAGTGGCTATGACAGTGTGCGATGACTTCTGTTGGTGCTTCATTTGTTTTAGCACTTGTTAAACATTGTACTTATTTTTGCTGAATTGTTGTTTCAGCAATTTTCTAACTCTTCGCCGAACTTGTTAAGTTTTATGTCGAATTTGTTTGAAATATGTCAAATGGGCGAGTTTGGGGGTTTCCTGGGGGGGGCGGCTGGAACTTCGGCGCTCCCCAGGCCAAATTTTCCTCCAATCCGGACGAAAATTTCGCCTGATTTAGGCGTGGGAAGGGCCAACGAGTGAAGATGCTCTAAGCGCTGACACGCACTCGTTTGGTCTGAGCGCCGTCTCCAAGCTCAATGTAGCTCAAGATCCACGACCGTCGGTATCGTCTCGCCGGTCGCGTCGCGAGCAAGGTCGAAGCCAAACGCCATGCGCCGTTCGAGTTCCGCACGTACGTGTTCAAGACACGTTCCACGAACCGGGCAAGTGCGGGGTCGTCGAGGTTTGGGGGCCGTCTGCGCGTAGCTGCCGTGCATGCCTCAAACCCTGGGTGGCGTCCATGTAGGGTCGAGGTGACGGAGGTTGGTGATCCCACATATTTCCTTCTTTTCCTGCTACCTTTTCCTTGTGGGTACTTGGCATACAGTGCAAACAGCGATCTAAATAGTAGCTACCTGCGAGACCTTCAAAAATCCTTGTCACCTGTGCTGGCTGTCGGTGCATCAGGCTTTGCCGAGGGTAGTTCCGGTGCAACACATGATATTGTTGTTTATAAGCGTCATGCCCGGCAGCCAATCTGGGCCTGGGCACCATGGGGTGCAGCTGGGCAAGTCACCGGCTGAACGCAGTGGTGCAGCATAACCCCCAGCTGCTCGCGCTTGGGGAAAATAAGATCAGGTGGTCGTGACTGTGCGTGTTTGCATGACGGTTTTGTAATTGGAACGCCGCGGCTAACCTGCAAATATCGGCACCGAGCACTCGATTTATAACACCTGGAAGAGCTGGTCGAAGTCGAGACGACGGCGCTCATTGCACTAGTAGAAAAACGTCCATTCTTACCGGTTCCAGAGGGGCATTCGTACCGGTTTTGCAACCGGTATAAAACTTCCGGCACTAAAGCCCCCTTTCGTACCGGTTGCTTACGAACCGGTATAAAAGGGGCCTCCACGTGGGCCACCAGGAGAGCTCGGGCTAAGGATCTTTGGTACCGGTTGGTAATACGAACCGGTACCAAAGGTTCCCCCCGCGGCAGGGAATTTGCCCAAATCTCTGCCGCGGCAGAGAATTGGCTTTTTAGGGTTTTGGAGAGGTTTAGGGATATCGGTTTGTTTCATATCGCGTCGATGCACCAGAAACGCGTTTGGGTTTAGGTAGTACATGAAGATCAAGATGATGCATAGCAAGTTGGTGCATATAATATAACACACATGTTATTGCATAAGATCGCAAATTAAGTAGCACTATGCATGAAGATCGATCTTCATGCATAGTGGTACTCTCCGAGGCGTACTCTATATATGTCTATTACATGTAGCATAGTGGTACTCTTCGAGTCAACTATATATGTAACATGTACATCTTCATTCATAGTGGTGCTCTGCGAGTGGTGGTATGACGTCCCGAAGGAAAAATCCCGCCAATTCCTCGCCTATTGCTATGAAGCGGTCATCGATTGAGAGCTTGTTCCGCTTTCTTGCCAACTATAAAAGAATAAGATACAAATGAATACATGAAACAACTATTACTGAAACTCAGCACAACTTATGATAACAAAACAAATTTGTGAAGATTGTTTTTGTACCTCTTTATTTCTTTCATTATTCGTTCTCTCGTTGACAATTCTGCGGATGTACTCGCAAACGAAGAATCCACAGAGATCGGTCCCCGGAGGTTGTTGCGGGCATTTCTTTACAAGAATATAATTCAATCAAACAATAGTCAAGTATGATAATTAAAAGGTGTGTGGACCTAGGTAGTACTACTTACTTTCGCACGCCATCGCAGCTTCGGTGTCCATTCACGGGACGTATCTTCCTTGATGAAAGTTTGCCATACGCTGCTCGACAAAAGAAAATGCATAAAAGAGTCATCAATTAGTTCAAAGCAGGAAATTAACGAAACAAACCGATAAGAATTAAAATTACCTTCTGAGCATTAAAAAACAAGACACGTATAGATCCTTTTTTTTGCTTAGTGAGTCCAAGACTTCAACTTCTCCAATTTCCAAATTGATGACGAGAAGAATAAAGTGAAACCTACGCACGTTTCAATATGTAGTGTCATATACATAAGTCATTAGTTAAAATTTTGACATACGGTGAGCAAAATATAATGTGTTATAAGACAGTAAGACTCACTCGAAGTTGTAAGGCCAAAGTATTAGCTTTTTGTCACGTTGTCGCTTCAAAAACCTTAGCAAAGTCTGCGGTGTATCCTTGTTATAGAGGGGATTCTCTATGGTTTTAACATGCATTGTGTTCGGGTCAATGAACCCAATGTCTGTGATATCGTCCCTTTTGCATTCGAGCATCTTCGATCTGCATAATATAGCGCACAAAAGATTATAATCTGCAGACAATGAACGACTTCTCAAATTAAATAAATAAATCACTTACAGACAATAGCAACTGATGATTGATTTGTCGAGGGCCCGGAGATTGTATAACTGAAAGAGTTCGGCGAAGTCAACGTTCACACAGTACTCCTGGAAGTAGTGCTCTTCCCTAACTCGCACCATGATAGTCTGGATCCCTTCCTTTGAGGCCTTAAGGTACCACGAATGCAAGTTACGCATACATGTTGGTACCTTCCTGAGATTCTCGACCAAATCTTTCCCTTGAACAAACTGATATGCTCGTTCAGCGAAGGCGTAATCAGTTGCGTCTTGTCGAGAACTTTGAACGGTCTTCCCGTCAAACACCTTGAGAGGGGCGACCGATTGAACGGGTTGTTGTCCGAGCTGGTAGACACTGTGTATCCCTTTTATCTCCCTGATACCCGATTGAACGGGTTTTGTCGCCTCGATCATCTTGTCATACGACCTTTCAATAGAACGCGCATAGTCAGATGGCGGCGATGGTACAGGGTCATATAGATTGTCAACGGTACGCACAACTTTCTCCCGATCTAGTGTCTTCTCGAAAGGTATCTCTGGCACTTTCGGTGCAAAAAATTTCTTCACCTCGGCCTGAACGGCCTCCGCGTTTTCCTCTGGAGTTTTTTCCCAAGGTAACTTCTCAGTAGGCGGCAGTTGTTTCTCCTTTCTAGCTTTCTTCCTAGGCGGCGTACCGTTCCGCTTAACGGACGCTGTCTTACGCGGAGGATCTCGAGATGGTGGACTCACGCTGGGGTCCCTCTCAGGTAGGTGTGGACTTGGCTGCTCACCAGGACTGCCACCAGGAGGAGTCGATGGCATTTGCTGCTCATGTGTAGGAGTCGGTGGCCTTTGCAAAAGGACGACGTACTTCTTCGGCCATAGGGCGAAACCGTGCTTGACATCGGCCAGTGTCCTCTCATCTTCACCTCTAGGAATATCAAGCTCCACTTTTTCAAAACCCGAAACAACTTCATCCACCCCGACACGAACACAACCAGGTGGAATGGGCATATGATGGTGCATTGCTCCATCTTCACTTGGGTACACATAGCCGACCGCCACCTTAACAGACGCGGTCCTGATTAACATATGTAGCTCGCAATCTGTCTTCTCCGTGACATAATCCACGGGGTAGCTTCCTCCACATCCGTCAAGATGCGAGGAACCGACACTGCTTCTTCGCTGAGATGGGGCAGCATCGGCTTGTGGATCCTGTAGAAACAGCGGCTGATCAGGTGCCCTCTGATTTCTCTCAAGAGCCTCCACCCTAGTTAACAATTCCGTTACAATGTCGGCGTCCTTCTTCTTCTTTCGCGAACGGCTTCTATAAGTGTCAGCGCTGTCCGGCCACGCTTCCTTCATGGTGAGACCTGGGCGAGCTCGTACCCGTCCAACATGTTCAGGGTTCCCCAGAGCGAGTGTCAGCTCGTCATTCTCTCGATCGGGAATGTACTCTCCCTTTCTGACCTTTTCAATTGCATCTACAAGCTTCGGTACAATTGCCTCAATTTTTTCCTTCCATTTTCCCTTCGCAACGATCAACCCTGTCTTTGGGTCCAACCCTGCCCCATGAGCGAACAACCAGAACTTGGACCGTTCGGGCCAGTCCCATGTCTGTGGAGTGATTCCATGATCAATCAGTTTATTCTCAAACGCTGTCCACTTCGGAATGGCACTCTTGTAGCCACCTGACCCCAAATGATGCGGAAGTTTCTTCTTTGCAGCATTTTCGGTATTTTTCTTCGATCGGGACACAAAAGTAGACGATTTCTTATAATCCTTAAATGCGGCCCAGTGATCTTTTATCTTCACTAGATTATCATCGAATACTGGATCTTCATTCTTATATTTGTCCCATAAATTTTTCTTGAAGGTCTGGAATTGTATGGCCATCTTCTTCCATGTCCATTCCTTGACTTTATTCTTCTGGCCTTCCGTCATGTCTTCCGGTAGGCTGAACTTTGTCATGAGCGTGTCCCAAAGAAATTTTTTCATCGCGTCGTTGACATAACTAGCACCACTCTCCGGGTTCTTCGGCTTATGCCACTCTTGAATGCTGATCGGTACATGGTCCCTAACAATAACTCCGGATTGACTTGTAAATTTGCGGCAAAACTCCTTGGGCTGCACTGGTTCACCATTATCCTTGAATGCCGTGAGGGCTAACCTGCCCTCGCCCTTTAGCACCCGCGTCGGGCCTCGTTTTGATCTAACAGACTTGCTCGATGATCCAGAAGGCTAAAAGAAAAAATTATTCGTTAATAAGTGCAATACAAATAAATGAATGCATCTAGGGATGAACATATAGACTAATTGATACATAGATATACACCTCGCCGGAGTTTGTGATGGACACTTCGTTGTCTCTTCTAATTTGTTCAGACTCAAGTCCCTCGCCGAAATCATTCAGAAAGTCTTGGAAATCGTTGTCATCTCCATCGTCGGGTTCCGGACCACGGGCACTCTCATAGATCAATTGCTGCACCGCTTCTTCCCCCTCCTCATCTCGGACGAAGGTGCCGTCCTCCATACCTCAATGTCACTGCAAAATTAAGAAAGCAATTAGAAAACAATTCAAATGAAGAAAACAATAACCCTAACCCTAACACTCGGCGCTACTCGTCTCGCTCTTCTCTTTTTCTCGACCCTAACCCTAACACTCGGCGCGCTCTTCTCTCTATGTCGCGGCGGCACCGCCACGGACTCGGCACCGCTACGGACCCTAACCCTAACACTCGGCGCTCCTCCTCTCGCTCTTCTCTCTTTTTCTCGACCCTAACAGTGAGAAACACCTTTTTTCAGTGAAGCAAGAGGTACTAGCAAACATTTTTAGTCTTCACATTATACGATGAAGAGAATTAGATATATCCAACATAAAAAAGCAGAGCTATATTGACACGAAACGCCTTGTTTTACCTACCATATCAACGTCTCTATCCAGGTTATAATTCAAACCTCCACCGCACGCCGTCGCCCTCCACCGGACCGAGATGGCGTCCGCAGTTTACTAGCTACGCTCAACACCCCGGAGTCAGACGACCTGCCATCCTCAAAAGCCCCTCGGCTCCCGCGCACAACCCCGCCACAAGAAAAACAGAGCAAATATCCCGCCGCAATCAATCCTCGTCTCGCCGCAAATCCATACCACCACCGCCGCCGTCAACGTGGTCTCCGACGTACTCCGCAATTTCAGTTTATCCATGGCTGCGCTCTCCACCGACGCCGTCCGCCCCTCCACTGCCTCCGGCTCCACCTCCGCGCGCTCCGGCTATCCCGAGTGGGTCCTGCTCACCAAGACGGCCCGTATCTCGGCCGACCAGAACGCGACCACCGCAGCCTGCCGCACGCGGGATGGCCAGGCCGTCGCGGTGTCCTGCTAGCTCGCCGATCCGCCGAACGTCTCCCACTTCTCCGTGCACTGCCCCGGCATCGAAGACGAGGACTGCGCCGACCCGCCGCCCTTCATCATCGCCGCCGAGGGAGCAGCGTCGCAGCGTGCGGCGTGGCGTGGCGGGCGTCGACCTCGTGGGGGCATTTCATCGAACAAGTTAGGGCCGGGGAGCGGGGGCGTGTGCAAGGCGGTCGGGAGCGGGCGTCTGCATCGGCGAGGCGGACGGCGGTGTCGGCGAGGTGGTCTCGCGGCGGCGCACGCGCAGCGGGAGAGCGGCGGCGGCGCAGCTGCCGGAGGAGGAGGGGAGAGGGGCGCTCACCTTGGCCGGGTTGCGACGCGCGGAGGAGGGAGAGCGGCTGGCGACGGTGTGGGCGACGGCGACGGCGCGTCAGCTCTGCGCGTCGACGACGGCGGCGAAGATGGCGACGGCGTGGGAGCACGCGTGGGCGACGGCGACGGCGTGGGCGCGGCGTGGGCGCGGCGTGGGCGTCTGTGGAGGATTTGGGGGATTTGGCGGTGCGGCTAAGTCAAAAGGAGAGGAAACCCCCTTTGGTACCGGTTGGTACCACCAACCGACGAAAGACCTTTCGTCCGGTTGGTGGTACCAACCGTCCAAAGGGTTTTTTTTTTGTTTTCTTTTTTCTTTTACTGTTTTCTTTTCTTTTCTTTTCTTTTTCTTTTTTCTTTTTCTGTTTCTTCTTTTCTGTTTCTTTTTTCTTTTCTTTTGTGTTTCTTTTCTTTTCTTTTTATTTTCTATTTCTTTTCTTTTCTATTTCTTTTCTATTTCTTTTCTATTTCTTTTTCAATTTCCGTTTGTTTTCTTTTCTATTTCTTTTCTTATATTTCTTTTCTATTTATTTTCTATTTATTTTTTCTTTTTTTTCTTCTTTTTCTTTTCTTTTCTGTTTCTTTTTCTTTTCTTTTGTGTTTCTTTTCTTTTCTTTTTATTTTCTATTTGTTTTCTATTTCTTTTTCCTTTTCCGTTTGTTTTCTTTTCTATTTCTTTTCTATAACCTTTTTTCTATTTCTTTTCTATATATTTTCTAATTCTTTTTCTTTTTATATATTTTCTATTTCTATTCTTTACTCCCGCCACGACGCCGTCCGCGCGGGAAACTTTCCCGCCACGACGTCGCGCGGGAAACTTTCCCGCCACGACGCCGCGCGGGGAGAAAAAAGGCGGGAAAGAAAGGCGGGAATAAAATTAAAAGTACATAGCTAAACTGAAAATTAAGATACATGGCCAGATTTGACTGTTGGAGTCATTCAGTCATACTCGTGCCTAGCCCTATAGTAGTCGCCACTGTAGTCGTCGTAGTCGCCGTCATCATCGTCGCTGGCATCGGGGTCGCGGTACTCGAACGTCGGCGGGTGAGCACGCGTGGGCTGGGACTGAGGGTAGCGCAGGCGGGGGCCACGGTAGGCCATGACGCCCTGGAGAGTCCGGCCGCGCCACCACAGCCGACGGCCGGCCTCGTTGAAGTTCGGAGGAGGCGGGCCGCCCTCCTCGTGCCTGGCAAGCGCCCTCTCACGCCGATTGATGAAGAAGCTTTCCCAAGTCGGGCTGTAGTCGGGATGCCACTGGGGATTCCTCCGCTGCTCTGGCGTGAGCTCGAAGTAGTAGTGGTTCGTGATGGCCATCTCGCGCGCCACACCTAGAGGGACAGGAGGGACCGGTACGCCTCCGACGCTCAGCAACCAGCCGGTAGGGACGCGGTAGCCCGGCGGGCAGGGGTAGTTCGACGCGCAAAGCGCCTCCGCCTCCCGGAGGGTTAGAGATACGATGGAAGCCATGTGACCTGGTGATGAGGTTTGCAGATATGAGTCTAGATGTGATATGTAAATGGAGGCCAAGCCAACATATATATAGTGAAAAAATGGCGGGAGGACGGAGGCGGGAAGCAGTGGAAAGCGCGGGAAGAAAATAGGCGGGAAGACAGAGGCGGGAACCGGTGGAAAGCGCGGGAAGAAAATAGGCGGGAAGACAGATCGAGGCAAACCTTTAGTACCGGTTGGTGGGTGCAACCGGTACTAAAGCTGTCGGCAGGATAAGGACGCCCTGCTCGATGAGATAAAGTATGTAGCGCACGACGCCCTGTCGGTGGGATAAGGACGCGTGGGTAACCTTTAGTACCGGTTGGTGGGTGCAACCGGTACTAAAGCTGTCGGCGGGATAAGGACGCCCTGCTCGATGAGATAAAGTATGTAGCGCACGACGCCCTGTCGGTGGGATAAGGACGCGTGGGTAACCTTTAGTACCGGTTCGTGTCTGCAACCGGTACTAAAGCTGTCGGCAGGATAAGGACGCTCTGCCTATAAAAGGAGCATCGATACACCATGGGAAGCAGCTCAACAAGCCAACATGGATGGAGAGTTTCATCACCATGGATGGAGGAAAGGGTTGGGAAATCTCCCGTGGCGGAACTTGTCGAAGATGCCCTTGGTGCACACGCCCTATGGCATCTTCGGAAGTTCCGCCTCGGAAAAATTTCCCTGCAAGCCCGTGGAAGACTCCATCTCCTCTAACAATGTTGGGGAAAGGGTTGGGAAATCTCCCGTGGCGGAACTTGTCGAAGATGCCCTTGGTGCACACGCCATATGGCATCTTCGGAAGTTCCGCCTCGGAATTTCCCTGCAAGCCCGTGGAAGACTCCATCTCCTCTAACAATGTTGCGGAAAGGGTTGGGAAATCTCCCGTGGCGGAACTTCTCGAATATGCCCTTGGTGCACATGCCCTATATATGGCATATTCGGAAGTTCCGCCTCGGAAAAATTTCCCTGCAAGCCCGTGACTTAACTAGTAAAACAAGCCAACCATCTCCATTGTTAATATCTTACATACAGTAACATCATTACACAAAAGTGATTTCCATATTGAGATACACAAGTTATACTCCATCTCCTCTAGTCTTCTGAGTTTTCTTCGCCCGTTTCCCTTTCTTCTTACTGCGACGCAACCATGGACAATCTTCATTGTTTAAGATGATGCTTGGGTCAATTTTTACCTTGAAGGGTGGAATATCGTCAAACTTATTATAATCTTCTGACATGTCTGTCTTGTCCTCTACTCCCACGATGTTTCTTTTTCCTGAAAGAACTATGTGCCGCTTTGGCTCATCGTATGATGTGTCCTCTTGCCTTTCTTTTCTTTTTTTCGGTTTGCTAGACATATCCTTCACATAAAAAACCTGAGCCACTTCACTGGCTAGGACGAATGGTTCGGTGTCGTACCCTAGATTCTTGAAATCCACTGTAGTCATTCCGTACTGCGGGTCTACCTGTACCCCGTCTTTCAGGTTGAACCATTTACACCGGAACAAAGGGACCTTGAAATTAGGTCCATAGTCAAGTTCCCATATCTCCTCTATGTACCCATAATATGTGACCTTGTTCCCATTGCCATCTTCTGCATCAAAGCGGACACCACTGTTTTGGTTGGTGCTCTTTTTGTCTTGGGCGAAAGTGTAAAATGTGTTCCCATTAATCTCGTACCCTTGAAAAGTCGATATAGTAGAAGATGGTTGCTTGGCCAACAAGTACAGCTGCTCGTCATCGGTGACATTCATGAGACGTGTTTGCAACCAACCGCCGAAAGTCTTCATGTGTTCTCCATCAATCCAATCTTCACGTTGCTCCGGGTATTTAGAGCGTAAGATCTCCTTGTGTTCCTCTTTGTACGGAGCCACCAAGATGGAATTATGTAGAACTGTGTAGTGTGCTTGAGTGAAAGAATGTCCGTCCATACACGTTGCTGATTTCTTTCCTAGCGTGCCTTTTCCACGCAGTCTCCCCTCATAGCGCGATTCAGGAACACCGATCGGCTTAAGGTCAGGAATAAAGTCAACACAAAACTCAATGACCTCCTCTGTTCCATAGCCCTTGGAGATGCTTCCTTCTGGCCTAGCACGGTTATGAACGTACTTCTTTAAGACTCCCATGAATCTCTCAAAGGGGAACATGTTGTGTAGAAATACAGGACCGAGAACGCCAATCTCTTCGACCAGGTGAACTAGGAGATGTGTCATAATATTGAAGAAGGATGGTGGGAACACCAACTCGAAGCTGACTAGACATTGGACCACATCCTTCTGTAAATTTTGTAGAGTAAGTGGATTGATCACCTTCTGAGAAATTGCATTGAGGAACGCACATAGCTTCACAATGGGTACTCGAACATTTTCCGGCAGAAGCCCCCTCAATGCAACCGGAAGTAATTGTGTCATAATCACGTGGCAGTCATGAGACTTTAGGTTTTGAAACTTTTTCTCCGACATGTTTATTATTCCCTTTATATTCGACGAGAAGCCAGACGGGACCTTGATGCTACTCAGGACTTCAAAAAAGATCTCCTTCTCCTCTTTGGTAAGAGCATAGCTGGCAGGACCTTGATACTTCTCTGGATTCAGGTTGTTTCCTTCGTGGATACTTTGCTGGTCCTGCCGTGCATCCGGTGTATCTTTTGTCTTCCCATACACGCCCAAGAAGTTTAGCAGGTTCACGCAAAGATTTTTCGTCACGTGCATCACGTCGATTGCAGAGTGAACCTCTAAGAATTTCCAGTAGGGTAGCTCCCAAAATATCGACTTCTTCTTCCACATGGGTACGTGTCCGTCAACATCATGCGGAACAGATTGTCCGCCGGGACCCTTTCCAAAGATCACTTTTAAATCCTTGACCATATCATATATAACTTCCCCATTAGGGCGGGTAGGCTTCGTTCGGTTATCTGCCTCACCTCCGAAATGCTTTCCTCTCTTTCTTACGTGATGTTGTTTTGGAAGAAATCGACGATGCCCCAGGTACACATTCTTGTTTCCCAAATAATTACTATCAGTCTCACCTAAACAGTGTGTGCATGCATTGTATCCCTTGTTTGACTGCCCTGAAATGTTACCAAGAGCAGGCCAATCATTGATGGTTACAAATAACAACGCTCGTAGGTTAAATTCCTTTTGTTCGTGCTCATCCCACACAGGTACACCTTCGTCATGCCACAACTCTAAAAGTTCTTCAACCAATGGCCTCAGGTACACATCAATGTCGTTGCCGGGTTGCTTCGGGCCCTGGATGAGCACTGGCATCATAATGAACTTCCGCTTCATGCACAACCAAGGAGGAAGGTTATAGATACATAGAGTCACTGGCCAGGTGCTATGACTGGAGCTCTGCTCCCCGAAAGGATTAAAGCCATCTGTACTTAGACCAAATCTTAAGTTCCTTGCGTCATCTGAAAATGACTTGAACTCTCTGTCGATTTTTCTCCACTGCGACCCGTCAGCGGGGTGTCTCAGCATCACATCTTTCTTACGGTCCTCTTTGTGCCATCGCAACAACTTGGCATGCTCTTTGTTCTGGAACAAACGTTTCAACCGTGGTATTATAGGAGCATACCACATCACCTTCGCAGGAACCCTCTTCCTGGGGGTGGACTCACCCTCAACATCGCCGGGGTCATCTCGCCTGATCTTATACCTCAATGCACTACATACCGGGCATGCATTCAAATTCTCGTACTCCCCGCGGTAGAGGATGCAGTCATTGATGCATGCATGTATCTTCTGCACCTCTAATCCTAGAGGGCAGACAACCTTCTTTGCTTCGTACGTGCTAGAGGGCAACACGTTCTCCCCTGGAAGCATCTTCTTTATTATTTTCAGCAACTTTTCAAATCCCTTGTCAGAAGTACCATTCTCTGCCTTCCACTGCAGCAATTCCAGCGTGGTACCCAGCTTTTTCTGACCATTTTCGCAATTTGGGTACAACAGTTTGTTGTGATCCTCTAACATTTTCTCCAACTTCAACCTCTCCTTTTCATTTCCGCAGTTCATCTTCGCATCAAGAATGGCCCGACCCAAATCGTCATCCGGGTCATCAAAAATCGGCTCATCGAAAATGAGCTCTTCTTCAGCTTCGTCTTCCCCCATTCTACTACCACCGTCTTCAGTGAATAAGGGATAGTTGTCACTATCCTCTTCTTCTTCGTTGTCTTCCAATATAACCCCTCTTTCTCCGTGCTTGGTCCAACAATTATAGCTGGGCATGAAACCATTCTCCAGCAGGTGGACGTGAAGGGTCTTCGAGGTAGAGTAATCCTTCATATTCTTACAGGAACTACATGGACAATACATGAAACCATTCGACCGCCTGTTTGCCTCAGCCACGTTGAGAAAATAATGCATGCCAGTAATGAACTCGGGATGGCACCGGTCACCGTACATCCATTGTCGACTCATCTGCATTTTATATGTATATCAAAAATCATTAAGTACACAACATCATGGATATATGAGTGACCAACTTAATTAATATTCAAGTTCATCACATAAAACTAATTGTTTTTTATAAAAGAAGAGGGGCTCACCGAGGTGGTACCGTGCCGGCTAGGGGACGACGCTGGCGATCGACGGCGGTAAGGACGGGGATGATACTAATTAAAACCTACAAAACATACCATAATTTCAGCTCAAATTGCATATAAAAAAATAAAATCACTAACTTAGGCATTTAATCGAACACCTTGCTTGCACTACAAAAATAGTACGAGTTAAAACTACCAAAGAACTGAGCTAAATTAGGAACGCCGGAAGGAAGGATGATATTGCTAACCCTTGGATAGATGTATGCCGTTAATCTTGTTAAAATGGTGGAGAAAAATAAAGATTATTGGAGTGTGAGAGGTGGAGAATATTTGGAAATGTGAGAGGAGAAGTGAGAATGAGATATGCAGGGAGCTCGGGCGCTGCCGCGCGCTCATATAGGCACAGACCCTTTAGTACCGGTTCCTTACACGAACCGGTACTAAAGGTGCAACCCTGGCCCCACCACCGCCTGGAAATCGGGCCCAAACCCTTTAATACCGGTTCGTGTTACGAACCGGTATTAAAGGTCCATAACGAACCGGTATTGATGTCCCACGCACGGAACCGGTATTAATGCCCCCTTTAGTACCGGTTCGTAAGGGAACCGGTACTAAAGGCTTAGATGGATGAGAGGTTTTCTACTAGTGTTGGTTTCGTCAAGAATAGGCCGCGGTCCTTGGCTACCAGGAGTCCGGGACAGGATCAGGACCGCCATCTCGCACATCTCCTACGATTGTTTCGGCGGTTTTGGATTTGGACGAGAGGAACCATCAATAATCTATCCTGTCGTGGAAACTAAGCCTCGAGATACGAAAGCTCTCGTTAGTTAAGATCAACTCTTATATAGCACGCAAGATCTCTTGTATGTATATTTTGTAGTAGTCCACGCGGATACAAAAACGGACTCTTCTTTCCAGCCCCCGATCGTGCGTAGTCCACGCAGAAACAAAGAGATAGAATTGGAAGGCTCCACGCCTAGCTAACTGTCGTGACCGATGCAACCTCGTCTTTCCCCGATCGTTCCTAATCGATCCAGGCCCAGCCAAGGGAATCGGTCGAGACAAAACTAAAACGAACGAAACCTAAGACGGACGATGAAACCATACGGACCAAACCACGGAAACGCTTCTCCCTTTATTATTAGGTATAGACTTTATTTAGATAAGTTGATACCTACTGATATATCTTTGCAAATGGCTGATAAATCTACTGCTATTCCTGTTGGTATATGTGAGGATGTTCCTGTTCAAGTTACTAATAACTGCTTGATATTAACTGATTTTGTTGTGTTGGAAATGCCCGAAGATGATAATATGTCTATTATTCTTGGGAGACCTTTTCTTAACACCGCAGGGGCTGTTATTGATTGCAATAAAGGAAAAGTTACTTTCAATGTTGATGACAAGGAGCATACCGTCTATTTCCCCAAGAGGATTGATAAAGTATGTGGAGTTAATACTATTTCTAATGTGAGAACTATCAAAGTTGGAACTATTGATTGTCCTATATATGAGCCTAAAGAAGGATATCAAAATCTTATGATTGGATCCATATCAATACAATTCAAGGTAACATGATTGATTTGAGGTTTATTTCTTCTTATGCTATGTAAAATTTATTTGGTGGCAAGACTTGATCAACCTTGTTAACAAATACTTTTTATATGCATAGAGGAGGTAAACAACATCTCTTTCTTCCTCCACTTGTTTTACTTGCTGTAGCACTTTTGATTTGCAAAGTTCCTTAGTTAATTAGAGATTTCAAAATCTTTTCATGTCCAGTAATAATAAATTTAATACCCAGAAATGTGCATTTTTCAAAGTTTTCAAAAATTCACAAAAATTATACCGTTGGTCCTATTTTTCGAAGACGCACCTGGGAGCACCTGGGGATGACCAGTGGGGCACCCCAGGGTGGCACCCCACAGCCGGCGCCCGGAAGGGGGCGCGCCCCCGGTGTGTGGGCTCCTTGCCCCACTTCTTCATCTCTTCCTCCCACACTCTTCTCTCTCCCGAAAAAACCGCACCAGCTTTCTCTCACTCGTGTTTCTGCTCAAGAGCTCAAGATTTCTCGATCTCTTTGCTCAGCCCAGATTTCTGTCTGAAATTTGGCACATTTGCTCTCCGGTATGTGACTCCTCCGATTATCCAAGTAGAATTTTGTTTGGTTGAGTATATCTTGAATATTTTGCTGCTGTAGGTAACATGTTTAGTGAGCTTGCATGCTTGTTCTAAGTTGTAGAAACTAGTTTTGATGCATGATTAGTACTCTAGCAAGTTCCTATAGTAGTTCCCCTCAATTATATGTCACCAAATCAAATTTTATAATGATTGTTGAAAATTTCAGAAAATGGAGTGGAATAGACATCAACTAAACCAACAAGAATTGGAGGTGCAACAAGTCATGAGAGTGAACCGCGAAGAGGGAGTATACCCCTCTTACTACCCGTGCACAGATTTCATGAGAAGTGCAGGAATCTTGGGAGATGTTCAGAATCTAATTTCTCGTGCAGGGTTGAATGATTTTGTTGACGGAGAACCATGCCAATATGCAAAATTGACTATGTCTGTTGTGCAGGATTTTAAGTTCAATTGGTCGCAATCTAACCCCATGGTTCAGTACAAAATTTATAATAAAACTGTCAACTTGCCATTCAATGATTTTTGTACAGCAATTAGAGTACCGCAATGGGGATCATGCGAGAAGATAAGGGGATCGCCGCGAGAGCTCTTGAACCTCTTCGAGATGATTTGTCATAGAAGGAGATTCTCAGGGAGGATTGGTCGGTCACAGAAGGTGCACTGAATGCACACATAGAGGGAGGAGGCCATTATGCAAGAGACAACACGGAGGAGGTCGAGGAACACCTCGACTCGTCATCCGATGCAGCAATCTCATCGCATCAACATTTTGGACATGTGGAGCCTCCACGCTTTTCTTCTGCACAGGGACCTCACTATGATTACGCCATGTATGATCCACCGGCGTGGAACAGCGACCCTCGCTGGGGTTGAACTCCACTTAGGCCAAAAGTCTAAGCTTGGGGGGAGGTATACCGGCATCACTCATTCTTTGCATATTATGGTTGCTGGATACTTGTATATACTTGTTTAGTTTCTTTAAGTGGTTTTCTAATGAGAGGGAGATGATATTTGGGGAAGTGCTGCCTGAAAACAGATTCTGGACTGTTACCAAAAAAATTCTCAAAAATAGCCAGAACGATATTTTGCGAAGCCAATTTTTGTGCATGTTCCCCAGGTTGTTATATAACTTTCATTAGTTGAACACTTTTCGATTTGAGTAGTGGAAGAATTTCTTAAAAATCGATTACTGTACTGCTGTCAAGTTTGATGAATTCCTGCTGCTTTGTGTTTATGTGACTTTTCTAGTTTTCCTTTTCTTGTTTTTTGCTTTGTTTCTTTCCTAAAACACAAAAAGGCCAAAAATATTCCTGTTGTTTCTCTTCACCATTTGCTTGTTTTGGTTTCTTGCATTTATTTTGCTTTATTTGCTATTGTTGGTTTGCTATAAGAAAATCCAAAAAGATTTTGCTTTGTTTGCTTGTTTCCTTTTGTTCTTGTTCCCAAATTCGAAAACACCAAAAATATTTGCTGTTCTTCTTTGGTTTTGTAAAGTTCATTATGAGTTCAATGGTCTTCGGTGGCTGGAGCGTGGTTTTCATTTCATATTATTCAAGCTACACAAGTGAAAGGCAATAATGACGATCTACGACAATTCGAATGTGGTGAGAGGCTGGTATGAACTCTATTTGTTTTCATTTTTGTACATATACTCATCCATGTGAGCATGCTTAGTTGGTTCATGTGAGGTATATGTCATTTAAGAAAGTCTAGTAGTTCATGATCTCTCATGTTTAGCTCCAATTTATTAATATGAGTAGCATGTCATGGATGTTTGCTTGCATTGTTTTATTCATAAATAGGTATGACATTGTGGTATCCTCCTATGAATAATTCATTTGAATCGACTTGGCACATGCTCACGCATGCATATGACTGAACAAAAGTCAATTACGCCTTGATGATTTACATTGCTTCAGAGTTCTTGTATCACTTTTATGCCTCAGTTAATTTATTTTGCCGCAAGCATGATTATGACAGTTACTGCTCTCTTGATTTGTCGCTCCCTAGTCTATTGCTAGCCTTCACTTGTACTGAGCGGGAACGCTGCTCGTGCTTCCAAACACCTGAAAACCAAGTTGTTCCAAAGTGTCCACCATAAATACCTATGCATGGCATTTCAAACCATTCCAAGTAAATTCTCATGCGCTACCTTTAAACCTTCAAAATGCTTCTCAATTTGTGTTAATGTTTTATAGCTCATGAGGAAGTATGTGGTGTTTATCTTTCAACCTTGTCATTTACTTTTGATAGACTTTCATAATAAGAGCTGGCAACGGGGTGCCCAGCCCCAACTAATAACTTCATTAATAATTCTCTTCACATGTTTTGCTCTGATTCATCAGTAAGCAACTTAATTTTGCAAATAGACACTCCTCCATGGTATGAGATTGATGGAAGGCACTCGAGGATTCGGTTAGCCATGGCTTGTGTAAGCAAAGGTTGGGGGAGTGTCACCCATAATAAAAACTAAAGTACATGTGTAAACAAAAGAGAAGAGGGATGATCTACCTTGCTGGTAGAAATAACGTCCTTCATGGGAGCCGCTCTTGAAAGTCTGGTTGGCAAGGTAGTTGGTGTACCCATTACCATTCGTTGACAACAACAAACACCTCTCAAAATAATTTTACTCCTGTTTTAAAAATGAAAAGCTCTAGCGCATGTTAATCCCTGCTTCCCTCTGCGAAGGGTCAATCTTTTACTTTTATGTTGTGTCTCCATCCTTTCTTTGAGCACTTTCTTGAGAGCACAACTGTCATTCTTAGTATAATATGCTTGTCCCAAAATATGATTGACTGTGGTATAACTTTGATGCTTTTATCTTTGACAATCTCTATTTCTAGTCTTTCTATGAACTTCAGAGGTGCCTGAGCATTTATGTTTTGCTGATCAAATATGGGCAAGCGAGATACCACTTTATCATACTCTTTTATGAACATTGCAATCCTGCTTATAGACATGATTCATGATGCTTATTATTAATTGTTGGTACCTTTCCATGATTGACATAGCTATTAGATGATTTTATTTGCATGTACCTTATTATGAACTGCCTAAGTGTTAGCCATATCATGAGAATATTTACATCATATGAGCAAATGTGTTCGTGAAAGTTCTTTTATCGCACACAGTTGTTAACTGAATTGCTTGAGGACAAGCAATAAGCTAAGCTTGGGGGAGTTGATACGTCCAAAACGTATCTACTTTCCCGAACACTTTTGCTATTATTTTGCCTCTAATTTGTGTATTTTGGATATAACTAACACGGACTAACGCTGTTTTCAGCAGAATTGCTCTGGTGTCTTGTTTTTGTGCAGAAATTCAACTTTCGGGAAAATCCTCGGAATTTATACCAAAGGGCCTATTTTACCAGAAGACTCACGGCCAGAAGGGCAAGCCTGGGGGAGGCCCACAGACACTAGGCCGGCGCGCCAGGGAGGGCGCGCCTAGTGTGTGGCCCCCTCGGCTGGCCTCCGACGCCCTCCTCTGGACTACTTAAAGGCTTCGATCTAAAAACCCGAGGCACGAAGTCGAAGTCGCCAAAACCCTCCAGAACACCGCCACATCGCGAAACTCCGTCTTGGGGACCAGAAACTCCGTTCTGGCACTCCGTCGGGACGGGGAATTGGAGGAGATCATCGCCATCATCACCACCGACGCCTCTCCATCGACCAGCAATGCTTCCCCCATCCATGTGTGAGTAATTCCCCCTGTAGGCTGAAGGGGATGGTAGGGATTGGATGAGATTGGTCATGTAATAGCATAAGATTGTTAGGGCATAGTGCCTAGTGTCCGTAATTGGTACTTCGATGATATTGTTGCATCTTGTTATGCTTAATGCTTGTCACTAGGGCCCGAGTGCCATGATCTCAGCTCTGAACATGTTATTATTTTATCATGATATGCATTGTTTTATGATCTTACCTGCAAGTTGTATACACATGTCGCTGTCCGGAACCAAAGGCCCCGAAGAAATTGGGACAACCGGAGGGGATGGCGGTGATGTGAGGATCACATGTGTTCACGAGTGTTAATGCTTTGCTCCGGTACTCTATTAAAAGGAGTACCTTAATATCCAGTAGATTTAGAGCCCGGCTGCCACCGGCTGGTAGGACAAAAGATGTTGTGCAAGTTTCTCATTGCGAGCACGCACGACTATATACGGAACACATGCCTATGGATTGCTTTGTACTTGGACACCGTTTTATTATTATCTGCAAATGCCCTGCTTGATTGTTACATGAGTTTCTCTCATCCATGCAACGCCCGTCATCCATCCCTGTGCCTATAGTATTTTAATCTTGTTGTTTACTATAATCACTATTGCTGTCTGTGTTACTCTTGTTTATTTCACTACGCTACGCTATAAACTGTTACTACCGATAAACTCTTGCGAGCAAGTCTGTTTCAGTGCAGCTGAATTGACAACTCCGCTGTTAAAGCTTTCAAGTATTCTTTGTCTCCCTTGTGTCGAATCAATAAATTGGGTTTTACTTCCCGCGAAGACTGTTGCGATCCCCTATACTTGTGGGTTATCAGTGCTACCTTTAAAATTTCCATTCTTCATCTTTGCAATATATAGCTCATGGGACAAATAGCCTAAAAACTATTGTGGTATTGAATATGTACTTATGCACTTTATCTCTTATTAAGTTGCTTGTTGTGCGATAACCATGTTCCTGGGGACGCCATCAACACTTTGTTGAATATCATGTGAGTTGCTATGCATGTTCGTCTTGTCTGAAGTAAGGGCGATTTACCATGAGTTGAATGGTTAGAGCATGCATATTGTTAGAGAAGAACATTGGGCCGCTAACTAAAGCCATGATTCATGGTGGAAGTTTCAGTTTTGGACAACTATCCTCAATCTCATATGAGAATATTATTTGTTGCTAAATGCTTATGCATTAAAGAGGAGTCCATTATCTGTTGTCTATGTTGTCCCGGTATGGATGTCTAAGTTGAGAATAATCAAAAGCGAGAAATCCAATGCGAGCTTTCTCCTTAGACCTTTGTACATACGGCATAGAGGTACCCCTTTGTGACACTTGGTTAAAACATATGTATTGCGATGATAATCTAGGTAATCCGAGCTAATTAGGACAAGGTGCGGGCACTATTGGTATACTATGCATGAGGCTTGCAACTTGTAGGATATAATTTACATAACACATATCCTTTATTACTACCGTTGACAAAATTGTTTCTTGTTTTCAAAATCAAAGCTCTAGCACAAACATAGCAATCAATGCTTCCCTCTGCGAAGGGCCTTTCTTCTACTTTTGTGTTGAGTCAGTTCACCTATTTCTCTCCATCTCAAGAAGCAAACACTTGTGTGAACTGTGCATCGATTCCTACATACTTGCATATTGCACTTATTATATTACTTTATGTTGACAATATCCATGAGATATACATGTTACAAGTTGAAAGCAACCGCTGAAACTTAATCTTCCTTTGTGTTGCTTCAATGCCTTTACTTTGAAATTATTGCTTTATGAGTTAACTCTTATGCAAGACTTATTGATGCTTGTCTTGAAAGTACTATTCATGAAAAGTCTTTGCTATATGATTCAATTGTTTACTCATTATCTTTACCATTGCTTTGGATCGCTGTATTCATTACATGTGCTTACAATAGTATGATCAAGATTATGATGGCATGTCACTTCAAAAATTATCTTTGTTATCGTTTACCTACTCGGGACGAGTAGGAACTAAGCTTGGGGATGCTGATACGTCTCCAACGTATCGATAATTTCTTATGTTCCATGCTACTTTATTGATGATACCTACATATTTTATGCATACTTTATGTCATATTTATGCATTTTCCGGCACTAACCTATTAACAAGATGCCGAAGAGCCAGTTGTTGTTTTCTGTTTTTGGTTTCAGAAATCCTAGTAAGGAAATATTCTCGGAATTGGACGAAATCAACGCCTAGGATCTTATTTTTCCATGAAGCTTCCGAAGTCCGAGAGGAAACGAAGTGGGGCGACGAGGCAGCCACAAACTAGGGCGGCGCGGCCCTGGCCCTGGCCGCGCCGGCCTGTGGTGTGGGCCCCTCGTGGCGCCCCTGACCTACCTCTTCCGCCTACTTAAGCCTTCGTCGATAATAACTCCAGTACCGAGAGCCACGATACGGAAAACCTTCCAGAGCCGCCGCCAATCCCATCTCGGGGATTCAGGAGATCGCCTCCGGCACCCTGCCGGAGAGGGGAATCATCTCCCGGAGGACTCTTCACCGCCATGGTCGCCTCCGGAGTGATGAGTGAGTAGTTCACCCCTGGACTATGGGTCCATAGCAGTAGCTAGATGGTCGTCTTCTCCTAATTGTGCTATCATTGTTGGATCTTGTGAGCTGCCTAACATGATCAAGATCATCTATCCGTAATGCTACATGTTGCGTTTGTTGGGATCTGATGAATATGGAATACTATGCTATGTTGATTATCAATCTATTATCTATGTGTTGTTTATGATCTTGCATGCTCTCCGTTGCTAGTAGAGGCTCTGGCCAAGTTTTTGCTTGTAACTCCAAGAGGGAGTATTTATGCTCGATAGTGGGTTCATGTCTCCATTAAATCTGGGAGTGACAGAAACCTCTAAGGTTGTGGATGTGCTGTTGTCACTAGGGATAAAACATCAATGCTATGTCTAAGGATATATTTGTTGATTACATTACGCACCATACTTAATGCAATTGTCTGTTGTTTGCAACTTAATACTGGAGGGGGTTCGGATGATAACCTGAAGGTGCACTTTTTAGGCATAGATGCATGTTGGATAGCGGTCTATGTACTTTGTCGTAATGCCCAATTAAATCTCACGCTACTCATCATAACATGTATGTGCATGGTCATGCCCTCTTTATTTGTCAATTGCCCAACTGTAATTTGTTCACCCAACATGCTTATTCTTATGGGAGAGACACCTCTAGTGAACTGTGGACCCCGGTCCATTCTTTTACATCGAATACAATCTACTGCAATACTCGTTCTACTGTTTTCTGCAAACATCATCATCCACACTATACATCTAATCCTTTGTTACAGCAAGCCGGTGAGATTGACAACCTCACTGTTACGTTGGGACAAAGTATCTTGGTTGTGTTGTGCAGGTTCCACGTTGGCGCCGGAATCCCTGGTGTTGCGCCGCACACACTCCGCCGCCATCAACCTTCAACGTGCTTCTTGGCTCCTACTGGTTCGATAAACCTTGGTTTCTTACTGAGGGAAAACTTGCCGTTGTACGCATCACACCTTCCTCTTGGGGTTCCCAACGGACGCGTGCTGTACGCGTATCATTGACTCACTACTATAGTATACGAGTATATTGTTTCGTTATTCGTATCCGTTTTGAATTGGGAAAGCATCCAATCCACGTCCATATTTGAGAACCATCCGTTCCGCATTCATATTCGATAACAACTATATTTGCCTCCATATTCGGTTCAAAAATATGAAAACAGGTATGGGAAGGACACTATTCGATCCACATCCAATCCTTTTCCACCTCTAATTATGTATGGCTATAGATGAATTTGTGCTTGGTTTTAGCTTTTTACGATAAAGAGCATATATTAATATCGCGGAGATACTAATTACACTCAGCCTCTGCAACAACATCATCCCCTAATGACATAAAGGATGGACATAGCCAAAAAAAGAATTACAAAAAAAAGAAAAATCCCACTACCGTGATAAAAAACCTGAAACAGCAACACTGGCACCACCAAAACAACACCAGAAGATCAGTTTCTCCAAAAGCGACGCCTCCAAGAAGGAAACATTGCACAAACGTTGTCGTCGCCCGATCATAGATCTTAGGTTTTCCGGTGACCCAACATACCACTACATGTTGTAGTATACATGTCGTTGATATGATCTTCATGAAGGGACTTCTTCACAAATATCACATCCCTCAGAGTGGTACAACAGAAACATTGCAGGTCATAACACTCTAGATTATATTACAATCATGGTCTTAACAAGTTGGTATTCTCACACCGAACACCCTAATATACTACTGAGGTCTTATTACCAACAACAAGATAACTGAGCTCAGCAACTTATTTAGGTAATGATAGGATTCGTTGCATAGAAAACAAAAAAATCCTACCGCAATCGTAGCCAAGATGCAATCTAGAAGACGGGAGCAACGAGGGGATGAACAAGACTAACCCTTGAAGATTTCCAAAGCCTGCAAGAGGAGGCTCTCGTTGCTGCGGTAGACGATCACTTGCCGCTTTCAAAAGCGCGTAGAAGATCTTGACGGTGCCAGAATCGGGCAGCACCTCCGTACTCGGTCACACGTTCGGTGTTGATGAAGACGACGTCCTTCTCCCCGTTCCAGCGGGCAACGGAAGTAGTAGATCCTCCTTGAATCTCGGCAGCACGACGGCGTGGTGGCGGTGTCGATGGAGATCTCCGGCGGAGCTTCGCTAAGCGTTTGCGGGAGAGGTGTAGGAGGAGGGGCGGCTAGGGTTTGGGAGAGGGGTGGCCGGCCACTTAGGGGTGCGGCCAAGCTATGGCTTGAGGTGGCCGGCCCCCTCCCCTTGTCCCTCATTATATAGGTGGAACACCCAAGAGTTGGTCTACAAGTCTTCGAATAAGACCCCAAACCAAAACCTTCCATATGACATGAAACCTACCCAAGGTGGGATTCCCACTTGAGGTGGGATTCCCACCTTTCCTTGGGAGGGGGTGGCCGGCCACCTTGGTGGAGTCCACCTAGGACTCCACCCCTGTAGTGGTCGGCTGATACGTCTCCGACGTATCGATAATTTCTTATGTTCCATGCTTGTTTTATGACAATACCTACATGTTTTGTTCAAACTTTATGTCATTTTTATGCGTTTTCCGGAACTAACCTATTGACGAGATGCCGAAGTGCCAGTTCCTGTTTTCTGCTATTTTTGGTTTCAGAAATCCTAGTAAAGAAATATTCTCGGAATTGGACGAAATCAACGCCCAGAGTCTTAGAATTGGACGAAGCTTCCAGAACACCCGAGAGCCACCAGAGAGGGGCCACAGGGCCACCAGATGGTAGGCCGGCCGGGGGGCCCGCCCCCCGTTGTCGCCTCGTCAGCCCTCCGACTCCGCCTCTTCGCCTATTTAAAGGTCCCCGACCTAAATCTTCGATACGGAAGAGCCACGGTACGAGAAACCTTCCAGCCGCCGCCATCGCGAAGCCAAGATCCGGGGACAGGAGTCTCTGTTCCGGCACGCCGCCGGACGGGGAAGTGCCCCGGAAGGCTCCTCCATCGACACCACCGCCATCTTCATCACCGCTGCTGTCTCCCATGAGGAGGAGTAGTTCTCCATCGAGGCTCGGGGCTGTACCGGTAGCTATGTGGTTCATCTCTCTCCTATGTACTTCAATACAATAATCTCATGAGCTGCCTTACATGATTGAGATTCATATGATGATGCTTGTAATCTAGATGTCATTGTGCTAGTCAAGTGGATTTTACTTATGTGATCTCCGGAGACTCCTTGTCCCACGTGTGTAAAGGTGACAGTGTGTGCACCGTGTGGGTCTCTTAGGCTATATTTCACAGAATACTTATTCATTGTTATGAATGGCATAGTGAAGTGCTTATTTATATCCCTTTATGATTGCAATGTGTTTTGAATCACAATATATCTGTGTGCTACTCTAGTGATGTTATTAAAGTAGTTTATTCCTCCTGCACGGTGTAATGGTGACAGTGTGTGCATCGTGTAGTACTTGGTGTAGGTTATGATTGTGATCTCTTGTAGATTATGAAGTTAACTATTGCTATGATAGTATTGATGTGATCTATTCCTCCTTCATAGTGTGATGGTGACAGTGTGCATGCTATGTTAGTACTTGGTTTAGTTGTGTTGATCTGTCGTGCACTCTAAGGTTATTTAAACATGAATATCGAATATTGTGGAGCTTGTTAACTCCGGCATTGAGGGTTCGTGTAATCCTACACAGTTAGTGGTGTTCATCATCCAACAAGAGAGTGTAGAGTCTAGCATTTATCTATTTATTCTGTTATGTGATCAATGTTGAGAGTGTCCACTAGTGAAAGTATGATCCCTAGGCCTTGTTTCCAATACTAACACTTGTTTACTGTTTTACTGCATCTCTATTGTCCGCAATATTACCACCATCAACCACACGCCAGTCCTGGGCAAAGCACTTTCTGGTGCCGTTGCTACTGCTTATATTTATTCATACCACCTGTATTTCACTATCTCTTAGCCGAACTAGTGCACCTATTAGGTGTGTTGGGGACACAAGAGACTTCTTGCTTTGTGGTTGCAGGGTTGCATGAGAGGGATATCTTTGACCTCTTCCTCCCTGAGTTCGATAAACCTTGGGTGATCCACTTAAGGGAAACTTGCTGCTGTTCTACAAACCTCTGCTCTTGGAGGCCCAACACTGCCTACAAGAATAGAAGCACACGTAGACATCAAGCACTTTTCTCGTGCCGTTGCCGGGAGGAAAGGTAAAGGTACTCACACTCCGGATCTCGGCTACTAAGCTATTTGCGCCGTACTCGAAGCTATTTCCTTTAGATCCTGCAATTGCATCTTTTTGTTTCTTGTTTACGCTAGTTAGGCATAATGGAAAACAACAAAAATATGAGAGATCTTTATGAACTTTATCTTGAATTAGGACATGATGTGTTTGAAGAGAGAATTTAAAAACCCATGGAACTTTATATGCATGCTAATGGGAATGTTATTAATATGAATGCTTTGAACACTATTGTTGCTAATGCTATGGAAAATTCTAAGCTTGGGGAAGCTGGTTTTGATGAGCATGATCTTTTTAGTCCCCCAAGCATTGAGGAGAAAATTTTCTTTGATGATACTTTACCTCCTATTTATGATGATTATAATGATAGTAGTCTTTTGTTGCCACCTGTTATGGAGGATAAATTTGATTATGATTACAATATGCCTCCTATATTTGATGATGAGAATAATAATGATAGCTACTTTGTTGAATTTGCTCCCACTACAACTAATAAAATTGATTATGCTTATGTGGAGAGTAATAATTTTATGCATGAGACTCATGATAAGAATGTTTTATGTGATAGTTATATTGTTGAGTTTGCTCATGATACTACTGAAAGTTATTATGAGAGAGGAAAATATGGTTGTAGAAATTTTCATGTTACTAAAACACCTCTCTATGTGCTGAAATTTTTGAAGCTACACTTGTTCTATCTTCCTATGCTTGTTACTTTGCTCTTCATGAACTTGTTTATTTACAAGATTACTTTTCATAGGAAGCATGTTAGGCTTAAATGTGTTTTGAATTTGCTCTTGATGCTCTCTTTTGCTTCAAATACTATTTCTTGCGAGTGCATCATTAAAATCACTGAGCCCATCTTAATGGCTATAAAGAAAGAACTTCTTGGAAGATAACCCATGTGTTTATTTTACTACAGTACTTTATTTTATATTTGAGTCTTGGAAGTTGTTACTACTGTAGAAACCTCTCCTTATCTTTATTTTATTGCATTGTTGTGCCAAGTGAAGTCTTTGATAGAAAGGTTGATACTAGATTTGGATTACGCAGAGAAACAGATTTCTGCTGTCACGAATTTGGGCAGACTCTCTGTAGGTAACTCAGAAAAATCTGCCAATTTTTGTGTGTGATCCTCAGATATGTACGCAACTTTCATTCAATTTGAGAATTTTCATTTGAGCAAGTCTGGTGCCTCTTAGAAATTCGTCTTTACGGACTGTTCTTTTTTGACAGATTCTGCCTTTTATTTCGCATTGCCTCTTTTGCTATGTGGGATGGATTTCTTTGTTCCATTAACTTCCAGTAGCTTTGGGCAATGTCCAGAAGTGTTAAGAATGATTGTGTCACCTCTGAACATGTGAATTTTGATTATGCACTAACCCTCTAATGAGTTGTTTTGAGTTTGGTGTGGAGGAAGTTTTCAAGGGTCAAGAGAGGAGGATGATATACTACGATCAAGAAGAGTGAAAAGTCTAAGCTTGGGGATGCCCCGTGGTTCATCCCTGCATATTTCAAGAAGACTCAAGCATCTAAGCTTGGGGATGCCCAAGGCATCCCCTTCTTCATCGACAAATTATCAGGTTCCTCCCTTGAAACTATATTTTTATTTGGTCACGTCTTATGTACTTTACTTGGAGCGTCTGTATGTTTTTGTTTTTGTTTTTGTTTGAATAAATGCTTGTGTGGAGAGAGACACGCTCCGCTGGTTCATATGAACACATGTGTTCTTAGCTTTTAATTTTCATGGCGAAGGTTGAAACTGCTTCGTTAATTGTTGTATGGTTGGAAACGGGAAATGCTACATGTAGTAATTGGTATGATGTCTTGAATAATGTGATACTTGGCAATTGTTGTGCTCATGTTTAAGCTCTTGCATCATATACTTTGCACCTATTAGTGAAGAAATACATAGAGCTTGCTAAAATTTGGTTTGCATGATTGGTCTCTCTAAGGTCTAGATATTTTCTAGTAAGGGTTTGAACAACAAGGAAGACAATGTATAGTCTTATAATGCTTGCAATATGTTTTTATGTGAGTCTTTCTGTACTAGTTCATACTTGTGTTTGCTTCAAATAGCCTTGCTAGCCTAAGCCTTGTACTGAGAGGGAATACTTCTCGTGCATCCAAATCCTTGAGCCAAACACTATGCCATTTGTGTCCACCATACCTACCTACTACATGGTATTTCTCTGCCATTCCAAGTAAATACTTCATGCGCTACCTTTAAACCTTCAAAATGCTTCTCAATTTGTGTCAATGTTTTATAGCTCATGAGGAAGTATGTGGTGTTTATCTTTCAACCTTGTCATTTACTCTTGACAGACTTTCATAATGGACTAGTGGCACATCCGCTTATCCAATAATTTTGCAAAAAGAGCTGGCAACGGGGTTCCCAGCCCCGATTAATCAAACTTCATTAATAATTCTCTTCACATGTTTTGCTCTAATTCATCAGTAACTTAATTTTGCAAATAGATACTCCTCCATGGTATGAGATTGATGGAAGGCACCCGAGGATTCGGTTAGCCATGGCTTGTGTAAGCAAAGGTTGGGGGAGTGTCACTCATAATAAAAACTAAAGTACATGTGTAAACAAAAGAGAAGAGGGATGATCTACCTTGCTGGTAGAGATAACGTCCTTCATGGGAGCCGCTCTTGAAAGTCTGGTTGGTGAGGTAGTTAGAGTGCCCACTACCATTCGTTGACAACAACAAACACCTCTCAAAATTTTACTTTTATGCTCTCTATATGATTTCAAAACTTAAAAAGCTCTAGCACATGATTTAATCCCTGCTTCCCTCTGCGAAGGGCCATTCTTTTACTTTATGTTGAGTCAGTTTACCTACTTCCTTCCATCTTAGAAGCAAACACTTGTGTTAACTATGCATTGATTCTTACATACTTACTTATTGCACTTGTTATATTACTTTATGTTGACAATATCCATGAGATATACATGTTATAAGTTGAAAGCAACCGCTGAAACTTAATCTTCCTTTGTGTTGCTTCAATGCCTTTACTTTGAATTTATTGTTTTATGAGTTAACTCTTATGCAAGACTTATTGATGCTTGTCTTGAAAGTACTATTCATGAAAAGTCTTTGCTACATGATTCAGTTGTTTAATCATTGTCTTTATCATTGCTTTGAATCGCTGCATTCATCTCATATGCTTTACAATAGTATGATTAAGATTATGTTGGTAGCATGTCACTTCAGAAATTATCTTTTATCGTTTACCTACTCGAGGACGAGTAGGAACTAAGCTTGGGATGCTGATACGTCTCCGACGTATCGATAATTTCTTATGTTCCATGCTTGTTTTATGACAATACCTACATGTTTTGTTCACACTTTATGTCATTTTTATGCGTTTTCCGGAACTAACCTATTGACGAGATGCCGAAGTGCCAGTTCATGTTTTCTGTTGTTTTTGGTTTCAGAAATCCTAGTAAGGAAATATTCTCGGAATTGGACGAAATCAACGCCCAGAGTCTTAGAATTGGATGAAGCTTCCAGAACACCCGAGAGCCACCAGAGAGGGGCCACAGGGCCACCAGATGGTAGGCCGGCGCGGCCAGGGGTGGCCCGCGCCCCCCTGTTGTGTCATCGCCTCGTCAGCCCTCCGACTCCGCCTCTTCGCCTATTTAAAGGTCCCTGACCTAAATCTTCGATACGGAAGAGCCACGGTACGAGAAACCTTCCAGAGCCGCCGCCATCGCGAAGCCAAGATCCGGGGACAGGAGTCTCTGTTCCGACACGGGACGGGGAAGTGCCCCGGAAGGCTCCTCCATCGACACCACCGCCATCTTCATCACCGCTGCTGTCTCCCATGAGGAGGGAGTAGTTCTCCATCGAGGCTCGGGGCTGTACCGGTAGCTATGTGGTTCATCTCTCTCCTATGTACTTCAATACAATAATCTCATGAGCTGCCTTACATGATTGAGATTTATATGATGATGCTTCTAATCTAGATGTCATTGTGCTAGTCAAGTGGATTTTACTTATGTGATCTCCGGAGAATCCTTGTCCCACGTGTGTAAAGGTGACAGTGTGTGCACCGTGTGGGTCTCTTAGGCTATATTTCACAGAATACTTATTCATTGTTATGAATGGCATAGTGAAGTGCTTATTTATATCCCTTTATGATTGCAATGTGTTTTGAATCACAATATATCTGTGTGCTACTCTAGTGATGTTATTAAAGTAGTTTATTCCTCCTGCACGGTGTAATGGTGACAGTGTGTGCATCGTGTAGTACTTGGTGTAGGTTATGATTGTGATCTCTTGTAGATTATGAAGTTAACTATTGCTATGATAGTATTGATGTGATCTATTCCTCCTTCATAGTGTGATGGTGACAGTGTGCATGCTATGTTAGTACTTGGTTTAGTTGTGTTGATCTATCGTGCACTCTAAGGTTATTTAAACATGAATATCGAATATTGTGGAGCTTGTTAACTCCGGCATTGAGGGTTCGTGTAATCCTACACAATTAGTGGTGTTCATCATCCAACAAGAGAGTGTAGAGTCTAGCATTTATCTATTTATTCTGTTATGTGATCAATGTTGAGAGTGTCCACTAGTGAAAGTATGATCCTTAGGCCTTGTTTCCAATACTGCTATCGCTGCTTGTTTACTGTTTTACTGCATCTCTATTGTCCGCAATATTACCACCATCAACCACACGCCAGTCCTGGGCAAAGCACTTTCTGGTGCCGTTGCTACTGCTTATATTTATTCATACCACCTGTATTTCACTATCTCTTCGCGAACTAGTGCACCTATTAGGTGTGTTGGGGACACAAGAGACTTCTTGCTTTGTGGTTGCAGGGTTGCATGAGAGGGATATCTTTGACCTATTCCTCCCTGAGTTCGATAAAGCTTGGGTGATCCACTTAAGGGAAACTTGCTGCTGTTCGACAAACCTCTGCTCTTGGAGGCCCAACACTGTCTACAAGAATAGAAGCACCCGTAGACATCACCGGCCAAGCTTGGTGGAGTCCCTCCGGGACTCCACCTTCCATAGTGATTTATTCCGGACTTTTCTAGAACCTTCCATAAATGCACCGGATCATTTTCAAACTTATAAAATGACTTCCTATATATGAATCTTATTCTCCGGACCATTCCGGAACTCCTCGTGATGTCCTGGATCCCATCCGAGACTCCGAACAAAACTTCGAACTCCATTCCATATATTCAATATCTATTAATACGACATCAAACCTTAAGTGTGTCACCCTACGGTTCGCGAACTATGTAGACATGGTTGAGACATCTCTCCGACCAATAACCAATAGCGGGATCTGGAGATCCATAATGGCTCCCACATATTCAACGATGACGTTAGTGATCGAATGAACCATTCACATACGATACCGATTCCCTTTGTCACGCGATATTTTACTTGTCCGAGGTTTGATCATCGGTATCTCTATACCTTGTTCAACCTCGTCTCCTGACAAGTACTCTTTACTCGTACCGTGGTATGTTGTCTCTTATGAACCATTCATATGCTTGCAAGCTAATTAGACAACATTCCACCGAGAGGGCCCAGAGTATATCTATCCGTCATCGGGATGGACAAATCCCACTGTTGATCCATATGCCTCAACTCATACTTTCCGGATACTTAATCCCACCTTTATAACCACCCATCTACGCAGTGGCGTTTGATGTAATCAAAGTACCATTCTGGTATAAGTGATTTACATGATCTCATGGTCGAAAGGATTAGGTAACTATGTATAGAAAGCTTATAGCAAATGAACTAAATGACGTGATCTTATGCTACGTTTAATTGGGTGTGTCCATTACATCATTCACATAATGATATAACCTTGTTATTAATAACATCCAATGTTCATGATCATGAAACTATGATCATCTATTAATAAACAAGCTAGTTTATACAAGAGACTTACTAGGGACTCCTTGTTATTTACATAACACACAAGTATCAATGTTTCAGTTAATACAATTATAACATGGTATATAAACATTTATCATAAACATAAAGATATATAATAACCACTTTATTATTACCTCTTGGTCATATCTCCAACAGTCTCCCACTTGCACTAGAGTCAATAATCTTGTTTACATTTGTAAAGATATAACACATTGGCCTTCCGGTGCTTTATCATGTTTTGCTCACGGGAGAAGTTTTAGTCAACAGATCTGACATGCTCAGAGACGTATGTATTTTGCAATTCATTTGCGTCTCAACGCATCACTCATTTTCCAAATAAGTCGGTATTAAATATGTTTGGTCTTCTGGTGGAACCTTAATTCCACGGTCTGAAATATGTCACTAATATTGTCACACACAATATAGCTTCAAAGTTCTGACACTATCGGAACTACACCAAGTTCTGAAAGAATCTCTTGACTTAACATCCTCAAAACAATGACATACTTTGCCTTCATTTGTAGAATCCGTCACAATATATAGAATTCATCTAAATCTAGCATAGACAACTTCTAGCTCATTGTGCTACCTTTTTTTAAACAACACTTAGCCTAATTTGAGATTGAAATTTTATATGTGACAAAACCAATATCGGTGCAACACCTTACAGCAATTTGTTTGTCATTTCTCCATATAAAAACTATATATATATATCCTTGGTTCTTCTAAAGTACTCAAGGATATTCTTACTGTTGTTTAATGATCATCACATGAATCATTCTGGTACATGCTCATAACACTTTAGAGCACAGGACATCTGATTGTGTACATATTATTCGTAATCTGTAATCACTCATGTGTTTTTACTCATTGAGTGTCAGATACACTCAAGTCTTGTTAAACCTTCATATGACAAGAACATTTTCTTAATATTTCTATATTGAATTACTTCAATATCCATTCTATGTACTTTGACTTAAACTTATTTTTGTGTTTCAATCTATCTTCATAGATCTTGACACTAAATATGTTTCAGTCCATATCCTTTCATTGAAGTTAATTCTCAATGAAACCTTTTAATCAAGTATATAATTACATCATTTATAACCAACTATATGTCATCTACATAAAGTATAATAAATATGTCTCAGCGCTCCCACTTAATTTCTTACAAATTCAAGCTTCTTCATCGTCTCTGATGAAATCAAATACTCTTTGTTTATTTCATCCGGTGAAGATTCCAACTCCGCGATACTCACTTCATCCAATTGAAGTTTGTATTCCTATCTAGTATTCCACGGACCAGCAAAACTCTTGGTTGTATCTTGTATACACCTTTAATACACACTTCTGATAAGTAATGTATTTTGTCATCCTACTAGCATATCTCATAAAAGAAATATGTAGCGATTACTAGAATAATCCACATAGACTATAAGAATTGCTACGGAAGATCTAATCTTATCGTAGTCAACTCTTTGAACTTTGTCGTAAACAACTTTTCGACAAGTCAAGCTTCATCAATTTTATAGATCCATTTACTTTCAATAAGTATTCATCTATCTTGGATTTCATGGCGTATAGCCATTTTAACGGAGTCAGGGCCCATCATAACTTCTTTGTTTGTAGTTGGTTTATCATTGTTCAAAATCAATCATTTGTCCACAAATCATTTATTTGATCACAAAGTTAACCATACCTACAAGGTTCAATATGTACTTCGATCTCCATGGCTAAAACACTTTGTAGTCATGGGAGCCATGATCGTTGTGGCCGCTTCCGGAACCAATTCCGATGCTGTGCTACTCTGATCATTAAGCTCAGGTTCATAAACCTTATCAAGTTCTATTGTCCTCCCACTCAAATACTTCGCTACAAACAATTTCTTGGAAATAATTAAGAAACATCGACAAACACTTTTGTTTTTGTCTACATAGTGGAAAGAATTCCCAATCAATTCTTTGGGATAACCAACAAAGACATTCATCCGATTTTGGTTGTAAATTTACATATGCTATTGCTGGCGTGTAGTTGACGTGGGAGTTAGAAATCTTCTTTTCTTCAGTTCCCCGGCAACGGCGCCAGAAAATCTGCTTGACACGCGTACAAAGACGCGTCCATTGGGAACCCCAAGAGGAAGGTGTGATGCGTACAGCGGCAAGTTTTCCCTCAGTATGAAACCAAGGTTTATCGAACCAGAGGAGCCAAGAAGCACGTTGAAGGTTGATGGCGGCGAGATGTAGTGCGGCGCAACACCAGGGATTCCGGCGCCAACGTGGAACCTGCACAACACAACCAAAGTACTTTGCCCCAACGAAACAGTGAGGTTGTCAATCTCACCGGCTTGCTGTAACAAAGGATTAGATGTATAGTGTGGATGATGATTGTTTGCAGAGAACAGTAGAACAATTGCAATTGTATTTCAGATGCAAAGAATGGACCGGGTCCACAGTTCACTAGAGGTGTCTCTCCCATAAGATAAATAGCATGTTGGGTGAATAAATTACAGTTGGGCAATTGACAAATAGAGAGGGCATGACCATGCACATACATGATATGATGAGTATAGTGAGATTTAATTGGGCATTACGACAAAGTACATAGACCGCTATCCAGCATGCATCTATGCCTAAAAAGTCCACCTTCAGGTTATCATCCGAACCCCTTCCAGTATTAAGTTGAAAACAACAGACAATTGCATTAAGTATGGTGCGTAATGTAATCAATAACTACATCCTCGGACATAGCATCAATGTTTTATCCCTAGTGGCAACAACACATCCATAACCTTAGAGGTTTCTGTCACTCCCCCAGATTCACGGAGACATGAACCCACTATCGAGCATAAATACCCCTCTTGGAGTTACTAGCAAAAACTTGGCCAGAGCCTCTACTAATAACGGAGAGCATGCAAGATCATAAACAACACATAGATATAAATTGATAATCAACATAACATAGTATTCTCTATTCATCGGATCCCAACAAACACAACATATAGCATTACAGATAGATGATCTTGATCATGTTCGGCAGCTCACAAGATCCGACAATGAAGCACATAAGGAGAAGACAACCATCTAGCTACTGCTATGGACCCATAGTCCAGGGGTAGACTACTCACTCATCACTCCGGAGGCGACCATGGCGGTGTAGAGTCCTCCGGGAGATGAATCCCCTCTCCGGCAGGGTGCCGGAGGCGATCTCCTGAATCCCCCGAGATGGGATTGGCGGCGGCGGCGTCTCTGGAAGGTTTTCCGTATCGTGGCTCTCGGTACTGGGGGTTTCGCGACGAAGGCTATTTGTAGGCGGAAGGGCAGGTCAAGGGGCGACACGAGGCCCACACCATAGGGTGGCGCGGCCGGGCTTGGGCCGCGCCGCCCTATCATCTGGCCGCCCGTGGCCCCACTTCGTTAGCTCTCCGGTCTTCTGGAAGCTTCGTGTGAAAATAGGCCCCTGGGCGTTGATTTCGTCCAATTCGAGAATATTTCCTTACTAGGATTTCTGAAACCAAAAACAGCAGAAAACAGCAACTGGCTCTTCGGCATCTCGTTAGTAGGTTAATGCCGGAAAATGCATAAATTTGACATAAAGTATGCATAAAACATGTAGATATCATCAATAATGTGGCATGGAACATAAGAAATTATCGATACGTCGGAGACGTATCAGCATCCCCAAGCTTAGTTTCTGCTCGTCCCGAGCAGGTAAACGACAACAAAGATAATTTTTGGAGTGACATGCCATCATAACCTTGATCATACTATTGTAAGCATATGTAATGAATGCAGCGATCCAAACAATGTAAATGACATGGGTAAACAACTGAATCATATAGCAAAGACTTTTCATGAATAGTACTTCAAGTCAAGCATCAATAAGTCTTGCATAAGAGTTAACTCATAAAACAATAATTCAAAGTAAAGGCATTGAAGCAACACAAAGGAAGATGAAGTTTCAGCGGTTGCTTTCAACTTATAACATGTATATCTCATGGATAGTTGTCAATGCAAAGTAATATAACAAGTGCAATATGCAAGTATGTAAGAATCAATGCACAGTTCACACAAGTGTTTGCTTCTCGAGGTGGAGAGAAATAGGTGAACTGACTCAACATAAAAGTAAAAGAAAGGTCCTTCAAAGAGGAAAGCATCGATTGCTATATTTGTGCTAGAGCTTTGGTTTTGAAAACAAGAAACAATTTTTGTCAACGGTAGTAATAAAGCATATGTGTTATGTAAATTATATCCTACAAGTTGCAAGCCTCATGCATAGTATACTAATAGTGCCCGCACCTTGTCCTAATTAGCTTGGATTACCGGATCATTGCAATGCACATGTTTTAACCAAGTGTCACAAAGGGGTACCTCTATGCCGCCTGTACAAAGGTCTAAGGAGAAAGCTCGCATTGGATTTCTCGCTATTAATTATTCTCAACTTAGACATCCATACCGGGACAACATAGACAACAGATAATGGACTCCTCTTTAATGCATAAGCATGTAGCAACAATTAATTTTCTCATATGAGATTGAGGATATATGTCCAAAACTGAAACTTCCACCATGATTCATGGCTTTAGTTAGCGGCCCAATGTTCTTCTCTAACAATATGCATGCTCTAACCATTAAATGAGTGGTAAATCTCCCTTACTTCAGACAAGACGAACATGCATAGCAACTCACATGATATTCAACAAAGAGTAGTTGATGGCGTCCCCAGGAACATGGTTATCGCTCAACAAGCAACTTAATAAGAGATAAAGTGCATAAGTACATATTCAATACCACAATAGTTTTAGGCTATTTGTCCCATGAGCTATATATTGTAAAGGTAGAGGATAGAAATTTTAAAGGTAGCACTCAAGCAATTTACTTTGGAATGGCGGAAAAATACCATGTAGTAGGTGTAGGTATGGTGGACACAAATGGCATAGTGGTTGGCTCAGGATTTTGGATGCATGAGAAGTATTCCCTCTCGATACAAGGTTTAGGCTAGCAAGGCTATTTGAAACAAACACAAGGATGAAGCGGTGCAGCAAAACTCACATAAAAGACATATTGTAAACATTATAAGACTCTACACCGTCTTCCTTGTTGTTCAAATTCAATACTAGAAATTATCTAGACTTTAGAGAGACCAAATATGCAAACCAAATTTTAGCATGCTCTATGTATTTCTTCATTAATAGGTGCAAAGTATATGATGCAAGAGCTTAAACATGAGCACAACAATTGCCAAGTATCACATTATCCAAGACATTATAGCAAATTACTACATGTATCATTTTCCAATTCCAACCATATAACAATTTAACGAAGAAGAAACTTCGCCATGAATACTATGAGTAAAGCCTAAGGACATACTTGTCCATATGCAACAGCGGAGCGTGTCTCTCTCCCACACAATGAATGCTAGGATCCATTTTATTCAAACAAAACAAAAACAAAAACAAACCGACGCTCCAAGCAAAGCACATAAGATGTGACGGAATAAAAATATAGTTTCAGGGGAGGAACCTGATAATGTTGTCGATGAAGAAGGGGATGCCTTGGGCATCCCCAAGCTTAGACGCTTGAGTCTTCTTGATATATGCAGGGGTGAACCACCGGGCATCCCCAAGCTTAGAGCTTTCACTCTCCTTGATCATATTGTATCATCTCCCTCTCTTGATCCTTGAAAACTTCCTCCACACCAAACTCAAAACAACTCATTAGAGGGTTAGTGCACAATCAAAATATACATGTTCAGAGGTGACATAATCATTCTTAACACTTCTGGACATTGCACAAAGCTACTGAAAGTCAATGGAATCGAAATATCCATCGAACATAGCAAAACAGGCAATGCGAAATAAAAGGCAGAATCTGTCAAAACAGAACAGTTCGTAAAGACGAATTTTATTGAGGCACCAGACTTGCTCAAATGAAAATGCTCAAATTGAATGAAAGTTGCGTACATATCTGAGGATCACTCACGTAAATTGGCATAATTTTTTGAATTACCTACAGAGAATTAGGCCCAGATTCGTTACAGCAAAGAAATCTGTTTCTGCGCAGTAATCCAAATCTAGTATGAACCTTACTATCAACGACTTTACTTGGCACAACAATGAACAAAACTAAGATAAGGAGAGGTTGCTACAGTAGTAAACAACTTCCAAGACTCAAAATAAATATAAGGTACTGTAGTAAAAACATGGGTTGTCTCCCATAAACGCTTTTCTTTAACGCCTTTCAGCTAGGCGCAGAAAGTGTATATCAAGTATTATCAAAAAATGGTGCATCTACGGCGGGGTGTGGAGTTTTCTCAACTATGCATTTTATCTTTTCTATGTGAGTTTCAGAGGCTCCCTTTTCATTAGTCTTAGGTTTGCTATCCTCATCAAACAAATTTTCAGGTACAAGCCAACCATAATTATTTTCTAGAGCGTCACTCATTCCTAGGAGCTTACAAGGTATTGTTGTCTTAATCTCCCCACCATCATTAATATTATTAGTGTACCTTACTCTCTCCATGTCCATCTTTTCAAGGATACTAACAAAATTGGTATAAGAACCAAGCATCTTATATTTAATAAAGACCTTTCTAGCCTCTCTTGCTACACCACCAAATTCTTTAAGAAGGGTTTCTAAAACAAAATCTTTCTTTCCCCCTTCTTCCATATCACCGAGTGTAAGAAACATGTGTTGGATTATAGGATTGAGATTAAAAAATTTAGTTTCCAACATGCGAACTAAAGAAGCAGCAGCAATTTCATAAGTAGGAGCAAGTTCTACCAAGTGTCTATCTTCAAAATCTTCAACGGTACTAACATGATTGAAAAATTCTTCTATATTATTTCTCCCAATTATAGACCCACGTCCTACCGGTATGTCTTTTAGGGTGAACTTAGGAGGAAACATGATGAAATAAACTAAAGGTAAATAAGGTAAATGCAAGTAACTAATTTTTTTGTGTTTTTAATATAGAGTGCAAACGAGATAGCAAATAAAGTAAAGCTAGCAACTAATTTTTTTGTATTTTGATTTAGTGCAGCAAACAAAGTAGTAAATAAAGTAAAGCAAGACAAAAACAAAGTAAAGAGATTGCGATGTGGAGACTCCCCTTGCAGCGTGTCTTGATCTCCCGAACGGCGCCAAAAATCTTGTCGGCGTGTAGTTGACGTGGGAGTTAGAAATCTTCTTTCTTCAGTTCCCCGGCAACGGCGCCGAAGCTTGACACGCGTACAACACGCGTCCGTTGGGAACCCCAAGAGGAAGGTGTGATGCGTACAGCAAGTTTTCCTCAGTATGAAACCAAGGTTTATCAAACCAGTAGGAGCCAAGAAGCACGTTGAAGGTTGATGGCGGCGAGATGTAGTGCGGCGCAACACCAGGGATTCCGGTGCCAACGTGGAACCTGCACAACACAACCAAAGTACTTTGCCCCAACGAAACAGTGAGGTTGTCAATCTCACCGGCTTGCTGTAACAAAGGATTAGATGTATAGTGTGGATGATGATTGTTTGCAGAGAACAGTAGAACAATTGCAGAGATTGTATTTCAGATGTAAAGAATGGACCGGGGTCCACAGTTCACTAGAGGTGTCTCTCCCATAAGATAAATAGCATGTTGGGTGAACAAATTACAGTTGGGCAATTGACAAATAGAGAGGGCATGACCATGCACATATATGATATGATGAGTATAGTGAGATTTAATTGGGCATTACGACAAAGTACATAGACCGCTATCCAGCATGCATCTATGCCTAAAAAGTCCACCTTCAGGTTATCATCCGAACCCCTTCCAGTATTAAGTTGCAAACAACAGACAATTGCATTAAGTATGGTGCGTAATGTAATCAATAACTACATCCTCGGACATAGCATCAATGTTTTATCCCTAGTGGCAACAACACATCCATAACCTTAGAGGTTTCTCTCACTCCCCCATTCACGGAGACATGAACCCACTATCGAGCATAAATACCCCTCTTGGAGTTACTAGCAAAAACTTGGCCAGAGCCTCTACTAATAACGGAGAGCATGCAAGATCATAAACAACACATAGATATAAATTGATAATCAACATAACATAGTATTCTCTATTCATCGGATCCCAACAAACACAACATATAGCATTACAGATAGATGATCTTGATCATGTTCGGCAGCTCACAAGATCCGATAATGAAGCACATAAGGAGAAGACAACCATCTAGCTACCGCTATGGACCCATAGTCCAGGGGTAGACTACTCACTCATCACTCCGGAGGCGACCATGGCGGTGTAGAGTCCTCCGGGAGATGAATCCCCTCTCCGGCAGGGTGCCGGAGGCGATCTCCTGAATCCCCCGAGATGGGATTGGCGGCGGCGGCGGCTCGAAGGTTTTCCGTATCGTGGCTCTGCATCGGGGGTTTCGCGACGAAGGCTATTTGTAGGCGGAAGGGCAGGTCAAGGGCGTCACGAGGGCCCACACCATAGGGTGGCGCGCCAGGGCTTGGGCCCCGCCGCCCTATCATCCGGCCGCCTCGTGGCCCCACTTCGTTAGCTCTCCGGTCTTCTGGAAGCTTCGTGTGAAAATAGGCCCCTGGGCGTTGATTTCGTCCAATTCCGAGAATATTTCCTTACTAGGATTTCTGAAACCAAAAACAGCAGAAAACAGCAACTGGCATCTCGTTAGTAGGTTAGTGCCGGAAAATGCATAAATATGACATAAAGTATGCATAAAACATGTAGATATCATCAATAATGTGGCATGGAACATAAGAAATTATCGATACGTCGGAGACGTATCAGCTATGCATACCAAAATTTAAGAAAGGACTATTAAGGTTCATACCCATGCCATAACTCGTATGGTGTCATTTCAACGGATCATGATGATGCTCTATTTAGTGTAAAAGCGGTAGTCACTAAAGCATAATCCACAAAAATATAATGGCGTCATTTTATTTTATCTCATCATTAACCCAACAAGGTTTGGATACATTTCTCGGATACTATATCATCACTATGATACTCCAAGAAATGTGAGTTGTAGAACAATTTCATAACTCTCTTAGATGTTCGCTAAAACTCGTAATTCAAATATTTTCCCAATGATCCAATCATAGATATTTGACTTTTCTATTACGATGATTTCCAATTCATGCTGAAATTTATTTGAATCCATTAAAATGTTTCAGACTTCTTCCTTATCGAATATATCCTCATATATATACTCAATTCATTGTTCGAAGTTTTCATGAAGTAGAAGAATCTCCCGCACACAACTATGCTCAGTGAACCACATATATCATCATGTATGTTTTCACTAAGTTAGTTGCTCATTCACTCTTGGCCTATGAACGGTATTTTAGTTATTCTCTTTTAGAAAATATTTGCAAGCGCCAAATGATTCAAAATTCAAATGACTCCAAAAATCCATTTGCATGGAGTTCCTTCATGCGTTCCTTTCTAACATGACCTAAATGGCGGTTCCACAAATAAGTGGAATTCAAATCATTTGCCTTATGGCATTTTAGCGTCAGTATTATGTGTGTGTGTTTCACCATTAAGATTTATAATAACTTATCCATCGTACATGGAGTAATGTCATAATTTGAACAACTTATTGTTTTCATTTGACTAGAGCAAAATAACAATTATTAAGTTCTTTATTATAAATTCTAAGGGCTAGATAGAATGCCAACGATGAACATAATAACACTTTATTTTTGTTCCAGACGTGCATTCCTATCATATTTCTTGTCAGTCTCTTAGGCCATTGTATTCTTGTATTGTGTTGTTTTGTATGACACTTCATACCAACCAATATGGTACAAATACCTAAGAATTTCATTGTGTGACCAAACGAGGAATACATCCATAACATGTATATCATTTATATACACCTGAGCTAGACTTTCTAGTCTTTTCTTTCTTTCTGCCAATAATCTTTTGTAGTTTCTCTTTTAGCTTTCCTCATTATTCAGAAAAACACTTCAACATCAATAACTTCTAGGTTTGTTGGTCAAATACCAATAACCTTGAGGTTCTTACTTTGAAGTTGATCATCATATGACAAGTGTTCCGGATTTCACTATTAGTAACCTTGTAATATGATGAACAATTTCACTCATAATTTTATCCATTGTATCATGATGACTTTCCGAGACCATGTCTGTACATGCTAGGCTCGTAAAGTTTAACCTCAGTATTCGCATGTGCAAATCTGGCTTGCACCCGTTGTATGCACACGTAGAATCTATAACACCCGATCATCACGAGATGCTTCGAAACGACGAGTCTTAGCAACGGTGCATACTAAGGACGATCAATTCATGGATATGCGAATATCGTTAGTGCCCCAATAGTTGGAGGATTGGGACGCCTTGCGTTTCAACCTTCGTACATTCCCATAAAACTTATGAGTTTATGTAGTCTCACCAAATTATATTCTATCATCTTGCAATAAGGCCTTAGATATCACATATATCTCATACCTTGATTATTTCTGAAAACTAAATTTTCAGCTCCTTACTTTCAAACAGATTTGAACTTCAAGTTTCACGGAGACAAGATAACTTTAGGTACTAATTGAAACCATAGCTCTTTGAATCAACAATGTGAGGTTTACTAAAAGTTTGCAATAGGACTTAATCATTTCTTGATTCTTTAACAATACGGTACCAGTCCGTAAAGTTTCTTGTCAGATTTTAACAGTATTTCTATCTCAATTACAAGACTAGCGCATGGTAGAAAACGGATGCCAATACTACAAAATTAATTCAAAATACTACTTAGACTATGTTTATGATAATTAGTTCATGTTTTAATCTAATTACTAATGAACTCCCACTTAATACAACATCCCTCATAGTTGTTAAGTGGTACACGATCCACATCCACTACACCAAAACCGATCATCACGTGAGATGATGTAGCTTCAATGGTGAACATCAACATGTTGATCATATCATCCATATGACTCGTGTTCAACCTTTCGGTTTCCGTTGTCCCGAGGCCATGTCTGTACATGCTAGGCTCGTCAAGCAAACCCAAGTATTCCGCGTGTGCAAACATGGCTTACACCCGTTGTTTATGAATGTAGAGTCTATCACATCCGATCATCACATGATGCTTCGAATCAACAAACTGTGCAATGGTGCATACGAGGGGAGAACACTTTATTATCTTGATATTAATGTGAGGGATCATCTTATAATGCTACCGTCGCGTTCTAAGCAAAATAAGATGCATAAAGGATTAACATCACATGCAATTCATATGTGATATGATATGGCCCTTTAGTCTTTGCGCCTTCGATCTTCATCTCCAAAGCACGGACATGATCTCCATCATCAACGGGCATGATCTTCATCATCGTCGGCGTAGCGTCAAGGTCCATGGCGTCGTCTTCATGGTTGTTCACCTCATGTAGCAACTATTACAACTACTTTGAAATACTACTCAACATGAAATTTAAGGACAACCATAAGACTCATGCCGGTTGCCACAATACAATAATGATCATCTCATACATATTCATCATCACATTATGGCCATATCACATTACCAAACCCTGCAAAAACAAGTTAGACGTCTCTAATTTGGTTTGCATATTTTACGTGGTTTAGGGTTTTCGAGTGAGATCTAATCTACCTACGAACATGAACCACAACGGTGATACTAGTGTTGTCAATAGAAGAGTAAATTGAATCTTCACTATAATAGGAGAGACAGACACCCGCAAAGCCACTTATGCAATACAAGTTGCATGTCGAGCGTGGAGCAAATCTCATGAACGCGGTCATGTAAAGTTAGCCCGAGCCGCTTCATCCCACTATGCCACAAAGATGCAGAGTACTCAAACTAAAGACAACATAAGCATCAACACCCACAAAACAATTGTATTCTACTCATGCAACCATCTATGCATAGACACGGCTCTGATACCACTGATGGGATTCGTTGCATAGAAAACAAAAAATTTCCTACCACGAGAACGCAATCACAACCAAGATGCAATCTAGAAGACGGGAGCAACGAGGGGATGAACGAGACTAACCCTTGAAGATTTCCAAAGCCTACAAGAGGAGGCTCGTTTGCTGCGGTAGATGATCACTTTCAAAAGCGCGTAGAAGATCTTGACGGTGCCACAATCGGGCAGCACCTCCGTACTCAGTCACACGTTAGGTGTTGATGAAGGCGACGTCCTTCTCCCCGTTCCAGCGGGCAGCGGAAGTAGTAGATCCTCCTTGAATCCCGGCAGCATGACGACATGGTGGCGGTGTCGATGGAGATCTCCGGTGGAGCTTCGCTAAGCGTTTGCGGGAGAGGTGTAGGAGGAGGGGCGGCTAGGGTTTGGGAGAGGGGTGGCCGGCCACTTAGGGGGTGCGGCCAAGCTATGGCTTGAGGTGGCCGGCCCCCTCCCCTTGTCCCTCATTATATAGGTGGAAAACCCAAGAGTTGGTCTACAAGTCTTCGAATAAGACCCCAAACCAAAACCTTCCATGTGACATGAAACCTACCCAAGGTGGGATTCCCACTTGAGGTGGGATTCCCACCTTTCCTTGGGAGGGGGTGGCCGGCCACCTTGGTGGAGTCCACCTGGGACTCCACCCCTCTAGGGTTGGCCGGCCAAGCTTGGTGGAGTCCCTCCGGGACTCCACCTTCCATAGTGATTTATTCCGGACTTTTCTAGAACCTTCCATAAATGCACCGGATCATTTTCAAACTTATAAAATGACTTTCTATATATGAATCTTATTCTCCGAACCATTCCGGAACTCCTCGTGATGTCCTGGATCCCATCCGAGACTCCGAACAAAACTTCGAACTCCATTCCATATATTCAATATCTACTAATACGACATCAAACCTTAAGTGTGTCACCCTACGGTTCGCGAACTATGTAGACATGGTTGAGACTTCTCTCCGACCAATAACCAATAGCGGGATCTGGAGATCCATAATGGCTCCCACATATTCAACGATGACTTTTGTGATCGAATGAACCATTCACATACGATACCGATTTCCTTTGTCACGCGATATTTTACTTGTCCGAGGTTTGATCATCGGTATCTCTATACCTTGTTCAACCTCGTCTCCTGACAAGTACTCTTTACTCGTACCGTGGTATGTTGTCTCTTATGAACCATTCATATGCTTGCAAGCTAATTAGACAACATTCCACCGAGAGGGCCCAGAGTATATCTATCCATCATCGGGATGGACAAATCCCACTGTTGATCCATATGCCTCAACTCATACTTTCCGGATACTTAATCCCACCTTTATAACCACCCATTTACGCAGTGGCGTTTGATGTAATCAAAGTACCATTCTGGTATAAGTGATTTACATGATCTCATGGTCGAAAGGATTAGGTAACTATGTATAGAAAGCTTATAGAAAATGAACTAAATGACGTGATCTTATGCTACGTTTAATTGGGTGTGTCCATTACATCATTCACATAATGATATAACCTTGTTATTAATAACATCCAATGTTCATAATCATGAAACTATGATCATCTATTAATAAACAAGCTAGTTTATACAAGAGACTTATTAGGGACTCCTTGTTGTTTACATAACACACATGTATCAATGTTTCGGTTAATACAATTATAGCATGGTATATAAACATTTATCATAAACATAAAGATATATAATAACTACTTTATTATTGCCTCTTGGGCATATCTCCAACAGCTACTACGCTGCTCGGCTCTAAGATAACTAAGGTAAGACACTACTCCTCCGCCTCATTGTTGTGAGCTCCGTATTCCATAGTCCACGCCTTCCGCTCCTCCGGACAGATCAGGTTCCTCGTAGACCAGCTTGTAATCTCCTTCTGGTGCTCCGTTGGTGGTCTCCACTTCATTGTCGCAGTCTAGCAAGGGTGTCGAAAGAAAGTGAGTACAGAGGTACTTAGCAAGTTCAAAAGAGAAAAGGTGTTTGATGCACTAGCTACGACCATTGATCAGAAAATCTCAGGTCAATGCATGTTTGATGCACTAGCTCCAATCCTATCTCCAACTGAGTATATTTGTCTATGTGGAATATTATCTGACCTCCAATGGAATTGCGAAGTGATATTGTTTTGTCTCCACGGTTAATCACTGCTCCATTCTCTGTTAACCAGTCCATTCGTAGGATGACTGATACATAAGGCGGCGTGGGTGGCCCCCTGGCCGCGCCAGCCTATGGTGAGGGGGCCCCGTGGCCCCTCCGACTCCGCCTCTTCGCCTATAAAATCCCTCGTGACCTAAAAACCCGAGAATGATTGACGAAACTCCAGAAAGACTCCGGGGGCGCCGCCGCCATCGCGAAACTCCCTTTCGGGGGACAGAAGTCTCTGTTCCGGACCCGGGACGGGGAATTGCCCCGGAGCCATCTCCATCGACACCACCGCCATCTTCATCGCCGTTGTTGTCTCCTATGATGAGGAGGGAGTAGTTCTCCCGAGGCTGAGGACTCTACCGGTAGCTATGTGGTTCATCTCTCTCCCATGTACTTCAATACAATGATCTCATGAGCTGCCTTACATGATTGAGATCCATATGATGAGCTTTGTAATCTAGATGTCATATGCTATTCAAGTGCTTAATTATGTGAACTTTGGGGTTACTGTGACCTCGGTGTAATGGTGACAGTGTGTGCGCCGTGTGTAACTCCCTTATGAATTGTGGTGTGTTAGTACCTCCTATGAATGCTCACGGTGACGGTGTGGGGTGTTTATTAGTACTTGGGAATACGCCTTTGAGGTGTGCTTTTGCACACTTGCCCAATGAATTTGAGTTCTCTATCCAATAAGAGAGTAGTATGATGAAGTGCTTATATTTATATTCAATTATGATTGCAATGTTGAGAGTGTCCACTAGTGAAAGTATGATCCCTAGGCCTTGTTTCCAAATATCGAATCACCGTTTATTTACTGTTCTGTTACATGTTTACTTGCTGCCATCTTTATTTCAGATTGCAATTACTACTTACAATCATCCATATTACTTGTATTTCACTATCTCTTCGCCGAACTAGTGCACCTATACATCTGACAAGTGTATTAGGTGTGTTGGGGACACAAGAGACTTCTTGTATCGTAATTGCAGCGTTGCTTGAGAGGGATATCTTTGACCTCTACCTCCCTGAGTTCGATAAACCTTGGGTGATTCACTTAAGGGAAACTTGCTGCTGTTCTACAAACCTCTGCTCTTGGAGGCCCAACACTGTCTACAGGAATAGAAGCGTGCGTAGACATCACCCCCGTAGATAAAACAATTATGGAATATTCTAATTTGGAACATCTAATCCCGCATTTTTTCACGAACTCCCGTGCAAAAATGATGTAGTTTCTCCCGTTGACATAGGAAGCCCCAATGGGCCTGCCAAAGATGGCACCCAGGATTTACTGAAGGCCCACGAGTCGAAGAATATGAAGTTTGGAAGTCCAGTTAGTACTAAGGAAAGCTAGAGGTGTATTAGGAAATATAGACTTGTAACTTTGCGGGTTGAACTCAGAGAGTCCTCTGGAATCTGTAATCTTGTGTAACACGGTACCCTCGGCTCCGCCTCCTATATAAGGGGGAGTCGAGGGACAAAGAGAGGATCGAATCGATTGTCAATACAACCCTAGTTTCTTAATCATCGAGTACTTTTCGGCTGAAACCTTCGAGATCTACTTACCCTCTACTTCCAACTAAACCCTAGTCTACAATACGTAGGCATTGACAAGTTAATCCCCTGTCAATTGGCGCCGGCCGTGGGGATTAGAGGTGCCAAGGAGCTGATCTCGATGGCACGTTCAGGATCGTCGACTTCGTCGGTAGCAAGCAACGCGATGGATAGAAGTAAACAGATCGAAACTGATCTAGTCGATTTTGTTCCTCACCCACCCTCCCGTTTGACTGCATATGCGCATCTGGAGGAGCCAATGGAGATGACGTTCGGAAAGTTCCACTGCCGCGTCGAGAAGGAAGGATCGTATCGTCTCGAAATTCCGATCTCGTCGGGATTATCAGCGGTCGATCCTGATTTTTCGGGTTCAACATCGTCCATCGAGTCAGGCGACAAGGAGATTTCGCCGCCACGCTTCATCAACACTATGGCAAGCGAAAAGCTCGCCGAGATCTTCGGCGACATATCCTTTGAGTCGTCTGCGGACTCTGATATAAGCAGCGACTTAGACAGTATCGACAGCTTCAACATCATCGATAGATCCATTATTGTCGGAGAGGTCTTCACTGATCTGTATGATGGTGTCACCAATCCCGACAAAGTTCAAAATCCAAAATATCATCAGATCTATGCAATTGGAGAACCAAGTCGCCCACAGGAGGAGACATCAGAGAACTTCGATGATGTCGATCTCGCAGATCTCACGCGAGGTTTGGGAACAAAATATATCGGACCAGGAACACGAGAGATGGTGCAATTTCCGCAGGCAGTATGGGATCGAGTCGCAAGAGCTATTAATGGTACAGAGCCAATGACCATAACAGCAACACCTAAAGAGTTACAATCGTATAAATATAGGCTTGCACGTACCAGGCGGGAGCTCGAGAAACAAAAAATCGAGCTGGACAGGAGGCAAGAAGCGGCTTCCACATCAAGCAGGCGAAGGGCGGATTTGAGTCGACAATCTGGCACTTCGGGAGATAGTCACAGAGCAGCTCGAAATAGAGCGAGATCTCGGCTGCAAAATATACCTGAGGCTGATAGGGAGAATTTGGTTCAAAACCTCGACATGTCTTTTATGTCAATAGACACGAGGGGGAACATTATTCCTAAAACACCGGAAGCTGGGTACATGGCGACGCAAGCTTTTATCCTCGCATCCAGGCCACCTCCAGGAGATCCAAGAGAAGCATTGTATAACATGGCCATGGCAGGAGTTGGAGCCATGGGAACAGCATTCGTAACTACACCTCCCGAAGGATCTGCAAGGCAAAATAGTCCGCGACCTACTGCAGCAGTTCAAGATCCCCCAAGAGCGAGTGGGGCAAGAGATGAAGCGACTCAGGCAAGGGTGGATAGAGCGCGACAGGACAGAAGGGAACGTCGACATTCACCAGAAGTCGATGAAGAAGATATGTGTGGACTTCCGTGTTTCACGAGACGAGTCCGAAAAACTCGGGTCCCGTCAGGATTTAAGCTACCCGATAATTTCAAAAAATTCGATGGTTTACAAGATCCTGAGGATTGGCTAGTTGATTATCTCGAGACGGTGAAGCTGATAGGTGGAACCAGAGCAACAACCATGCAGAGCATCCAAGTACACTTGAGTGGAGCCGCACGATCATGGATAAAGAAGTTGCCTCCAGGGTCCATCGACAGTTGGGATAGTTTTGAAGACATCTTTGTGAAGAATTTCCGATCCACATGCAAAAAACCCGCGTCACTAGAAGAGTTGAGGGCTTGCAGGCAGAAGTATGATGAATCAATGAGAAAATACATCCAGAGGTGGAATATTATCAAAAACTCGGCAGAGAACATATCTGACGAGAGAGCAATAGATGCGTTTGTGGCAGGAATTCGACGGAGAGATTTTGTCGAAGATTTGGGGAGAACCAACCCAAGGACAATATCAGCATTAATGGAAATAGCAAATAGATGGGCAGATGGAGAAGATGTTGTTCACAACAAGCGACATAGGTCACCAGAGGCGGACTGCAGTCGAAATTTTCAAAATAGACGACGATTTCCTCGGCAGTTCTCGAGTTATGATGCTCCTGGCCAAATATCGGCTGGTTTTCGAGGAAACACTGGAGGAAACAATAGAGATGAATATCAAAGGAGTAGCGAGCAACGAGGCGACAATAGAGATGACTCCCGTAACAACAGACAAAATAGTGGACCAAGGTTCCAAAGACCACATATATCTCCCGAGGATATGATGAACGGACCATGTCAGATGCATTTCTATCTCGACAATAATGGGAAGAGGCAGTCAGGACATCTGCAGAAGGACTGTCGAAATTTTCAAGCAATGTTGAGGTTTGCAGGGCAAGCCAATGCTCAAGCAACAAATAGAAATCCCCAGGGGCCCAGGAGTGAGATCACCTTGTCTCAACTTCATATATGTCTAGGTCTCTTGTTGAAGCTCATGTTGGATACCTATTGTGTTGAGGCACCTCGCACCTATATGTTGTGTATTTGTATTCAAATGCAAATTACTTGTATGCACACATGTAGGGGGAGTGCCTCTATGTTTTGCCAACATGCTTGCTCTCTATAGTGATTTTCTTGCAAATCCGTATATTGTCATCAAACACCAAAAAGGGGGAGATTGAAAGAACATCTCTCAGAATATGTTTTGGAGTGTTTGATGTCAATATATGTGATACACTAATGTTTGATGAAGTGGTGCAGGGATTATATAGATACATGTATATGAGTGACTTGTGAGGAAAAACGAGTCAAAAGGAAGCTGTAACAGAATCACCAGGCCGGATAATCTGGGCCGGATATTTGCAAAATATCCGGCCCCCAAAATTTGTCTAAGGACAATTGGCGACCGGCTCAGTACTTCCCTGGCCGGATAATCCGGGCCGGATATTTGCAAAATATCCGGGCCCCAAAATTTGGCTAAGGACCAGAGGCGACGCGGCTCAGTACCTCCCTGGCATGGGGCCGGACTTTTGGCCGGATTTTCTCCAGGGCCGGATTTTTCCGGGGGGCCGGATTATCCGGCCCCAACTCAGGCCGGATTATCCGGCCCTCGAAAGCCTCCAACGGCTGGATTTGGAGAGGGGGTATTTATACCCCCCTTCTTCTTCCTTCCTCTTTGCTCAATCATTGGAAAAATTCTGCCAAGTCTCACCACCATTAGAGCCACCTCAAGAACTCAAGATTTGCAAGATCTCCTTCCTCCCCCAACCAAAGCTCTTGATCTTTGGAGACTTGAAGGAGAAGACACCGATCTACATCCTCACCGAAGCGATTTACATTTCCCCCTCATTAGTTTGAGGGCCCTCTTGCTAGTGTTCCTCTTTGGATCCCTAGTTGATTTGTGTTGATGTATTGTTGTTGATTGTTGTGTTGTTACAGATTTGGGAGCCTCCAATTTGGTTGTGGATGTGTGCCCCAAGAACCTTGTAAAGGCCCGATTTCCGCCTCGAGGAAATCCCTTAGTGGAAGTGGTCTAGGCCTTCGTGGCGTTGCTCACAGGAGATCTGAGTGAAGCCTTCGTGGCTGTTGGTTTGGCTTTCATAGCAACCACACTCCTCCAAACGTAGACGTACCTTCTTGCAAAGGAAGGGAACTACGGGAATCATCTCCGTGTCTCCGCGTGCTCCACTCTCGGTTACCTTGCTGCGCGTAGTTGACGTATGTCTTTCCGTTCAACACGCGACCGTTGGGAACCCCAAGAGGAAGGTGTGATGCGTACAGCAGTAAATTTCCCTCAGTAAGAAACCAAGGTTTATCGAACCAGTAGGAGCCAAGAAGCACGTCGAAGGTTGATGGCGGCGAGTGTAGTGCGGCGCAACATCGATTCCGGCGCCAACGTGGAACTGCACAACACAACCAAATTACTTTGCCCCAACGTGATGTGAGGTTGTCAATCTCACCGGCTTGCTGTAACAAAGGATTAGATGTATAGTGTGGATGATGATGTTTGCAGAGAACAGTAGAACGAGTATTGCAGTAGATTGTATTCGATGTAAAAGAATGGACCGGGGTCCACAGTTCACTAGTGGTGTCTCTCCCATAAGATAAATAGCATGTTGGGTGAACAAATTACAGTTGGGCAATTGACAAATAAAGAGGGCATGACCATGCACATACATGTTATGATGAGTATTGTGAGATTCAATTGGGCATTACGACAAAGTACATAGACCGCTATCCAACATGCATCTATGCCTAAAAAGTCCACCTTCAGGTTATCATCCGAACCCCTCCAGTATTAAGTTGCAAACAACAGACAATTGCATTAAGTATGGTGCGTAATGTAATCAACAAATACATCCTTAGACATAGCATTGATGTTTTATCCCTAGTGGCAACAACACATCCACAACCTTAGAAGTTGTTGTCACTCTCCAGATTTAATGGAGGCATGAACCCACTATCGAGCATAAATACTCCCTCTTGGAGTTACAAGTAATGACTTGGCCAGAGCCTCTACTAATAACGGAGAGCATGCAAGATCATAAACAACACATAGATAATAGATTGATAATCAACATAGCATAGTATTCCATATTCATCGGATCCCAACAAACGCAACATGTAGCATTACAAATAGATGATCTTGATCATGTTAGGCAGCTCACAAGATCCAACAATGATAGCACAATTAGGAGAAGACGACCATCTAGCTACTGCTATGGACCCATAGTCCAGGGGTGAGCTACTCACATATCACTCCGGAGGCGACCATGGCGGTGAAGAGTCCTCCGGGAGATGATTCCCCTCTCCGGCAGGGTGCCGGAGGCGATCTCCTGAATCCCCCGAGATGGGATTGGCGGCGGCGTCTCTGTAAGGTTTTCCGTATCGTGGCTCTCGGTACTGGAACTATTCTCGACGAAGGCTTAAGTAGGCGGAACGGTATGTTTAGGGGCGATGCGAGGGACCCACACAACAAGGCCACGCGGCCAGGGCCCAGGCCGCGCCGCCCTGGCGTGTCGTCGCCTCGTCGCCCCACTTCGTTTCCCTTTCGGACTTCTGGAAGCTTCGTGGAAAAATAAGATCCTGGGCGTTGATTTCGTCCAATTCCGAGAATATTTCCTTACTAGGATTTCTGAAACCAAAAAGAAACAAAGAACGGCTCTTCGGCATCTCGTTAATAGGTTAGTGCCGGAAAATGCATAAATATGACATAAAGTATGTATAAAACATGTGTGTATCATCATAAAACAAGCATGGAACATAAGAAATTATCGATACGTTTGCGACGTATCCGCATCCCCAAGCTTAGTTCCTACTCGTCCCGAGTAGGTAAACGATAACAAAGATAATTTCTGAAGTGACATGCCATCATAATCTTGATCAATACTATTGTAAGCACATGTAATGAATGCAGCGATTCGAAGCAATGGTAAATACAATGAGTAAACAATTGAATCATATAACAAAGACTTTTCATGAATAGTACTTTCAAGACAAGCATCAATAAGTTTTGCATAAGAGTTAACTCATAAAGCAATAAATTCATAGTAAAGGCATTGAAGCAACACAAAGGAAGATTAAGTTTCAGCGGTTGCTTTCAACTTGTAACATGTATATCTCATGGATATTGTCAACATAAAGCAATATAATAAGTGCAATATGCAATTATGTAGGAATCAATGCACGGTTAACACAAGTGTTTGCTTCTTGAGATGGAAGGAAATGGGTAAACTGACTCAACATAAAAGTAGAAGAAAGGCCCTTCGCAGAGGGAAGCGTTGATTGCTATGTTTGTGCTAGAGCTTTTATTTTGAAAACAAGAAACAATCTTGTCAACGGTAGTAATAAAGCACATTTATTATGTAAATTATATCCTACAAGTTGCAAGCCTCATGCATAGTATACCAATAATGCCCGCACCTTGTCCTAATTAGCTCGGATTACCTGGATTATCATCGCAATACATATGTTTTAACCAAGTATCACAAAGGGGTACCTCTATGCCGCCTGTACAAAGGTCTAAGGAGAAAGCTCGCATTGGATTTCTCGCTTTTGATTATTCTCAACTTAGACATCCATACCGGGACAACATAGACAACAGATGATGGACTCCTCTTTAATGCATAAGCATTTAGCAACAAATAATATTCTCATAAGAGATTGAGGATTGTTGTCCAAAACTGAAATTTCCACCATGGATCATGACTTTAGTTAGCGGCCCAATGTTCTTCTCTAACAATATGCATACTCAAACCATTCAACTCATGGTAAATCGCCCTTACTTCAGACAAGACGAACATGCATAGCAACTCACATGATATTCAACAAAGGGTAGTTGATGGCGTCCCCAGGAACATGGTTATCGCTCAACAAGCAACTTATAAGAGATAAGATGCATAAGTACATATTCAATACCACAATAGTTTTTAGGCTATTTGTCCCATGAGCTATATATTGCAAAGATAAAGAATAGAAATTTTAAAGGTAGCACTCAAGCAATTTACTTTGGAATGGCACAGAAATACCATGTAGTAGGTAGGTATGGTGGACACAAATGGCATAGTGTTTGGCTCAAGGATTTTGGATGCATGAGAAGTATTCCCTCTCAATACAAGGTTTAGGCTAGCAAGGTTATTTGAAACAAACACAAGTATGAACCGGTACAGCAAAACTCACATAAAAGACACATTGTAAGCATTATAAGACTCTACACCGTCTTCCTTGTTGTTCGACCCTTACTAGAAAATATCTAGACCTTAGAGAGACCAATCATGTAAACCAAATTTTAGCAAGCTCTATGTATTTCTTCACTAATAAGTGCAAAGTATATGATGCAAGAGCTTAAACATGAGCACAAAAATTGCCAAGTATCACATTATTCAAGATATTATACCAATTACCACATGTAGCATTTCCCGTTTCCAACCATATAACAATTTAACGAAGCAGTTCAACCTTCGCCATGAACATTATGAGTAAAGCTAAGGACATATTTGTTCATATGCAACAGCGGAGCGTGTCTCTCTCCCACACAATGAATGCTAGGATCCAACTTTATTCAAACAAAACAAAAATAAAAACATACAGACGCTCCAAGTAAAGCACATAAGATGTGATGGAATAAAAATATAGTTTCACTAGAGGAACCTGATAATGTTGTCGATGAAGAAGGGGATGCCTTGGGCATCCCCAAGCTTAGATGCTTGAGTCTTCTTGAAATATGCAGGGATGAACCACCGGGGCATCCCCAAGCTTAGATCTTTCACTCTCCTTGATCATATTGTATCATCCTCCTCTCTTGATCCTTGAAAACTTCCTCCACACCAAACTCAAAACAACTCATTAGAGGGTTAGTGCATAATCAAAATTCACATGTTCAGAGGTGACATAATCATTCTTAACACTTCTGGACATTGCACAAAGCTACTGAAAGTTAATGGAATAAAGAAATCCATCAAGCATAGCAAAATAGGCAATGCGAAATAAAAGGCAGAATCTGTCAAAATAGAACAGTCCGTAAAGACGAATTTTATAGGTGCACCAGACTTGCTCAGATGAAAATGCTCAAATTTAATAAAAGTTGCGTACATATCTGAGGATCACTCACGTAAATTGGCAGAATTTTCTGAGTTACCTACAGAGCCTACTGCTCAAATTCGTGACAGCAAGAAATCTGTTTCTGCGCAGCAATCCAAATCTAGTATCAACCTTACTATCAAAGACTTTACTTGGCACAACAATGCAACAAAACTAAGATAAGGAGAGGTTGCTACAGTAGTAACAACTTCCAAGACTCAATAATAAAACAAAAGTGTTGTAGTAAAATCATGGGTTGTCTCCCATAAGCGCTTTTCTTTAACGCAGAAAGTGTGTATCAAGTATTGTCAATAGACGAAGCATCAACATCATAGTTTGTTCTAATGATAGAATCAAAAGGTAACTTCATTCTCTTTCTAGGGAACTGTTCCATACCTTTCTTGAGAGGAAATTGATTTTTAATATTACCTTCCTTCATATCAATAATAGCACCAACAGTTCGAAGAAAAGGTCTTCCCAATATAATGGGACAAGATGCATTGCATTCAATATCCAACACAACAAAATCAACGGGGACAAGGTTATTGTTAACCGTAATGCGAACATTATCAACTCTCACCAAAGGTTTCTTTGTACAATTATCAGCAAGATTAACATCCAAATAACAATTTTTCAATGGTGGCAACTCAAGCATATTATAGATTTTTCTAGGCATAACGGAAATACTTGCACCAAGATCACATAAAGCATTACAATCAAAGTCATTGACCTTCATCTTAATGATGAGCTCCCAACCATCCTCTAACTTCCTAGGATTAGAAGCTTCGCGTTCTTTCTCTTCTCTAGCTTTTATGAGAGCATTTGTAATATGTTTTGTAAAGGCCAAATTTATAGCACTAGCATTAGGACTCTTAGCAAGTTTTTGTAAGAAATTTATAACTTCTGAGATGTGGAAATCATCAAAATCTAAACCATTATAATCTAAAGCAATGGGATCATTGTCCCCAATGTTGGAAAAAATTTCAGCAGTTTTATCACAGGCAGTTTCAGCAGTTTTAGCAGTTTCAGGCAGTTTTGCAGGCTTTGCATTAGAAGTAGAAACATTGCCAACACCAATTATTTTACCATTGATAGTAGGAGGTGCAGCAACATGTGGAGCATTAGCATTACTAGTGGTGGTAATAGTCCAAACTTTAGCTATATTAACTTCTTTAGCATTTTCTTCTTTTTCCCACCTAGCACGCAATTCGGCCATTAATCTTATATTCTCATTAATTCTAACTTGGATGGCGTTTGCTGTAGCAAATGACTTAATATCTTTATTTTCATTAGGCATAACTTTCGATTTCAAAAGATCAACATCAGCAGCAAGACTATCGACTTTAGAAGCAAGTATATCAATTTTCCCAAGCTTTTCTTCAACAGATTTGTTAAAAGCAGTTTGTGTGATAATAAATTCTTTAAGCATGGCTTCAAGTCCAGGGGGTGTATTCCTATTATTGTTGTAAGAATTCCCATAAGAATTACCATAACCGTTACCATTATTATAAGGATATGGCCTATAGTTGTTACTAGAATTGTTCCGATAAGCATTGTTGTTGAAATTATTATTTTTAATGAAATTCACATCAACATGTTCTTCTTGAGCAAACAATGAAGCTAACGGAACATTATTAGGATGAACATTAGTCCTACCATTCATAAGCATAGACATAATAGCATCAATCTTATCACTCAAGGAAGAGGTTTCTTCGACAGAATTTACCTTCTTACCTTGTGGAGCTCTTTCCGTGTGCCATTCAGAGTAATTAATCATCATATTATCAAGAAGCTTTGTTGCGGCGCCTAGAGTGATGGACATAAAAGTACCTCCAGCAGCTGAATCCAATAGGTTCCGTGAAGAAAAATTCAGTCCTGCATAAAAGGTTTGGATGATCATCCAAGTAGTCAGTCCATGGGTTGGGCAATTTTTAACCAAAGATTTCATTCTTTCCCATGCTTGGGCAACATGATCATTATCCAATTGCTTAAAATTCATTATGCTACTTCTCAAAGATATAATTTTAGCAGGAGGATAATATCTACCAATGAAAGCATCCTTACATTTAGTCCATGAATCAATACTATTCTTAGGCAGAGATAGCAACCAATTTTTAGCTCTTCCTCTTAGTGAGAAAGGAAACAATTTTAACTTTATAATGTCACCATCTACATCCTTATACTTTTGCATTTCTCATAGTTCAACAAAATTATTAAGATGGCAGCAACATCATCAGAACTAACACTATTGCTCTCTCATAACAAGATTCAGTAACGCAGGTTTAATTTCAAAGAATTCTGCTGTAGTAGCAGGTGGAGCAATAGGTGTGCAGAAGAAATCATTATTATTTGTGTTTGTGAAGTCACACAACTTAGTATTTTCAGGAGTACCCATTTTAGCAATAGTAAATAAAGAAAACTAGATAAAGTAAATGCAAGTAACTAATTTTTTTGTGTTTTTAATATGACAAACAAGATAGTAAATAAAGTAAAACTAGCAACTAATTTTTTTGTGTTTTGTTTTAGTGAAGCAAACAAGGAAGTAAATAAAAGTAAAGCAAGACAAAAACAAAGTAAAGAGATTGGAAGTGGAGATTCCCCTTGCAGCGTGTCTTGATCTCCCCGGCAACGGCGCCAGAAATTTACTTGTTGTGCGTAGTTGACGTATGTCTTTCCGTTCAACACGCGACCGTTGGGAACTGATATGCGTACAACACGCGTCCGTTGGGAACCCCAAGAGGAAGGTGTGATGCGTACAGCGGCAAGTTTTCCCTCGGTATGAAACCAAGGTTTATCGAACCAGTAGGAGCCAAGAAGCACGTTGAAGGTTGATGGCGGCGGGATGTAGTGCGGCGCAACACCAGGGATTCCGGCGCCAACGTGGAACCTGCACAACACAACCAAAGTACTTTGCCCCAACGAAACAGTGAGGTTGTCAATCTCACCGGCTTGCTGTAACAAAGGATTAGATGTATAGTGTGGATGATGATTGTTTGCAAAAAACAGTAGAACAAGTATTGCAGAGATTGTATTTCAGATAGAGAATTGGACCGGGGTCCACAGTCACTAGAGGTGTCTCTCCCATAAGATAAACAGCATGTTGGGTGAACAAATTACAGTTGGGCAATTGACAAATAGAGAGGGCATGACCATGCACATACATATTATGATGAGTATTGTGAGATTTAATTGGGCATTACGACAAAGTACATAGACCGCTATCCAGCATGCATCTATGCCTAAAAAGTCCACCTTCAGGTTATCATCCGAACCCCCTCCAGTATTAAGTTGCTAACAACAGACAATTGCATTAAGTATTGCGCGTAATGTAATCAGTGACTACATCCTTGAACATAGCACCAATGTTTTATCCCTAGTGGCAACAACACATCCGTAACCTTAGTGGTTCTTGTCACTCCTCCAGATTCACGGAGACATGAACCCACTATCGAGCATAAATACTCCCTCTTGGAGTTACTAGCATCAACTTGGCCAGAGCATCTACTAATAACGGAGAGCATGCAAGATCATAAACAACACATAGACATAACTTTGATAATCAACATAACAAGTATTCTCTATTCATCGGATCCCAACAAACGCAACATATAGAATTACAGATAGATGATCTTGATCATGTTAGGCAGCTCACAAGATCCGACAATGAAGCACAATGGGGAGAAGACAACCATCTAGCTACTGCTATGGACCCATAGTCCAGGGGTAGACTACTCACACATCACTCCGGAGGCGACCATGGCGGCGTAGAGTCCTCCGGGAGATGAATCCCCTCTCCGGCAGGGTGCCGGAGGCGATCTCCTGAATCCCCCGAGATGGGATTGGCGGCGGCGGCGTCTCGAAGGTTTTCCGTATCGTGGCTCTCGGCACTGGGGGTTCGCGACGGAGGCTTTAAGTAGGCGGAAGGGCAGGTCAGAGGCGGCACGAGGGGCCCACACCACGGCCGCGCGGCCAAGGGGCCGCGCCGCCTAGGGTGTGGCCACCTCGTGGCCCCACTTCCTCCTCTTCGGTCTTCTGGAAGCTTCGTGGCAAAATAGGACCCTAGGCGTTGATTTCGTCCAATTCCGAGAATATTTCGTTACTAGGATTTCTGAAACCAAAAACAGCAGAAAACAGCAACTGGCACTTCGGCATCTTGTTAATAGGTTAGTTCCGTAAAATGCACGAATATGACATAAAGTGTGCATAAAACATGTAGATAACATCAATAATGTGGCATGGAACATAAAAAATTATCGATACGTTGGAGACGTATTAGCATCCCCAAGCTTAGTCCCGAGCAGGTAAAACGATAACAAAGATAATTTCTCGAGTGACATGCCATCATAACCTTGATCATACTATTTGTAAAGCATATGTAGTGAATGCAGCGATCAAAACAATGTATATGACATGAGTAAACAAGTGAATCATATAGCAAAGACTTTTCATGAATAGTACTTCAAGACAAGCATCAATAAGTCTTGCATAAGAGTTAACTCATAGAGCAATAATTCAAAGTAAAGGCATTGAAGCAACACAAAGGAAGATTAAGTTTCAGCGGTTGCTTTCAACTTATAACATGTATATCTCATGGATATTGTCAATATAGAGTAATATAATAAGTGCAATATGCAAGTATGTAGGAATCAATGCACAGCACACAAGTGTTTGCTTCTTGAGGTGGAGAGAAATAGGTGAACTGACTCAACATTGAAAGTAAAAGAATGGTCCTCCATAGAGGAAAAGCATCGATTGCTATTTGTGCTAGAGCTTTGATTTTGAAAACATGAAACAATTTTGTCAACGGTAGTAATAAAGCATATGTATCATGTAAATTATATCTTACAAGTTGCAAGCCTCATGCATAGTATACTAATAGTGCCCGCACCTTGTCCTAATTAGCTTGGACTACCGGATCATCACAATGCACATGTTTTAACCAAGTGTCACAAAGGGGTACCTCTATGCCGCCTGTACAAAGGTCTAAGGAGAAAGCTCGCATTGGATTTCTCGCTATTGATTATTCTCAACTTAGACATCCATACCGGGACAACATAGACAACAGATAATGGACACCTCTTTTATGCATAAGCATGTAACAACAATTAATAATTTTCTCATATGAGATTGAGGATATATGTCCAAAACTGAAACTTCCACCAGGGATCATGGCTTTAGTTAGCGGCCCAATGTTCTTCTCTAACAATATGCATGCTTAACCATAAGGTGGTAGATACTTCAGACAAGACGAACATGCATAGCAACTCACATGAAATTCAACAAAGAGTAGTTGATGGCGTCCCCAGTGAACATGATTATCGCACAACAAGCAACTTAATAAGAGATAAAGTGCATAAGTACATATTCAATACCACAATAGTTTTTAAGCTATTTGTCCCATGAGCTATATATTGCAAAGGTGAATGATGGAATTTTAAAGGTAGCACTCAAGCAATTTACTTTGGAATGGCGGAAAATACCATGTAGTAGGTAGGTATGGTGGACACAAATGGCATAGTGGTTGGCTCAAGTATTTTGGATGCATGAGAAGTAATCCCTCTCGATACAAGGTTTAGGCTAGCAAGGCTTATTTGAAACAAACACAAGGATGAACCGGTGCAGCAAAACTCACATAAAAGACATATTGAAAACATTATACGACTCTACACCGTCTTCCTTGTTGTTCAAACTCAATACTAGAAATTATCTAGACCTTAGAGAGACCAAATATGCAAACCAAATTTTAGCATGCTCTATGTATTTCTTCATTAATGGGTGCAAAGCATATGATGCAAGAGCTTAAACATGAGCACAACAATTGCCAAGTATCACATTACCCAAGACATTATAGCAATTTACTACATGTATCATTTTCCAATTCCAACCATATAACAATTTAACGAAGAAGAAACTTCGCCATGAATACTATGAGTAGAAGCTAAGGACATACTTGTCCATATGCTACAGCGGAGCGTGTCTCTCTCCCATAAAGTGAATGCTAGGATCCATTTTATTCAAACAAAACAAAAACAAAAACAAACCGACGCTCCAAGCAAATCACATAAGATGTGATGGAATAAAAATATAGTTTCAGGGAGGAACCTGATAATGTTGTCGATGAAGAAGGAGATGCCTTGGGCATCCCCAAGCTTAGACGCTTGAGTCTTCTTAGAATATGCAGGGGTGAACCACCGGGCATCCCCAAGCTTAGAGCTTTCACTCTCCTTGATCATATTGCATCATACTCCTCTCTTGATCCTTGAAAACTTCCTCCACACCAAACTTAGAACAACTCATTAGAGGGTTAGCGACAATAAAAATTAACATGTTCAGAGGTGACACAATCATTCTTAACACTTCTGAACATTGCATAAAGCTACTGGACATTAATGGATCAAAGAAATTCATCCAACATAGCAAAAGAGGCAATGCGAAATAAAAGGCAGAATCTGTCAAAACAGAACAGTTCGTATTGACGAATTTTATCGAGGCACAAGACTTGCTCAAATGAAAATGCTCAAATTGAATGAAAGTTGCGTACATATCTGAGAATCACTCACGTAAATTGGCATAATTTTCTGAGTTACCCACAGAGAAAACAGCCCAGATTCGTGACAGCAAAGAAATCTGTTTCTGCGCAGTAATCCAAATCTAGTATGAACTTTACTATCAACGACTTTACTTGGCACAAAAAAACACTAAACTAAGATAAGGAGAGGTTGCTACAGTAGTAAACAACTTCCAAGACACAAAATAAAAACAAAGTACTGTAGGTAAAAACATGGGTTGTCTCCCATAAGCGTTTTTCTTTAACGCCTTTCAGCTAGGCGCAGAAAGTGTGTATCAAGTATTATCAAGAGATGAAGTGTCAACATCATAATTTGTTCTAATAATAGAATCAAAAGGTAACTTCATTCTCTTTCTAGGGAAGTGTTCCATACCTTTCTTGAGAGGAAATTGATATTTTATATTACCTTCCTTCATATCAATAGTAGCACCAACAGTTCGAAGAAAAGGTCTTCCCAATATAATGGGACAAGATGCATTGCATTCAATATCCAAGACAACAAAATCAACGGGGACAAGGTTATTGTTAACGGTAATGCGAACATTATCAACTTTCCTCAAAGGTTTCTTTGTAGAATGATCAGCAAGATTAACATCCAAATAACAATTTTTCAATGGTGGCAAGTCAAGCATATTATAGATTTTCTTAGGCATAACAGAAATACTTGCACCAAGATCACATAAAGCATTACAATCAAAATCTTTAACCTTCATCTTAATGATGGGCTCCCAACCATCCTCTAGCTTTCTAGGAATAGAGGCTTCGCGCTCTAGTTTCTCTTCTCTAGCTTTTATGAGAGCATTTGTAATATGTTGCGTGAAAGCCAAATTTATAGCACTAGCATTAGGACTTTTAGCAAGTTTTTGCAAGAACTTTATAACTTCAGAGATGTGGCAATCATCAAAATTCAAATCATTATAATCTAAAGCAATGGGATCATCATCCCCAATGTTGGAAAAAATTTCAGCAGCTTTATCACAAGTTTTAGCAATTTCAGGCAGTTTCTCGCGCTTTGCATTAGAAGTGGAAACATTGCTAACACCAATTCTTTTATTATTAATAGTAGGAGGTGCAACAACATGTGTAGCATTAACATTACTAGTGGTGGTAATAGTCCAAACCTTAGCTACATTATTCTCTTTAGCTAGTTTTTCATTTTCTTCTCTATCCCACCTAGCACGCAGTTCAGCCATCAATCTTATATTATCATTAAATCTAACTTGGATGGCATTTGCTGTAGTAGTAATTTTATTATGATGATTCTCATTAGGCATAACTTTCGATTTCAAAAGATCAACATCAGCAGCAAGACTATCGACTTTAGAAGCAAGTATATCAATTTTCCCAAGCTTTTCTTCAACAGATTTGTTAAAAGCAGTTTGTGTACTAATAAATTTTTTAAGCATGGCTTCAAGTCCAGGGGGTGTGTTCCTATTATTATTGTAAGAATTCCCATAAGAATTACCATAGCCGTTGCCATTATTATAAGGATATGGCCTATAGTTGTTACTAGAATTGTTCCGGTAAGCATTGTTGTTGAAATTATTATTTTTAATGAAGTTTACATCAACATGTTCTTCTTGTGCAACCAATGAAGCTAACGGAACATTATTAGGATCAATATTAGTCCTATCATTCGCAAGCATAGACATAATAGCATCAATCTTATCACTCAAGGAAGAGGTTTTTTCGACAGAATTTACCTTCTTACCTTGTGGAGCTCTTTCCGTGTGCCATTCAGAGTAGTTGATCATCATATTATCAAGAAGCTTTGTTGCTTCACCAAGAGTGATGGACATAAAGGTACCTCCAGCAGCTGAATCCAATAAATTCCGCGAAGAAAAATTTAGTCCTGCATAGAAGGTTTGGATGATCATCCAAGTAGTCAGTCCATGGGTTGGGCAATTTTTAACCAGAGATTTCATTCTTTCCCATGCTTGTGCAACATGTTCAGTATCTAATTGTTTAAAATTCATTATGCTACTCCTCAAAGATATAATTTTAGCAGGGGATAATATCTACCAATAAAAGCATCCTTGCATTTAGTCCATGAATCAATACTATTCATAGGCAGAGATAGCAACCAATCTTTAGCTCTTCCTCTTAATGAGAAAGGGAACAATTTTAATTTTATAATGTCACCATCTACATCTTTATACTTTTGCATTTCACATAGTTCAACAAAATTATTAAGATGGGCAGCAGCATCATCAGAACTAACACCAGAAAATTGCTCTCGCATAACAAGATTCAGTAAAGCAGGTTTAATTTCAAAGAATTCTGCTGTAGTAGAAGGTGGAGCAATAGGTGTGCATAAGAAATCATTATTATTTGTGGTTGTGAAGTCACACAACTTAGTATTTTCAGGGTTGGCCATTTTAGCAACAGTAAATAGAGCAAACTAGATAAAGTAAATGCAAGTAACTAATTTTTTTTGTGTTTTTGATATAGCAAACAAGATAGCAAGTAAAGTAAAACTAGCAACTAATTTTTTTGTATTTTGATTTAGTGCAGCAAACAAAGTAGTAAATAAAACTAAGCAAGACAAAAACAAAGTAAAGAGATTGAGAAGTGGAGACTCCCCTTGCAGCGTGTCTTGATCTCCCGGCAACGGTGCCAGAAAAGCGCTTGATACGTGTACAACACGCGTCCGTTGGGAACCCCAAGAGGAAGGTGTGATGCGTACAAGTTTTCCTCAGTATGAAACCAAGGTTTATCGAACCAGTAGGAGCCAAGAAGCACGTTGAAGGTTGATGGCGGCGGGATGTAGCGGCGCAACACCGAGATTCCGCGCCAACGTGGAACCCGCACAACACAACCAAAGTACTTTGCCCCAACGAAACAGTGAGGTTGTCAATCTCACCGGCTTGCTGTAACAAAGGATTAGATGTATAGTGTGGATGATGATTGTTTGCAGAAAACAGAACAAGTATTGCAGAGATTGTATTTCAGATAGAGAATTGGACCGGGGTCCACAGCTCACTAGAGGTGTCTCTCCCATAAGATAAACAGCATGTTGGGTGAACAAATTACAGTTGGGCAATTGACAAATAGAGAGGGCATGACCATGCACATACATATTATGATGAGTATTGTGAGATTTAATTGGGCATTACGACAAAGTACATAGACCGCTATCCAGCATGCATCTATGCCTAAAAAGTCCACCTTCAGGTTATTATCCGAACCCCCTCCAGTATTAAGTTGCTAACAACAGACAATTGCATTAAGTATTGCGCGTAATGTAATCAGTGACTACATCCTTGAACATAGCACCAATGTTTTATCCCTAGTGGCAACAGCACATCCGTAACCTTAGTGGTTCTTGTCACTCCTCCAGATTCACGGAGACATGAACCCACTATCGAGCATAAATACTCCCTCTTGGAGTTACTAGCATCAACTTGGCCAGAGCATCTACTAATAACGGAGAGCATGCAAGATCATAAACAACACATAGACATAACTTTGATAATCAACATAACAAGTATTCTCTATTCATCGGATCCCAACAAACGCAACATATAGAATTACAGATAGATGATCTTGATCATGTTAGGCAGCTCACAAGATCCGACAATGAAGCACAATGGGGAGAAGACAACCATCTAGCTACTGCTATGGATCCATAGTCCAGGGGTAGACTACTCACACATCACTCCGGAGGCGACCATGGCGGCGTAGAGTCCTCCGGGAGATGAATCCTCTCTCCGGCAGGGTGCCGGAGGCGATCTCCTGAATCCCCGAGATGGGATTGGCGGCGGCGGCGTCTCGAAGGTTTTCCGTATCGTGGCTCTCGGTACTTCGCGACGGAGGCTTTAAGTAGGCGGAAGGGCAGGTCGAGGCGGCACGAGGGGCCCACACCACAGGCCGCGCGGCCAGGGGGGGGCGCCGCCTAGGGTGTGGCCACCTCGTGGCCCCACTTCGTCTCCTCTTCGGTCTTCTGGAAGCTTCGTGACAAAATAGGACCCCGGGCGTTGATTTCGTCCAATTCCGAGAATATTTCGTTACTAGGATTTCTGAAACCAAAAACAGAAGAAAACAGAACGGCACTTCGGCATCTTGTTAATAGGTTAGTTCCAGAAAATGCACGAATATGACATAAAGTGAGCATAAAACATGTAGATAACATCAATAATGTGGCATGGAACATAAAAAATTATCGATACGTTGGAGACGTATCAGAACCCCAAGAGGAAGGTGTGATGCGTACAGCAGTAAGTTTCCCTCAGTAAGAAACCAAGGTTTATTGAACCAGTAGGTGCCAAGAAGCACGTCGAAGGTTGATGGCGGCGGAGTGTAGTGCGGCGCAACACTAGGGATTCCGGCGCCAACGTGGAACCTGCACAACACAACCAAATTACTTTGCCCCAACGTGACAGTGAGGTTATCAATCTCACCGGCTTGCTGTAACAAAGGATTAGATGTATAGTGTGGATGATGATGTTTGCAGAGAATAGTAGAACGAGTATTGCAGTAGATTGTATTCGATGTAAAAGAATGGACCGGGGTCCATAGTTCACTAGTGGTGTCTCTCCCATAAGATAAATAGCATGTTGGGTGAACAAATTACAGTTGGGCAATTGACAAATAAAGAGGGCATGACCATGCACATACATGTTATGATGAGTAGGGGTGGGCATTCGGTCATGACCGAAAATTCGGTCTTGGTATTTCGGTCTATTTCAAATTCGGTCAGAAAAAATGAAGACCGAAATATACTTGCTACTTTTACTACCCGACAAATTCGGGTACCCAATAATTCGGGTTCGGGTTCGGTCATGACCGAACAGTTTGGCCGATGTTGTCAACACAAAACTTAGACATTATTTAGTAAATGATTGGCAACATTTTAGATGTATTTTGGATATTTTTTCATTGTATATATAATTATCAATTGGCACGAATAAATATTCAGCAATCTAAACAAAAATGTAACAACGTTAGAGAAGTTTATGAACATTCAACAATATCACATCTCACGCATATCACAAAATCTAAAGACTGGGACAGTCTTACGTAAAATTCGGTCAGTTCGGTCTATTCGGTTACTTAGAACAAAATGACCGAATTGACCAAACTTAATTCGGTCTATAAAATTTTCTACCCAATAATTTATCGGTCATTTCGGTCTAGGTCTTTTCGGGTTCGGTCTCGGTCTTTTCTGTTTCGGTCTTCGGTCATCGGTTTTTTTGCCCACCGTGAATGATGAGTATTGTGAGATTCAATTGGGCATTACGACAAAGTACATAGACCGCTATCCAGCATGCATCTATGCCTAAAAAGTCCACCTTCAGGTTATCATCCGAACCCCTCCAGTATTAAGTTGAAAACAACAGACAATTGCATTAAGTATGGTGCATAATGTAATCAACAAATACATCCTTAGACATAGCATTGATATTTTATCCCTAGTGGCAACATCACATCCACAACCTTAGAGGTTGCTGTCACTCCCCCGGATTTAATGGAGGCATGAACCCACTATCGAGCATAAATACTCCCTCTTGGAATTACAAGTAATGACTTGGCCAGAGCATCTACTAATAACGGAGAGCATGCAAGATCATAAACAACACATAGATAATAGATTGATAATCAACATAGCATAGTATTCCATATTCATCGGATCCCAACAAACGCAACATGTAGCATTACAAATAGATGATCTTGATCATGTTAGGCAGCTCACAAGATCCAACAATGATAGCACAATTAGGAGAAGACGACCATCTAGCTACTGCTATGGACCCATAGTCCAGGGTGAACTACTCACACATCACTCCGGAGGCGACCATGGCGGTGAAGAGTCCTCCGGGAGATGATTCTCCTCTCCGGCAGGGTGCCGGAGGTGATCTCCTGAATCCCCCGAGATGGGATTGGCGGCGGCGGCGTCTCTGTAAGGTTTTCCGCATCGTGGCTCTCGGTACTGGAACTATTCTCGACAAAGGCTTAATTAGGCGGAAGGGTAGGTTTAGGGGCGACGCGAGGGACCCACACAACAGGGCCGCGCGGCCAGGGCCCAGGCCGCGCCGCCCTGGCGTGTCGTCGCCCCACTTCGTTTCCCTTTCGGACTTCTGGAAGCTTCGTGGAAAAATAAGATCCTGGGCGTTGATTTCGTCCAATTCCGATAATATTTCCTTACTAGGATTTCTGAAACCAAAAACAGCAGAAAACAACAACTGGCTTTCGGCATCTCGTTAATAGGTTAGTGCCGGAAAATGCATAAATATGACATAAAGTATGTATAAAACATGTGTGTATCATCATAAAACAAGCATGGAACATAAGAAATTATCGATACGTTGGAGACGTATCATACCTCTATCCTATTCTATCTTCTATATATTGTTTAGCTATATCTTGCTTAGTCGTTAGCCTTGTCATATAGGTAAATTCACTTAGTTGCATATCTAGAGAATTTACCTTTGTGTCAAGCCTAAATTGAAAAAGAACTAAAAATTGGTTAGCACCTATTCACCCCCCCTCTAGGTGCGGCATACGATCCTTTCACCTTGTTTTCATATGTATGTCCATTAGACAAGGTGTTAGGTGATGATCGGTGTCCAAAAATATCAAGACGATAGTGAGGAATGAAACATATGGATTAAAGAAGTTTGTACATAATTGTCCATGAGGCTCTCCCATGTTTACATATTTTATTGCTTCACACCGATCAATCATGCCTATCCTATCTAACAATAACAAGCAAAATGCTAAATTGGAGGTAAACCATGTTTAAATTCTCCTAAATGAGACATTTTGGTACAAGTTTTACTAAATGGGGTAATATGTGTCACAAATGCATAACTAGAGAGTAAAAAGTGGAATTCAGTCTTTTTGCAAAGGTATCTACTACCCTGGGCTGCCAAGACCAAAATTTTAATAAACTTGTTTGGATGTATCTATGCCCTAAAGAGAGTCTAGATACATTTATACGAATGAAGCCTGGTGAACAGATGGGTACGTGAGCACGTCCTTACATACCGACACGTGTCTAACATCGTTAGTTCACCCGTGAGCTGCATGTGCGCGTGTGGCCCCGAGCGGCGGGCGTTGCTCATTGCATCTTATCCCCTCCGTGTCTTTATCCTCTCAACAAGTACGGAGTACTAGTACTCTTCACCACGCATGTTACCATGGAAATAGCACCGTACTGGGAAATTGAGTGTGGAAGAGCCTGCCGCCGGCTCGCAGCAGCGGGAGAGGAGGCCGCCGGAGGCTGCAGCGAGGGAGGAGGCCGCGTCGAGCAGCGGGGTGAGGCCCGTCGTTGAGGAAGCATGAGCGGGAGAGGCCGCTGTCCCGAGCGGAGGAGGCACGGCGGTCCAGGACGGACGGCACCGCGCGTGTTTCGCGTCGCGCTGCCATCGGCCGCCGCCTGGGATTCGCGCATGTCCTTGGCGGCCAGGATGGTGCTCACCGTGGTCTGCGTTGGATGTCCTCTTTTCCTTCTTTCTTTTGATTTCGTCTTTCCAGCAGCATTTTTTCCACTCAGACTGAAGTCTGCTTCTCGTTTCTGCTGTTGTTCCAATCGATAAAGGATGTTCTTCCTCCGGTATCAATTCCTCTAAAAATATCGCACAATCTTATACTCCATCAATCACACAATTACCGCACCCAATCTTGGGCCATAAGAGGACAACAAAAATCGGAAATAACGAGAATGAGAAATCTCCAACTCTCCATACGTCAGATCCAACGATTAGCTCGTGGCCCATGGAGGCGGGACGGGGTGATGCAGCGGCGGCGGCGGTGTTCAGGGGCAGGGGCGGCGGCGGCGACGACGCCCGGAGCAGCGGCGGCGGCAGCAGACCCACCGGGCATTCTCAGCGCGGGGCGAGGCGGCGGAGGCAGCTCTGATTCTTGGCCGGCGGGCGACACGGACGCCCTGCATACGGTGGTGGCGCCGGGGCCTACGGCGATACAGCGGGAGCAGGCGCACTGCGCGACGAGGCCGAGACGCGCAGCGCTTGGGAGCTCTCCATGAACTGAATTGATTTGGGCAAGGAGCAGTTGCTACTCATCAGGGAGAAAGTAGAGGAGTGCGGGTGGGGTGGTGGGCATGATTAGAGGACGGGTCGGCTTTTTAGGCAGAAAAGCTATTCACACCGTGTAGTCTCTGTGAGATAGAAAACGAATCTCAAAGCTGATCCAACGATGTTTAGACCGTGCTCACGTACCCATCTGAACACCAAATCCACTCTCTACATTTATATATTGATAAACTTTTGACATATAAGAGTGGACACAGGTAGTATATCAAATCGTAAAACGATGTAGTATGAGTGAGATTTTGTTGCGATCCCACTTGATGCCTTACACGTAGGGACACTCCGTGCTTCCGTTGTGTTGTTTCTCTAGGAGAAATCAATTTTGTTCTTCTACCTCAAACCTTCGAAACTGAAATCTCGGTGGTCGAAGGACAATTTATGCTACAATCTCCTACATTAGCACATTTGACTTTGAGAAGCATTGGTAGTATGTCTCATATGTGTAGCTTCAAAGCTTCGTTACATTGCAGCAGCAACAGACGATCCATATGCACATATAATGTCTCAGAGCTTCGTATTGGTAAATTAATAAGCGTCTACATGCATACTCCAATAAATAGGTCACTACAGAAAATATCTTCTGAACATGTATGTTTCAGAGCTTTGTGGAAGATATATATTTGGCAATAATAAAGCGGAAAAATCGACCATATATATACATACACATACAATATTATTATTTGAATTTGGATAAATTAATTTTGGGGAGGCTTGGACTTACTTTCCATGTGTATAACTGGAGTGATTCAATTTAATGAAGAAGAATAATTAGCATAAACTAAATGAAAAGTACATTTAATGTAGCAACCAACATGAGTTGGTAGAAAACAATGGTTTTAATTCATGCTTGTACATCTACAATGATGATCACTAAGATTGTATAACAAAGAATATCGTGTATCAATTTTTTATATAATTTTTATGTGGTTTATTTTGCAAAGTGTAATAGAAGCTGATGATTATCCTATTCTAATAGACGGCAAGAGTTTTACTATGGTTCTGGCAGACATTCGGGTGCGGTAAACTTACAAGGAGTCAGATTTACATCAGTTGCAAACACGTCATACCCATCTGCTAGGTGTGAATGATGGATATTGACTAATTAGTGACGTGAACAACACGTTAGCCTAATTGGAAAAATTTGGCCATGAGTTTAAGAGGATATAACATTCTGTCTTTGCCTAAAAAGCGAAGTAAATGAAAATAGAGGGAGTGCGTAAATTACATAAGCACTTTTGAGACATGACTATCTTCTTATAAAACTCACCTATTTTGTTTAAAAAAAAAACTCTATTGTTTCATTCCTGCAGGCGCAACTAGTAATACGATTATGAAATGCAGCACAACACACTCGGTCACCATTTACACATGCATGATCCTTTTCTGGCCATGCCAATTCCGTTTAATATCTCCTACACCACAATTCCGTACTCACATCGATCGAAAGTCACACAAACTTGGTAGCATATTTTCCATATGGTGCCGGATTAATTAACCGATGAAGCTATACCATTGGCAACCCTGTATAGAACATATTACGTAGAGGGCTGGAAACTGGTGGTGGATAATCTAAATTTTCCGACATTCGGAAATGGTCATGTTAATATTTGAATCCGAATGAGCATGAAAATAGATTTGGTAAATATCTAGATTCATATTGCAAATAAAAATATTAGATTTTAAACCAAATATGGAAATGAAAAAGGATATATTCGTATCCAAATAAAGTTAGCTTAGCATGTTTTACTAATTATATCCCTATGCCAATTATTCAATAAAGAATACTAACAAAGTGGTTAAATATATTTTTCCAATGATTGACCTTGAAACTATTGTGTATTAATTATATTAATATACAGTTGACTCACTACTATAATATACGAGTCTATTGTTTCGCTATTCGTATCCGTTTCGAATTGGGAAAACATCCGATCCGCATCCATATTTGAGAACCATCCGCTCCGCATTCATATTCGACAACATTCATATTTGCATCCATATTCGTTTTGAAAATATGATAATGGGTATGAGAAGGACACTATTCGATCAGCATCCAATCCGTTTCCACCTATAATTATGTATGGCTATAGATGAGTTTGTGCTTCGTTTCAGCTAACCACATGTAGAACAAAAGTGTGCAGACATGTTGCCCTGAGATTCCGTGTAATATATGATGTCCTAACTATATTTCAGCACAAGTGCTTATCATTTGATTAGAAAGTAGCAGCAGTTATTAGGTGGAAGGTGGGTGTGTGGCTCTTATCTATCTTTTCCACAATATAAAACGTTTTAGCAAGTCATCGTTAACACATTTTATATTGTGTGACGGATGAAGTAGTAAACATCAATAAAGGCATAATAAGCTTTTGGTGGATGCTCACAGTAGCATAAAACCTGTTTGGATCATAGAAAGGCGGATGAAAGGGACCCAATTAGCATGCGTTGTCGCCATTCAGGCCGGTAACTAACAACATCTTCGAGTTTGACTTTAGAACACACACAAAAAAAAATGGTTACCGATTAGTATCTTGAATGACACAGACAATGAGGTATAGTAGAGACCGTAGTGTAATTTGGTATAAAATGAAGAACAGTACAAGCACACATAATTCTTTTTGAATTAACACTAGCTGTGTCGCCATGTTTTCTCTGCAGCGACTCGCGAATCAGTGTTTGCATCTGCATAAGTACTCGAACGATCTAGGTAAACGGTAGACAGCAGAGAAAGTGATGCTTAGCTAGACCTATAATAATACTATCTTGAAGTTCCTGAAGAACTATGATCTTACTTGAACTGCACCAATAGCAACAGTAGGGATGCATTTTTTTTGCGAAATCAAGGAGCTTTATTGATTAAATGACAGGATTACGGTCACTATGTAGAGTATTTGCGAGAAAACCTGTGTTATTATTGACCCACTGGCATCTCCTCCTATCCGAACTAGCTTGTTTAGCACAAAGATGAGCTGCATTATTTGCTTCGCGCCCAATCAAACTAATGCTAAAGGTAGAGAAAGCTCTCTTAATATCTCGAATCTCCTGACAAATTGCCATCAAGTCTGATCTATTTTGATCATCTCGGTTGCATAGGTTTACTACCTCCTTTGCGTCCCTTTCGATCACCACCCGTGTGTAGCCCCTCTCTTCGGCTAGAATTGCTCCGTCCCTTATTGCCAGGGCTTCCATTACACGTCCCTTATTGCTAGATTACCATGGTTATCTCTTACCACCAAACCTGTACCTCTTGACATGGATTCCTAGGAAAAAGTTGATCTTAACCGAGCCTTCTCCTGACAGCAATGCATTGGAGGGGGATTAGTGGCAAGATAAGAGTCCTCATTTGGATCACTCCAACTAATCAGCAACCCAACAATGCTGTTGCAAACCGAAAATGCTCTGTTGACTGGTCTTACGAGTACCTTTACAACAAACACTGTCAGAATCGGAATAACTGCGAGCTCAATCGTCTGAAACCATGGTATATGTTGAGACACGGCGATACGAGCAGGGAAAACGCAGTCCGACTGGGAATTTTGGCGAACAACTAAGCCTTATTTGGCAAACAAGCTCGTTTAAAACAATAGAGATCACAACATGGAAATTTCGGTGCCATCACCAACAGAAACAGCACGAAGTTCCGTCACGACCTGCTTACAAAGCGTTCGACGAAATGCCACAACCAGGCAAACCGCTGCTGAAGGTACAGGCGATTCAGTCGCGGAGCACGACGGCCGGGTCCCTGGACGGCGGGAGGTCGCCGTCCCCACCGGGGTGATCATGCTGTTCGGCGGAAGCGGCGGCGTCGTCGTCGGAGTTGTGGTGGGAGTCAAATAACAATACTGTTCGGCGGAAGCTCCGTCCCATTCCTCTCTATATTCCAGAACCGAACACACTAGTGTAGCTTCATAGCTTCGTTACATTGCAGCAGAACAGATCCATATGCACATATAATGCTCGGAGCTTCGTATTGGTAAATTAACAAATGTCTATATGCATACTCCAATAAATAGGTCACTACAGAAAATATCTTTTGGACATGTATGTTTCAGAGCTTTGTGGAAGATATTTGACTACAATAAAGCAGAAAAAACGACCATATAGATACATATATACATACACATACAGTATTGTTATTCGAATTAGGATAAATTAATTTTGGGGAGGCGTGGGACTTACTTTCCATGTGTATAACTAATGGAGTGATTCGATTTAATGAAGAAAAATATTAGCATAAACTAAATGAAAAGTACCTTTAATATAGCAACCAACACAAGTTGGTAGAAAACAATGGTTTCAATTGCTTGTACATCTACAATGATGATCACTAAGATGCGTATAACAAAGAATATCGTGTATCAATTTTTATGTCATTTTTATGTGGTTTATTTTGCTAAGTGTAATAGAAGCTGATGATTATACTATTCTAATAGACGGCAAGAGATCGGGTATGCTCGTGGCAGACATTTAGGTGTGGCATATTTACATGTAGTCGGATTTACATCACTTGCAAACACCGTGTCCATCGAACAGGCGTGAATGATGGATATTGAATACTTAGTGAAGAGAACTTTAACCGTACCTTTAGCGGTGGTGGTGAGAGCCACCGTCGGTGTCGAGGAAGGGCGGCGTCCGCATCGAGGAGCTCTCCTCCTCCAGCCGGCCACCGTCTAGTCGCCGCCGCCGTCCCCTCCGACGCTCCGTTCCAGTCACCGTCACCGCCGCCGCTATCGCGAGAACCGAGAGGGAGCGCCGCTTCGTCGCGTCGCGCTCAGGATCATGTCCACGGGTCTACTCGAGTGTTTCTAAAAACCGGTGAAATTGGGGGGTTTCAGGCAAAACCAGACGGAGCAAAAAACCGGCATGGTTTAGCCGAACACGTTCCAGGCGCGGGCCGGTATCTAAACCCCGGGGGCCCAACACCAGTGTAACCACGTGGAATTCGGCCCAATACCAGCCGGGTCGGGAGCAAGCGAACAAGGCTCTACAATAATACTATATCTTGAAGTTCCTGAAGAACTATGATCTTACACCAATAGCTAGTGGCAAGATAAGATTTCTCATCTCCATCACTCCAATTAATCAGCAACAATGCTTCTGCAAACTAAAAATGATGTGCTGATTGGTCTTACCTTTGCAACAAACCACTGTCAGAATCGGAATAACTACAAGCTCAATCGTGTGAGACCATGGTATATGTTGAGACACGGGGATACGAGCCGGGAAACGTAGACCGAATGGGAATTTTGGCAAACAACTAAGCCTTATTTGGCAAACAAACTCGTTTATAAAACAATAGAGATCACAGCATGTAAATTTCGGTGCCATCAACAACAGAAACATCACGAAGCTTCCGTTACGACCTGCTTACAAATCGTTCGACGAAATGCCACAACCAGCCGGACTGCTGCTGAAGGAACGAGCGTAGCTACGCGATTCAGTCGCGGAGCACGACGGCCGGGTCCCTGGACGGCGGGAGGTCGCCGTCCCCACCGGGGTGATCATGCTGTTCGGCGGCGTCGTCGGAGTTGTGGTGGGAGTCCATGGCCTCCTGTGCGCGGTCGAGGTAGGGCTTGAACCCGACGCGGTAGGAGAGGTAGCCGAAGGCGGCGGAGCCCAGCACCACGATGGCCGACCGGATCGCGTTCTGCCGCGCCCGCCCGCCGCCTCTCATCACGGCGGCCCCCTCTCTCTCTCTCGGATCGCGAGTGGGTTGACTTGAGGTGACGGTGTGCAGTTGTCGCTCTACTGCTCCAGTCGGTGTTCGCCTACCAGATGTTCACTCTTCAGTGTTGGCCTCGCCTGATGGTTATGGTTCCACCGTACCATGACGTGCCAGCCATATGGATCGATCAGGATTCAGCCATGATGAACTGTTTCAAAGAAATTGCAATTCACAAGAAAGGATCAAAAGATGCAGAGTTTGCTTTCCCGGGGAAGAAACTGACGGCTGCTTGCTTTCAGAATTCTTTGGTGGTGGAGTTAGTGGGTGTAAAAATAATCGCTCAGCAAAATTCTTTCTATATTTTAGAAAGAATGTACTCTTCTATCCAAATCTAATTTGCATCGATAAATAAATCCAAATTCCAGCAGTAGATGAATAATTGCAATTTTTGTGTGTACGAGATTAGAATAACTTCAAAATAACTGACTTAAGAGAGAATTTTTCAGATGCCGTGGCACTGGCTATTTGCAGACCATTTTTTTAAAAAAAAAACAAAAGACAAAAATATGCTGCTGCCCAGGATCGAACTGGAGACCTTCAGTGTGTAAGACTGACGTGATAACCACTACACCACAGCAGCTTCTGGTTATTACCAAACATACAGTATACTTATTCCTTAATTTTACGTCCTTCCTGTGGTACGAGCACAAGTAAAAGGAAATTTACAACCGTCAAGGCGTCAACTCGATTAGCCACGGTTTACGGTTACCGTGCCGTTGTAGCAAAAAAAAGGAAAAAGAAAAACGCACTTGCCTTTGCAGTACTACCATGTCTCGAACGACCGTCTCTCGCTACGTTTGCTTCACGGACTGATTAAAACTAGTAAACTACACGATAATACATATGATATTATCTCACTTTACTGAGGCATAATTCATAAGTCGGTACCACACTTCGTTATTTCTCAGGCATTTAGGAGTACCAACAACTCTGGGTAAATCTGATTAACGTATTCCTGCTGATATACCTCTCCGAACATTGATTCGCAAACTATTCATAATTGTCGTCCATAAAAAACAATGAGCATATAGCTCTCCATGTACATTGGTTTTAGCCTCCATTCGCTAGTATGTGTAATGTTTCATCTTTACCTTTTTCTAATTTACAAAACTAACATTAAAATACTATTATTTTCAATGGTGCGTGAAATGGTCTGGAAAGAGTTGTGACCATTTTCTATCATATATAAAATGTTTATGTCACATATTTATAATAAAAAATTATTACCATCCCATGAAAATTTGCATGACACAAAAAATGTTTTAATGTTTCCATCATTAAATAATACAATGTATCCATAGACAAGAATCTGTGACACAAGAATTGGCTTCCATCACAGTAATATTATACAAGCCCGTGATGTTTGGTCTGTAGTGACAGTCTAAGCTGTAATAAGAATTCTCATGTAATCAATAAGTGATTTAAACTTGCGATTGTTGGGGGCAATTTTATAATTCGATAAATGTACTACTCCCTCTTTACCGAAGAAATGTCACGGATTTGTTTAAATAGTGTTAGATACACCCAAATTTAATTAGAAGAAAAAAACATTGACACCCTTTTCGGGACAGAGGGAGTACACACATTTACACAAAAAGATGAATGATGTCCTGTCTTAGGAGGCATGTGATATAACTTTTTATATGAGAAATTTAACCTTTGAGAATAGCAACGTTTTCATGACAAAGAAAGTAAAGTATATTCCAAAGAACAATGGTTTTTATATTGTCATAGTTTTCCATTTTGTACTAAGCTAATCGTACTAAAAATAATGATAAAAATAGTGAGTAATCTATTGTTCTCTCCCGCTTTCTAAAGGAGTTTTGTACTTGGCGTTTGGAGAATCAATAATCAGGGAAAAGAAATTAGGCTGACTATCGACATGCTCACGTAAGTTTATTCCACGCCACGAAGCGACAAAACAAGTAACAGGATGCATTCCCACATGCATGGGCCCCAACCTGACCACCCAGCTCCAGATGTTGGAGCTCTTTTTTGCCGCTGCGGTAGACTTGTCCAGAAGTATCCAGCAAACTACGAAAGAGTTCGCTCGCGCGGGAACGTGATACGTCTCCGACGTATCGATAATTTCTTATGTTTCATGCCACATTATTGATGATATCTACATGTTTTATGCATACTTTATGTCATATTTATGCGTTTTCCGGAACTAACCTATTGACGAGATGCCGAAGTGCCAGTTCGTTTTCTGCTTTTTTTCGAAATCCTAGTAAGGAAATATTCTCGGAATTGGACGAAATCAACGCCCAGGGTCCTATTTTCACACGAAGCTTCCAAGACCGGAGGAGATACGAAGTGGGGCCACGAGGTGGCGCCACCAAGGCGGCGCGGCCGTGCTAGGGCCCGCGCCGCCCTGTTGTGTGGGTCCCTCGTGACTCCACCGACCTTGCCCTTCCGCCTACTTAAAGTCTCCGTCGCGAAAACCCTACCACGTTCGACGAAACCAGAGAAAACCTTCTAGAGCCGCCATCGCGAAGCCAAGATCTGGGGGACAGGAGTCTCTGTTCGCACGCCGCCGGACGGGGAAGTGCCCCCAAGGCTCCTCCATCGACACCACCGCCATCTTCATCAACGCTGCTGTCTCCCATGAGGAGGTAGTTCTCCATCGAGGCTCGGGGCTGTACCGGTAGCTATGTGGTTAATCTCTCTCCTATGTGCTTCAATACAATAATCTCATGAGCTGCCTTACATAATTGAGATTCATATGATGCTTGTAATCTAGATGTCATTATGCTAGTCAAGTGGGTTTACTTATGTGATCTCCGGAGACTCCTTGTCCCACGTGTGTAAAGGTGACAGTGTGTGCACCGTGTGGGTCTCTTAGGCTATATTTCACAGAATACTTATTCACTGTTATGAATGGCATAGTGAAGTGCTTATTTATATCTCTTTATGATTGCAATGTGTTTTGTATCACAATATATCTGTGTGCTACTCTAGTGATGTTATTAAAGTAGTTTATTCCTCCTGCACGGTGTAATGGTGACAGTGTGTGAATCGTGTAGTACTTGGCGTAGGCTGATTGTGATCTCTTGTAGATTATGAAGTTAACTATTGCTATGATAGTATTGATGTGATCTATTCCTCCTTTCGTAGTGTGAAGGTGACAGTGTGCATGTTATGTTAGTACTTGGTTTGGTTATGTTGATCTGTTATGCACTCTAAGGTTATTTAAATATGAACATTGAATATTGTGGAGCTTGTTAACTCCGGCATTGAGGGTTCGTGTAATCCTACACAATTAGTGGTGTTCATCATCCAACAAGAGGGTGTAGAGTCTAGCATCTATCTATTTATTCTGTTATGTGATCAATGTTGAGAGTGTCCACTAGTGAAAGTATGATCCCTAGGCCTTGTTCCTAAATACTGCTATCGCTGCTTGTTTACTGTTTTACTGCATCTTTACTTCCTGCAATATTAATACCATCAACTGCACGCCAGCAAGCACTTTTATGGCGACGTTACTACTGCTCATATTCATTCATACCACTTGTATTTCACTATCTCTTCGCCGAACTAGTGCACCTATTAGGTGTGTTGGGGACACAAGAGACTTCTTGCTTTGTGGTTGCAGGGTTGCATGAGAGGGATATCTTTGACCTCTTCCTCCCCGAGTTCGATAAACCTTGGGTGATCCACTTAAGGGAAACTTGCTGCTGTTCTACAAACCTCTGCTCTTGGAGGCCCAACACTGTCTACAAGAATAGAAGCTCCCGTAGACATCAAGCTATTTTCTGGCGCCGTTGCCGGGGAGGAAAGGTAAAAGGCACTCATACTCCGGTCCCAGGTAAAGTACTTTTCTGTTGCCGTTGTGTGTGTGCTCGAAGCTATTTCCTTTAGATCCTGCAATTGCATCTTTTTGTTTCTTGTTTACACTAGTTTGGCATAATGGACAACAATGAGCTTCTTATTCTATTTCCTGATTTAAGACATGGATGGTTTGATGCGAAAATTAAAAAACCTATGGAACATATTAGTATGAACGCTTTGAACAACATTGTTGCTAATGATATGGAAAATTCTAAGCTTGGGGAAGCTGGCTTTGATGAGCATGATATTTTTAGTCCCCCAAGCATTGAGGAGAAAATTTACTTTGATGATACTTTGCATCCTATTTATGATGATTATAATGATATTGGTCTTTTAGTACCGCCTGTTATGGAGGATAAATTTGATTATGATTACAATATGCCTCCTATATTTGATGATGAGAATAATAATGATAGCTACTTTGTTGAATTTTCTCCCACTACAACTAATAAAATTGATTATGCTTATGTGGAGAGTAATAATTTTATGCATGAGACTCATGATAAGAATGCTTTATGTGATAGTTATATTGTTGAGTTTGCTCATGTTGCTAAAAGTTATTATGAGAGAGGAAAATATGGTTGTAGAAATTTTCATGTTACTAAAACACCTCTCTATATGCTGAAATTTTTGAAGCTACACTTGTTCTATCTTCCTATGCTTGTTACTTTTTTCTTCATGAACTTGTTTATTTACAAAACTCTTGTGCATAGGAAGCATGTTAGACTTAAATTTGTTTTGAATTTTCCTCTTGATGCTCTCTTTTGCTTCAACTACTATTTCTTGGGAGTGCATCATTAAAACTGCTGAGCCCATCTTAATGGCTATAAAGAAAGCACTTCTTGGGAGATAACCCATGTGTTTATTTTGCTACAGTACCTCTATTTTATATTTGTGTCTTGGAAGTTGTTACTACTGTAGCAAGCTCTCCTTATCTTATTTTTATCGCATTGTTGTGCCAAGTAAAGTCTTTGATAGTAAGGTTCATACTAGATTTGGATTACTGCGCAGAAACAGATTTCTTGCTGTCACGAATCTGGGCCTAATTCTGTGGGTAACTCAAAAAATTATGCCAATTTACGTGAGTGATCCTCAGATATGTACGCAACTTTCATTCAATTTGATCATTTTCATTTGAGCAAGTCTGGTGCCTCTTTAAAATTCGTCTTTACGAACTGTTCTGTTTTGACAGATTCTGCTTTTTATTTCGCATTGCTTCTTTCGCTGTGTTGGGTGGATTTCTTTGTTCCATTACCTTCCAGTAGCTTTGAGCAATGTCCAGAAGTGTTAAGAATGATTGTGTCACCTCTTAACATGTGAGTTTTTGATTATGCACTAACCCTCTAATGAGTTTGTTTTGAGTTTGGTGTGGAGGAAGTTTTCAAGGGTCAAGAGAGGAGGATGATATACTATGATCAAGAAGAGTGAAGAGTCTAAGCTTGGGGATGCCCCCATGGTTCATCCCTGCATATTTCAAGAAGACTCAAGCATCTAAGCTTGGGGATGCCCAAGGCATCCCCTTCTTCATCGACAAATTATCAGGTTCCTTCTCTTGAAACTATATTTTTATTCGGTCACATCATATGTACTTTACTTGGAGCGTCTGTTTGTTTTTGTTTTTGTTTTTGTTTGAATAAATGCTTGTGTGGGAGAGAGACACGCTCCGCTGGTTCATATGAACACATGTGTTCTTAGCTTTTAATGTTCATGGCGAAGGTTGAAACTGCTTCGTTAATTGTTATATGGTTGGAAACGGGAAATGCTACATGTAGTAATTGGTAAAATGTCTTGGATAATGTGATACTTGGTAATTGTTGTGCTCATGTTTAAGCTCTTGCATCATATACTTTGCACCTATTAATGAAGAAATACATAGAGCTTGCTAAAATTTGGTTTGCATAATTGGTCTCTCTAAAGTCTAGATAATTTCTAGTATTGAGTTTTGAACAACAAGGAAGACGGTGTAGAGTCTTATAATGTTTACAATATGTCTTTTATGTGAGTTTTGCTGCACCGGTTCATCCTTGTGTTTGTTTCAAATAACCTTGCTAGCCTAAACCTTGTATCGAGAGGGAATACTTCTCATGCATCCAAAATCCTTGAGCCAACCACTATGCCATTTGTGTCCACCATACCTACCTACTACATGGTATTTCTCCGCCACTCCAAAGTAAATTGCTTGAGTGCTACCTTTAAATAATTCAAAATTTATCACCTCTTATTTGTGTCAATGTTTTATAGCTCATGAGGAAGTATGTGGTGTTTATCTTTCGATCTTGTCATTTACTTCGGACAGACTTTCACCAATGGACTAGTGGCTCATCCGCTTATCCAATAATTTTGCAAAAAGAGCTGGCAATGGGGTGCCCAGCCCCAATTAATTAACTTGCATTAATAATTCTCTTCATATGTTTTGCTCTGATCTATCAGTAAGCAACTTAATTTTGCAAATAGACACTCCTCCATGGTATGTGAATGTTGGAAGGCACCCGAGGATTCGGTTAGCCATGGCTTGTGTAAGCAAAAGGTTGGGAGGAGTGTCATCCATAAATAAAGAAAAACTAAACTAAAGTACATGTGTAAACAAAAGAGAAGAGGGATGATCTACCTTGCTGGTAGAGATAACGTCCTTCATGGGAGCCGCTCTTGAAAGTCTGGTTGATAAGGTAGTTAGAGTGCCCACTACCATTCGTTGACAACAACAAACACCTCTCAAAATTTTACTTTTATGCTCTCTATATGTTTTCAAAACCAAAGCTCTAGCACAAATATAGCAATCAATGCTTCCCTCTGCGAAGGGCCTTTCTTTTACTTTTATGTTGAGTCAGTTCACCTATTTCTCTCCACCTCAAGAAGCAAACACTTGTGTGAACTGTGCATTGATTCCTACATACTTGCATATTGCACTTGTTATATTATTTTACATTGACACTATCCATGAGATATACGTGTTATAAGTTGAAAGCAACCGCTGAAACTTAATCTTCCTTTGTGTTGCTTCAATACCTTTACTTTGATTTATTGCTTTATGAGTTAACTCTTATGCAAGACTTATTGATGCTTGTCTTGAAGTACTATTCATGAAAAGTCTTTGCTTTATGATTCAGTTGTTTACTCATGTCATTACCATTGTTTTGATCGCTGCATTCATTACATATGCTTACAATAGTATGATCAAGGTTATGATGGCATGACACTCCAGAAATTATCTTTGTTATCGTTTACCTGCTCGGGACGAGCAGAACTAAGCTTGGGGATGCTGATACGTCTCCGACGTATCGATAATTTCTTATGTTCCATGCCACATTATTGATGATATCTACATGTTTTATGCATACTTTATGTCATATTTATGCGTTTTCCGGAACTAACCTATTGACGAGATGCCGAAGTGCCAGTTTTGCTGTTTTTGGTTTCAGAAATCCTAGTAAGGAAATATTCTCGGAATTGGACAAAATCAACGCCCAGGGTCCTATTTTCACACGAAGCTTCCAGAAGACCGGAGGAGATACGAAGTGGGGCCACGAGGTGGCGCCACACTAAGGCGGCGCGGCCAGGCTAGGGCCCGCGCCTGTTGTGTGGGTCCCTCGTGACTCCACCGACCTTGCCCTTCCGCCTACTTAAAGTCTCCGTCGCGAAACCCTACCACGTTCGACGAAACCAGAAAACCTTCCGAGCCGCCGCCATCGCGAAGCCAATATCTGGGGGACAGGAGTCTCTGTTCCGGCACGCCACCGGACGGGGAAGTGCCCCAAGGCTCCTCCATCGACACCACCGCCATCTTCATCAACGCTGCTATCTCCCATGAGGAGGGAGTAGTTCTCCATCGAGGCTCGGGGCTGTACCGGTAGCTATGTGGTTAATCTCTCTCCTATGTGCTTCAATACAATAATCTCATGAGCTGCCTTACATGATTGAGATTCATATGATGCTTGTAATCTAGATGTCATTATGCTAGTCAAGTGGGTTTTACTTATGTGATCTCCGGAGACTCCTTGTCCCACGTGTGTAAAGGTGACAGTGTGTGCACCGTGTGGGTCTCTTAGGCTATATTTCACAGAATACTTATTCACTGTTATGAATGGCATAGTGAAGTGCTTATTTATATCTCTTTATGATTGCAATGTGTTTTGTATCACAATATATCTGTGTGCTACTCTAGTGATGTTATTAAAGTAGTTTATTCCTCCTGCACGGTGTAATGGTGACAGTGTGTGCATCGTGTAGTACTTGGCGTAGGCTATGATTGTGATCTCTTGTAGATTATGAAGTTAACTATTGCTATGATAGTATTGATGTGATCTATTCCTCCTTTCGTAGTGTGAAGGTGACAGTGTGCATGCTATGTTAGTACTTGGTTTGGTTATGTTGATCTGTTATGCACTCTAAGGTTATTTAAATATGAACATTGAATATTGTGGAGCTTGTTAACTCCGGCATTGAGGGTTCGTGTAATCCTACACAGTTAGTGGTTGATACGTCTCTGACGTATCGATAATTTCTTATGTTCCATGCCACATTATTGATGATATCTACATGTTTTATGCACACTTTATGTCATATTTATGTGTTTTCCGGAACTAACCTATTGACGAGATGCCGAAGGGCCGCTTGTTTTCTTGTTTTTGGTTCAAATCCTAGTAAGGAAATATTCTCGGAATCGGACGAAATCAAGGCTCGGCATCCTATTTTTCCACGAAGCTTCCACACCCGAGAGTCGCGGAGGGGGCCACTGGGCCCCAGACGATAGCCCGACGCGCCCAGGGGGCGCCTAGCGTGTCGTCGCCCGTTGACCTTCTGACGCCGCCTCTTCGCCTATAAAAAGGTCCCTGACCTAAAACCTCGATACGGAAAAGCCACGGTATGAGAAACCTTCCAGACCGCCGCCATCGCGAAGCCAAGATCCGGGGGACGGAGTCTCTGTTCCACGCCGCCGGACGGGGAAGTGCCCCGGAAGGCTCCTCCATCAACACCACCGCCATCTTCATCAACGCTGCTGTCTCCCATGAGGAGGGAGTAGTTCTCCATCGAGGCTCGGGGCTGTACCGGTAGCTATGTGGTTAATCTCTCTCCTATGTACTTCAATACAATAATCTCATGAGCTGCCTTACATGATTGAGATTCATATGATGATGCTAGTAATCTAGATGTCATTATGCTAGTCAAGTGGGTTTTACTTATGTGATCTCCGGAGGCTCCTTGTCCCACGTGTGTAAAGGTGACAGTGTGTGCACCGTGTGGGTCTCTTAGGCTATATTTCACAGAATACTTATTCACTGTTATGAATGGCATAGTGAAGTGCTTATTTATATCTCTTTATGATTGCAATGTGTTTTGTATCACAATTTATCTGTGTGCTACTCTAGTGATGTTATTAAAGTAGTTTATTCCTCCTGCACGGTGTAATGGTGACAGTGTGTGCATCCGTGTTAGTACTTGGCGTAGGCTATTGCTGGCGCGTAGTTGACGTGGGAGTTAGAAATCTTTGTGGTGTACCTTTTCTTCAGTTCCCCGGCAACGGCGCCAGAAAAAGAGCTTGATGGCGTGTATTTCACACGTTCGTTGGGCAACCCCAAGAGGAAGGTATGATGCGCACAGGCAAGTTTTCCCTCAGAAAGAAACCAAGGTTTATCGAACCAGAGGAGCCAAGAAGCACGTTGAAGGTTGATGGCGGCGGGATGTAGTGCGGCGCAACACCAGAGATTCCGGCGCCAACGTGGAACCTGCACAACACAACCAAAGTACTTTGCCCCAACGAAACAGTGAGGTTGTCAATCTCACCGGCTTGCTGTAACAAAGGATTAACCGTATTGTGTGGAAGATAATTGTTTGCAGAGAAAATAGTAAAAACAAGTATTGCAGCAGATTTGTATTTCAGTATTAAAGAATGGACCGGGGTCCACAGTTCACTAGAGGTGTCTCTCCCATAAGATAAAAGCATGTTGGGTGAACAAATTACAGTCGGGCAATTGACAAATAGAGAGGGCATAACAATGCACATACATGACATGATAAGTATAGTGAGATTTAATTGGGCATTACGACAAAGTACATAGACCGCCATCCAACTGCATCTATGCCTAAAAAGTCCACCTTCAGGTTATCATCCGAACCCCTTCCAGTATTAAGTTGCAAAGCAACAGACAATTGCATTAAGTATGGTGCGTAATGTAATCAACAACTACATCCTCGGACATAGCGCCAATGTTTTATCCCTAGTGGCAACAACACAACACAACCTTAGAACTTTCTGTCACTGTCCCAGGTGTCAAGGCATGAACCCACTATCGAGCATAAGTACCCCCTCTTGGAGTTAAAAGTAAAAACTTGGCCAGAGCCTCTACTAATAACGGAGAGCATGCAAGATCATAAACAACACATATGTAATAACTTGATAATTAACATGACATGGTATTCTCTATCCATCGGATCCCGACAAACACAACATATAGAATTACAGATAGATGATCTTGATCATGTTAGGCAGCTCACAAGATCCAACAATGAAGCACAATGAGGAGAAGACAACCATCTAGCTACCGCTATGGACCCATAGTCCAGGGGTGAACTACTCACTCATCACTCCGGAGGCGACCATGGCGGTGTAGAGTCCTCCGGGAGATGAATCCCCTCTCCCGCAGGGTGCCGGAGGAGATCTCCAGAATCCCCGAGATGGGATCGGCGGCGGCGCGTCTCGAAGGTTTTTCGTATCGTGGTTTTTCGCATCGGGGGTTTCGCGACGGAGGCTTTAAGTAGGCGGAAGGGCGAGTGGGGCCAGACGAGGGGGCACACCATAGGGCGGCGCGGCCCCCGGGCCGCGCCGCCTTGTGGTGTCGCCACCTCGTGGCCCCACTTCGTATGTTCTTCGGTCTTCTGGAAGCTCCGTGGAAAAATAGGCCCCTGGGTCTTTGTTTCGTCCAATTCCGAGAATATTTCGTTACTAGGATTTCTGAAACCAAAAACAGCAAAACAGGAACTGCACTTCGGCATCTTGTTAATAGGTTAGTTCCGAAAATGCACGAATATGACATAAAGTGTGCATAAAACATGTAGGTATCATCAATAATATGGCATAGAACATAAGAAATTATCGATACGTCGGAGACGTATCAAGCATCCCCAAGCTTAGTTCTGCTCGTCCCGAGCAGGTAAAACGATAACAAAGATAATTTCTGAAGTGATATGCCATCATAACCTTGATCATACTATTTGTAAACATATGTAGTGGATGCAGCGATCAAAACAATGGTAATGACATGAGTAAACAAGTGAATCATAAAGCAAAGACTTTTCATGAATAGTACTTCAAGACAAGTATTAATAAGTCTTGCATAAGAGTTAACTCATAAAGCAATAAATCAAAGTAAAGGTATTGAAGCAACACAAAGGAAGATTAAGTTTCAGCGGTTGCTTTCAACTTGTAACATGTATATATCATGGATAATAGTCAACATAGAGTAATATAACAAGTACAATATGCAAATATGTAGGAATCAATGCACAGTTCACACAAGTGTTTGCTTCTTGAGGTGGAGAGAAATAGGTGAACTGACTCAACATAAAAGTAAAGAGAATGGTCCTTCAAAGAGGAAAGCATCGATTGCTATATTTGTGCTAGAGCTTTTATTTTGAAAACATGAAACAATTTTGTCAACGGTAGTAATAAAGCATATGAGTTATGTAAATTATATCTTACAAGTTGCAAGTCTCATGCATAGTATACTAATAGTGCCCGCACCTTGTCCTAATTAACTTGGACTACCGGATCTTTGCAATGCACATGTTTTGACCAAGTGTCACAATGGGGTACCTCCATGTCGCCTGTACAAAGGTCTAAGGAGAAAGCTCGCATTTTGGATTTCTCGCTTTTGATTATTCTCAACTTAGACATCCATACCGGGACAACATGGACAACAGATAATGGACTCCTCTTTAATGCATAAGCATGTGGCAACAATTATTATTCTCATATGAGATTGAGGATATATGTCCAAACTGAAACTTCCACCATGAATCATGGCTTTAGTTAGCGGCCCAAAGTTCTTCTCTAACAATATACATGCTCCAACCATAAAGGTGGTAGATCTCTCTTACTTCAGACAAGACGGACATGCATAGCAACTCACATGATATTCAACAAAGAATAGTTGATGGCGTCCCCAGAAGCATGGTTATCGCACAACAAGCAACTTAATAAGAGATAAAGCGCATAAGTACATATTCAATACCACAATAGTTTTTAAGCTATTTGTCCCATGAGCTATATATTGCAAAGGTGAATGATGGAATTTTAAAGGTAGCAATCAAGCAATTTACTTTGGAATGGCGGATAAATACCATGTAGTAGGTAGGTATGGTGGACACAAATGGCATAGTGGTTGGCTCAAGTATTTGGATGCATGAGAAGTATTCCCTCTCGATACAAGGTTTAGGCTAGCAAGGTTATTTGAAACAAACACAAGGATGAACGGTACAGCAAAACTCACATAAAAGACATATGGTAAACATTATAAGACTCCATACCGTCTTCCTTGTTGTTCAAAACTCAATACTAGATGTTATCTAGACTCTAGAGAAACCAAATATGCAAACCAAATTAGCAAGCTCTAAGTATTTCTTCATTAATGGGTGCAAAGTATATGATGCAAGAGCTTAAACATGAGCACAATAATTGCCAAGTATCAAATTATCCAAGACATTTTAGAGTTACTACATGTAGCATTTTCCAATTCCAACCATATAACAATTTAACGAAGAAGAAACTTCGCCATGAATACTATGAGTAGAGCCTAAGGACATATTTGTCCATATGCTACAGCGGAGCGTGTCTCTCTCCCATAAAGTGAATGCTAGGATCCATTTTATTCAAACAAAACAAAAAACAAAAACAAATCGACGCTCCAAGCAAAGTGCATAAGATGTGGCGGAATAAAAATATAGTTTCAGGGGAGGAACCTGATAATGTTGTCGATGAAGAAGGGGATGCCTTGGGCATCCCCAAGCTTAGACGCTTGAGTCTTCTTATAATATGCAGGGGTGAACCACCGGGGCATCCCCAAGCTTAGAGCTTTCACTCTCCTTGATCATATTGCATCATACTCCTCTCTTGATCCTTGAAAACTTCCTCCACACCAAACTCGAAACAACTCATTAGAGGGTTAGTGCATAATAAAAATTCACATGTTCAGAGGTGACACAATCATTCTTAACACTTCTGAACATTTCATAAAGCTACTGGACATTAATGGATCAAAGAAATTCATCGAACATAGCAAAAGAGGCAATGCGAAATAAAAGACAGAATCTGTCAAAACAGAACAGTTCGTAAAGATGGATTTTATTAGGCCACCAGACTTGCTCAAACGAAAATGCTCAAATTGAATGAAAGTTGCGTACATATCTGAGGATCATGCTCGTAAATTGGCTTAATTTTCTGAGCTACCTACAGGGAGATAGACCCAGATTCGTGACAGCAAAGAAATCTGGAACTGCGCAGTAATCCAAATCTAGTACTTACTTTTCTATCAAAGACTTTACTTGGCACAACAAAACATAAAACTAAGATAAGGAGAGGTTGCTACAGTAGTAAACAACTTCCAAGACTCAAATTCAAAACAAAAATACTGTAGTAAAAACACATGGGTTATCTCCCAAGAAGTTCTTTCTTTATAGCCATTAAGATGGGCTCAGCAGTTTTAATGATGCACTCGCAAGAAATAGTATTTGAAGCAAAAGAGAGCATCAAGAGGCAAATTCAAAACAAATTTAAACCTAACATGCTTCCTATGAAAAGGAATCTTGTAAATAAACAAGTCAATGAAGAACAAAGTGAGTAGCATAGGAAGACAAAACAAGTGTAACTTCAAAAATTTCAGCATATAGAGAGGTATTTTAGTAACATGAAAATTTCTACAACCATATTTTCCTCTCTCATAATAATTTCCAGTAGTATCATGAGCAAACTCAACAATATAACTATCACATAAAGCATTCTTATCATGAGTCTCATGCATAAAATTATTACTCTCCACATAAGCATAATCAATTTTATTAGTTGTAGTGGGAGCAAATTCAACAAAGTGGCTATCATCATATATAGGAGGCATATTGTAATCATAAAAGAAAATTTTCTCCTCAATGCTTGGGGGACTAAAAAGATCATGCTCATCAAAGCCAGCTTCCCCAAGCTTAGAATTTTCCATAGCATTAGCAACAATAGTGTTCAAAGCATTCATATTAATAACATTCCCATTAGCATGCATATAAAGTTCCATGGGTTTTTTAATTCTCTCTTCAAACACATCATGTCCTAATTCAAGATAAAGTTCATAAAGATCTCTCATATTTTTGTTGTTTTCCATTATGCTTAACTAGTGAAATAAAAACATGCATGATATTAAGTAAAACAAGTAACTAATTTTTTTTTTGTGTTTTTGATATAGAGTGCAAGAAAGTAAATAAAGTAAAGCTAGCAACTAATTTTTTTGTGTTTTGATATAAGTGCAGCAGACAAAGTAGTAAATAAAATAAAGCAAGACAAAAACAAAGTAAAGAGATTGAGAAGTGGAGACTCCCCTTGCAGCGTGTCTTGATCTCCACGGCAACGGCGCCAGAAAAAGAGTTGCTGGCGCGTAGTTGACGTGGGAGTTAGAAATCTTTGTGGTGTAGCTTTTCTTCAGTTCCCCGGCAACGGCGCTAGAAAAAGAGCTTGATGGCGTGTATTTCACACGTTCGTTGGGCAACCCCAAGAGGAAGGTATGATGCGCACAGCAGCAAGTTTTCCCTCAGAAAGAAACCAAGGTTTATCGAACCAGGAGGAGCCAAGAAGCACGTTGAAGGTTGATGGCGGCGGGATGTAGTGCGGCGCAACACCGAGATTCCGGCGCCAACGTGGAACCTGCACAACACAACCAAAGTACTTTGCCCCAACGAAACAGTGAGGTTGTCAATCTCACCGGCTTGCTGTAACAAAGGATTAACCGTATTGTGTGGAAGATAATTGTTTGCAGAGAAAATAGTAAAAACAAGTATTGCAGCAGATTTGTATTTCAGTATTAAAGAATGGACCGGGGTCCACAGTTCACTAGAGGTGTCTCTCCCATAAGATAAAAGCATGTTGGGTGAACAAATTACAGTCGGGCAATTGACAAATAGAGAGGGCATAACAATGCACATACATGACATGATAAGTATAGTGAGATTTAATTGGGCATTACGACAAAGTACATAGACCGCCATCCAACCGCATCTATGCCTAAAAAGTCCACCTTCAGGTTATCATCCGAACCCCTTCCGTATTAAGTTGCAAAGCAACAAACAATTGCATTAAGTATGGTGCGTAATGTAATCAACAACTACATCCTCGGACATAGCGCCAATGTTTTATCCCTAGTGGCAACAGCACAACACAACCTTAGAACTTTCTGTCACTGTCCCAGGTGTCAATGCAGGCATGAACCCACTATCGAGCATAAGTACTCCCTCTTGGAGTTAAAAGTAAAAACTTGGCCAGAGCCTCTACTAATAACGGAGAGCATGCAAGATCATAAACAACACATATGTAATAACTTGATAATTAACATGACATGGTATTCTCTATCCATCGGATCCCGACAAACACAACATATAGAATTACAGATAGATGATCTTGATCATGTTAGGCAGCTCACAAGATCCAACAATGAAGCACAATGAGGAGAAGACAACCATCTAGCTACTGCTATGGACCCATAGTCCAGGGGTGAACTACTCACTCATCACTCCGGAGGCGACCATGGCGGTGTAGAGTCCTCCGGGAGATGAATCCCCTCCGGCAGGGTGCCGGAGGAGATCTCCGTAATCCCCCGAGATGGGATCGGCGGCGGCGGCGTCTCGAAGGTTTTCCGTATCGTGGTTTTTCGCATCGGGGTTTCGCGACGAGGCTTTAAGTAGGCGGAAGGGCGAGTCGGGCCGACGAGGGGCCACACCATAGGCGGCGCGGCCCCCGGGCCGCGCCACCTTGTGGTGTCGCCACCTCGTGGCCCCACTTCGTATGTTCTTCGGTCTTCTGGAAGCTCCGTGGAAAAATAGGCCCCTGGGTCTTTGTTTCGTCCAATTCCGAGAATATTTCGTTACTAGGATTTCTGAAACCAAAAACAGAAAACAGGAACTGGCACTTCGGCATCTTGTTAATAGGTTAGTTCCAGAAAATGCACGAATATGACATAAAGTGTGCATAAAACATGTAGGTATCATCAATAATATGGCATAGAACATAAGAAATTATCGATACGTCGGAGACTATGATTATGATCTCTTGTAGATTATGAAGTTAACTATTGCTATGATGGTATTGATGTGATCTATTCCTCCTACATAGTGTGAAGGTGACAGTGTGCATGCTATGTTAGTACTTGGTTTAGTTGTGTTGATCTGTCATGCACTCTAAGGTTATTTAAATATGAACATTGAATATTGTGGAGCTTGTTAACTCCGGCATTGAGGGTTCGTGTAATCCTACGCAATTAGTGGTGTTCATCATCCAACAAGAGAGTGTAGAGTATGCATTTATCTATTCTGTTATGTGATCAAAGTTGAGAGTGTCCACTAGTGAAAGTCTAATCCCTAGGCCTTGTTCCTAAATACTGCTATCGCTGCTTGTTTACTGTTTTACTGCGTTACTATGATGTCTACAGGAGCTTCTATTCTTGTAGACAATGTTGGGCCTCCAAGAGCAGAGGTTTGTAGAACAGCAGCAAGTTTCCCTTAAGTGAATCACCCAAGGTTTATCGAACTCAGGAGGAAGAGGTCAAAGATATCCCTCTCAAGCAACCCCAAAAGCAAGAAGTCTCTTGTGTCCCCAACACACCTAATACACTTGTCGATGTATAGGTGCACTAGTTCGGCGAAGAGATAGTGAAATACAAGTAATATGGATGGATATGAGTGGTAATAGTAATCTGAATGAAATATGGCAGCGAGTAAACATGTAACAAAACAGTAAACAAACGGAGATTCGATGCTTGGAAGCAAGGCCTAGGGATCATACTTTCACTAGTGGACACTCTCAACATTGATCGCATAATAAATAACTCTTTCTCTTATGTGCTACATACACTCTTTTGTTGGATGATGAACACATTGCGTAGGATTACACGAACCCTCAATGCCGGAGTTAACAAGCTCCACAATTCAATGTTCATATTTAAATAACCTTAGAGCATAATAGATCATTGCAAAATAAACCAAGAACTAACATAGTGCACACACTGTCCACATTACACTATGAAGGACGAATAGATCACATCAATACTATCATAATGATAATTAACTCCACAATCTACAAGAGATCATGATCATAGCCTACGACAAGAACCACACGGTGCACACACTAGTCACCTTTACACCAAGCAGGAGGAATAGACTACTTTAATAACATCACATGAGTAGCACATAAACTAGTAGCGATACAAAGCTCATCATATGGATCTCAATCATGCAAAGCAATTCACGAGATCATTGTATTGGAGTACAGAGAGAGAGATTAACCACATAGCTACGGTAGAGCCCTTAGCCCCAGGGTGAATTACTCCCCCCTCATCATGGAGACAGCGATGGCGGTGAAGATGGCGGTGGAGACGGCGGTGGAGATGGCTCCGGGGCAATTCCCGCCCCCAGGTGCCGGAACGAGAGTTCTGTCCCCCGAATTGGACTTTCGCGATGGCGGCGGCTCTGGATGGTTTTCTCCGTTTCCGTCCTTTCTGTCGATGTTTTTAGGTCAGGGACGATTATATAGGCCGAGAATCGGAGTCGGAGGGGCCACGGGGTGGCGCCACCATAGGGGCGCGCCCCCTTGGGCCGCGCCGCCCTGTGGTGTGGGGCCCCCGCACCTCCGACTTTTCTCTGTCCTAAGCTTCCGGAATTATAAGGCCTTCGGTCTTGATTTCGTCGATTCCGAAAATATTTCTTTACTAGGATTTCTGAAACCAAAAACAGCAGAAAACAAATTGGCTTCGGCATCTCGTCAATAGGTTAGTTCCAAAACGCATAAAAACGATATAAAGTGTGAACAAAACATGTTGGTATTGTCATAAAACAAGCATGGAACATCAGAAATTATAGATACGTTGGAGACGTATCAGCATCCCCAAGCTTAGTTCCTACTCGTCCTCGAGTAGGTAAACGATAAAAGATAATTTCTGAGGTGACATGCTACCAACATAATCTTAATCATACTATTGTAAAGCATATGAGATGAATGCAGCGATTCAAAACAATATTAATGCAATGAGTAAACAATTGAATCATATAGCAAAGACTTTTCATGAATAGTACTTTCAAGACAAGTATCAATAAGTCTTGCATAAGAGTTACTCATAAAGCAATAAATTCAAAGTAAAGACATTGAAGCAACACAATGGAAGATTAAGTTTCAGCAGTTGCTTTCAACTTGTAACATGCATATCTCATGGATAATTGTCAATGCAAAGCAATATAACAAGTATAATATGCAAGTATGTAAGAATCAATGCACAGTTAATCACAAGTGTTTGCTTCTAAGATAGAGAAATGGGTAAACTGACTCAACATAAAAGTAAAAGAATGGCCCTTCGCAGAGGGAAGCATTGATTGCTATATTTGTGCTAGAGCTTTGGTTTTGAAAGTAAGAAAACAATTTTGTCAACGGTAGTAATAAAGCATATGAGTTATGTAAATTATATCTTACAAGTTGCAAGCCTCATGCATAGTATACTAATAGTGCCCGCACCTTGTCCTAATTAGCTTGGACTACCGGATCATCGCAATACACATGTTTTAACCAAGTGTCACAATGGGGTACCTCCATGCCGCCTGTACAAAGGTCTAAGGAGAAAGCTCGCATTTTGGATTTCTCGCTTTTGATTATTCTCAACTTAGACATCCATACCGGGACAACATGGACAACAGATAATGGACTCCTCTTTAATGCATAAGCATGTGGCAACAATTATTATTCTCATATGAGATTGAGGATATATGTCCAAAACTGAAACTTCCACCATGAATCATGGCTTTAGTTAGCGGCCCAATGTTCTTCTCTAACAATATGCATGCTCCAACCATTAAGGTGGTAGATCTCTCTTACTTCAGACAAGACGGACATGCATAGCAACTCACATGATATTCAACAAAGAATAGTTGATGGCGTCCCCAGAAACATGGTTATCGCACAACAAGCAACTTAATAAGAGATAAAGTGCATAAGTACATATTCAATACCACAATAGTTTTCAAGCTATTTGTCCCATGAGCTATATATTGTAAAGGTAGAGGATAGAAATTTAAAGGTAGCACTTCAAGCAATTTACTTTGGAATGGCGGAGAAATACCATGTAGTAGGTAGGTATGGTGGACACAAATGGCATAGTGGTTGGCTCAAGGATTTTGGATGCATGAGAAGTACTCCCTCTCGATACAAGGCTTAGGCTAGCAAGGTTGTTTGAAGCAAACACAAGCATAAACTAGTACATCAAAACTTACATAAAAGACATATTACAAGCATTATAAGACTATACATTGTCTTCCTTGTTGTTCAAACACCTCACTAGAAAATATCTAGACTCTAGAGAAACCACTCATGCAAACCAAATTTTAACAAGCTCTATGTATTTCTTCACTAATAGGTGCAAAGTATATGATGCAAGAGCTTAAACATGAGCATAACAGTTGCCAAGTATCAGGTTATTCAAGACATCATACCGTTACTACACGTAGCATTTTCCGTTTCCAACCATATAACAATTAACGAAGCAGTTTCATCCTTCGCCATAAAAATTAAAATCTAAGAACACATGTGTTCATACGAACCAGCGGAGCGTGTCTCTCTCCCACACAAGCATTTATTCAAACAAAAACAAAAACAAGAAACATACAGACGCTCCAAGTAAAGTACATAAGATGTGACCGAATAAAAATATAGTTTCAAGAGAAGGAACCTGATAATTTGTCGATGAAGAAGGGGATGCCCTAGGCATCCCCAAGCTTAGATGCTTGAGTCTTCTTGAAATATGCAGGGATGAACCACCGGGCATCCCCAAGCTTAGAGCTTTCACTCTCCTTGATCATAGTATATCATCCTCCTCTCTTGACCCTTGAAAACTTCCTCCACACCAAACTCGAAACAAACTCATTAGAGGGTTAGTGCATAATTAAAAATTCACATGTTCAGAGGTGACACAATCATTCTTAACACTTCTGGACATTGCTCAAAGCTACTGGAAGGTAATGGGACAAAGAAATCCACCCAACACAGCGAAAGAAGCAATGCGAAATAAAAGGCAGAATCTGTCAAAACAGAACAGTCCGTAAAGACGAATTTTAAAAGGGCACCAGACTTGCTCAAATGAAAATGCTCAAATTGAATGAAAGTTGCGTACATATCTGAGGATCACTCACGTAAATTGGCTTAATTTTATGAGTTACCTACAGTGAATTAGACCCAGATTCGTGACAGCAAAGAAATCTGTTTCTGCGCAGTAATCCAAATCTAGTATTCACTTTGCTATCAAAGACTTTACTTGGCACAACAAAACACAAAACTAAGATAAGGAGAGGTTGCTACAGTAGTAAACAACTTCCAAGACACAAATATAAAACAAAGTACTGTAGCAAAATAACACATGGGTTATCTCCCAAGAAGTTCTTTCTTTATAGCCATTAAGATGGGCTCAGCAGTTTTAATGATGCACTCGCAAGAAATAGTATTTGGAGCAAAAAGAGAGCATTAAGAAGCAAATCCAAAACACATTTAAGTCTAACATGCTTCCTATGAAGAGGAGTCTTGTACACAAATGAATTCATGAAGAACAAAGTGACAAGCATAAGAGGATAAAACACGAGTAACTTCAAGATTCTCAACATAAAGAGGGGAAACTTAATATTATTGAAATGCATATAACCATATTTCCCTCTCGCATAATAACTTTCAGTAGCATCATTGATGAAATCCACAATATACCCATCACTTAAAACATTCTTATCATGGTTCATATGCATAGAAGTATCATTAAATTTGGCATAAGAAAAGTTATTCTCATTAATAGTAATTGGAGCAAGATTATTATCAAGAATTTGAACATGGTAAACAAATTGCATATTAAGGGAATTGTTTTTGGTAATCCAATCATGACTATGACAAGTTTCATAAGGATAGTTAGAACCTATATCATAGCATTCTTTATAATAATCATCAGAGATCGGGGGCACAGTGTCATCATAGGAAATAGAATAGTTATCTTTCACAGTCGGTTTATCTGTGTCCACACCATCATTGTTATTAGAAGGAGATGTATCAAGAACATAATGACCAGTAGCTAAAGGATTTTCAAACACCTCTTCCCCAAGCTTAGAGCTTTCTATATCATTATGGGAGGAAGCATGGATAGCACTGACACTATGGTAATTATTATCATCATTTTCATAATTAGTTTCCCAGAGATTTGTAATATCAAAAGTAGTGTGCTCATTCAAATCATGATCGCTAATGTATGTAAAGGGCATAGGAAGATCATCGTATTCAGATTCATTATCATAATAATCATTAGGAGCAACATACTTACGGTTACCTAGCGTTATCTCATTCACGCGGGGATACGCCGTTACCTCTTTCTTTTTATTCTCCTTCTTCTTCTTCTTCTTCTTCTTCTTCTTCTTCTTCTTCTTCTTGTTCCCTTCTTTAGGAGGAAGAGGCTTGAAAGGTGGCTTGTCCGCATAACCTGATTTACTTTCAGAAACAATAGAAGAAACTTGGGAGGATCCCTCCTTTTCATTAATTAGTTGAAAACACACAGCGGTCCTATCATATTTTGGCAAGGTGTCATCTTCTAAAATATTTTGTATGTAAGTATTTGTATGGCTATTATCAATGCAATAAGAAAAACACCCATGCAGGACATCATCAATATCAAGATCACTCATATGCAACAAAGAGATTTTTCTTGACAGTTCCTCACACCCCAAAAATAAAGTAAGTTCATCATGCTGATTAGGAGTAATTTCATCATCACAATACAAATTTGCAGCACTCATTGGGTTCAAATTATCATTGGAGGAGCATTGAAAATTAAAATGACCCACTTCATGGCAAACTTCACAAATAAAAGGATAGAGGGCACAAACTTTTTTACCAAGATCATCTAGAGCCCTAAACCACTTTCTAGTTTTTTCATTAGCATGATGGATACAATATTCATCTTCGATTTGATTAATTCCACAAGGTATATGTATTCCACAAAAATTAACATGCTTATAGGAAATAGCATTCTTAGGAGTTTGAGCATGCTTATTACAATAATTAACAACAATTTCATTCTTCATGCAAGCCTCTTTAAAAGGTTCATGATACTTATCAAAATTCTTTTTAGGCAATTCAAAATGAGAAGCAAAGGCTTTATAAAGATTTGCAGCAACTTGAGAGTCAAGACCATAAGTAGCACTCATATTTCAAAATTTATCGGTATCCATAAAAGTTTCAATGCATTCATAATCATAATTTATACCTGACTCTTTACCTTTGTCATTCTCCCAATCTTCAGCGTTCTCCTTAATCCGATCAAGAAGGTCCCTTTTAAACTCTTCTTTGTTGCGCGTGAATGATCCAGAACAAGTAGCATCCAGCAAGGTCTTATCTTGAAAAGAAAGTCTTGCATAGAAATTATCAATGATGATATTACCTGGAAGCTCATGATTGGGACATTTGAGCATTAAAGACTTCAATCTCTCCCATGCTTGGGCAATACTCTCTCCATCATGAGGCCAGAAATTATATATTCGGTTTCGGTCTTTGTGAATTTCACTTGGAGGATAGAATTTAGAATAAAATAGAGGCACAATATCCTTCCAATCAAGAGAATGCTCATCCTTCAGCAGTTTATGCCAATGCGCCGCTTTACCAGACAACGACATAGAGAATAATTTCTTCTTCACTTCATCCATAGAGATACCTGCACACTTGAATAACCCGCATAATTCATGCAAAAACAGTAAATGATCTCCAGGATGCACAGTTCCATCCCCTTCATAGCGGTTATCCATAACACGTTCAATAATTTTCATAGGTATTTTATATGGAATACTTTCAGTAGGTGCATTTAAAATATCACAAGCATCATTAGAGTTATCGCATATGGGAGATAAAGTATTATCAGAGCAAATTTTCTCCCCTAAAGATGGGAAGCTAAAAAGGTCATAAAAACTAGCTTCCCCAAGCTTAGACTTCTCCATAGCATTAGCAGTAATTGCATTCATACTAATAACATCGCTACTAGCATGCGAATAAGGTTCCATTGGTTTTTTAATGTTCGCACCAAACAATTCTAAATCAGGAAAAAGATTAAAAAGCTCACCAAATTTTTTGTTGTTTTCCATTATGCCTAACTAGTGAAAATAAAAACAAGAAACAAAAAGATGCAATTGCAGGATCTAAAGGAAATAGCTTCGAGCACTCACACAGCAACAGTGCTAGGAAATAGCTTAGTAGTCGGAGGATGTGAATACCTTTTACCTTACCTCCCCGCAACGGCGCCATAAAAGTGCTTGATGTCTACGGGAGCTTCTATTCTTGTAGACAGTGTTGGGCCTCCAAGAGCAGAGGTTTGTAGAACAAAGCAAGTTTCCCTTAAGTGAATCACCCAAGGTTTATCGAACTCAGGGAGGAAGAGGTCAAAGATATCCCTCTCAAGCAACCCTGCAACCACAAAGCAAGAAGTCTCTTGTGTCCCCAACACACCTAATACACTTGTCAGATGTATAGGTGCACTAGTTCGGCGAAGAGATAGTGAAATACAAGTAATATGGATGGATATGAGTGGTAATAGTAATCTGAATGAAATATGGCAGCGAGTAAACATGTAACAAAACAGTAAACAAACGGAGATTCGATGCTTGGAAGCAAGGCCTAGGGATCATACTTTCACTAGTGGACACTCTCAACATTGATCGCATAATAAATAACTCTTTCTCTTATGTGCTACATATACTCTTTTGTTGGATGATGAACACATTGCGTAGGATTACACGAACCCTCAATGCCGGAGTTAACAAGCTCCACAATTCAATGTTCATATTTAAATAACCTTAGAGCATAATAGATCATTGCAAAATAAACCAAGAACTAACATAGTGCACACACTGTCCACATTACACTATGAAGGAGGAATAGATCACATCAATACTATCATAATGATAATTAACTCCACAATCTACAAGAGATCATGATCATAGCCTACGACAAGAACCACACGGTGCACACACTAGTCACCTTTACACCATGCAGGAGGAATAGACTACTTTAATAACATCACATGAGTAGCACATAAACTAGTAGCGATACAAAGCTCATCATATGGATCTCAATCATGCAAAGCAATTCACGAGATCATTGTATTGGAGTACAGAGAGAGAGATTAACTACATAGCTACGGTAGAGCCCTCACCCCCAGGGGTGAATTACTCCCCCCTCATCATGGAGACAGCGATGGCGGTGAAGATGGCGGTGGAGACGGCGGTGGAGATGGCTCCGGGGGCAATTCCCCGCCCCGGCAGGGTGCCGGAATAGAGAGTTCTGTCCCCCGAATTGGACTTTCGCGATGGCGGCGGCTTTGGATGGTTTTCTCCGTTTCCGTCCTTTCTGTCGATGTTTTTAGGTCAGGGACGATTATATAGGCCGAGAATCGGAGTCGGAGGGCCACGGGGTGGCGCCACCATAGGGGCGCCCTTGGGCCGCGCCGCCCGTGGGTGGGGTCCCCCGCACCCTCCGACTTTTCTCCGGTCTAAGCTTCCGGGAATTATAAGGCCTTCGGTCTTGATTTCGTCCGATTCCGAAAATATTTCTTTACTAGGATTTCTGAAACCAAAAACAGCAGAAAACAGAACTGCCTTTCGGCATCTCGTCAATAGGTTAGTTCCAAAACGCATAAAAACGATATAAAGTGTGAACAAAACATGTTGGTATTGTCATAAAACAAGCATGGAACATCAGAAATTATAGATACGTTGGAGACGTATCATACTACTGCTGCGTTACTACTGCTTGTTTACTGTCCTGGGCAAAGCACTTTTTTGGTGCCGTTGCCACTTCTCATACTTATTTATACCACCTGTATTTCACTATCTCTTCGCCGAACTAGTGCACCTATTAGGTGTGTTGGGGACACAAGAGACTTCTTGCTTTGTGGTTGCAGGGTTGCATGAGAGGGATATCTTTGACCTCTTCCTCCCCGAGTTCGATAAACCTTGGGTGATCCACTTAAGGGAAACTTGTCTTGTTCTACAAACCTCTCGCTCTTGGAGGCCCAACACTGTCTACAAGAATAGAAGCTCCCGTAGACATCAAGCTATTTTCGGCGCCATGGGAGGAAAGGTAAACGGCACTCACACACCGGCAACCCCGCAACTAAGCTATTTTCCGGCGCCGTTGCCGAGGAAAGGTAAAAGGCACTCACTCCGGTCCCAGTAAAGTTTTCTGCCGTTGTGTGTGTGTGCTCGAAGCTATTTCCTTTAGATCCTGCAATTGCATCTTTTTGTTTCTTGTTTACACTAGTTTGGCATAATGGACAACAATGAGCTTCTTATTCTATTTCCTGATTTAAGACATGGATGGTTTGATGCGAAAATTAAAAAACCTATGGAACATATTAGTATGAACGCTTTGAACACCATTGTTGCTAATGATATGGAAAATTCTAAGCTTGGGGAAGCTGGCTTTGATGAGCATGATATTTTTAGTCCCCCAAGCATTGAGGAGAAAATTTACTTTGATGGTACTTTGCCTCCTATTTATGATGATTATAATGATATTGGTCTTTTAGTACCGCCTGTTATGGAGGATAATGCTTATTATGATTACAATATGCCTCCTATATTTGATGATGAGAATAATAATGATAGCTACTTTGTTGAATTTGCTCCCACTACAACTAATAAAATTGATTATGCCTATGTGGAGAGTAATAATTTTATGCATGAGACTCATGATAAGAATGCTTTATGTGATAGTTATATTGTTGAGTTTGCTCATGATGCCACTGGATATTATTATGAGAGAGGAAAATATGGTTGTAGGAATTTTCATGTTACTAAAACACCTCTCTTTTTGCTGAAAATCTTGAAGCTGCACTTGTTTTATCTTCCTATGCTTGTTACTTTTTTCTTCATGAACTTGTTTATTTACAAAACTCCTATGCATAGGAAGCATGTTAGGCTTAAATGTGTTTTGAATTTGCCTCTTGATGCTCTCTTTGGCTTCAAATACTATCTCTTGTGAGTGCATCATTAAAACTGCTGAGCCCATCTTAATGGCTATAAAGAAAGAACTTCTTGGGAGATAACCCATTTGTTTATTGTACTACAGTACTTTTGTTTTATATTTGAGTCTTGGAAGTTGTTACTACTGTAGCAACCTCTCCTTATCTTAGTTTTATTGCATTGTTGTGCCAAGTAAAGTCTTTGATAGTAAGGTTCATACTAGATGTGGATTATTGCGCAAACAGATTTCTCACACGAATCTGGGCCTAATTCTCTGTAGGTAACTCGAAAATTATGCCAATTTACGTGAGTGATCCTCAGATATGTACGCAACTTTATTCAATTTGAGCATTTTCATCTGAGCAAGTCTGGTGCCATTTTAAAATTCGTCTTTACGGACTGTTTGTTTTGACAGATTCGCCTTTTATTTCGCATTGCCTCTTTTGCTGTGTTGGATGGATTTCTTTGTTCCATTACCTTCCAGTAGCTTTGTGCAATGTCCAGAAGTGTTAAGAATGATTGTGTCACCTCTGAACATGTGAATTTTTAATTATGCACTAACCCTCTAATGAGTTTGTTTCGAGTTTGGTGTGGAGGAAGTTTTCAAGGGTCAAGAGAGGAGGATGATATACTATGATCAAGAAGAGTGAAGAGTCTAAGCTTGGGGATGCCCCCGTGGTTCATCCCTGCATATTTTAAGAAGACTCAAGCGTAAGCTTGGGGATGCCCAAGGCATCCCTTCTTCATCGACAACTTATCAGGTTTCTTCTCTTGAAACTATATTTTTATTCAGTCACATCTTATGTACTTTACTTGGAGCGTCTGTGTGCTTTTATTTTTGTTTTGTTATTTTCATTCTCTGAATAAAATTCTTGTGTGTGAGAGAGACACGCTCCGCTGGTTCATATGAACACATGTGTTCTTAGCTTTTAATGTTCATGGCGAAGGTTGAAACTGCTTCGTTAATTGTTATATGGTTGGAAACGGGAAATGCTACATGTAGTAATTGATAAAATGGCTTGGATAATGTGATACTTGGCAATTGTTGTGCTCATGTTTAAGCTCTTGCATCATATACTTTGCACCCATTAATGAAGAAATACATAGAGCTTGCTAAAATTTGGTTTGCATAATTGGTCTCTCTAAGGTCTAGATAATTTCTAGTAAAGAGTTTGAACAACAAGGAAGACGGTGTAGAGTCTTATAATGTTTACAATATGTCTTTTATGTGAGTTTTGCTGCACCGGTTCATCCTTGTGTTTGTTTCAAATAACCTTGCTAGCCTAAACCTTGTATCGAGAGGGAATACTTCTCATGCATCCAAAATCCTTGAGCCAACCACTATGCCATTTGTGTCCACCATACCTACCTACTACATGGTATTTCTCCGCCATTCCAAAGTAAATTGCTTGAGTGCTATGATACGTCTCCAACGTATCTAATTTTTCTGATGTTCCATGCTTGTTTTATGACAATACCGACATGTTTTGTTCACACTTTATGTCATTATTATGCGTTCCGAACTAACCTATTGACGAGATGCCGAAAGGCCAGCTTGTCAGCTGTTTGGTTCCAAAGGCTGTTCGGGCAATCTTAATTGGACGAAATCAACGCCAAACCTCCTATTTTTCCCGGAAGGCTCCAACACCGAAGAAGAGTCGGAGAGGGGGGGGGCCCCACACCATAGGGCCGCGGGCTGGCCTCTGGCCGCGCCGGCCTATGGTGGGGCCACCCTGCCAGCCCTCCGACTCCGCCTCTCCGCCTATATAAGCCCTTTCGACCTAAAAACGCGATATCTCTTGACGAAACTCCAGAAAGACTCCAGGGGCGCCGCCACCGTCGCGAAACTCCAATTCGGGGGACAGAACTCTCCCGCACCCCGGACGGGGAATTGCCCCCGAGCCATCTCCACCGTCTCCACCGCCATCTTCACCGCCATCGCTGCCTCCACGACGAGGAGGGAGTAATCCACCCCCGAGGCTGAGGGCTCCGCTGTAGCTATGTGGTTAATCTCTCTCCCATGTACTTCAATACAATGATCTCATGAGCTGCTTTACATGATTGAGATCCATATGATGAGCTTTGTATCGCTACTAGTTTATGTGCTACTCATGTGATGTTATTAAAGTAGTCTATTCCTCCTGCATGGTGTAAAGGTGACTAGTGTGTGCACCGTGTGGTTCTTGTCGTAGGCTATGATCATGATCTCTTGTAGATTGTGGAGTTAATTATCATTATGATAGTATTGATGTGATCTATTCCTCCTTCATAGTGTAATGTGGACAGTGTGTGCACTATGTTAGTTCTTGGTTTATTTTGCAATGATCTATTATGCTCTAAGGTTATTTAAATATGAACATTGAATTGTGGAGCTTGTTAACTCCGGCATTGAGGGTTCGTGTAATCCTACGCAATGTGTTCATCATCCAACAAAAGAGTATATGTAGCACATAAGAGAAAGAGTTATTTATTATGCGATCAATGTTGAGAGTGTCCACTAGTGAAAGTATGATCCCTAGGCCTTGTTCCTAAATACTGCTATCGCTGCTTGTTTACTGTTTTACTGTGTTACTACTGCTACCATATTACCACCATCAACTACACGCCAGCAAGCTATTTTCTGGCGCCGTTACTACTGCTCATATATATTCATACCACCTGTATTTCACTATCTCTTCGCCGAACTAGTGCACCTATTAGGTGTGTTGGGGACACAAGAGACTTCTTGCTTTGTGGTTGCAGGGTTGCATGAGAGGGATATATTTGACCTCTTCCTCCCTGAGTTCGATAAACCTTGGGTGATCCACTTAAGGGAAACTTGCTGCTGTTCTACAAACCTCTGCTCTTGGAGGCCCAACACCGTCTACAAGAATAGAAGCTCCGTAGACATCAAGCACTTTTCGCGCCGTTGCAGGAAAGGTAAAAGGTACTCACACTCCGGATCTCGGCTACTAAGCTATTTTCGCTGTTGTAAGTACTTTTTCTTTAGATCCTGCAATTGCATCTTTTTGTTTCTTGTTTTTATTTTTCACTAGTTAGGCATAATGGAAAACAACAAAAAAATTGGTGAGCTTTTTAATCTTTTTCCTGATTTAGAATTGTTTGATGCGAAAATTAAAAAACCTATGGAACCTTATTTGCATGCTAGTAGCGATGTTATTAGTATGAATGCAATTACTGCTAATGCTATGGAGAAGTCTAAGCTTGGGGAAGCTAGTTTTTGTGATCTTTTTAGCTTCCCATCTTTAGGGGAGAAAATTTGCTCTGATAATACTTTATCTCCCATATGCGATAACTCTAATGATGCTTGTGATATTTTAAATGCACCTACTGAAAGTATTCCATATAAAATACCTATGAAAATTATTGAACGTGTTATGGATAACCGCTATGAAGGGGATGGAACTGTCCATCCTGGAGATCATTTACTGTTTTTGCATGAATTATGCGGGTTATTCAAGTGTGCAGGTATCTCTATGGATGAAGTGAAGAAGAAATTATTCTCTATGTCGTTGTCTGGTAAGCGGCGCATTGGTATAAACTGCTGAAGGATGAGCATCCTCTTGATTGGAAGGATATTGTGCCTCTATTTTATTCTAAATTCTATCCTCCAAGTGAAATTCACAAAGACCAAAACCGAATATATAATTTCTGGCCTCATGATGGAGAGAGTATTGCCCAAGCATGGGAGAGATTGAAGTCTTTAATGCTCAAATGCCCCAATCATGAGCTTCCAGGTAATATCATCATTGATAATTTCTATGCAAGACTTTCTTTCCAAGATAAGACCTTGCTGGATGCTACTTGTTCTGGATCATTCACGCGCAACAAAGAAGAGTTTAAAAGGGACCTTCTTGATCGGATTAAGGAGAACGCTGAAGATTGGGAGAACGACAAAGGTAAAGAGTCAGGTATAAATTATGATTATGAATGCATTGAAACTTTTATGGATACCGATAAATTTCGAAATATGAGTGCTACTTATGGTCTTGACTCTCAAGTTGCTGCAAATCTTTATAAAGCCTTTGCTTCTCATTTTGAATTGCCTAAAAAGAATTTTGATAAGTATCATGAACCTTTTAAAGAGGCTTGCATGAAGAATGAAATTGTTGTTAATTATTGTAATAAGCATGCTCAAACTCCTAAGAATGCTATTTCCTATAAGCATGTTAATTTTTGTGGAATACATAGACCTTGTGGAATTAATCAAATCGAAGATGAATATTGTATCCATCATGCTAATGAAAAAACTAGAAAGTGGTTTAGGGCTCTAGATGATCTTGGTAAAAAAGTTTGTGCCCTCTATCCTTTTATTTGTGAAGTTTGCCATGAAGTGGGTCATTTTAATTTTCAATGCTCCTCCAATGATAATTTGAACCCAATGAGTGCTGCAAATTTGTATTGTGATGATGAAATTACTCCTAATCAGCATGATGAACTTACTTTATTTTTGGGGTGTGAAGAACTGTCAAGAAAAATCTCTTTGTTGCATATGAGTGATCTTGATATTGATGATGTCCTGCATGGGTGTTTTTCTTATTGCATTGATAATAGCCATACAAATACTTACATACAAAATATTTTAGAAGATGACACCTTGCCAAAATATGATAGGACCGCTGTGTGTTTTCAACTAATTAATGAAAAGGAGGGATCCTCCCAAGTTTCTTCTATTGTTTCTAAAAGTAAATCAGGTTATGCGGACAAGCCACCCTTCAAGCCTCTTCCTCCTAAAGAAGGGAACAAGAAGAAGGGAACGAAGAAGAAGAAGAAGAAGAAGGAGAATAAAAAGAAAGAGGTAACGGCGTATCCCCGCGTGAATGAGATAACGCTAGGTAACCGTAAGTATGTTGCTCCTAATGATTATTATGATAATGAATCTGAATACGATGATCTTCCTATGCCCTTTACATACATTAGCGATCATGATTTGAATGAGCACACTACTTTTGATATTACAAATCTCTGGGAAACTAATTCTGAAAATGATGATAATAATTGCCATAGTGTCAGTGCTATCCATGCTTCCTCCCATAATGATATAGAAAGCTCTAAGCTTGGGGAAGAGGTGTTTGAAAATCCTTTAGCTACTGGTCATTATGTTCTTGATACATCTCCTTCTAATAACAATGATGGTGTGGACACAGATAAACCGACTGTGAAAGATAACTATTCTATTTCCTATGATGACACTGTGCCCCCGATCTCTGATGATTATTATAAAGAATGCTATGATATAGGTTCTAACTATCCTTATGAAACTTGTCATAGTCATGATTGGATTACCAAAAACAATTCCCTTAATATGCAATCTGTTTACCATGTTCAAATTCTTGATAATAATCTTGCTCCAATTACTATTAATGAGAATAACTCTTCTTATGCCAAAATTAATGATACTTCTATGCATATGAACCATGATAAGAATGTTTTAAGTGATGGGTATATTGTGGATTTCATCAATGATGCTACTGAAAGCTATTATGAGAGAGGTAAATATGGTTATATGCATCTTAATAATATTAAGTTTCCCCTCTTTATGTTGAGAATCTTGAAGTTACTCGTGTTTTATCCTCTTATGCTTGTCACTTTGCTCTTCATGAATTCATTTGTGTATAAGATTCTTCTGCATAGGAAGCATGTTAGGCTTAAATGTGTTTTGAATTGCCTCTTGATACTCTCTTTTGCTTCAAATACTATTTCTTGCGAATGCATCATTAAAACTGCTGAGCCCATCTTAATGGCTATAAAGAAAGAACTTCTTGGGAGATAACCCATGTGCTATTTTGCTACAGTACTTTGTTTTATATTTGTGTCTTGGAAGTTGTTTACTACTGTAGCAACCTCTCCTTATCTTAGTTTTGTGTTTTGTTGTGCCAAGTAAAGTCGTTGATAGAAAGGTTGATACTAGATTTGGATTACTGCGCAGAAACAGATTTCTTTGCTGTCACGAATCTGGGTCTAATTCACTGTAGGTAACTCAGAAAATTATGCCAATTTACGTGAGTGATCCTCAGATATGTACGCAACTTTCATTCAATTTAAGCATTTTCATTTGAGCAAGTCTGGTGCCCTTTTAAAATTCGTCTTTACGGACTGTTCTGTTTTGACAGATTCTGCCTTTTATTTCGCATTGCTTCTTTTGCTATGTGGGATGGATTTCTTTGTTCCATCGACTTCCAGTAGCTTTGGGCAATGTCCAGAAGTGTTAAGAATGATTGTGTCAGCTCTGAACATGTGAGTTTTTGATTATGCACTAACCCTTTAATGAGTTTGTTTCGAGTTTGGTGTGAAGGAAGTTTTCAAGGGTCAAGAGAGAAGGATGATATACTATGATCAAGGAGAGTGAAAGCTCTAAGCTTGGGGATGCCCCGGTGGTTCATCCCTGCATATTTCAAGAAGACTCAAGCATCTAAGCTTGGGATGCCATCCCCTTCTTCATCGACAAATTATCAGGTTCCTTCTCTTGAAACTATATTTTTATTCGGTCACATCTTGTGTACTTTACTTGGAGCGTCTGTGTGCTTTTGTTTTTGTTTTTGTTTGAATAAATGCTTGTGTGGGAGAGAGACACGCTCCGCTGGTTCGTATGAACACATGTGTTCTTAGCTTTTAATTTTCATGGCGAAGAATGAAACTGTTTCGTTAATTGTTATATGGTTGGAAACGGAAAATGCTACATGTAGTAACTGGTATGATGTCTTGAGTAACTTGATACTTGGCAATTGTTGTGCTCATGTTTAAGCTCTTGCATCATATACTTTGCACCTATTAGTGAAGAAATACATAAAGCTTGTTAAAATTTCGTTTGCATGAGTGGTTTCTCTAGAGTCTAGATATTTTCTAGTGAGGTGTTTGAACAACAGGAAGACAATGTATAGTCTTATAATGCTTGTAATATGTCTTTTATGTAAGTTTTGGTGTACTAGTTTATGCTTGTGTTTGCTTCAAACAACCTTGCTAGCCTAAGCCTTGTATCGAGAGGGAGTACTTCTCATGCATCCAAAATCCTTGAGCCAACCACTATGCCATTTGTGTCCACCATACCTACCTACTACATGGTATTTCTCCGCCATTCCAAAGTAAATTGCTTGAAGTGCTACCTTTAAATTTCTATCCTCTACCTTTACAATATATAGCTCATGGGACAAATAGCTTAAAAACTATTGTGGTATTGAATATGTACTTATGCATTTTATTTCTTATAAGTTGCTTGTTGTGCGATAACCATGTTCCTGGGGACGCCATCAACTACTCTTTGTTGAAAATTATGTGAGTTGCTATGCATGTTCGTCTTGTCTGAAGTAAGGGCGATCTACCACTTTATGGTTAGAGCGTGCATATTGTTAGAGAAGAGCATTGGGCCGCTAACTAAAGCCATGATCCATGGTGGAAGTTTCAGTTTTGGACATATATCCTCAATCTCATATGAGAAAATTAATTGTTGCTACATGCTTATGCATAAAAGAGGAGTCCATTATCTGTTGTCTATGTTGTCCCGGTATGGATGTCTAAGTTGAGAATAATCAATAGCGAGAAATCCAATGTGAGCTTTCTCCTTAGACCTTTGTACAGGCGGCATAGAGGTACCCCTTTGTGACACTTGGTTAAAACATGTGCATTGCGATAATCCCGGTAGTCCAAGCTAATTAGGACAAGGTGCGGGCACTATTAGTATACTATGCATGAGGCTTGCAACTTGTAGGATATAATTTACATGATACATATGCTTTATTACTACCGTTGACAAAATTGTTTCTTGCTTTCAAAACCAAAGCTCTAGCACAAATATAGCAATCAATGCTTCCTCTCGAAGGGCCTTTCTTTTACTTTTATGTTGAGTCAGTTTACCCATTTCTCTCTATCTTAGAAGCAAACACTTGTGATTAACTGTGCATTGATTCTTACATACTTGCATATTATACTTGTTATATTGCTTTGCATTGACAATTATCCATGAGATATACATGTTACAAGTTGAAAGCAACCGCTGAAACTTAATCTTCCATTGTGTTGCTTCAATGTCTTTACTTTGAATTTATTGCTTTATGAGTTAACTCTTATGCAAGACTTATTGATGCCTGTCTTGAAAGTACTATTCATGAAAAGTCTTTGCTATATGATTCAATTGTTTACTCAGTGCATTAACATTGCTTCGAATCTCTGCATTCATCTCATATGCTTTACAATAGTATGATTAAGATTATGTTGGTAGCATGTCACTTTAGAAATTATCTTTTATCGTTTACCTACTCGAGGACGAGTAGGAACTAAGCTTGGGGATGCGATACGTCTCCAACGTATCTATAATTTCCGATGTTCCATGCTTGTTTTATGACAATACCGACATGTTTTGTTCACACTTTATGTCATTATTATGCGTTTCCGGAACTAACCTATTGATGAGATGCCGAAAGGCGCTTGTGTTCTCGCTGTTTTTGGTTCCGAGTTGTTCGGGCAATATTCTAATTGGACGAAATCAACGCCAAACCTCCTATTTTTCCAAGGCTCCGCACCGAAGAAGAGTCGGAGAGGGGCCAACCCACACATAGGGCCGCGGGCTGGCCTCGGCCGCGCCGGCTATGGTGGGGCCACCCTGCCCTCCGACTCGCCTCTCCGCCTATATAAGCCCTTTCGACCTAAAAACGCGATATCTCTTGACGAAACTCCAGAAAGACTCCAGGGGCGCCGCCACCGTCGCGAAACTCCAATTCGGGGGACAGAACTCTCTGTTCCGGCACCCTGCCGGACGGGGAATTGCCCCCGGAGCCATCTCCACCGTCTCCACCGCCATCTTCACCGCCATCGCCGCCCACGATGAGGAGGGAGTAATCCACCCCGAGGCCGAGGGCTCCGCCAGCTATGTGGTTAATCTCTCTCCCATGTACTTCAATACAATGATCTCATGAGCTGCTTTACATGATTGAGATACATATGATGAGCTTTGTATCGCTACTAGTTTATGTGCTACTCATGTGATGTTATTAAAGTAGTCTATTCCTCCTGCTTGGTGTAAAGGTGACTAGTGTGTGCACCGTGTGATTCTTGTCGTAGGCTATGATCATGATCTCTTGTAGATTGTGGAGTTAATTATCATTATGATAGTATTGATGTGATCTATTCCTCCTTCATAGTGTAATGTGGACAGTGTGTGCACTATGTTAGTTCTTGGTTTATTTTGCAATGATCTATTATGCTCTAAGGTTATTTAAATATGAACATTGAATTGTGGAGCTTGTTAACTCCGGCATTGAGGGTTCGTGTAATCCTACGCAATGTGTTCATCATCCAACAAAAGAGTATATGTAGCACATAAGAGAAAGAGTTATTTATTATGCGATCAATGTTGAGAGTGTCCACTAGTGAAAGTATGATCCCTAGGCCTTGTTCCTAAATCGCTTATCGCTTGTTTACTGCTTTACTGTTACTACTGCTACCATATTACCACCATCAACTACACGCCAGCAAGCTATTTTCTCGCCGTTACTACTGCTCATATATATTCATACCACCTGTATTTCACTATCTCTTCGCCGAACTAGTGCACCTATTAGGTGTGTTGGGGACACAAGAGACTTCTTGCTTTGTGGTTGCAGGGTTGCATGAGAGGGATATCTTTGACCTCTTCCTCCTGAGTTCGATAAACCTTGGGTGATCCACTTAAGGGAAACTTGCTGCTGTTCTACAAACCTCTGCTCTTGGAGGCCCAACACTGTCTACAAGAATAGAAGCTCCCGTAGACATCATGCTACCTTTAAAGAATTCAAAATTTATCACCTCTGATTTGTGTCAATGTTTTATAGCTCATGAGGAAGTATGTGGTGTTTATCTTTCATTCTTGTTGGGCAACTTTCACCAATGGACTAGTGGTTTCATCCGCTTATCCAATAATTTTGCAAAAAGAGCTGGCGCGGGGTTCCCAGCCCCCATTAATCAACCTTCATTAATAATTCTCTTCACATGTTTTGCTCTGATTCATCAAGCAACTTAATTTTGCAAATAGACACTCCTTCATGGTATGTGAATGTTGGAAGGCACCCGAGGATTCGGTTAGCCATGGCTTGTGTAAGCAAAAGGTTGGGAGGAGTGTCATCCATAAATAAAGAAAAACTAAACTAAAGTACATGTGTAAACAAAAGAGAAGAGGGATGATCTACCTTGCTGGTAGAGATAACGTCCTTCATGGGAGCCGCTCTTGAAAGTCTGGTTGATGAGGTAGTTAGAGTGCCCACTACCATTCGTTGACAACAACAAACACCTCTCAAAATTTTACTTTTATGCTCTCTTTATGTTTTCAAAACCAAAGCTCTAGCACAAATATAGCAATCAATGCTTCCCTCTGCGAAGGGCCATTCTTTTACCTTTTATGTTGAGTCAGTTCACCTATCTCTCTCCACCTCAAGAAGCAAACACTTGTGTGAACGTGCATTGATTCCTACATACTTGCATATTGCACTTGTTATATTACTTTGCATTGACAATTATCCATGAGATATACATGTTACAAGTTGAAAGCAACCGCTGAAACTTAATCTTCCTTTATGTTGCTTCAATACCTTTTACTTTGAATTATTGCTTTATGAGTTAACTCTTATGCAATACTTATTGATGCTTGTCTTGAAAGTACTATTCATGAAAAGTCTTTGCTTTATGATTCATTTGTTTACTCATGTCATTACCATTGTTTTTGTCGCTGCACTCATTACATATAATTTACAATTGTATTGATCAAGATTATGATAGCATGTCACTTAAGAAATTATCTTTGTTATCGTTTACCCACGAGCAGAACTAAGCTAGGATGCTGATACGTCTCCGACGTATCGATAATTTCATATGTTCCATGCCACATTATTGATGATATCTACATGTTTTATGCACACTTCATGTCATATTTATGTGTTTTTCGGAACTAACCTATTGACGAGATGCCGAAGGGCCAGTTGCTGTTTTCTGCTGTTTTTGGTTCCAGAAATCCTAGTAAGGAAATATTCTCGGAATCGGACGAAATCAAGGCTCAGCATCCTATTTTTCCACGAAGCTTCGAACACCCGAGAGTCGAGGCCACTGGGCCCCCCACGATAGCCCGACGCGGCCTAGGGGGCGCCCAGCGTGTCGTCGCCCGTTGACCTTCGACGCCGCCTCTTCGCCTATAAAAGGTCCGACCTAAAACCTCGATACGGAAAAGCCACGGAGAAACCTTCCGACCCGCCGCCATCGCGAAGCCAAGATCCGGGGACAGAGTCTCTGTTCGGCACGCCGCCGGGACGGAAGTGCCCGGAAGGCTCCTCCATCAACACCACCGCCATCTTCATCAACGCTGCTGTCTCCCATGAGGAGGGAGTAGTTCTCCATCGAGGCTCGGGGTGTACCGGTAGCTATGTGGTTAATCTCTCCTATGTACTTCAATACAATAATCTCATGAGCTGCCTTACATGATTGAGATTCATATGATGATGCTAGTAATCTAGATGTCATTATGCTAGTCAAGTGGGTTTTACTTATGTGATCTCCGGAGGCTCCTTGTCCCACGTGTGTAAAGGTGACAGTGTGTGCACCGTGTGGGTCTCTTAGGCTATATTTCACGAAGTACTTATTCACTGTTATGAATGGCATAGTGAAGTGCTTATTTATATCTCTTTATGATTGCAATGTGTTTTGTATCACAATTTATCTGTGTGCTACTCTAGTGATGTTATTAAAGTAGTTTATTCCTCCGCACGGTGTAATGGTGACAGTGTGTGCATCCGTGTTACTTTGGCGTAGGCTATGATTATGATCTCTTGTAGATTATGAAGTTAACTATTGCTATGATGGTATTGATGTGATCTATTCCTCCTACATAGTGTGAAGGTGACAGTGTGCATGCTATGTTAGTACTTGGTTTAGTTGTGTTGATTTGTCATGCACTCTAAGGTTATTTAAATATGAACATTGAATATTGTGGAGCTTGTTAACTCCGGCATTGAGGGTTCGTGTAATCCTACGCAATTAGTGGTGTTCATCATCCAACAAGAGAGTGTAGAGTATGCATTTATCTATTCTTTATGTGATCAAAGTTGAGAGTGTCCACTAGTGAAAGTCTAATCCCTAGGCCTTGTTCCTAAATATCGCTATCGCTGCTTGTTTACTGTTTTATCGCGTTACTACTGCTACTGCTTGTTGTCCTGGGCAAAGCACTTTTTGGTGCCGTGCCACACGCTCATACTTATTTATACCACCCGTATTTCACTATCTCTTCGCGAACTAGTGCACCTATTAGGTGTGTTGGGGACACAAGAGACTTCTTGCTTTGTGGTTGCGGGGTTGCATGAGAGGGATATCTTTGACCTCTTCCTCCTGAGTTCGATAAACCTTGGGTGATCCACTTAAGGGAAACTTGCTGCTGTTCTACAAACCTCTGCTCTTGGAGGCCCAACACTGTCTACAAGAATAGAAGCTCCCGTAGACATCAGTGGTGTTCATCATCCAACAAGAGGGTGTAGAGTCTAGCATCTATCTATTTATTCTTTTATGTGATCAATGTTGAGAGTGTCCACTAGTGAAAGTATGATCCCTAGGCCTTGTTCCTAAATACTGCTATCGCTGCTTGTTTATGTTTTACTGCATCTTTACTTCCTACAATATTAATACCATCAATCGCACGCCAAAAGCACTTTTCTGGCGCCGTTACTACTGCTCATATTCATTCATACCACTTGTATTTCACTATCTCTTCGCCGAACTAGTGCACCTATTAGGTGTGTTGGGGACACAAGAGACTTCTTGCTTTGTGGTTGCAGGTTGCATGAGAGGGATATCTTTGACCTCTTCCTCCCTGAGTTCGATAAACCTTGGGTGATCCACTTAAGGGAAACTTGCTGCTGTTCTACAAACCTCTGCTCTTGGAGGCCCAACACTGTCTACAAGAATAGAAGCTCCCGTAGACATCAGAACGCCAGGTGACGAATCCAAGAGCTCACAGCCGTTGGATCAAATAAGTTTCAGCTGGATGGACGGTAGCTAGAAGCTCCAATAAGTAAATGAACGGATTGGATTACTCGATTGGCGGGAGGACTCTAGAACTAAGTGATGAATTCAAAAACTCGTGTACTATATAGTGGTATAGAAATATTCTGTAACGAAGCATGGACTTCCAAAGACCACGGTGCAATCTCAACAATTTGCTTACAATAACATGTTAAGAGCCGATCATGTCTAAGTGCTCTAATACAGTGCTCCCTATGTAAACAAGGATGTGAGGATATCAAACACTTATTGTTCACCTGCATGAGAGCAAAGGAAGTGCGGAGAGCACTTGGCTTATGAAATTATATTAAGGATATGTTACGAGTTGATCGTTCAGGCTCAGTCATTCTTGAGGAGATTCTTATTAGCCCATCAAAACAATCTCTTGTTGTTGGATTATTAGGTCTGAAGGAAACTATACTGGTTGCAGGTTGGTACATATGGTGGCAATGTCGTGAAGCGGTGAAAGGAGAGAGTGTTGCCAATGCTAAAAGTTCAGCGTTCTCGATACATGCGATCACAACAAATTATGGTGCCGCGACAAAGGCTACAACTCCTAAGGTAAATGCATAAAAGGGGAAGCAAATGCAGGTGGTGCTTGGCCGATAACTAATATCATGGATGCTTCTACAGCTGAGGCAATATTTTTAAAAAGAGGACTAGAGGTATTAGAGAATATTCATTGTTCTCCAACAATTGTAGAATCTGATAATCTAGAAATGGTGAATGCTTGCAATGGTGATTTTGAGATGTGGACTCCAAACACGACGATTCTTATGGACTGTTTTCAGATTGCTCAAAGGACTGGTGGTTTTCCTTCAAACATTGTCTAGAGAATCAAATAGGGTAGCTCACAATTTAGCTAGGTTTAGTTTTGATTCAAACCAGGTTATAGTTTGGGATGGTGATCCACCATACCATGTGCTCCAAGATGTAACCTCTGATGTAACTGTGTTTTGAACTTGGGCAGCAAGTTTTTGACGCACTCTTTTTTTCCTTACCAGGGTACCGAAGGGGACTGAAAGATTTTTAATGAGGCGGCTTGCGTGCTTAATATATTTCGTTTTACCCTTAAAAAAAGAGACCAAGCCAAGCGTGACTCAATGGAAACTATGGAAGGTTACTATTACAAAGTCGTTTGCTAATCTCGTACACCCAAATATGATTACCGCTTATTACTTCCACGGTCATTGAACTATCCGAGTTCACCAAAATACGGTTGCATCCCAAGTGCATTGCTAGCTCTACGCCATGCTGCAAGCCTGCAATGTCGCCGCTTTCGCCGAAATAACGCCATCCATATATACAATGAATTAATTACTAGCTGCAATGAAGAAATCCTTTGGATCTCCAAGGATAGCTCCAGTAGCTCATGTTTTGTGGTCATCATCATAGGCTGCATCAACATTGAGTTTAACCAACCCCTTAGCAGGTTTTTTCAATCCATGCCTTCCAATTATGCTAACGCCATGATTGACATAGCTGATCTTTGGGGAGTTTCTAACTTCTCTCCTTTAATAGCTTTCCTTCTCTCCCATCATATATACCAAACGACCCCTGAAAACATCGTTGGTAACTCTGGCTATCCAATAATAGGTGATTTATTACATATCGAACCAATCAGGTACTCCAAAGAAACCGAGCCCGCTCTATCATAAGCCAATGCATCTTCAATAAATTGTTCTAAACTGAGAGCACACCATACCTCCCTCGCTCTATCACAAGTAAAGAGGGTATGCCGAACATCCTCTGCTCCATTTGAGCATATTGGCATTGCGCTGACACCTTCATATCTCGATTCGCTAGGATAGCCCTACAAGGGAGACTTCCATGCAGCGCCTTCCAATTTTAAAAAATAATCTTCATTGGTATCTTTAGTCTCCATTGTATCTTCCAAATTGGGTTCATTTCAGTTGAACCCATCCCACATGTGCGTCTCAAATTCCGCCTATGTTGGTGCTCCCATTCAACGTGATAAGCAGATTTGACAGAAAAAATGCCAAGTTTGAGTAATGCCAAGCAATAAAATCTTCCAGTCCATCGGTTAGGGGAACATGTAGAACTCTATTAGCATCAATAGCCAGCGGCGAAGGACAAAAATAATTTAAGGTAGGCTGAACTCTAAAAATAAGTGATGCAAAGAACAAAACAGTCCGGACTCCAGAGACACTAATGATATATATTACTCAAACACAATCACATATACAATAAAAATAGAAACATATTTGATTATAAGAACCTACAAACATACCAATAATACCAGCTCAATGTTAAGTCTGTAATTCTCAGCGTATGAATAATGAATACCTCAAGGTTATCTTTTATGTAGTAAGAGATATGATAAATCTTTGTACGTAGGCTTTGTTTTTTTTTGTTTGAAATCATTTTTGCGCAGTGTTCTAGCTTCAATTCATGAATTTTCCCATATGTTAACCTTCTGCCCATCTCCAATTCTCCAAACTGAGCCTTTCTTTAGACATTGAACTCCATCCATAATACTTAATTTTCCAGGTAAAAGACACACCATTTAGATAATATTTAGCTTTCAAAATAGTTGCACACAAAGAATCAAGTGTGTGATTTCCATTTGGATAATATCAACCTCCAAGCATGCTTTGCTAGCATTTCCAGGTTAAAACAATGAATATCTCTAAAGCTCATTCCTCCTTTTTCTTTCGGGACACACATCTTCCACTATGCAAACCAATGCATTATCTTCTAGTTTTCCTCGTCACGTGAGACATTGTGTCTATTATTCCCTTACAAATTAATTTAGAGATTTTGAACACCGACATGGCATATGATGGTATGGCTCGTGCTACCGCCTTGAGAAACACCTCCTTCCCTCCCGTGTCCATCCTTCAATAAGTTGGCACATGCAATCCAACATGTATTGAAATAGTCACTCTTATCTGCTCTGAACTGAGTTGGCAATCCAAGCTACTTATCAGTTAGAGATTCAATAAGAATATTCAAAATTGTACATACCCTGGCTCGCATGTCTGCCGCAATGTCCGGGGTGAAGAAAATACATGATTTACCACCACTAACAAGCTGTCCCGAAGCACCACGGTACTAATTCATAATTATTTTTCACACAAGTTTCATTCTCCTCATTTTCTTGCAGTAGCATAAGCAAGTCATCTGCGAATAGTAAATTGGTGACTGTTGGAGCCCCTCTACCTATTTTAACACCCTGCAACTCCCCCTCTTGTTGTACATGATTTATCAAACTTTTGAGGTCCTCTACATAGGGAAGAAACAAATAGGGGATAACGGATCACCTTGTCGTCACCCCCTCGTTGGTTTGATAATATTCGTCTCTTGAGAACTAAAATGTACAAGGTATTCCACCGAAAAAACACAAGACATAATCATTCTTACCCATCTCTGCTAAAACCCCATCTTAAGTACCATTTTCTCCAAGAATGACCATTTAATGCGGTCACACCGTGGATGGTCTCCATGTCTCAGCTAGTTTACTCACCCCTCTATAACCAGGAATTTTCTCCTATTCAAGAAGATTTTCAATCAATAGTTGCACTTCGTTCTTATGTGCAATTGCTTCAACCGACATAGGCCCCTTTCGTAGTTCTTCAAGCTTCTTTTCTTTTGCCTTTAGGTAAGCCATCTTCACTATTTCTTCCATAGTTTCTTCTTTAACCATATCGCTTCAATCTGCTGAGAAGATCCCCTAGGCAGACACATACCCACATAATACTCTTTACGAACCACAATTGGTTTATGGTCTGACCAAGAATGTTCCTCGTTTATCACTACTGCAAACGGATAAATCACCGAGCATCTATCATTGCCCACCGATCTATCTACTCTCTCCCTTATCTTTCCTCTATGCCGAGTGAAAATATCTCCGATGTAGCCCAGATCTTTAAGATCACAATCAGATAGGCACTCGTGAATTTTTTTTCCATCATACCTAGAGGCCTTATATTCCCGCCTTCTTTCTCACGTGTGCATACAGATTTTTGTTGAAGTCTCCTATCATAATCCAGGGAAGATCAAATTCAGCGTTGAGTTACCGAATAATTATGAATAGATCGGTGGAATTTTGGAAATAAAATAGAAATGCAACATTGCCCGCCTCAACGAAAAAACTGTCACGATTCAGCAGGCAACACTCGCCCGTGACAAGTCACCACGGAGAATTACGTAACACCGACAGCCGAGCCCAACGTGCAATCCGAGCCGCTCGATTAGAATCCCTCGGCTCAACAACCTCACGAGCGCAGAAGGATCCACTAAGCACAAAATCCCGTAATTACCCACAAAATCCCCTGTAATCATCGCAAAACGTCGCATCAGCCTCGAGGGCACGGCGGTAATTTCCAACCGGCAAGGGATAGGGACTCGCTCGCGGCACTAGTAGTAGTACAGAAAGAGTGCGGCTAGGGTTTCTTCGTCTTCTCGCACACACTCCTCTCTCCCCACCTGCTCGGTCTCCCTCCGCTCGCCGCCGCCGCCGCCGCCGCCAGCCGCCGCAGCCGAACCCGTACGCCGCCACCTCGGGTAGAGCCATGGGGATGCAGCAGTCCGGCAGGAGAGATTTGTAGCCACAAGGGTCAGTTCCCCAGTCCCTCACACCACACCGCAAGCGACCGAGCGAGCGCAGCGTGACCCAACCTTTTGCCGTCATCCATGGCGACGACCCTCAACCCCTTTGACCTCCTCGGCGACGACGAGGGCGAGGACCCCGCGCAGCTGCTGGCCAAGGCGGCCGCCTTGGCGCAGAAGGCCGATGCCAAGAAGTCGGCGCCGGTCGCCGCCGCCGGGAAGCCGGCCGCCAAGCTGCCCACCAAGCCGGCGCCACCTGCGCAGGCTGGTAAGTCGAGGTTTCAGTTTTTTTTTGTTTGCGAGTTGCGAGTATGCCGGATCTGGGGTTTAGGGTGTATGTCGGAACGGGTATTCCCCCGGAATGATTTACCTTCCGGCGTCTGCCATATAATTATCCAGTGACTAGTATCTGAAACGGAACAAAAAACATGGTTGTAAAAATGGGGAATTTCGATCCAATTTTAGGCATTTCTGCCATGATATAGCACTACTACTACTATTTTTTAGGGTTTAGCTCCTGATGCTATGAATATTGCAGTCCAGGAGTCTCGAGGTGGTTCACGCGGAGGATTCAGGCAAGGTGAACGTGGCTACGGCAGAGGTGGCCGAGGAGGGTATGGCCAGAACCGCGAATTTGGCGGTGAAGACACGAATGGCTACAGGGGAGGAGGATATGGTGCCAGAACTGGAGGCGAGGAAGGCGGGGAGAGGGGCCCTCGTCCACCCTACCAGGGAGCCCGCCGAGGTGGGTATCGCGAAGGCGAGTTTGGTGATGATTCCGAGAGGCCGCCTCGAAGGAACTATGAGCGCCACAGCGGCACAGGCCGTGGGTATGAGATGAAGCGTGACGGTGCTGGCCGTGGGAACTGGGGAACTGCCTCTGATGAACTTGCCCAGTGAGTTGTCTTCTCTACTGCGCTGTCCTGTAGGCTATTTATATGCAGAGCGGTGAAACGAGAGCTAACCTTTTGTTTATGTTTTGGGGACCAGGGAAACTGAGGCCCTCAAGCTGGAGGAGAAGGCACCTGTTGCTGAGAAGCTGGGTGCACCGGAGGATGCACCACAGGCAGAGGAGAACAAGGTCAGCAAAGATGCCACTGCAAATGTGGAAGAGGAAAAGGAAGAAGAAGACAAGGTATACTTTATGCTCTACTTCTTTATGCTCTAGTGCACAATGAATGATGATTTGTGAGCAACTTTTTTTTTTGTTCTGAGGCAATGTAACAGTTCTCTTGCAACTTGATAAGAAGTGTGGATTTCTGTTTGCAACTTTCAATCTCAAGGCTAAATAGTAATCAGTTTAATCTTTTGCTTCATTATTTCTTTTTTCGTCTTAAATGTTATCCATTTATAGTTACGTTGTTATTTGGTGATTAGCTAGTCATATACGTTATCTAAATATTTTGGTAGCTGGGCATTGTTCATTTTGCTAGACAACTGGAGTAAATGATTTGGACTTTTGGTAGCTGGGGATGTTCATTTTTAGTAGTCTTGTTGTTTACTTAGAACCAATCAATTTGGCAATGTTTCTCTTTAAATATTCTACTAGTGCAACTACAACAGCACTTGTATCCAGTTGATTTGTTTGCAATCACAACAGCCTTGATGTTGCCATTTGCTCTATGACTTGCATTTTATATGTACTTACAGTCAGGACTCACACAAAAATGAGAATAATAAGTTTCCTGAAGCTTTTGCTCTGCCCTCCTTTCTGATTATGCACAATATCTATGTTGGAAAGGCTCACTGATTTCTATACCTTGCTTTTGATTCATAGAGGACTATAGATAATTACTGGTAGTTACAAGCTTGTCAATTTGGTCATGATATGCAATACCACCCTCCTAAATAAATATAGAGGTTCCATTTTTGTCATAGAGGACTATAGATTATATATGGTTGGTTCCATTTTTGTTCTTGATGGCTGTGTGACTATGACTCACACTTATCTCTTGCCAGCTTCATGCTATCTATGTTTACGATGTATTTTATCATTTGCTTGTTGTTTTGTTGCATCGTGTATCTGTGGCTATCTATCTATATGTGTTGCAATAATTTAAATTAAATGTTCGGTGACCTTAGGAGATGACTCTTGAGGAATTTGAGAAAGTAATGGAGGAGAAGCGGAAAGCACTTCTTGCTTTGAAGAGGTCCGAGGAGAGGAAAGTTGAAATTGATAAGGATCTGCAGGCTATGCAACTGCTTTGCACTAAGAAGGGAAATGATGAAGTTTTCATCAAACTGGTATGTTATCCCATTATGCCTTGTTCCCCATGTTTCTTTAACTCGCTAGAGATGTGTGGTTGATCTTTCTCTTTCTGTATTCCGTAGGGTGCTGATAAGGATGCTTTGAAGAAGAAAGAAAATGCTGAACGCGAGGAGCGTGCCAAGAAGGTCAGGCATTACATCTATTGCTATATTTTCAAATACTATTTCCCTTTAAGTTGCTGCAATACTAACAGAAATGTTGTGATTCTGGTGTTATCATTTCCCTCTGGGCATTCTGCTGCTTTTTTTCCGGTATTTCTGAATGCGGTGGTACTAAAAAGAGTGTGAACAAACACTTAGTTTTATGATGCTTGATTTAGGCCTTTCTTGACAAGCATAGTTGCACGTATTTGCCTAATTTGGTTTAGTTCATTAGTTGGCCTTTGCTATTGATAAAACACCAATTGACATTCTTGCTTGGTGTGCCCAATTTGTATCAACTAATTCATCTCCACTAATACACAACGATTACTAATCTGGGCCTTTTTTCTGTTGCTTTTAGTCTGTGAGCATCAATGAGTTCCTGAAACCTGCTGAGGGAGAAAGGTACTATGGCGGCCGAGGACGCGGTGGCAGGGGGCGTGGTGACCGTGGAGGCTTCCGAGGTGGATTCGGCGGGGGCTATCATGGCCCGCCTGCCGCTCCAGCTATTCAAGACCAGAACCAGTTCCCAACTCTTGGTGGGAAGTGAAATCTCATGTTATCTTGTCGTCGTTGCTGCCAACCTTAATTTTGTTGGTTACCTTATGTTTTTGTTCGACTTCTATTAAAACAAATAATTGTGTTCGTGTGTGTGGATCATTCACCCTTGCGTCAGTCGACTTTGTAAATCCAGAGTTGTTTGTCACTTGTCAGAGTTTTGTAGGCTGTTTTGTGCCCCTCACCAATTCATACATGTTGCAGCCTTGTCAATGTGACACCACGATCCAGCAGATATGCTGGTTATTTGAAAGTAACTTCTATATATAGAGGATGAAGTGTCTGTAGTCCGAACATAGTTTTTCGATACTACACTTTAGATATCGTGGAACCTCTTCGATTATCGGTCTGTTTTACGATCCGTACACCAGTTTGGCAATTGACAATTTTCATTCTTAAATGTTGCATCCTAAGTTTTTGTTGTGGTATGATTATGTGGATCTCGATGCTGTTAATTTGTAGGTGTCCTATATCATTAGGAAACATCAAACACACGGAGGAACAGGAACCCGGATGAGAAGGTACTCCGTTCAACATTTCACAAACCACGAAAAACTCATTGAATTGTGCTGTACTTAATTAATTAAATAGGTGTTCATTTAATAAATATTTTGGAGAAAGATCAACTAGCTTTGACTTCAAGGCTCTATTGAGATGAAAAATATGCCAGTGATTACAAACACAATCGTTAACTAAGGATCCATAGTCTGGCTGAATGACAATTACAATATACAAGATCCATCGGTCTAAGTAGAATCAGAAACCACCTCTGGCTCTATAGCCTGGCGTTCTTGTTCTGCACAAGCTCACAAGAATACACATAGTTGTAGTATGGCGGTATGAGGGATCTCCAGGACAAAACCTCAAATTTTCCCCGCTGTATAGGGCTCCAGGCCCCGGAGAGAAGATCCACAATTGTTATTCTCGGAACTTCGCTGTGAGCTGCTGGCCCTTTTTGGTGACTATGATGTATTAGAAATACCTTACGATCCTCGTAACCTTGCTGTGTTTCAGCAATGCTCCAACCGTACCGAGACATACGATCCTCATGATATTCACCAAGCACAAAGTTGTTCATCTGTCTGAATTCCCTAGCCTGTCTAAGAACCCTGCACCAGAACCGAACACTTGTATTTGCTCTAAGTAAGGTGGCAGCAACATATGCGAACATGAAAGATCCACCCGTCTCGACGGCTAGCTCCATGGCAATGGATGTTAACTGCGGGTGCTCCTCTGGATCCGTGCTACCAAACACAAGCATCTTGAAGAAATACCAGAAAGCTTCTTTAGACAAACAGCTTAGCTTGATGGCCTGTGTTGTCCCAACACTGACCATCTTCTCTGAACGGCTAGTGATAATGATTTTGCTCCCATTTCCCATGCATCTTTCAGAAGTCTGCAACAACCTCTTCCACGCCCCTTCGTCCACGTCCCCTAAGAGCTCAATCACAAGCAACGACCTTTCTTCATTGGAGGCACTATTTTGATGCTTGATCACACAATGATCTCTAAAAGTTGTTGGAATTTCATCCTTTAGATCATTTTCTCTATAGCGTAAGATCAGGGAGAAGTGATTGCGCACACGCTCATCATCACAAACATGTTCCACAAGTGTGCTCTTCCCAATAAGTACAGGACCAACAATTGGTAGGACACCCAAATTTCCACCACTTGGAGGCTCAGGTTGTAGCAAGAAACCGATGGCTTGTTCCCTCTCCATTTGCCGGCCGAACATAAATTTGTCTAAAATTAAATATGAGCCATAAGGTTGGCGATACATGCGAGGGTAGCTCCTCAGAAATATAGCGAACTCCTTCAAATCAGCAACCATGCTTTCTAGGACAAGAATAAACTGTTTCAACTCCTTACTGCTGCATCTACCAACTACCATGCTATAATTTTGAGTGTAGCTAGATAACCGGCGAAATCTCTTAGCTGGATTAAATTTAGATTGGGCAAACAAGGAGCCACTCACCTCCTCATCATCTGTCTTCTTCTGTGTGGACTTAAAGGAGTCGAGAAGGTAGTACCCTCTGAACAATTGTACTATCATCATGCTAACCTGATGGATCATCCCTCGGTTTCTGATGCACCGCCCCTCAGCTTCCTCGATGATTGCCGATATCCTCAGAAGCAGTTGGTGCAGCCTCTGCAGGTCCTCCTCGATGGTTGTCTGCTCCTTGGCGGTCATCTGCTCGCGGCACTTCTTGATCACCACAGATATAGTTCTGCTGACAATTTCACCAATTACTGCAGAAACGAGGACCTCCATTCTAAAGCATGAAGGAACAAGAACCCCTCCAGGCTTGTCACTAGCTAAATGGTGCTCTGAACTTGAAGGGAATAGATAGTTTCTGACATTGAATGCACAGGGAAAGCTAAGAAGACAATTGTGCTACACGTTTCAGAAAATGGCGATTCTCCCATCCTTTGTTGACTCACACAACGGATGTGACATAATGTTTGTGTCCAAAGAAAAGTACTCCATAACTGTTTTTTTCTTTAGAGGTCATCATGGTGGAAACGTGATGCTGGTTTCCCACCGTTGGAATCAGCAGCCAACCCGATCACATTTTCCTTCCGTTCTTTAAAATACCTGCACAATCTGGCAGTGGTTGTGTTTGTTCAAACATTTGTGTCGATTTTGACTTGTGGTGTTGATCCCTGTAGCAGCACGCGCATACAGATTTTGAGTTCTGGTGCTGATCACTAGATATGTTCTCAACCCCCGAGATGGGTGCGAGTGATGTTGTCTGCTACAAGACACTGTCAAGCTTACCCGTAGGAACTCCTCCAAAGCCTCTCACTAGCTAGATGGTACTCTGGGCTTCCGGAATTCATTACGAGTTGCGAATACCACGTGCAGTGCAGCTGTGCAGGCGTGGACTGTTGCCGCGGCTGGTCGTCAGAAACCAAACCAAAACAAAACAAAAGGGACAATTAGCGGCTGTTTGGTACTAGACTTTTTATGGGATTAGTGGGAATAATCGCACCAAATTCCAAATCCTCACTCATTCTTAAGATCATGTTTGTTTCTGGTATATTGTGCTAGTTTAATTCCACGTTTTTACCCTGCTGTCTGAACTCGATAACTTTAATTTCGCAAAGAAAAAAGAGTCTCGATGACTTTAAACGGTCTGTGGGAGGCTTCAGAAAGCAGCCGTGCATAAATTTCAACAAAGAATGCATTCTTATGGCACAAGAAAATAATTTTCTCTTGATTTGACGTCAGCTTGGTGGAAACTTGACAACTATCGAAAATTCGGGGAACAAGCTAGCAGAGTGGCCGAAATTTGCGTGCTTTCACAGTTTCTTCTTTCTTGGGCAGAAGAAGGTATACCAACGGTTTATTGGTGGCCTGCAATCTATGCATGTCACCGTGATAGCAACTCGGGCATCCTGCAGCTCATATTTGGATATTTTTGAATGCGATGGTATTAAATATAGTGTGAACTACCACTTAGTTGGTTGTTTTAGCATGCTTGATTTAGGCCTTTCTGGACAGCTTCTTTTGCTGTTTTGGTTTTAGTTGTCATTCCTCTGCACTGCACTGTTGTTAAAACAACAATTGCCATTCGTGTTTGATGTGCCCAATTTTATGTAAACAACTCTAATACATAACCATTATTACTAATCCGGGGTTGTTTTCTGTCGTTTTAGTCTGTGAGCATTAACGAGTTTCTGAAACCTGCTGAAGGAGAAAGGTACCATGGCAGAAGCCAAGGACACGGCAGCAGGGGGTGCTGTGACCGTGGAGCCTTCAGAGGTGCATACGGAAGGGGGTGCCGAAGCCAAGAAGTCGGCGCCGGCCGCCGCCGCCCACCAAGCCGGCCCCACCTGCGCAGGCTGGTAACAAAGTCGAGGTTTCAGGTTTATTTGCGAGTTGCGAGTATGCCGCATCTGGGGTTTAGGGTGTATGGGAGATTGGGTTTTTTCCCGGAATGATTTGCCTTCCGGCATCTGCGATATGATAATCTAGTGACTAGTATCAGAAACGGAGCAAAAAAACATGGTTGTAAAATTGGCGAATTTTGATCCAATTTTAGACGTTTCTGCCATTTCTACTACTACCGGAGGGGAGGAGGATATGGTGCCAGAACTGGAGGCGAGGAAGGCGGAGAGAGGGCCCCTCGTCCACCCTACCAGGGAGCCCGCCGAGGTGGGTATGGCGAAGGCGAGTTTGGTGATGATTCTGAGAGGCCGCCTCGAAGGAACTATGAGCGCCACAGCGGTACAGGCCATGGGTATGTGATGAAGCGTGACGGTGCTGGCCGTGGGAACTGGGGAACTACCTCTGATGAACTTCTTGCCCAGTGAGTTGTCTGCTCTAGTGCTCTACCCTGCAGGCTATTTATATGCAGCGTGGTGAAACGAGAGCTAACCTTTTGTTTATGTTTTGGGGACCAGGGAAACAGAGGCCCTCAAGCTGGAGGAGAAGGCCCCTGTCCCTGAGAAGCAGGGTGCACAGGAGGATGCACCACAGGCAGAGGAGAACAAGGTCAACAAAGATGCCACTGCAAATGTTGAAGAAGAAAAGGAAGAAGAAGATAAGGTATACTTCATGCTATAGTGCACAATTAATGCTGAATTGTGAGCAAGTTTGATAAGATGCACCTACAGTTCTCTTGTTAACTTGATGAAAGTCTGGATTTCTGTTCGCAACTTCCAACCTCATGGCAAAATAGTTATCAGTTCAGTGTTTTACTTAGCTTGCTCCATCATTTTTAATGTTTTGCTTCATTATTTCTTTTCATCTTGAATGCTACCCATTTGTAGTTACATTGTTATTGGGTGATTAGCTATTCACACACATTATTGTGTCTACATATTTTTGTAGCTGGGTATGTTAATTTTTAAGTCTTTTTGTCTCCTGTGAACCAGCGAAATTTTGCTGTGTTTCTCGTTATTCTACTAGTGCAACCACAACTGCATGCTTTTCTAATTTCATTTGCTTGGAATCACAGCAGCCTCAGTGTTGCCATTTGCTTTATGACTTGCATTTGGTATGTACTTGCAGTCAGGACTCAGCAGAAAAATGAGAGTAACACTTCACCTGAAACTTTTGCTCTGCCCCCATTCTAATTATGTAAATATCTATTTTGGGTGGGCTCACTGATTTCCATAGCTTGTTTTGATTCATAGGGAACTACAACCCCTTTCTAATTATGTAAATATCTATTTTGGGTGGGCTCACTGATTTCCATAGCTTGTTTTGATTCATAGGGAACTACAGATGATTAGTGTAGTTACAAGCTTGTCAACATGGTCATGATAGGCAATACAACCCTCCTGAACCCATATTTAGGTTGATTATGGTTACTTATTCAATTTCTGTTCCTGATGTCTTGAGTGTTTATGACTCAAGCTGTAACTCTTGTCAGCTGCTTGCAGACACTATATATGCAACCATTTTACAATGTATTTGAACATTTCCTTGTTTTATTGTATTTTATATCTGTTATCTATCTGTATGTGGTGCAATCATTCAAATCAAATGTTTTGTGACCTTAGGAGATGACTCCTGATGAATTTGAGAAAGTAATGGAGGAGAAGCGGAAAGCACTTCTTGCTTTGAAGTATGAGGAGAGGAAGGTTGAAATTGATAAGTACATGCAGGCTATGCAACTGCTTTCCACTAAGAAAGGAAATGATGAAGTTTTCATCAAGCTGGTATGTTAGCCCATTGTTCCTTGTGCTCCATGTCCCATAACTCCACTGGAGATGTGTGGTTGATCTATCTTTTCTGCAGGGTGCTGATAAGGATGCTTTAAAGAAGAAAGAAACCGCTGAACGTGATGAGCGTGCTAAGAAGGTTAGACATTAAATCTATTGCTATGCTTAGAAATATTGTTTACCCTTACCGTTTTCGAACAATAATTTTGTTATTCTGGTGCATTAATTACCAATTGTGCATTCTGCTGCCCATTTGGGTATTTCTATTAAATGCAATAGTACTAAAAATAGTGTCAACAGCCAATTAGTTTGCTGATTAGTTTGGGTATCTAGCCCTTTCTGGACTGCATATCTGTTTTGGTTTTAGTTGGTATTCCCCTGCTGTTGTTAAAACACCAACTGTCGTTCCTGCTTGGTGTGCCCAACTTTATATTCTACCTCCGTCCAAAAATAAGTTTCTCATATTTCAGTTGTAGATACATCTGTATCTAGAAAACGTTGACACTTATTTTAGGACGGAGGGAGTACTTCACTCACCTCTCTAATACATAATGATAGCTAATCTAGGATTGTTTTTTGTCGTTTGTAGTCTGTGAGCATAAACGAGTTCCTGAAACCTGCTGAAGGAGAAAGGTACTATGGTGGCCGAGGACGTGGCGGCAGGGGGCGTGGGGACCGTGGAGGCTTCAGAGGGGGATTTGGTGGAGGCTATCATGCCCCGCCGGCCGCTCCAGCAATTCAAGACCAGAACCTGTTCCCAACTCTCGGTGGGAAGTGAAAAATCTCATGTTATCGTGTCATTGTCATTGTCAACCTTGAATTTTGTTGTTACCATATGTTTCTCTTCAACTTCAGTTAAAACAAATAATTGTGTTTGTGTGTGGATCATTCACCCTTGCAGTCAACTGGTCTTTGTAAATCCAGAGTTGTTTGTTACTTGTCAGAGTTTTGCAGGCTGTTTTGAATCCCTCACCATTTCATACATGTCATAGCCTTTGTTTTCGTTGTGGATATGATGATGCAGCAGATATGTTGGTAATTCGTGAATAACTCCACAAGACACGGCGTGCATGCATAGTTATCTAGGTTCCTGATTAATGCATCTCTGGACAGCATAGTTGCACTTATTTGCCTGTTTTAGTTGGCACTCATGTCTTGTTGCAAGACAACAGCTGCCCTTCGTTATTGGTGTGCCTGATTTTACATCAATTGTGATGTTCCTACTACATAACAAATACTAATCTGGGATAGTCCTATGTCGTTTTTAGATGAAAGAATTGGTTGAAGTGAAGCTCCCTCTTACGAATTGAGGCTGTCAATTGGATTCCCCTGAACTATCATCAATTTCTTGTAACTTGATGATGGAGAAATATTCCATGGTGACTGGGGTAGCAGGAGGAGACGTGGGAAGTATCTTTTACCATACATTTTTGCCCGACTGCTATTAAAATAAATAATCACGCATAACTATTCTGTTAGCTTATTGTCAGTTTTTCACAGCATTTTGTCTACCAAATTAGCATTTTGCATTTCTTACATGTTGCAGCCATTGTTTTACCAGATTGGATTTTCGGCTCTAGTTGCTGTTAATTCGTAGGTTTTCTATGTCATGCAGACGCATCAAAAGTCAAAACGCAGAGGATAAGGAACCCAAGGATGAGAAGGTGCTCACTCCATCACACCTTTACTTCCACATTTCACCAACCAAGAAAGATAATTGAATTGTAATTTTTGTATTTGACTAATCAAATAGGTGTTCATTTAATTAAAAATAGTCTAGAGAAAGTTCAACTAGCTTTGATCTCAAGGCTTCATTGAGATAAAGACTAAAGAGTACCGATTACAAAAACCATCGCTGACTAAGATCCATAGACTGGCTGAATGACAGCAACAGTATACAAGATCATCGGTCCATTACAACCAGACCAACTCAAACCAAAAACCACCTCTATGGCTCTATCCTAGTGTTCTTGTTCTGCACAAGCTCACAAGAATACACGTAGTTATAGTATGGCGGTATGAGAGATCTCCAGCGCAAGACCTCAAATTTGCCCCTCGGCAAAGTGCTCCAGGTCCCAGATATAATATCCACCACTGTTATCCTTGGAACTTCGCCGTGAGTGGCAGACCCTTTTTGGTGACTATGATGTATCAGAAACAGCCCACACTCCTCGGAACTTCGCAGTCTTTCAGGAATGCTCCAAATGTACCGGGTCATATGATCCTCGGGATATTCACCGAACACCAAGGTATTATTCTGTATGTACTTCCTAACCTCTATGAGAACACTGCACCAGATCCCAGCACTGAAATTTGCTCTCAGTACGGCGGCAATAACACATGCGTGTAGGAAAGATCCGCGCATCAAGAGGGCTAGCTTCATGGCAATGGATGTTAACTTTGGGTGCTCCTCCGGATCCGTGCTACCGAACACGAGCATCTTGAAGAAATACCAGTAAGCTTCTTTAGACAAACATCTTAGCATGATGGCTTGTGTTGTTCCAACACTGACCATGTTCTCTGAACGGCTAGTGATTATGATTTTGCTCCCATGTGCCATGCATCTTTCAGAAGTCTGCAGCAACCTCTTCCACGCCCCTTCGTCCACGTCCCCTAAGAGCTCAATGACAACCAACGACCTTTCTTTACCGAAGGCAATATTTTGATGCTTGATCACACAATGATCTCTGAAAGTTGTTGCGGTTTCATGCGTAAGGTCGTTTCCTCTGTAGCGCAAGATCAAGGAGAAGTGATTGCGCACACGCTCATCATCGTAAACATGTTCCACAAGAGTGCTCTTCCCAATAAGTCGAGGACCAACTATTGGTAGGACACCCAAATTTCCACCCACTAGAGGCTCAGCTTGTAGCAAGAAGCTGATGGCCTGTTCCTTCTCCATTTGGCGGCCGAACATACAGTTATCCAAAAATAAATATGAGCCATAAGGTTGGCGGTACATGCGAGGGTAGTTCATTAGAAATATAGCAAACTCCTTCATGTCAGCAACCATGCTTTCTAGGACAAGAACAACCTGTTTTAACTCCTTGCTGCTGTCTCTACCAATTTCCATGCTCTCAATTTTTTTTTTCGATAAAGGGCGATTTCATTACTTAAAAGGTTTAAGTATTACACCCGGCCTCTGCATAGCTAAGATGCACACAGCCGCAACACAAAAAGCAGACAATTCCATGTTTGACCAAACGAAAAGAAGAACGCAGGACGCAGCCTGGAATACTAAGGTATCGGTGGAGCAATCCTGAGACTATGCCGCCACCCATGTAGGGAAATAAAATCCTTCGCCGTGTCCTCCAACCGTGTACACACCTCCGTAAAGAGGTCGCGGTCCTCCATACGCTGCAGCAACGACCATGAACGGAGCAAACTGGTGCACCGGTAGACAACCTGCAAAAGATTAGCATTTGTGTTACTAAAAACCTTGTCATTTCTACATAGCCACAGCGACCAAATAACAGCAATCGCTCCCACCCTAATAAGTGTTTTGTACCTATGGTCCACCCCATTAAGCCAATTACCAAAGATATTGGGAACGCTACGTGGTGGATATAAGGTAGAACTCATTTGGATGATTGACCATATAGACTTTGCAAACCGGCACTGGAAGAATAAGTGTTTGATTGTCTCATCTTGATGACAAAAAACACACGATTTACTTCCTTGCCAGTTGCGTTTAGCAAGGTTGTCTTTAGTAAGAATGACCCCCCGACGAAGATACCAAGCAAAGACCTTAGTCTTCAGAGGTATCTTCATCTTCCAAATTAGCTTATTATTAGATACCGGCTCGACGGGTTGGATCAAGGCCGTATACATGGATTCAACTGAGAATATCCCATTCTCATTTAGATTCCATCTAAAAACATCCGGCCCATTTGTCAGCTGGATAGCTTCCAAACGCTGCAATAGGGCATTCCATGATGCTAGCCTTTGTCCATTAAGATTTCTTCTGAACGTCATATTAGGTGGAGAAGACTCCATTACCTTGGATAAGGTATCACCTTTATGACGCACAATATTATATAAGGCTGGATATTGTTGTCGGAGAGGGTAATCTCCAAGCCATTTATCCTCCCAAAATCTTATCTGTCTCTCATCATTGATCAAGAAAGATCCAAATGGGAAGAAATATCTCTTCGTCGCCATCAGGCCAGCCCAAAAGTGTGAATCCCCGGGTTTCCATGAGACCTGGGATATTGCCTTTGAACCAACATACTTTCTCTTCAAAATGGTTTGCCAGACCCCTTCTTCAGTGAGTAGTTTAGCCAGCCACTTCCCAAGCAGGGCACTGTTCTTAACCTGAAGGTCATGAACACCGAGCCCTCCTTGATCTTTCGGCCGACAAACAACTCCCCACTTCGTAAGCCGGTATTTCTTTTTTTCGCTATCCCCTTGCCAAAAAAATCTTGATCGCAAATAATCTAAGCGACGCAAGACACCTTTTGGGATTTGGAAGAATGATATCATATACAGTACCATATTGGTTAATACTGAATTAATGAGTACCAATCTTCCACCTAGGGATAGCAATTTACCTTTCCAACTACTTAACCGTTTTTGCAATCTTTCCTCGACATGTTTCCATTCTGCCAACGTAAGTCTCCGGAAATGAATCGGGATACCTAAGTATGAGATAGGAAACTGGCCCAACCCGCAGCCAAATAGTTCGGCATAAAGGTTTGCATCGTCTTGGGCCTCACCGAAACAAAACAATTCACTTTTATGGAAATTAATCTTCAATCCCGATAGTTGCTCGAAAGCTGATAAGATCAGCTTCATATTTCTTGCTTTATCAAGGTCATGTTCCATAAAGAGAATTGTATCGTCGGCGTATTGAAGGATAGATAATCCACCATCCACGAGATGGGGAACCACTCCTTCAATTTGCCCATCAGCTTTAGCACGCTCTATCATGATCGCAAGCATATCCGCCACAATATTAAATAGAATAGGGGATAGCGGATCACCTTGCCTTAAACCTTTTTTTGTTTGAAAATATCTACCAACGTCATCATTGACTTTAATGGCGACACTTCCTCCAAAAACAAAGTTATGAATTAGAGCTCGCCACTCCTCGGAAAATCCTTTCATTCTGAGGGTTTGCTGAAGGAAAGACCACTTAACTTTATCATAGGCCTTTTCGAAGTCGATCTTTAGGATAACACCACTCATCTTTTTACGATGTAACTCATGAACTGTTTCATGCAAGGTAACAACCCCATCGAGGATATATCTTCCTTGCATGAACGCAGTTTGAGTAGGGCGAACCACGTGGTCGGCTACAGAATTAAGCCTAATAGTAGCTGCTTTTGTAAAAATCTTGAAACAAACATTAAGAAGGCAAATCGGCCTATATTGTTGAATCCTTTCAGCCTCATTAACCTTAGGCAATAAAATGATCTCTCCGAAATTTATACGGAAGAGCTCTAGTTGGCCCACATGAAGCACCGCAAAAAGATCCATCATGTCCTTTTTGATTATGTCCCAGAATGTCTGATAAAACTCTGCTGGGAAACCATCCGGACCTGGCGCTTTGTTGTGCTCCATTTGGAAAATTGCTTTCTTCACTTCCTCCTCCGAATATGGGGCGGTCAGAAAAGCATTTTCCTCGGCAGAAACTTGAGGTATGTCATCTATCCGGTTCTCATCCATTGACAGATTACATTCCTCAGGTTCACCAAACAAACCTTTGTAATAATTTGTAATATAAGATTTGAGCCGCTCGTGACCTTCGATAGTGCCCTCTTCTTGTACTAAAGAATGAATAAGTTTCTTCCTGTGTCTGCCATTGGCTACACTATGGAAGTATCTTGTATTCGAATCTCCCTCCAGAAGAAATTGAGCTTTCGATCGTTGATACCACTTGAGTTCCTCCTCGCGGAGAATCCCAGCTAACTTTGCATTTGATTGACTTTTCAGTTCAATTTCATGTGTAGTTAGTGGTCTCACCTCCGCTAAAGCCTCAATATCATCTATAATTGAAGACAATTGGAGCTTCTCATTTTTTAGCTGCCCAGTCATGTGTCTTGCCCATCCTCCAAGGTATCTACGCGTAGCGCGTAATTTGTTATTCCACCTTTGAATAGGGCCAAGGCCAGCAACCGGTTTCTCCCATACTGTCCTCACCAGATCGACAAATCCTTCCCTGTTGAGCCATCCAAGTTCAAATTTGAACGGACGTTTGCTCAAAGGCCTATGATTGCCAATGGTGATTAGAATGGGAGCATGATCCGATAAAGACTCAATACGAGGTAAAGCGCGTACAGAAACCATAGGGTATTTCAATTCCCATTCTGAATCCATTAGTACGCGGTCCAACTTCTCATATGTAGTAGGCGAAAGGGAATTTGCCCAAGTGAATTGCCTGCCACATATTGTAACCTCTCTCAAGTCCAGACTATCGATGACAGCATTGAACATGAAAGACCAATGATGGTCGAAATGGCCTCTACTCTTCTCATGAGGAAATCGTAACAACTTAAAATCCCCCCAATAATGATTGGGTGTGGATTATCCTTTGTAAGATTAACCAATTCACGAAGAAAAGCAGGTTTAAATTCAGGTTGAGCAGCCCCATAAACTGAGACTAAACTCCACACGAAATTGTCGGTCCTATTGCGGATATGGAGCTTTATATGATAGTCTCCACCCGAAATATGCAACACTTCCATGGAGGAGTCACGGACCCCAATTAACATGCCCCCAGAACGACCCCGCGGTGGTCGGGAGACCCAAGTAAAGTCCACCCCGCCAGAAAGGCGTTGGAGCAAACTTCTTGAGAAATCCCTTCTACCGGTCTCTGAGATAGCAATAAAATCTAAAGAATGATCACTAATGCATTCTGCAATGTGCAAGTGTTTAGCCAAGTCTCGAAGACCTCTGCTGTTTTTAAACATGCCATTCATTAGGAAACAACAGTTGATTTTGACACCTTAGCCTTCTTAGAGGGTCTAGCAGTCTTTTTTGTGGAGGAAGATTTAGATTTTCGGCCGGAAGCTTTCAGATCATAGACTGAGTTAAGCACCGCCTCATCCAAACCCACCTCAGATACCTCTCCAACTAGATGAGAAAGGAGCTGACCATCTGTATCGGAATACAGCTCATCCTCATCTACATGTGAGATATCCGGCTTACTAGAAACCTTAGGAGTGACTTTTAATCGATCAAACTCCATACGTCTCAAAGCATTAGCCGACACATTGACCGCACCCACATAAGAACCCAAAGAAACACCTACACTATTCAACTTCGCAGATATAGATTGTGTAGAAAAATTAAGGAAAGACTTGGAGGATGGTTCTGAACCTGTCGAGTCCAAGTTAGAGGCTGCCTTGCGCCTCATAGCCCTGGACAACGAATCCTCGTCCGAGGCCACCGCCCCATCCGTAGTCGTCACTTGCCGCATGCTGCGGCGAGACGGCGTGGCGTGTAGCGGTTGACGAAGAGGAGTGACCACCGGGGAAGGCGAGGTCGGAGTAGACACCCTCCCAGTGGTCACCATCGGAGACCTTGGCGTCGTGGATAGGGTGGCCGGCGAGCTTGGAGCTACAGCAGCGACGGTGGGCTCCAACCCCACCGCAGCTACCGCCTCCGAGCTCCCGCCCTTCCCCTCGCGCGACACCACCACCTCCAGCCGAAGCATCCTGTCGGCGACGGCCGCAGGCAGGGAGACGCCACTCGCCGGCCCACGTGACACCGGCTGGTCAGCAGGAAGGAGGAGCTGCTGCTCCCCAACGCAGCCTCGCGCCGGCCCATGGCGCTCTGTCTGGCTAGCAGCAAGGCGGGGCTGCTGCTCTCCATTGCAACCTGCAGGTGCAGCCCCGGCCACGCGCTGACCGTGCTCAAGAGGAGCGGAAGTGAACTGCTTCTCCCCAACGTACTTGAGTGCATGCTCACACATGGACGTGAGCTGCTGCTTCCCAGTGCATGTGAGCTGCTTCTCACCAACGTACGTGAGCTTTTGCTCACTTACAGACTTGAGCCGCTGCTCCCCAGCGACTGTGAGCTGATGTTCACCAACGGCCGTGATCTGCTGCTCACCACCATCCACGCCTGCATGCGCCGGTAACAGCTGCCCTCCACCCGGCCCGTGAGTAGGGTGGGAAGCAAGAGCAGCATCCCCCAGCGGCGGAGAAGGCCTGGTCCGACCAAGAACGTTTCGCCGCCCGCGTGACGTAGACGGCGTCACTTGGACCTTCTTGGCGAGAGCCTCCGACGCCACATCCTGCACCACTAATCGCTGCGAAGGAGAAGACACTGAGGAAAGCGCCACGCTCAGCTCCTCCGCGGCGACCGCCTTCGAAGAAAAATGTCCGTCCACCATAGATATAGGTGACTGCATGTCCATGCTCTCAATTTGAGTGTTACTAGATAGGCGGCGAAAGCGCTTAGCCGGATTAAATTTGGATTGAGCAAACGAGGAGAGACTCACCTCCTCATCATCGGTCTTGTTGTTTCTGCACTTGAAGGAGTCGAGAAGGTAGTACCCTCTGAACATTTGTTTTATCATCATGCTAACCTGACGGATCATCCCTTGGTTTGTGATACACCGCCCCTCAGCCTCCTCGATGACCGCTGATATCCTCAGAAGCAGTTGGTGTAGCCTCTGCAGGTTATCCTCGATGGTTGTCTCCTCATTAGCGGTCGTCTGCTCGCGGCACTTCTGGACCACCACGGATATGGCTCTGCTCACAATATCACCAAGCACTGCAGAAATGAGGGCCTCCATTGTAAAGCATGAAGGAACAAGAACCCCTCCAGGCTTTTCAGTAGCTAAATGGTGCTCCGAGCTTGAAGGATTTAGGCAGTTTCTGACATTGAATGCACGGGGAAAGCTAAGAAGACAATTGTGCTACACGTTTCAGAAAATGGCGATTCTCCCATCCTTTGTTGACTCACACAACGAATGTGACATAATGTTTGTGTCCAAAGAAAAGTACTCTCCATAACTGTTTTTTCTTTAGAGATCATCATGGTGGAAACGTGATGCTGGTTTCCCACCGTTGGAATCAGCAGCCAACCCGATCACATTTTCCTTCCGTTCTTTAAAATACCTGCACAATCTGGCAGTGGTTGTGTTTGCTCAAACATTTGTGTTGATTTTGACTTGTGGTGTTGATCCCTGTAGCAGCGCGCGCATACAGATTTTGACTTGTGGTGCTGATCATTAGATATGTTCTCAACCCCCGAGATGGGTGCGAGTGATGTTGTCTGCTACAAGACACTGTCAAGCTTAGAGCATCTCCAACAGGCGCTGGAAAAATCGGCGCGCTATACGCAGGTTTCAGCGCGCTGTAAACACATAGCGCGTGTAGCGGTGAAAAGTGCCCCGCCGGAATCGGCATTTTACCGCGCGTTCTCGGGCGGGAAAAGTGCTCCTCCGCCGGGCGCTCCATTTTGCAGCGCGCGGCGCGGCGCGAACGGCTACTGCGCTCAATTCAAAATAATTCAAACAATTCAAATAAAACACAAAATTTATTTGAAAATACGAAATATATTAAAAGTTCAACGATACGAAATACATTTTATTTGAAACTAGTCTATCCTACTCCGAATCCCACGTGAAGTCGGACGTGTGGCTGCTCGGAGTCGTCTCGACACCGGCGTCGAAGTCCACTCGAAGGATGAGGAGGAGGAGAGAACGATGGTGGACGGCCCGGCGCCGTTTTTCCTCTCCTCCTCCTTCCTCGCCGCCTTCCTCGCCACGGACTCCGCCCGGCGCTTCTCGCGGCTCAACTTCTTCGCCGCCGCCGCCGCCTTCTCCTCATCCTTCCGATTGTAAAACGCCTCCATCGCCGCGACGTCTTCGGGAAATTGTCGCGCCCACTCGAGGCGGAGGCGTTCGTTGCGCTCGGCGATGAGAAGCCGCTGCTCGAGCTCCCGTCGGCGGCGCTGCTGCTCGCTCGTGATGGCCGGCGATGGCGGCGCGACGCCTCCGCCTGCTCCCGCGTCCAGACGTCGTGGAAGTTCATCGTCCGGCGGGAGCGGCCGAGGCGCCAGGCGACGGCGTCGTACGCCCCCGCCGCCTCGTGCGCCGTGTCGAATGTCCCGAGGCGGATCCGCTCGTCGCCGGAGCGGATTTCCGCGTCAGAGCGGCCGCTTGGCCGCGCCTGGACGCCGAAGTAGCCGGAGGCGGAGCGGCGGCGCAGATGCATGGTGCCGGAGACGGAGGCGGAACGTCGGCGCGAAGGCAGAGCGGTAGGGGAGAGAGAGCGAGGCGGAGCGACACGCGGAAGCTTCAGACGGTTGGCGCGTTCGCGTGTCGCGTTTATAGCGCGTGCGGCAGCGCACGCGGCAACTTTCCCGCGCGAGATGGCGCAAACGCGCGGGCGCGGCAATTTTTTTACCGCGCGCGCCCTTTTTCCGCGTCTGCTGGAGCTTCGTCAAACTGGCGGTTTTTTTTGCCGCGCGCGCCTTTTACAGCGTCTATTGGAGATACTCTTACCACGTGCCCCAGTGCAGGCGTGGACTATTGCCGCGGCTGGTCGTCAGAAACCATAACAAAACAAAAGGGACAATTAGCCGCTGTTTGGTACTAATTTTTTATAGGATTAGTGGGAATAATCGCACCAAATTCCAAATCCTCGCTCATTCTTAAGATCATGTTTGTTTCTGCTATATTGTGCTAGTTTAATTCCACGTTTTCACCCTGCTGTCTGAAGACGATAACTTTAATTTCGCAAAGAAAAAGGAGTCTTGATGACTTTAAACGGTCTGTGGGAAGCTTCAGAAAGCAGCCGTGCATAAATTTCAACAAAGAATGCATTCTTATGGCACAAGAAAATAATTTTCTCTTGATTTGACGTCAGCTTGGTGGAAACTTGACAGCTATCGAAAATTCGGGGAACAAGCAGAGTGGCCGAAATTTGCGTGCTTCCACAGTTTCTTCTTTCTTAAGAAGGTACTAGATGACCCGTTGCGCTATCGCGCAATGACGGAGGCTAACCATAGGGTTTCGCTTATTTTAGTACCGAAGGTTGGAGCAGAGATCTTCCATCGAGTACAATAGTATCCGACGTGCGTGTTATCGCATTGCTCGACGACCCTTGTACTTTCTTGTGGGTAATGCTCTCGATATCTCTTCCACTTTCCTTTGCGTAATCCACTTGCTATCACGGGAATATTATGGTTAAGTGGCTGCGATTTCTTATTTCATCACTTGCACATTTGTCTTTCATCGCAATGTTTAAGTGTACCTATGCACGGCGTTTTAATAACTTTCAAATAATACCCGTTGCGCTATCGCGCAAATGGCGGAGGCTAACCATAGGGTTTGGCTTATTTTTTGTACCGAGGGTTGGAGCAGAGCTCTTGCATCGAGTACAATAGTATCCGACGGGGCGTGTTACCGCCTTGCTCATCGTAACCGTTGGTTTATTTCAATACTGGAGGCTCGGGAGCGTGTAGCTCTTTCGATGGCCGTCCCATAGTGAGCTATAGTAGTATTCGGCGTGTTTCGTTGGAGGAAACGCCCTCGACGGCCCTTGTACTCTCATTTGGGTAATGCTCTCGGTGTCTTTTCCACTTTCCTTTGGGCAATGCAGTTGCCATCACCGGAAAGTGGCTGCGATTTCTTATTTCGTTACTTGCACATTTGTCTCTCATCGCAATGTTTAAGTGTACCTATGCACGGCGTTTTAATAAGTTTGAAATAATTTCTAGAAAGACGCCGCTTTAACAAGTTGCCCAACTAATAAGTTGCCCACGTACTCTCGGAAAAAAAATTCGCTTACGCGCACGGAGTTTGGTGTCACTATTCACTCCCTCTAGACAGATAACGGTTCCGAGTTCCTTAACAAGACTGTTGATAATCTCCTCACCACCCACGGCACCGCCCTGCGACTATTATGCCCATGCACTTCCCAGCAGAACGGTAAAGTCGAGCGTGCCATTCGTACCATTAATGATACTATGCACACCATTATGTTCCAGGCTCACATTCCAACTCCTCTCTGGGCCGACGCTCTGGCTACTGCCACATACCTGCTTAATCGTTGTCCTAGTACAACCATAAAGTCCCAGGTTCCGTACACATGCCTCCACGGTCGTCCTCCCTCATACATTGATCTTCGTGTCTTCGGTTGTCTTTGTTATCCTAAAATCGCGTCCACCGCTCCACATAAGCTTAGTGCTCGTTCCATGGCATGTGTCTTTCTTGGGTATCCCTCTAACCATCGGAGTTACCGCTGCTTTAACCCTGTCACTGGAAGAATACTCGTCTCGCGACATGCTGTCTTCGATGAGAAGGTTTTTCCTGTTCAGCATGCAGCTTCGTCATCCGCGCTTGCGCCTCCTGCGCCGCGCGGACTCGACGACCTCTTCGGCACGCCGCCTGTGCCGCCAACGCGAGCTCTTGCACCGGCCCCGCGCACCCTAGCGCCAGCCCAAGTGCGCCCGCCCCGGCCTCGAGCACCCCCGCCTCGACACCCCCTCGCCCAGCCGGGTCCTCTACCGCGGCAGAGAATTCGGCGTTTTCTCTGCCGCGGCAGGCTGCCACGGCAGGAATTCCGGCAGTTTGTCTGCCGCGGCAGGCAGCCACAACAGGAACTCCTGTCGCACCTCGCGCTCGGCCCGCCGCCGCATGCCCTGCCCCTGCCACAGCAATTTTTAACTGGTAGTAGTTACACCGGATCGGTTCAACTGACCAACCAACACATAATTGGAATATAACGTACAGTGAGACTCAGGGCACCAAAATGTTGTGAAGGCCATGAAAGATCTCTTACAATATTATATGCATGGTGTGGATTAATGAGCTTGAGTGGTTACTGGGATGACATGCATATGATAATCACTTTACCTTACGGGTTATAGTTTCGATGGCGAAAAAACCACGGAAGTGTATCTCATACCTCTTCAGGACACTGAAAACTACTATATATTCCCCTTAATTGTGCACCCTAGAGGTGCTAATTAAGTTCTAACAACAAATTGGAGCAGCAGCCACTGCTGTCCAAAATGTAAGGCCAAGACAACATGATTTATCACAATTACCACAGAAGACAAAATAAGCAATATCACGACTGCGAAGGAGAAACAGACGGAAAGTGTATCAACAAAAATTCTTCCTGGGCAACAGTTCGTGTCATGCATAGGAGTAGTTAAAGAGCATATAAAGCTAAGCCCGTATTCTCAACATAGGGTCTGGATGAAGGATTGTCTTACAAGCCTCCCAATCAGCCAGAGGATGTACTGCACTTGCACAAAATAACTTTTACATAGCCCTATCTACGTAGCTACCACAGCAGGTCAATGCCGCAGCATAGAAGACACATCCAGCGGAAGCATATAGGCAAATAATAAGGGCATCACATTAGCTTGATGCTGTCAAGGCGGTGAGCCCATCTCGCTAGCTTGATGATGTATGGAAGTCGCACCAAGTACCAGTGGACGCCGAGGTAGTGAGCATTACTAACATATACTGATGAGCTCTCACCTAGCCCCTGCAGCCGAGCCCGTCATGAAGATATGGCTGTACAGAACATGACCTGGTAAACAGAGAAAAGAACAAAGAACCATTATAGTGTACTGGTACTCGGAAGCAAAAGAGTCCCGTGAAAAAAAGGAACGACATAGAAACAGAACTATTTCAAGATAGCAGTATCAAAGATCATAAAAGTGTATACACAAAGTAAGTAGGTTCTACCTTATACACATACACCATTTGCAGATACATCAGACCAACTTCTGGTTTGGTTTGTTGCCCGTTCCACATGAGCTAGCAGCAGTGTCGGTCCTAAGACATAAGAATGAGTGCACGATAAGGAATTTTTTCAACCTAGGCGACACATCGGGAAGAACCAAATAAGCCAAGAAAGTTCAATAAGAGAAATTGAAGTGTTCACCCTAACTTTGGCCTAGCTTCATATATTCTCTTCCTTATCAAGTATGGCAAACTCATGCCTACATTTTCACAATAGTAACATAAGAAAGCAGACACAACCTTGACTCTATTCAAAGAAACATATGTCAGTCTCAAAAAAGATCATAGTGATACAAAGCAAAATGTAAAAGCATGGACAAATGCTATTAAAATAGAATGACGGGCAAAAAGTAGATTTAACTATATATGCCAATCTAAATTCACAAATACTATAGTTAACACCAAGCCTGTTATTTTTCATTCAGCTACCTCATTATCTACTCTGCTGTGTTTCCGCTTTAACTACAAAAAAAAATATCATTCTTAGATTGTGAAGGCATCACAATATCTCAGGGGCACTTCAAAATGGTGCATCCAGAAATGGAGGATCGAGAAAGGGAGATAAAACAACTATGATACCTCGCTACGTCCAGACCATATTGATCTAGCATGTAACAGTCATACATATTTTTGTAACACAGACTGGAGCATGATCTGAACATATATATTAAGCAAAGAAAATGGAGAATCGGGATGACATAACTGCACATGTAAGTGATATGCTGGGTCTTAAATGCAAAAACTACAGAACTGCATTTCCTAGTAGAAGATACAAATCAAATATATCAATTAGTTAGAAGTAAATAGTCAAACAGAAAAGAGGGCTCAGAACGGCATATGGAATACGTGATACAGTTGCTCTTGAAAATTATAACGATCACACAACAGTTAAGCTAAAGAATTCGCCAAGAAAACCTACCACAACCCAAAGATATCATGCGGGCCGTATTGTCTATACTGACCAAAAATTTGAAATGAGTGCTCGTAATTGTAATAGTTCTATTAATATTTTCAATCCTTTCCAGCCAAGAGAGTATGCAACAGTATGGTTACCTTGCCTGATTAGCCGTATTCTCTATATTAAATGCTTGATAACTATCTCTTTTTCTTATGCCAAATACACTGCAGAACTGTCCATAAATTTTAAGCTTATAGACAAAGTTTTGTAGCATTTTTTAAGCAATTTTTATCAGTTTTCCCTTTTGCAAGCAATACTTAATTATGAGAAGGTTTTCCGGATAAATTGGAACATCCCATATGTCACGACTTAATCCTTTTCTTCATGTAAAGTTCGGAACTACATAATATAAGATGAAACAGAAATATAAACTGGTCCTATTTGATTTAAGTTGAGAATAAATACACACATTTAACTGTGAGAAAAAAAATACGGCCAAGGTTGGCTCAGCTAACAAACCATGGTGCAGCAAAACTGATATGACCATATCTGGGCAAGATAATTCGGCAAAATCCTAATGCAGCATGGTAGAAACATGCACAAGACACAGCAGGCTATAATCTAGGAAAAAGTAGATAACACAACTATATACTCACAATCCATTGCCATTTTGACTATTTTAACCATGTCCTTATCATGAAGGAAACTACATGCTTCAGCGATCATGAGGATCACATTTCAAATAGCTTCTCAAACTACAGTAAAGCTATAAGTATATTACAGTCTCAATCATGCTGAAGCTAAATCGAGTGGGGACCTCAACTTGAAGTGTTGCTCTGAAAACTTACTATCTGCTAATTAAAGAATGAGCGATTCTTGGAAGAAATTGCCAGGAAAGAAAATCAGTTTATTTTTATTTACTGAACTTTTTGACGAAATCTGAACAATCAAATCTTCCAGAACAGCTAGCTAAATCACATGATCATTTTGAGCGCTATCAGAAGATAGAATAAGCTGCTGGAGCAAACATGGTAATATGTATTCCTTACCGTAACTAATACCATATATCGGAAGAAAAAGTGGTGTATGGAAGAAATTATAAGAAATGCAAAGCTTATGAGATAGATTTTGTTACTACCATAACCCCATCTGAAACACACACATACGAACAATGGTCACGACATTCAGTTATGTGTATGAAAGACAATTTTTTGGGCCACAAACACAAACGTGAAGACAAATCTATACACATAATTGAATGTATGTACCAATTACCCTTAACCATCCCACCATATTAGCATCATAAAAAATAATCAAACACCTTGGTAGTTACTTTCATCTAGGAAGCAACATTAAAACAGAGATAACATCATAATATCGCTAATGCCTCCCAGTCCTCTCTCTCTCTCTCTCTCTCAGGAATAATACCTAGCAAAAGGATACCAAGAAACATCCACATGAACATGACATACTTGAAAAAATCAAAAAACAACACTCAAAACTTATCAAACATTCAGTACAAAAGATGAATTGCACTATAGCCTTATGTAGAACTTATGCAGCTACCCTTAAGCAGTACCAAAGATGCTTACTGGCTTCCAACAAGGCAACTTATCTGAAACATGAAACACTTTTTAGATGGTATTCTCTCTAGCTAAGCAACCTCGGCTATATCATCAAACCAAGTACACATTCCTCAAGAGTTAGCACCACATTTTAAAATATGTCTATTCTTTCTTTCTTTCTTTCTTTCTTAGAAATGCACCATATTGAAAAAAATTATCCTGTGAAATTCTGAAATTTGCAAGCTCTGAAATGAAACTGACCTCACATTATCCATACAGGCTTGTGGTCTGCAATCACCATTTGAGCTGCAACCATACAAAGAATTACAAAAATAGAGTTATTACCAAGCTGTAGCAAAAGAAAAAAATACTACACAAAATTAAACCTGCAACAATGGGCACTAAAATAGTCAAGCCTGAAACCATATTACAACCACAGATTTTCGTGAGCTCACGTCATACAAACGACTGAAATTCTGAAAAAATTGAGTGTCTAGCAACCCAAAAGATTATGATCTTACAAAAGAAATTAAGGATAAAAATGATGCTGATGGCCTAGAATGGGGGCTGTGAGGTGAACTTGCCTCCCTTATGATCCTGACACCAAGGTTAAACGTATCGAAATGATACCACTGTTGTAGCAATGAGGCATTGCCTCTCCTTCACGGTGGAGCTCCTCCTTGCCGCTTGGTCAGTGGATGAGAGACTGACACCTCCCGCTTTGTCGGCGGACAATCGGCTAGCGCACAAGTCTTCTAGAACCTCCCAGCCAAGCATATACACACCTTGTATATTTGATTGCTATGCCATCACAACCACACTGCAAAAAAATGCATTCAATATACTAAACAACCGTTGACAACGAATTTACCCTGACACCTTAAATAGTTGGTTTTACAGTCTACATAATTATACCGGGAGCCACTGGCTGGGGAAGATTCGTAGAAGAGGCAACGGATCTCCTTCGCGCTACTGGATATGGTCTCTCGCAAACATATAAAAGAGGCTCACCTGCAACCAATGAAAACAGTATATTCGTCATGCTGTCTCATCTCACCCCATACTGCTATCATCTTAATCTGAGTAAAAAGGAATCACAACCTGGGATTAAAAAAAAGGAACAAAACCACGCACTAACATGTCAGATCAAGATGAACTCAATGATTTATCACTAATTTAAATACAAGATAACCATATTAAAAGCGTCATATAAATGATCTCTCATATATTCCAGATAACCTTTGATAGTTCATAGTTGGCAACAAGCCTATCGGCAACAGGTAGACAAATTTAGGAACTCACTACATAGTTGCATCAACAAATGCTTGTCGTTTTAGGAGCCAATTGTTTAAAAAAAAAATATGGACTGTTGATTAAACGAGACAAGCAATTCAGCCCTAAACCTGTGAAATTATAGCTTCCATTGGCCTATTTTAGATGTTAAAAAAAGCTACCACAACATCATCAATATCCTTAAAATATGCCATTTGGATGACCAATACTTCAGTCAAGCAAGAACAGAGATGTGACTACAAAACCATTGAACCATAGCTTATGGAAACACAGAGAGAGAAACCATACATAAGGGCAGAAGGATCGAGAGAAGCTCACCTTGGCTTCAGGAAACTTATTGTACATCAATGCGGGCATCTCTCCCCAAGCTGCACCAGCGGTCATGAACACCACTCCAGCAGTCTGTCCCAACGACATATGGATTGCAGCAGACTGAAAATAGCAGTACGGCAATCATTGAAATGACAAAAGAAATTGTGTAATTGTAGTGATTTATACATGATGAACTGTATCCACGGATGAAACGATGACTTCCTGTGAGCACTGAATATTGAGCTAACAATTATATATCACTTCACAAATAATAGAAAGCATAGCCTGTCAGTAAACATATATTCTATACATCTATAAGCACTGAAACTTCTCTAACCAATTGTAATTATAAACAACTCTCTTGAGCAATACAAAGTACACATAGGAAAATCAAAGCAAGTAGTAACCAGTGCTTTAAAATATTGCCATTATCTTCTTTCCACAAAGATATCACAGTCCAGTATTTAGCAATAGGAGTAAACATACACTATCAATTATTAATAGCAAGAAAAAAGGTTGACACCAATGATTTCACAACCAATCTCAAAATTTCAGATCTGCTACACCGATCAACTATGAAAAATACACGGGCAGTCACAATACCTCTAGGGAAGGCCCTCTTTGCTGCGTGTGGCTTGTTATCGACAGCCTCATCATCAACCCTATCACATGAGCCTCATCATCAGCAGTGCGTGCATAACCTCCATGGCCATTGTGAGGTCTGCGACCTTAGCGGCACCTAAAACCAAATAACACAATAAGCAATCAATAAGATATCAAGTTTTTCAGCATACATTCATAGCCTGCGGCTTCTCTGGCATCCGGAACCAAATAGCACATATAAGAATCAACAAGAATATTTCAAGTTGGTCAGCATAACCTGGCGATTGATGAAACTCTTGAATCTGACTAAAACCTTACTACTAATCCGTTTGAACTATGCATTTACGATTTGTAGCATGTGCCATTTTTGTTACAACAGTGTCATTCCAGCAATTGGAATGCCACCAAGAAGATATGACCGTGTACTGAATTTGTAGGATAACGTAGCATAGAAAACAAAAAATTTCCTACCGCGAACACGCAATCCAAGCCAAGATGCAATCTAGAAGACGGTAGCAACGAGGGGATTATCGAGTCTCACCCTTGAAGAGATTCCAAAGCCTACAAGATGAGGCTCTTGTTGCTGCGGTAGACGATCACTTGCCGCTTGCAAAAAGATCTTGATCACGGCGCCACGAACGGGCAGCACCTCCGTACTCGGTCACACGTTCGGTTGTTGATGAAGACGACGTCCACCTCCCCGTTCCGGCGGGCAGCGAAGTAGTAGCTCCTCTTGAATCCGACAGCACGACGGCGTGGTGTCGGTGGTGGTGGAGAAATCCGGCGGAGCTTCGCTAAGCGTGCGGGATATGGTGGAGGAGCGGGCGGCTAGGGTTTGGGGAGAGGGTGGCCGGCCACTCAAGGGGCGGCCAGGTTGTGGTCTTGGTGTGGCCGGCCCCCCCCTTGGCCCCTCATTATATAGGTGGAAGCCCCAAGTGTTGGACTACAAGTCTCCGAATAAGACCCGAACCCAAAACCTTCCATATGGTGGGAAACCTTCCCAAGCTAGGACTCCCACTAGAGGTGGGAGTTCCACCTTCCATATGGGGGGTGGCCCTGGGGGAGTCCACTTGGGACTCCACCCCCACTAGGGTTGGCCGGCCATGGAGGTGGAGTCCCATGTGGACTCCACCTTCCTAGGTGGTTTCTTCCGGACTTTTCTAGAACCTTCTAGAACCTTCCATAGAACCTTCCGTATCATTTTAATTCACATAAAATGACATCCTATATATGAATCTTATTCTCCGGACCATTCCGGAACTCCTCGTGATGTCCGGGATCTCATCCGGGACTCCGAACAAATATTCGAACTCCATTCCATATTCAAGTTCTACCATTTCAACATCCAACTTTAAGTGTGTCACCCTACGGTTCGTGAACTATGCGGACATGGTTGAGTACTCACTCCGACCAATAACCAATAGCGGGATCTGGAGATCCATAATGGCTCCCACATATTCAACGATGACTTAGTGATCGAATGAACCATTCACATACGATACCAATTCCCTTTGTCACGCGATATTTTACTTGTCCGAGGTTTGATCATCGGTATCACACTATACCTTGTTCAACCTCGTCTCGACAAGTAATCTTTACTCGTACCGTGGTATGTGGTCTCTTATGAACTTATTCATATACTTGCAAGACATTAGACGACATTCCACCGAGAGGGCCCAGTATATCTATCCGTCATCGGGATGGACAAATCCCACTGTTGATCCATATGCCTCAACTCATACTTTCCGGATACTTAATCCCACCTTTATAACCACCCATTTACGCAGTGGCGTTTGATGTAATCAAAGTACCTTTCCGGTATAAGTGATTTACATGATCTCATGGTCATAAGGACTAGGTAACTATGTAACGAAAGCTTATAGCAAATAACTTAATGACGTGTTCTTATGCTACGCTTAATTGGGTGTGTCCATTACATCATTCATATAATGATATAATCTTGTTATTAATAACATCCAATGTTCATGATTATGAAACTAATTATCTATTAATCAACAAGCTAGTTAAGAGGCTTACTAGGGACTCTTTGTTGTTTACATATCACACATGTATCAATGTTTCGGTTAATACAATTATAGCATGGTATATAAACATTTATCATAAACATAAAAATATATAATAACCACTTTTATTATTGCCTCTTGGGCATATCTCCAACAGTCTCCCACTTGCACTAGAGTCAATAATCTAGATTACATTGTAAGGTACCTAACACCCATGGCATTCTGGTGTTGGTCATGCTTTGCCCTAGGGAGAGCTTTAGTCAACGGATCTGCTACATTCAGATCAGTGTGTACTTTGCAAATCTTTACTTCTCCATCTTCGATGTACTCGTGAATCGAATGATAACGCAGCTTGATATGCTTCAGCCTCTTGTGTGACCTTGGTTCATGTGCATTGGCGATGGCACCCATGTTGTCACAGTAGATGACTAGTGGGTCCAATGCACTAGGAACCACACCGAGCTCTACAATGAACCTCTTCATCCATACCGCTTCTGATGAAGCCTCCGAAGCCGCTATGTATTCCGATTCTGTTGAGGATTTCGCCACCGTGCAGCTTCGAGCTTGCCTTACTGCACGATTCAATATAAACACGTACCTGAGACTTAGAGTCATCAGGATCGGTGTTCCAACTTGCATCGGTGTAACTTGTTACAACGAGCTCTTGGTCACCTCCATAACAAAGAAACATATCCTTAGTTCTTTTCAAGTACTTCAGGATATTCTTGACCGCTGTCCAGTGTTCCATTCCTGGATCACTTTGATATCTGCTAGTCAAACTAACAGCATGTGCTATATCCGGTCTAGTACATAGCATGGCATACATGATAGAGCCTACTGCCGAGGCATAGGGGATCCGACTCATCCTTTCTCTTTCTTCTGCCGTAGCCGGTCCTTGAGTCTTACTCAAGACCTTGCCGGTAACATAGGTAAGAATCCTTTCTTACTTTCGTCCATTCTAAACTTCTTTAGAATCTTGTCCAGATATGTACTCTGTGATAGCCCTATTAGACGTCTTGATCTATCTCTATAAATCTTGATGCCTAATATATAAGATGCTTCACCAAGGTCTTTCATTGAAAAACTATTATTCAAATAACCTTTTACACTGCTTAATAGTTCTATATCATTCCCAATCAATAATATGTCATCTACATATAATATCAGGAACGCTACAGAGCTCCCACTCACTTTCTTGTAAATACAGGCCTCTCCATGACACTGTATAAACCCGAAGTCTTTGATCACCTTATCAAAGCGTCGGTTCCAACTTCTTGATGCTTGCTTCAGTCCATAGATTGAACGCTGAAGTTGATACGTCTCCAACGTATCGATAATTTCTTATGTTCCATGCTACTTTATTGATGATACCTACATGTTTTATGCACATTATATGTCATATTTATGCATTTTCTGGAACTAACCTATTAACAAGATGCCGAAGAGCCGTTTTTCTGCTGTTTTTGGTTTCGAAATCCTAGTAAGGAAATATTCTCGGAATGGACGAAATCTTCGCCCGGGTCCTATTTTTGCACGGAGCTTCCGGAAGACCGAAGAGGGAAGGAAGTGGGGCCACGAGGCGCCGACACCATAGGGCGGCGCGGCCCAGGCCCGGCCGCGCCGACCTAGGGTGTGGGCCCTCGTGTGGCCCCCCGCGTTGCCCTTCCGCCTACTTAAAGCCTCCGTCGCGAAAACCCCAGAGCCACGATACGGAAAACCTTCCGAGACGCGCCGCCGCGAATCCCATCTCGGGGATTCGGAGATCGCCTCCGGCACCCTGCCGGAGAGGGGATTCATCTCCCGAGAGGACTCTTCATCGCCATGATCGCCTCCGGAGTGATGAGTGAGTAGTTCACCCCTGGACCATGGGTCCATAGCAGTAGCTAGATGGTCGTCTTCTCCTTGTTGTGCTTCATTGTTGGATCTTGTGAGCTGCCTAACATGATCAAGATCATCTATCTGTAATACTATATGTTGTGTTTGTCGGGATCCGATGGATAGAGAATACTATGTTATGGTGATTATCAATCTATTGTTTATGTGTTGTTTATGATCTTGCATGCTCTCCGTTATTAGTAGAGGCTCGGCCAAGTTTTTGCTCTTAACTCCAAGAGGAGTATTTATGCTCGATAGTGGGTTCATGCCTTCATTGACACTGGGATCGTGACAGTAGGTTCTAAGGTTGTGATGTCTGTTGCCACTAGGGATAAAACATTGATGCTATGTCTAAGGATGTAGTTGTCGATTACATTACGCACCATACTTAATGCAATTGTTTAGCAACTTAATACGAATGGGGTTCGGATGATAACCTGAAGGTGGACTTTTTAGGCATAGATGCAGTTGGATGGCGGTCTATGTACTTTGTCGTAATGCCCAATTAAATCTCACTATATTTATCATATCATGTATATGCATTGTTATGCCCTTCTCTATTTGTCAATTGCCCACTGTAATTTGTTCACCCAACATGCTTTTATCTTATGGGAGAGACACCTCTAGTGAACTGTGGACCCCGGTCCTATTCTTTACATAGCATACAATCTACTGCAATTGTGTTTTGTTTTCTTGCAAACAATCATCTTCCACTCGATACGCTTAATCCTTTGTTACAGCAAGCCGGTGAGATTGACAACCTCACTGTTTCGTTGGGGCAAAGTACTTTGGTTTTGTTGTGCAGATTCCACGTTGGCGCCGGAATCCCTTGTTGCGCCGCATCACATTTCGCCACCATCAACCTTCAACGTGCTTCTTGGCTCCTCCTGGTTCGATTCAACCTTGGTTTCTTTAGAGGAAAACTTGCCTTTGCGCATCATACCTTCCTCTTGGGGTTCCCAACGGACTTGTACATCTACGCGCATCAGTTTGCATACTTTGTCAGCATTTTTAGGATCGACAAAACCTTTGGGTTGTACCATATACAACTCTTCCTCAATGTCTCCATTAAGGAACGCCGTTTTGACATCCATCTGCCAAATCTCATAATCGAAAAATGCAGCTATTGCTAACAAAATCCTCACAGATTTTAGCTTCGCTATAGGTGAGAAAGTCTCATCGTAGTCAACACCTTGAATTTGTCGGAAACCCTTTGCGACAAGTCGAGCTTTATAGACAGTAATATTACCATCAGCATCTGTTTTCTCTTGAAGATCCATTTATTCTCGACAGCCTTGCGGCTATCAGGTAAGTCTACCAAAGTCCATACTTTGTTATCATACATGGATCCCATTTCGGATTTCATGGCTTCTTGCCATTTGTTGGAATCTGGGCTCATCATCGCTTCTTCATACGTCGCAGGGTCTTCATCATTGTTATCCACAATCATGACATTTAGACAAGGATCATACCAATCTGGAGTGGCACGTTCCCTTGTCGATCTGCGAGGTTCAGTAGCTATCTCATTTGAAGTTTCATGATCATTAGCTTCCTCTGTTGCAGGCGGCACAGGAACATCTTCCGACTGCGCTACTCGATCAACGAGCGATATTCTTCAATCTCATCGAGTTCTACTTTTCTTCCAGTCACTTCTTTAGTGAGAAATTCTTTCTCAAGAAAGGTTCCGTTCTTAGCAACAAAGATCTTGCCTTCGGATCTGTGATAGAAAGTGTACCCTATAGTTTCCTTAGGGTATCCTATGAAGACGCATTTCTCCGCTTTGGGTTCTAGCTTGTCCGGTTGTAACTTTTTTACATAGGCTTAACCCCAAACTTTTAGGAACGACACTTAGGTTTCTTATTAAACCATAATTCATACGGTGTCGTTTCAACGGATTTTGATGGTGCTCTATTTAAAGTGAATGCGGCTGTCTCTAATGCATAACTCCAAAATGATAATGGTAAATCAGTAAGAGACATCATAGAACGAACCATATCTAAGAGAGTTTGATTACGACGTTCGGACACACCGTTTCGTTGTGGTGTTCCCGGCGGTGTCAATTGTGAAAGTATTTCGCATTTCTTTAAATGCATGCCAAACTCATAACTCAGATATTCACCTCCGCGATCAGATCGTAGAAATTTAATCTTCTTGTTACGTTGATTTTCTACTTCACTTTGGAATTCCTTAAACTTCTCGAAAGTTTCGGATTTATGTTTCATTAAATAGATATACCCATATCTACTTAAATCATCTGTGAAGGTTAGAACATAACGATAACCACCGCGCGATGCTACACTCATTGGTCCGCACACATCTGTATGTATGATTTCCAATAAGTCAGTAGCTCCATCATACCCGAGAATGGAGTCTTAGTCATTTTTCCCATCGACATGCTTCGCATCTATCAAGTGACTCAAAGTCAAGTGATTCAAGTAATCCATCGGTATGGAGTTTCTTCATGCGTTTCACTCCAATATGACCAAGACGACAGTGCCACATATAAGTAGAATTATCATTCAATTTAATTCGCTTAGCATCAATGTTATGTATATGTGTATCACTACTATCGAGATCTAACAGAAATAAGCCATTCTTTTGGTGCTCGACCATAAAAGATATTATTCATAAAAATAGAACAACCATTATTCTCAGACTTGAATGAATAACCGTCTTGCATTAAACAAGATCCAGATATAATGTTCATGCTCAACGCGGGTACAAAATAGCAATTATTTAGGCTTAAAACTAATCCCGAAGGTAGATGTAGAGGAAGTGTGCCGACAGCGATCACATCGACTTTGGATCCATTTCTAACGCGCATCGTCACTTCATCCTTTAGTAGTCTTCGTTTATTCTTTAGTTCCTGTTTGAGTTACAAATATGAGCAACCGAACCAGTATCAAATACCAGGTACTAGTACGAGAACCAGTGAGATAAACATCTATATCAGATATACCTTCTTTCTTCTTCTTGACAAGGCCGCTCTTCAGATCCGCCAAATACTTGGAGCAATTACGCTTCCAGTGTCCCTTCTCCTTGCGGCCTCAGCATCAGGCTTAGGGCCAGCCTTAGGTTTCACAGGAGGCGTGGCAGCTTTCTTGCCACTCTTCTTGTTCTTGCCTTTAGACTTGCCCTGTTTCTTGAAGCTGGTGGTCTTGTTGACCATCAACACTTGGTGCTCTTTCTTAATTTCAATCTCAGCATATTTTAGCATGGCGAAAAGTTCAGGTAACTCTTTGTTCATGTTCTGCATATTGTAATTCATCACAAAGTTCTTATAACTAGGTGGCAGTGATTGAAGGACACGATTAATCCCCAGTCTGTTAGGAATCACTATTCCCAAGTCAGAGTTTCTTCGCATGCCCGGTCATGGCGAGCATGTGCTCTGCTTCTTCCATCATGCAGCTGAAGAAGTGTTTCGATGCTTCATAGCATTCCACGGCCGCATGAGTCTCAAAGATAATTTTCAACTCATTGACTAACTCATGTGGATCGTGGTGCTCAAAATGTTTTTGAAGATCGGCTTCCAGACTGCACAAGATGGCACACTGAACTTGAGAGTACCGAGTTTTCCGAGTCGCGTAAACATTCTTTACTTCATCGGTTTCGGTTTCTGCAGGAGGGTCACCTAGCGATGCATCAAGCACATATTGCAGGTTTCCGCCATTGAGGAAGATCCTCACATGACGGAACCAGTCGGTGAAGTTGCTACCGTTGCTCTTAAGCTTTTCTTTCTCTAGGAACTGGTTAAAATTGATTGGGGACGCCATATCTACAACATATTTGCAATAGTTTAGACTAATATTTATGACAAATTGAGTTCAAATTTTAATTTAACAAAATAAAAAACTAGGTGAACTCCCACTCAAAACAATATCCCTCGCATTGTCTTAGTGATCACACGAACCAAATCCATCACACCTATGCCCGATCATCACGAGACAAGATGTAATTTCAATGGCGAACACTCAAAGTGTTCATCATATCAATCATATGATTCATGCTCTACCTTTCGGTATCACGTGTTCCGAGACCTTGTCTGTATATGCTAGGCTCGTCAAGGCCACCTTAGTATCCGCATGTGCAAAACTGACTTGCACCCGTTGTATGCACTTGTTGATTCTATCACACCCGATCATCACGAGATGCTTAACGACAAGTCTTGGCAACGGTGCTACTAAGGATGAACACTTTATTATCTTGAAATTTTAGTGAGAGGGATCATCTTATAATGCTACCGTCGCGATCTAAGCAAAATAAGATGCATAAAAGGATTAACATCACATGCAGTTCATATGTGATATGATATGGCCCTTTTGTCTTTGCGCCTTTGATCTTCATCTCCAAAGCACGGACATGATCTCCATCATCAACGGGCATGATCTCCATCATCGTCGGCGTAGCGTCAAGGTCAATGGCGCCGTCTTCATGATTGTTCTCCATGTAGCAACTATTACAACTACTTTGAAATACTACTCAACATGAAATTTAAAGACAACCATAAGGCTCCTGCCGGTTGCCACAATACAATAATGATCATCTCATACATAGTCATCATCACATTATGGCCATATCACATCACCAAACCCTGCAAAAACAAGTTAGACGTTCTCTAATTTGGTTTGCATATTTTACGTGGTTTAGGGTTTTCGGGTGAGATCTAATCTACCTACGAACATGAACCACAACGGTGATACTAGTGTTGTCAATAGAAGAGTAAATTGAATCTTCACTATAGTAGGAGAGACAGACACCCGCAAAGCCACTTATGCAATACAAGTTGCATGTCAAGCGTGGAGCAAATCTCATGAACGCGGTCATGTAAAGTTAGCCCGAGCCGCTTCATCCCACTATGCCACAAAGATGCAAAGTACTCAAGCTAAAGATAACATAAGCATCAACGCCCACAAAACCATTGTGTTCTACTCGTGCAACCATCTATGCATAGACACGGCTCTGATACCACTGTAGGATAACGTAGCATAGAAAACAAAAATTTTCCTACCGAACACGCAATCCAAGCCAAGATGCAATCTAGAAGACGGTAGCAACGAGGGGATTATCGAGTCTCACCCTTGAAGAGATTCCAAAGCCTACAAGATGAGGCTCTTGTTGCTGCGGTAGACGATCACTTGCCGCTTGCAAAAGCGCGTAGAAGATCTTGATCACGGCGCCACGAGCGGGCACCTCCGTACTCGGTCATACGTTCGGTTGTTGATGAAGACGTCCACCTCCCGTTCCAGCGGGCAGCGGAAGTAGTAGCTCCTCTTGAATCCGCACGACGGCGTGGTGTCGGTGGTGGTGGAGAAATCCGGCGGAGCTTCGCTAAGCGTGGGATATGGTGGAGGAGCGGGCGGCTAGGGTTTGGGGAGAGGGGTGGCCGGCCACTCAAGGGGGCGGCCAGGTTATGGTCTTGGTGTGGCCGGCCCCCTGGCCCCTCATTATATAGGTGGAAGCCCCAAGTGTTGGACTACAAGTCTTCGAATAAGACCCGAACCCAAAACCTTCCATATGGTGGGAAACCTTCCCAAGCTAGGACTCCCACTAGAGGTGGGAGTTCCACCTTCCATATGGGGGGGTGGCCGGCCCCTAAGGGGGAGTCCACTTGGGACTCCACCCCCAGGGTTGGCCGGCCATGGAGGTGGAGTCCCATGTGGACTCCACCTTCCTAGGTGGTTTCTTCCGGACTTTTCTAGAACCTTCTAGAACCTTCCATAGAACCTTCCGTATCATTTTAATTCACATAAAATGACATCCTATATATGAATCTTATTCTCCGGACCATTCCGGAACTCCTCGTGATGTCCGGGATCTCATCCGGGACTCCGAACAAATATTCGAACTCCATTCCATATTCAAGTTCTACCATTTCAACATCCAACTTTAAGTGTGTCACCCTACGGTTCGTGAACTATGCGGACATGGTTGAGTACTCACTCCGACCAATAACCAATAGCGGGATCTGGAGATCCATAATGGCTCCCACATATTCAACGATGACTTAGTGATCGAATGAACCATTCACATACGATACCAATTCCCTTTGTCACGCGATATTTTACTTGTCCGGTTTGATCATCGGTATCACACTATACCTTGTTCAACCTCGTCTCGACAAGTACTCTTTACTCGTACCGTCGTATGTGGTCTCTTATGAACTTATTCATATGCTTGCAAGACATTAGACGACATTCCACCGAGAGGGCCCAGAGTATATCTATCCGTCATCGGGATGGACAAATCCCACTTTGATCCATATGCCTCAACTCATACTTTCCGGATACTTAATCCCACCTTTATAACCACCCATTTACGCAGTGGCGTTTGATGTAATCAAAGTACCTTTCCGGTATAAGTGATTTACATGATCTCATGGTCATAAGGACTAGGTAACTATGTAAGCTTATAGCAAATAACTTAATGACGTGATCTTATGCTACGCTTAATTGGGTGTGTCCATTACATCATTCATATAATGATATAATCTTGTTATTAATAACATCCAATGTTCATGATTATGAAACTAATCATCTATTAATCAACAAGCTAGTTAAGAGGCTTACTAGGGACTCTTTGTTGTTTACGTATCACACATGTATCAATGTTTCGGTTAATACAATTATAGCATGGTACATAAACATTTATCATAAACATAAAGATATATAATAACCACTTTTATTATTGCCTCTTGGGCATATCTCCAACAGAATTAATCACTTCTTTCAAACATTTACTCAATGTTAGAGCTAGATTGAGTGACAAGTAATGACCCCTCTGCATTTACTCAAGACGACAAGATAGAACAGAAATTGCAAGCAAAATGAAATAAAAAGTGGTTTAACCTGCTGCTCAATTTTCCCACGGCCTTATGGTCAGATGGCAACGGCTTCAAACATAATTATTATCCTCTCCATCGCTTTCAGCCAGGTCCCCGCAGGTGAAGGCATGGTGACGCCCCTAAGCTACACGGTGGTGGTAAAATCTGCACGAATTACTGCCACTCAACCAGGCATAATTCCTCTTAGCAAAAGAAAGTGCTGTGAAAGTCAGATAAGATAATCAGAGGATGAAAGTGCTGAACATTCATCGTTGGCACATAGCAATTATTTTACAGAATATAGTAAACAAAAGAACAAAGAAATCTTACCTCAGCTCAGCATACACAAGTTGTTTAATCTAGCGGATTATAATGCACGGAGATAGAAAAATAGGCATGATCAGGAATACAATTGGAGGTAGGGTCATAGCAAAATCACCATGGATTTTGAACAATCCTGTACAGATGAGACAAACTGTCAGAGTTAAAAAGTTACTTTAGGCATTGATACTTGATATTAGCACCCACAAAAACCAATGAGGGAAATTCAGTTTCAGTAGTTCAAATATAGGATTTGCAACAATCTTCTAGAATTCGTAGGAAAGAAGTATAATTCGGTTATTTGACTTCTGCCCAAACTGAGCAACAATCTAACCGATTGGTCCAGCTTACCTTCTCTCTTAAAGCCCACATCACTGAAGTTTGCTATACTACTTCCAATGAGAAGAGCTCTCTTCCGGCCATCAGGATCAGCGGTGACACACTACACAACATCAAAATGATTCAGAACCGAGAAAACGAATATCGGATACAGTGAGCTGTAAGATTCCAAGTTTCTTACATCCAAAACCACTCTAGCATACTTCAAAACCTCTCTTTGGGAGCCCCACTGTATTCTCCATAATTTCCTAGGTCTGGAGCATATCCCAAATCTGCAACCTGGAAATAAGATTGATCTGTTATCATCTTGATTATTTTTTACAACCAATCTATAACACCTGGAAGAAAGTTAAGATTACCGTGCCAGCGTATATGACACTCGCGCCAGCACCTGTAACCATTGCCCACATGCACCTGTACAGATGAAGAAACAGGGTCGGTTTTGAAATAGTAATGTAAGATAACTCCATGCCAAGATGTCCTTTAGCATTAGGGCGTCACCAAGATCAAGCAGCAAGCAACCAAGGGCAGAGACGCCAACAGACTACTAAGAGATCATAAATGTTCAAGATTTAGAAAATCAAATAAACACTTGACTCTCATTACTGAGTACTAATTCTACCATGAAAAAGAAATGAGTTGCCTTTTTGGCAACGGAATCTCGTAGTTGTCCTGTATAAATTGCCTGCAGCCTTCGCGCTGTTTCCCAACCATCAGCAGCGAGTTCTTGAGGTCCATGAATGATAAACAAACATAAAAAGCGAATATGTTGCTAGTAGAGAAGTGAGGATGAAGAAATAAGGAGAGAAAAAATTACCTGGCAATGACAGCTCTTCACCTGGCTCCGTCACCAATGCTTCAAACCGGGCGCCACCTACTTCGCATGTTCGCGAGGGAGGAGGAGAAGGAAAGAAGACCGACCTGCACATGTGTTTGAAATTGAAGCCAACATAGATGCGCTCATCTAGACAATTTTCAAAGACTCAAACACTGACTATTCCAAAAATATCAAGCTTTACGTGAATGTCAAAAAATTAAGATGTAAACAGATAACAAAAAAAAAGAAAAAAAATGCAAGGTTAAAATAGGAAAGAAATGGAACAAACCAAAGAAAATAATTAACCCTTTTTGAGGAAAAAAGCAGTCCGGAAGAGGGCCATCTAATCTCAGAATAGAGGGAGGTTGCAAAGTGATAGTTGTGGTGAACAGAGAGCACACAAAATGTAAGTAATACTACATGACTGAAGATATTCACACATAGATGGAGAAAATTATTTTCAGAATTGAAAGGAGTACATAACTGTAAAGATGCAATTTATTTGCTGGGAAGAAAATGCCACAAAAAGAGATAATACAAATATTGTTTGAGTTATGCATAGCTGGAAATCCTCCTAGCCAATTCATGATCTGAAATTTGGAAGTGATACTTGAAAATCTTCACAGAAACACAAGAAAGTCACAGACTGAATAAATTACAGAAATGCCAAGATACAATTTAATTTGCTAGAAAGGAAATGTCATGTTCTTTATTTAGATGAAAGGAGATACATCAAAATATTATTTGATTTCTGCTTAGTTCGAAATCTTCCTAGACAATTCATGTGTTGAAATTTGGAAATGCTAGAGCCTCAAGGTTTAAATAAGATATGCTTATTAGGACTTAAAAATTAATGGATCAAAACTATGTGGTTCTTCATATCAAACAAAAGATGGGCAAAACATACGTGAAATCCTCATGGTAGATCATTAGCAAGATGACCGTCGCTGCTCAAATGCACCCTCGGGAATGCGCCGGCGTCCACGCCGACATTCAGTTGAGGAGCGCAGACAGCAGGGATGACGAGATGTCTGTACCAAGCCTGCAAGAGCAACAACAACATCTAGTATTAGACTCATCAGCCGACTGAATCGGCAAGATCATCATCACTGCTCAAAAACACCCTTGAGATACACCACACATAAATAATTGTAGACCCATTATGCGCAAAAGTCAAATGACCATTCATCAATCATATTCAAATTGCTTAAAATTTTGAATCAGTAAATGATACAAATCTTCAACAAACCATGCAATTGTGCTTTTCACGTCTGAAATGACCTAATAACCCTCAGATTTTCATACATTGCAAATGAGTTTAGCCACGCACGCACCTTCATTTCGTAGCCCATCGCCTCTAGCACGGATGCGACGCTGACCATCTGAAGCTGCATTGCGCCGGGAGCGAGATTGGCGAACACCTACTCGGGCGGAGCGCAAACGAACGGAAATAAGGAACAAATTAAAACCAAAAAAATCGCGAGAAAACGGAGCTAGCCCCCAATCACCACGCCACCCACGAGCTCAACAACAACTCACCAACGCGAGGCGCGGCTTCCGTGCCCCGGCCCTCTTCACGGGCATCCCGAGGTCCGCCAGGCTCTCGGCCTCCTCCCTCCGCTCCCTCGCCCATCTCTCCCGCAGCCTGGTCGGCTCGAACGCGAGGCCCTCGCCGCTGTCCAGCCCGGGAGGCGGCAAGGGGTGGGTCCTGCCCGCGCCAGCGCTGGCGCGCCTGGAGGGGAGCGGCATGGCGGGGGTGTCGAGGACGAGCGATCCGGGGAGGAAGGCGACCACGAGGATGGTGACGAAGAAGAAGGCCGCGGCGGTGCCGATCCACTGGAGGTAGTCCACCTTGTCGACGAGCAGGACGCGCGCGAGCCTGGATCTCAGTCCCGGCCTCCGCGCCGCGGCCGAGGCCCGGCGCCTCCAGTCGAAGCCGCCGCGGTTCCGTCACGCGCCGGACCGTCTCCGGCCGCGCCCGACGCCTCCGTTCGCCGCTGCCGAGGATCCGCCCCGCGCCAGCCTGTCTCCGGCCTCGCCCGCCTCACCTCCGCCCGCCGCCACCGATGTCGCCACCTGAATGGGCCGCCCAAGCTGCTCGGGCTGGCTGCTCCTTCTCCGGCCCCGCGGATTCGGGGGAGAGGCGGCGCGCCGCTGGCCTCCGCTGATTGGGGAGGAGGTGAGACGAGAGGAGGGGCGGGGATTGGGTCGCGGCTTTGGATGCCTCGATCTAGGTTTTCACTGTCCCGCGGATGGAGACGGAAGGTGGCCCGAACGAGTGTACGTGGCTGTCTCTAACCGTTGGCCCCCGCACGTAGCTGGCCCCAGGCGTCATAGACTCATCCAGAGAAGCAACTGGTGAGAAAAAATTCACCACATCGGACGGCTGAGGAAGAAAGTGGGAGGTGGGTTTCACAAACGTGCGACCAGGATTGATTTGCCCCTTTCAGATGGCCTGGTTGAGAGGGTAGTCTTTCAACATTTATAGAAGTAATACCAACGCTTTATCTATGCATGTGAAAGAACATTTCATGATCTCTGAGTTTTGTGTGTTTGTTAACAACACCGGTGACAATTTAACCGTGTGCTAAGTGGTTTACAGTTATGGAAAAGATACCACGGAAAATCTCGACCCACTCAAAAAGGAAGAAAAGAAAAGAAGGAAGAAGCTGTCTCCTGCCGTGGCCGCACATCCGGGCCGGCTGCCGGTGTGTACACTCCGGCACTGCCGGCATCTTTGGCCGGCACTGCCGGCCTATCTGTCGATCTGCTTTTTTCAGAAAAGTGGCCGGCACTGCCGGCGTCTCAAGGCCGGCGTGGGCTGGTGTCTCGTGTGGTTCTCCTCCAACGGGCAGAAAAGTAGGTGGGGTATATATACCCCTTCACTTACCTTGGAAGGTTGCTCAAACCCTAAGAACTTCATCCTCCATTGCTGAGCCATCAAGAACACCAAAATCGCCAGATCTCCTCCCTCAACCAACCAAATCACTTGTGCTTTGGAGAATCGAAGGAGAAGACCCCGATCTACATCCTCACCGAAGCGTTCTTCATTTCCCCCTCTTATGCTTGAGGGCCCCCTTGCTAGTGTTCCTCTTTGGATCCCTAGTTGTTGTTGTTGATGTATGCTTGTTGATTTGTTGTGTTGTTACAGATTTGGGAGCCTCCAATTCAGTTGTGGATGTGTGCCCCAAGAACCTTGTAAAGGCCCGGTTTCCGCCTCGAGGAAATCCCTTAGTGGAAGTGGGCTAGGCCTTCGTGGCGTTGCTCACAGGAGATCTGAGTGAAGCCTTCGTGGCTGTTGGTTTGGCTTGCGTAGCAACCACACTCCTCCAAACGTAGACGTACCTTCTTGCAAAGGAAGGGAACTACGGGAATCATCTCCGTGTCAACGCGTGCTACACTCTCGGTTACCTCTATCCCACTCTATCTCCTATATATTGCGTAGCTATATCTTGCTTAGTTGATAACCTTGTCATATAGGTAAATTCACTTAGTTGCATATCTAGAGAATTTACCTTTGTGTCAAACCTAAATTGAAAAAGAACTAAAAATTGGTTAGCACCTATTCACCCCCCCTCTAGGTGCGGCATACGATCCTTTCAATTGGTATCAGAGCCTCGGCTCTTATTTCGGGCTTAACCGCCTAAGAGTATGCCAAACTCGGATGGGGCCGCCAATACGGTCTCCATGGAAGAATTCAAGTCGTTGAAGTCCTTCATGGAAACCAAAATGGAAGCCCAAATGGAAAGCATGAAAAAGATGATTGCCGAGCTTCTGGCTCCGGCCCGTCCCATGGCTCCTAGTATAGAGGTAAAGGACGCGGAGGGAGGTGCTTCGGCACCACCCTCTTCTACCAAACCCGTGGAAGGTGATAACTTAAACTCTAACAAATCTCCCATTGCATCTCCTAGGGATACTAGTGGAGGTGAGAGCTACAATCGAGTAGCTCCACCTTTTCAATCTCCCGATATACCGGTTCCCCATCCTCATTTGAACATTCGGGGCGACCCACCTAAGTTTTCCATTGAAAATTACAATACTTGGCGATTTGAGTTTCGCTCTCATGTTTGCAGTGCCTCCAATGAACTTTGGAGAATCATCCAAGAAGGCTTCAAACCTTACAACCCCGACAAGTTGACTAGAAGAGAAGCGGTTGATAGTCAACTCAACAACACCGCCTTGCACATGATTCAAACTAGTGTGGGGACAAAGGATTTGCCTCGTGTTCGGAACTACACCACCGCCAAGGAAGCTTGGGATGGTTTGGCCGCTAGTTGCATTGGAAGTGAGAGCACGAGAAGGAACAAGTATAATGCTCTTAAGAATAAAGCCGAAGGATTCATGAGGCTACCGGATGAAGATCATCAAGACATGTATTCAAGACTCCTCATTGTTGCCGATGACTTCCGTCTTATTGGTGCCACCCACATCAATGACTCTTGGATCAAGGAGAAGTACATTGAATGCATGATGCCATATGTACCCATTGATGTCAAGACCCTTGTTGGGAGAGAATGCTATTCCTCTCTCTCTTCTCAAGATGCCGTGCACGAGATGCAAGCCCTCAAGGTGCTCGAGCAAAACTCTCATGATTCTCTCAATCGTGCCATTGGTATGTCAAAAGGGAACAATCTTGCCTTGGTGGTCAACCCCTTAGATGAAGTGCACCCTCAAGAGCAATATAGGGCATCTTGGAGTATGTCCTATCCGGAAGATTTGCAATGCCACTACCATGATCACATGGCCTTTCATGCTAAGTCCTTTTGGGTTGATCCCTCCAAGGCCAAGGAAGACAACATCAAGAGAAACCACAAGAGTGGGTTCACTAGCTTTGGTCCAAAAACAAGATCTTGCTACAATTGTGATGACAAGCGCCACTTCATTGCCGAATGCCCCTATGAGAATAGAGAGCTTCATAATGGAAGGCTCATTCCCAAGGACAAGAGCAAAGAATCAAAGGGCAAATATTCAAAAGCCCCCAACAAGAAATTCTACAACAACAAGACCAAGAAGGGCAAGAGGCACCCAAAAGTTATGCTAGTGACTAGGGAAGAATATTCTTCCGATGAAGTTGGAAGTTCTAGTAGTGAGGAAAGTGAAGAAAGCTCAAAGGAATTGGCCGCCATCGTCACCACCAACATTCCCTCTTCATCTCTCTTTGACTCTCCCAATGAGAATCCCCATAACAAGAATGCACATTGCTTCATGGCAAGGTCCTCCTTGGACACATCTATTGTGCTATCAACTCAAGAAGAGTATACCTCCGGAGATGATGATGTTGTTGATGAAGAAGATGCAACCTCTAATGGATTGGTCGCTCTTGCCTCCCTCTCCACTAACTCTTCATCACCAAGTGAATCCCCCAATGAAGTCATTCATGTGGAGGAAGAAAGTTGCCTCATGGCTAAATCCTCCGAGGTATCATCTCCTAGCCCCTCTATGCCTAACATGTCTAGTGATCTAGGGGTTGATGATGCTAGTCTAAAAGTGAAACAAGAAATGCTAGATTTTGATGATTTCATTCTCAACCTACAAGGTAACACTAAAAAGCATGTTTCAAACCTCATGGTTCGTATAGCTCAACAAGGTGATATGCTTGAGAAAAAGGGTCAAATAGAGAGAGAAGACTCTCTTGAAATTCATGCTCTTAAAAATGCTCTTGAGGAAAGTCAAGAAACCATAGCTTCTCTTGAAGAGAGATTAGAAAATATTGAAGAGCCTCAAGATAAAATTAACAAGCTCACTAAAGCTAGAGATCTTGCTAGGGCTAAGAATAAAATGCTTAAGAAGGATAAGGCCAAATTTGAGGTTGATCATGAGAAACTTGTGAAGGATCTAGATGAACTAGACAAAGCTCACAAAGCTTTGAAGAGTGAATTCACTCTCCTATCCGAATCCTATGAACAACTTCAAATTAGGCTTGCTTCATATGATGTGCCTAGTTCCTCTACTCCTCTATGTGATCATGCAAATATTGTTGAGGAAAATGCTAGGTTGAAGGATGAACTTGCTAAGGCCTCCTCTCCCCAAAGTAAACTTTCTTTGGATGATCTTTTGAGTAAGCAAAGATCAAACAATGGGAAGGAGGGCCTTGGTTACAATGCCAAGGCAAAGAAGGCAAATAAGCAAAAGGCCAAGCCCGCACAAGAGAAAAAGAAAGACGTCACTAATGGTGAAGCCTCCAAGGGCAAAACCATGAATGATGATGATGCGGGAAATGCTAACCCTCACTATGTTTTATTTAAAGATTATTATGGTGATGTTTATGCTAAATATGTTGGCCCATATGATGGTTATGTTGCTTGGTCTATTTGGGTCCCAAAGACCCTTGTTGCTAACAAACGAGGACCCATTGTGAAATGGGTACCTAAATCCAAGAATTGATCTCATGTAGGACTATGCCGCCGGAGGTTCAAAATGGGTACTTGATAGTGGATGTACAAGTCATATGACCGGCGGCAAGAACCTCGTCAAGGAGTTGAGGCCCAACATAAACAATATCACCGTCTCCTTTGGCGATAATTCTACATCCGAGGTATTGGGTTTTGGCAAGGTTGTGGTTGCACACAACATAACACTTGTGGATGTCATGCTTGTCAAAACCCTTGGTTACAATTTGCTTTCCGTTTCCGCCCTTGGCAAGATGGGTTTCGCCGTCTTTATTGATAAAGATATTGTGGTCCTTTTGTGGAGCAAGACTCTAAAAGTCGCTTTCGTTGGGTATCGCGAACATAACTTGTATGTGGTGGACTTTTCGGGGACCACCACTTCAAGTGCGATGTGCCTATTCGGAAAGGCGGATGTGGGTTGGTTGTGGCATCGCCGCCTAGCCCATGTCAACATGAGAACTTTGCAAAGTCTTCACAAAGGGAACCATATTGTGGGACTAATGGAAAATGTTTCTTTTGCCAAAGATCGTGTTTGTAGGGCTTGTGTTGAAGGCAAAATGCATGACTCTCCGCATCCAAGCAAGACTATCATCTCTTCCAAGAGGATCTTGGAGCTCCTTCATGTGGATCTCTTTGGTCCCGTCACTCATGCAAGTCTTGGTGCGAAGAAACATTGCTTGGTGATTGTTGATGATTACTCAAGATACACTTGGGTCTACTTTCTCAAGACGAAAGATGAGACTCAACAAATATTCATTGACTTTGCCACCGAGGTGCAACGCCAACACAACCTCCTCATTATGGCAATAAGAAGTGACAACGGCTCCGAGTTCAAGAACTACACACTCAATGATTTTCTTAGTGATGAGGGGATTCGTCATCAATATTCCGCTGCTTACACCCCTCAACAAAATGGTGTTGCGGAGAGGAAGAACCGGACTCTTATGGATATGGCAAGGTCTATGATGGCGGAGTATAAATCCCGCTATAACTTTTGGGCCGAAGCCATCTCCACCGCTTGTCACTCTTCTAACCGGCTCTACCTCCGCAAGGGATTGAACAAGACTCCATATGAAATACTCACCGGCAACAAGCCTAATATCTCATACTTCAAGGTGTTCGGTTGTAAGTGTTTCTACAAAATCAAAGGAGTTCGTTTGTCTAAATTTGCTCCTAAAGCTTTGGAGGGTATATTTGTTGGTTACGGTGCCGAATCTCACACTTATAGAGTCTTTGATGTATCCTCCGGGATTATCATTGAATCTTGTAGTGTGAAGTTCGAAGAAAATGATGGCTCCCAAGTGGGGCAAGTTGATGTATGTGCAGGTGATGAAATACCTCAAGATGCCATAGTAAGAATGGGTGTGGGATTTTTCCGCCCCATTGAGGGACACGGTGTGGCGTCTCGGGAAGGACTATGCTCTACCACGGTGGAGCCCTCATCCTCTCAACATCAACAAACCCCATCTCTTGAAGCTAATGATGCACCAACCCAAGAACAAGAAGAAAACCCTCCCTCTCATGTACAAGATCAAGGACAAGATCAACCAAGCATTCAAGATCAACCATTTGATATTTGCACTTCACCAAACATTGTCCAAGATCAAGCACATGAGGTTGAGCATTCTCAAGAAATTGAGGAAGCTCAAATTGAAGGTCAAGACGGGGACCCAAATGATCAAGTTGATCAAGTGACACCTCCAAGGCCTAGAAAAACCAAGGAGGAGATCGAGGCCCGTCGTCTTGCAAGAAGAGATAGGATCCTTGAAATTCGTGGACACACTCATGACAAGGTCCTTGGTGATGTTCGAGCAAAGGTCTCCACAAGAAGGCAATTGGCTAACTTTAGCAATCATCATGCTTATATCTCCGTTGTGGAACCCAAGAAAGTATTTGAAGCCCTTGAAGATTCGGATTGGGTGGATGCCATGCATGAGGAACTCAACAACTTCAAGCGCAACAAAGTGTGGACCTTAGTAGAGAAGCCAAAGGAGTGCCGCAATGTTATAGGCACTAAGTGGATATTCAAGAACAAGCAAGATGAGTTTGGAAATATTGTGAGGAACAAGGCAAGATTGGTGGCTCAAGGTTTCTCTCAAGTTGAAGGAATTGACTTTGGAGAGACCTATGCTCCCGTGGCTCGTCTTGAGTCCATCCGTATCCTTCTTGCTTATGCATCGCATCATAACTTTAAGTTACAACAAATGGATGTTAAAAGTGCATTTCTTAATGGTCCTTTGCATGAAGAGGTTTATGTTAAGCAACCCCCGGGGTTTGAGGATCTCAACTTTCCTAACCATGTCTACAAGCTTGATAAAGCACTTTATGGTCTCAAACAAGCTCCTAGAGCTTGGTACGAGCACCTTAAAGAATTGTTGGTAGACCGTGGGTTTGATGTTGGGCTAATCGATCCCACTCTTTTTACTAAGAGGGTTAATGGGGAGCTTTTCGTTTGCCAATTATATGTTGATGATATCATCTTTGGCTCTACTAACAAAGCTTTCAATGATGAATTTTCAAAGCTTATGACCGATAGGTTTGAGATGTCTATGATGGGAGAGATGAAGTTCTTCCTTGGTTTTGAGATCAAGCAATTGAGAGAGGGAACCTTCATCAATCAAGCAAAATATCTCCAAGACATGCTCAAGAGGTTCAAGATGACCGAGTTGAAGGGTGTGGCCACTCCTATGGTCACCAAATGTCATCTTGCACTTGATCCCAATGGTAAAGAGGTGGATCAAAAGGTATACCGCTCCATGATTGGATCCTTGCTTTACCTTTGTGCATCTAGACCGGACATAGTGTTGAGTGTTGGTGTGTGTGCAAGGTATCAAGCTTCTCCTAAGGAGAGCCACATGATGGCTCTCAAAAGAATCTTTCGATATTTGGTTGATACCCCAAGATATGGTATTTGGTACCCCAAGGGCTCAAGCTTTATTCTCAATGGATATACCGATGCGGATTGGGCGGGTGACAAGGATGATAGGAAATCAACTTCCGGGGCTTGCCAATTCCTTGGTAGGTCCTTGGTGTGTTGGTCTTCTAAGAAGCAAAATTGTATATCTCTCTCCACCGCCGAAGCCGAATATGTTGCCGCCGCAAGTGGATGCACTCAATTGTTATGGATGAGGCAAACTTTAAAGGAATACGGTGTCATTTGTGACAAAGTGCCTCTATTATGTGACAATGAAAGTGCCATCAAGATTGCCTATAATCCGGTGCAACATTCAAGAACGAAGCATATTGAGATCCGGAATCATTTCATTAGGGATCATGTTGCCCGTGGTGATATTGAGCTCATCTATGTTCCAACCAAAGATCAACTTGCCGATATATTCACGAAGCCTCTTGATGAAGCAAGATTCTCTTATTTGAGGAATGAGCTAAATATCATTGATTCAAGGAGTATAGCTTGACCATCTTGCAAACACACCTTTGTCTCAAAACTTTATTTGGTTTAGATGTGGGCATGGAAATAGGGGGAGTGCGGTTTAAACTATTGAGCTATCCCTCCCCCCATAATGCCAACATTAAACAAAATCATTCTCTTTATATCATATAATGATATGTGAGCTTCAATGATGAGTAGTGGTTTTGGGCCCTAGATATATCTTCGCGGTGCCATAACACTCATATATGGTGGCCTAGGCCACCACACTCTTCTTCGTGAAGAGTTGGAGTTGTTTGGATTTTCATTGGATTTTTTTGACATCTCCTTGTTTATGGGAAATCACTCATCTTTGGCCTTCATTTGATTTATTTGCAAAAATGAGTGATCATGTACCATCTCACTGTTTGGCATATCTATCCTAAGCCTCTCCTCTCCTAAAGAAACCATACCTATCTCCATACTCTAAAACTCCGCATTTTTTTGAGGGTTTGTGAGCTGTGGGCAGCTTCGGCGGCACTGCCGGCGTGTCCTCACCGGCACTGCCGGTGGTGCCGGCACTGCCGGCCTCGGCTCGGCGGCACTGCCGCCGCGGGCGTGGGTTAAGTTGAGGGCCCGCAGGGGAGTTAGGGCAACTGCTCTTCTTTCTTCCCCAGCGTGTGTCCTCTCCTCCCACTCGACCCCAGTCGCCGCCGCCGTCGCCCCTGCTCCTCCTGCCGCCGTCCCGGGCTCTCCTTCCTCCTCTGGTCGGTTGATCCGGGCAGGGCCCCCCTCCCCTCCATGGCTTCCTCCTCCGGTTAGTCTCCCTCCTCTCTCTCCCTCTCTAGATTGGGTTGACCTCTCTAGAAGAAAGATGGGTGGACGATTCTTCCCGTAAGTTTTGCCACAGAGGTGGATAACCTTGTGCATGGTTCTATGAAAGTTTGAGGAACAATGTTTGAGTCTAGAGCAGATCTGGCGTTTTTCCCTGTTGACCGGCACTGCCGCCCCCTCCCCACCGGCACTGCCGGTCGGGCCGGCACTGCCGCCCCTGTCTCACCGGCACTGCCGGTCGGGCCGGCACTGCCGCCCGTACCTCCCCGGCACTGCCGGTGAAGATGTGCCCAGATCTTCTTTAGCCTTTTCTGTTGTATCTTAAACATATCAACCATCATGCCTTGTTTATCAAGATTGCTTTGTTTTAGTGTACCTTATCATATGCTCCTCCTATCCATTGCTCTCACAGGTGCAGGTGGTTCTCATCACTCTAGCTCGGGCAAACGGGCGATGCCTAATGACTTTGAAGCTGAAATCCTACCTATGAAGAAGTCATCTCGTCGGGACAGGAACTCCGCTCCGGCTGAACCTCGAGCTAACCTCATCCGGAGGCTGAGAGGCATGCCCATTGAGAAGTGGCCAGATAATGAGTATGCTCGGCTGCGTCAGACCAACATCTACACCTCTCCCAAGGCCACCAATTGCTCTACGCTGTTCTGGAGTAAGTATCAAGAAAAGACCTTTGATGATCTCTATGCAAATGCCACCTATAAAGTTGCTCCTATGCATCACATCAACTTTGCTCACATGGATAAACACGCCAACTACTTTGCTGAAGCTCGAGGTATTTGTGAGCAGTTTGGTCTTATTCCTCTGATGGAGTTTCATCATCCTTACTGTGTGGACGTGATTGGGCAATTCTTTGCCACAGTTTATGTTGACAATGATGATGCCAAGACTATGACTTGGATGACAGAAGGTCGCATGTTGCATGGCACTTGGGACCAATTTGCAGCTTGTCTTGGTTATCCGGTGCTCACTGGCAATGAAGATGGATACTTTAGAGCCCACAACACTCCCAAGCCCGTTGAGAAGACTCTCCTTGCTGATCTTTATCTTGAAGGAGAAGTGGTATATGGTTCTCAGAAATTCCTCCGCCCGGTGTATGACATTCTTCTCCGCATTTACCGAGAGGTCCTTAATCCCAAGGTTGGCTGCGTTGATCAGATCTATGGATATCTTGGGAACTTGTTGCTTCTTTCTCACCAGCACCGTGACACTGGTATGCAGCTTGATGTGATGGACTTTCTGTGGAATGAGTTTTGGGCTTGCATAATAGCTCGCAAGGCCCCTGTTTTTGCTCCCTACTTCATGTTCTTCATATGCTCTCGTTGGGACAATGCTGGATATGGCAAGCTCACTGATGAGGTTAACCTTCTACCTCACAAGGCCAAGGATCTCAAGGTCAAGACTCACGACAGTCCTCCTCGTCTTCCCAATGATGAGGATTCTGCTGAAGAAGAAGACTCTGATTTTGAGGTTGCACCTCCTGCTGACAATGGCTGGTTTGCTCGCATAGAGGCCAAGTTGGCCAAGATGTTCTGCCTCAAGTCTGACATCAACAGGCGTCAGTATCAGGCTCATAGGGAGCGGAAAATGGACAGGAGGAACACAAAGCTCATCATGCGCAAGTTGGATATTCCTGTTGAAAGTGGATCTGAGGAGGTCATCACTCCTGAAGAAGAATGGCTCTCCAAGCATGGCAATGTGACTGAATTTGAACAGCTTGGTCTTCCCGGTCCTTCTCGCCGTCGGCGCCCCACTAGTGATGATGTTGAGCCCGCCGAGTCTGAAGAAGATGAAGAGACGGAGGACGATGAAGAGACGGAGGATGAGTGAGCTCTCATGGGACGTTGTAGCATCGCTTCTTTTCTCCTTTTTGGTGTCTTGATGCCAAAGGGGGAGAAGAAGGTCTAGTAGGACTTGCACGGGATTTGCTAGGGGGTTTGAGGGCACAAGCATTTGCTTTTTATCATTCCGTTAAAGCTTGTGTCCTTGCTTTTATTTTCTATATTATGTTGAACCTTATCTTGTGTTTTATGTGTCCTATGTGTGGTGAACTATTCTATGTGTGGTGAACTATTGCTATGGTTTCGGTATTCTATATGGTTGAGAGTATTGTCATGGATTGGTATGATCATCTTATATCTCATATTGTCTATGGATCTATCTCAAATTGATACTTGATGTGATTATGGGATTCTTGTTCATGATATTGAGGCTATTGTCTTGAAATGTTAAGGATGTCAATATGAAAAGGTATGATCTTAACTTGTCATCTTTTATCTTTTCCCATACATTTTATGCTTTATGTCTTATGAGCATTGTGCTTACTATCTTGTTAGTTGAAGTTGCTCTATACCTAATGTGTGCACATTTATATTCTTGCACTAAATTTCTCGCATGCACACATCTAGGGGGAGTTTCTCTCTGCTGCCAAACATATAGATATTCTCGCTCTATTCTTTGCAAAATCCCGGTATTGTCATCAAACACCAAAAAGGGGAGATTGAAAGAACATTTCATGATCTCTGAGTTTTGTGTGTTTGTTAACAACACCGGTGACAATTTAACCGTGTGCTAAGTGGTTTACAGTTATGGAAAAGATACCACGGAAAATCTCGACCCACTCAAAAGGAAGAAAAGAAAAGAAGGAAGAAGTTGTCTCCTGGCCGTGGCCGGCACTGCCGGCAACTCCGGGCCGGCCGGTGTGTACACTCCGGCTGCCGGCATCTTTGGCCCGGCACTGCCGGCCTATCTGTCGATCTGCTGTTTCAGAAAAGTGGCCCTGCCGGCGTCTCAAGGCGGCTGTGGTTCTCCTCCAACGGGAGAAAAGTAGGTGGGGTATATATACCCCCCTTCACTTACCTTGGAAGGTTGCTCAAACCCTAAGAACTTCATCCTCCATTGCTGAGCCATCAAGAACACCAAAATCGCCAGATCTCCTCCCTCAACCAACCAAATCACTTGTGCTTTGGAGAATCGAAGGAGAAGACCCCGATCTACATCCTCACCGAAGCGTTCTTCATTTCCCCTCTTATGCTTGAGGGCCCCCTTGCTAGTGTTCCTCTTTGGATCCCTAGTTGTTGTTGTTGATGTATGCTTGTTGATTTGTTGTGTTGTTACAGATTTGGGAGCCTCCAATTCAGTTGTGGATGTGTGCCCCAAGAACCTTGTAAAGGCCCGGTTTCCGCCTCGAGGAAATCCCTTAGTGGAAGTGGGCTAGGCCTTCGTGGCGTTGCTCACGGAGATCTGAGTGAAGCCTTCGTGGCTGTTGGTTTGGCTTGCGTAGCAACCACACTCCTCCAAACGTAGACGTACCTTCTTGCAAAGGAAGGGAACTACGGGAATCATCTCCGTGTCAACGCGTGCTACACTCTATCTCCTATATATTGCGTAGCTATATCTTGCTTAGTTGATAACCTTGTCATATAGGTAAATTCACTTAGTTGCATATCTAGAGAATTTACCTTTGTGTCAAACCTAAATTGAAAAAGAACTAAAAATTGGTTAGCACCTATTCACCCCCCTCTAGGTGCGGCATACGATCCTTTCAGCTTTCAGCATGTCACCGTGATAGCAACTCGGGCATTCTGCAGCTCATATCTGGGTATTTTTGAATGCGATGGTAGTAGTACTAAATATAGTGTGAACTACCACTTAGTTGGTTGTTTTAGTGTGCATTTTTGGACAGCATAAATGCGCTTCTTTTGCTGTTTTGGTTTTAGTTGTCATTCCTCTGCACTGCACTGTTGTTAAAACAACAATTGCCATTCGTGTTTGATGTGCATATAAACATAACCATTACTAATCTGTGGTTGTATTCTGTCGTTTTAGTCTGTGAGCATTAACGAGTTTCTGAAACCTGCTCAAGGAGAAAGGTACCATGGCAGAAGCCAAGGACGCGGCGGCAGGGGGTGCTGTGACCGTGGAGCCTTCAGAGGTGCATACGGCAGGGGGTGCTGAGGCCAAGAAGTCGGCGCCGGCCGCCGCCGCAGCCGGGAACCCGGCCGCCAAGCTTGGCGGCGAGGCTCCTGTCGCCCCGTCTCGTGGTGGGGGACCAGGATCTGGGCGGCGGCCCTGGCTTGGCGGCGGCGCCCTGCGGCGGGCGTCGTGGCGGCCGGCTCTGGTGGTCGTTCTCGACCTCGCGGGAGGTGAGGCGGCGGCGGGCGTCGACGGCGGCGTGGAGCTTCTTCGCGTCAAGATCTGAGGTAGCTGCTCTCCTCTCTCTCCCCCCCGCCCACTCCGGCTGAAGGTGGTGCCGCCGCCGGATCTCTGGGGCAAGGGGTGCTGGTGGGATGTTCGGCGCAGGGGAAACCCTAGGCTGGCTGGTCCGGCCCAGCGACGTCGACACCGGGTTCCTCCTTGGAGGCGCCACTGTGACCCCCTCTTTCCAACCCCGACCCATCTTCCAGACCAAAGTCCAAAATCTCTTCGATTGGGCGGCATCAACGCGTTGCGCCGTGACCTCCTTGGAGGCGTCACCTGGGAAGATTCGGGGTTCGGGTGGGGAGTCGAAGGTGGGAGCTTTGGGCCTGCTGGCCACTGCCCTTGATCTCCTGTTGTGCCACTGCCCGGTGGCTTTCCTGTTACTCTAGGCTGTTCAAGGGCGGCGGCAGTGTGGCCGGTGGGGTGTGCTCTTGTCATGGTGGCCGTGATCCAGGACGCCTTTGGTTCTCGAACCCAACACCTCTCCAGCTCTCGGGTGAGCTTCTCTCATGTCTGATGGTTCGATGCCTCCGAGCCATGGCGAGAGGGTAGGAGCCCTCTTCGGCATGAGAGCAGGAAGGTGGTTTTCGTGCTAAGTCCTGGATTCTCCTCGTTCAAGACCTCCTCTCTGCTTCCGTCAGTGCTTCGTCATGCCCCGCTGGTTGATGTCGTTGGTGCCGATGAGCTGCGGTCTCGCTTCTGCAAGTCTTAGTGCTTGCGCTCTAGCGTAGTGTTGTAAGCTTCTCAGAGTGTGCTCTTGTATCCTTTGGCCGGTATGGTGTGGTGTTGTGTTGTACGGAGGGTTTTTGTGTAATCCTGGCTGGTTGAGGGCTTTGTTAATTCAAAGTCAGGCTTTTGAGCCTTATGTTTAAAAGCTGGCCGCCAAGCTGCCCACCAACCTGGCCCCACCTGCGCAGGCTGGTAAGTCGAGGTTTCAGGTTTATTTGCGAGTTGCGTGTATGCCGGATCTGGGGTTTAGGGTGTATATATTGGGGATTGGGTTTTTCCCGGAATGATTTGCCTTCCGGCATCTTCTATATGATAATCTAGTGACTAGTATCTGAAACGGAACAAAAAACATGGTTCTAAAGGTTTAGCTCCTGGTGCTATGAATATGTCAGTCCAGGAGTCTCGAGGTGGTTCACGCGGAGGATTCAGGCAAGGTGACCGTGGCTATGCAAGAGGTGGCCGAGGAGGGTATGGTCAGAACCGCGAATTTGGCAGTGAAGATACGAATGGCTACAGGGGAGGAGGATATGGTGCCAGAACTGGAGGTGAAGAAGGCGGAGAGAGGGCCCCTCGTCCACCCTACCAGGGAGCCTGCCGAGGTGGGTATAGGGAAGGCGAGTTTGGTGATGATTCTGAGAGGCCGCCTCGAAGGAACTATGAGTGCCACAGCGGTACAGGCCGTGGGTATGTGATGAAGCGTGACGGTGCTGGCCGTCGGAACTGGGGAACTACCTCTGATGAACTTCTTGCCCAGTAGGTTGTCTGCTCTAGTGCTCTACCCTGCAGGCTATTTATATGCAGCGTGGTGAAACGAGAGCTAACCTTTTGTTTATGTTTTGGGGACCAGGAAACTGAGGCCCTCAAGCTGGAGGAGAAGGCCCTGTCCCTGAGAAGCAGGTTGCACAGGAGGATGCACCACAGGCAGAGGAGAACAAGGTCAGCAAAGATTCCACTGCAAATGTCGAAGAAGAAAAGGAAGAAGAAGATTAGGTATACTTCATGCTATAGTGCACAATTAATGCTGATTTGTGAGCAAGTTTGTCTAGAGTTACATTTCTGAGGCAATGTAACATGCGCCTACAGTTCTCTTGTCAACTTGATGAAAAGTGTGGATTTCTGTTCGCAACTTCCAACCTCATGGTAAAATAGTTATCAGTTCAGTGTTTTACTTAGCTTGCTCCCTCATTTTTAATGTTTTGCTTCATTATTTCTTTTCATCTTTAATGCTACCCATTTGTAGTTACATTGTTATTGGGTGATTAGCTATGCACACACATTATTGTGTCTATATATTTTTGTAGCCGGGTATGTTAATTTTTAAGTCCTTTTGTCTCCTGCGAACCAGCGAGATTTTGCTGTGTTTCTTATTCTACTAGTGCAACCACAACTGCATACTTATCTAATTTCATTTGCTTGGAATCACAGCAGCCTCAGTGTTGCCATTTGCTTTATGACTTGCATTTGGTATGTACTTGTAGTCAGGACTCAGCAGAAATATGAGAGTAACACTTCACCTGAAACTTTTGCTCTGCCCCCTTTCTAATTATCTAAATATATATTTTGGGTGGGCTCACTGATTTCCATAGCTTGTTTTGATTCATAGGGAACTACAACCCCTTTCTAATTATGTAAATATCTATTTTGGGTGGGCCCACTGATTTCCATAGCTTGTTTTGATTCATAGGGAATTACAGATGATTAGTGGTAGTTACAAGCTTGTCAATATGGTCATGATAGTCAATACCACCCTCCTGAATCCATATTTAGGTTGATTATGGTTACTTAGGGTGCGTTTGGATTACAGCCAATGCTTACCATACCAAAAAATTGGCATGCCCACGAAATTTGGTTGCCGTTTGGATCGTTACCGATATATTGGCTCGCCAAAGTTCGCCCGATCCCGCCCGTGTTATTTCTGCCCGCGCGAGGGCGAGCCGATGGCGCAGAAATCGTGTGCCAAAGTATTGGCAGCCCCGCCTGCGCGAGTCTCCCTACTGATCCCGCGTAATCAATGCTTCTTTTATCCAATCAATGGTTTTTCTCCTTGATATACTGTACATGCCAACAATAACCCAGCGCTCTAATTTTTAAAAGCGAGCAGCATTGTGCTAACTAAGCACTATTAGGAAACACCACGTTAAAGAAAGAACTACTACTAGAAATATGTTTTATCTTACGTTTTAACCTGGATATTTAATTTGCCTCCCGGATGCATATGCTTCCTCTACCAAAAATAAAATAAAATGTTGAAAAATTTTGACAAAAAATTCTACATGTACATCTCTATAGTACTAGTCAGCTTCACGTGCTTTGCACGTTAAAAATTAGTCATTGTAAGGAATGCTCTCCCTAATTATTACTAAGAATGACATTATGAGCAGCAAATTTGAGATGATTATGCCTTAATGGAATATTGACACATATTTCTCACACAGAAGCATAATTGACGCCATGTATGTGCGCTTATATATACTTGTTGAATTATGGACATCTTTTTATTTTGTACGTTTTATAGCTACCTGCTAAAGCTCTCATCATTTATCCTCCAATTCATGCCACTAATGAAGCACGCAGCAGCAATGTTTGCACTGTTGTAGATGTTACGCCATTAACGCCCAGCAATTGCAAGGTGCATATGCATGAACGGCTTGTTTGGCTCAACAAGATGCTATTCCATCGTGCCACCTTTCCACTGCATTTGTTAACAGAGGCCCAGCGACCGGTTTGTTGTCAGGTTTGTGTGGATTGATGGCGGAGTCAGTGGTCGAGTAAATACATGGACATTTCTGGAATGTTGTAGACAAAGAGACTGCTACATGGACATTTCTGGAATGTTGTAGACAAAGAGACTGTTACTGTAGCAGCGAATCTCTGTATCCTAGGCCGTTGGATGGTACACGATCAACGGCAGAAATTGCATTTCTATGCATGGATTCAAACTTTCAAAACTCGTACAGTATATAGGAGTATAGATATGTGCGTTCGTCAATTTTCACGAAAAACGACATTGTTTGTGGTCTATGTAGAAAAGAGAAAATTATCTTGTGGAAAGCCTTATTTTTTTTCTTTTTGCCTGCATTCTTAAAAAACATGATATTAACATTTTTTATTGAATTGGAATTAAAGCAAGCACTAGCCAGTTTGCATTGTCAATTCATGCCAAGTCACTTTGGCCCAAACCAAAAGGAGGCACTAGTCTACCAAAAATTTGGGAGGGCAATGGCTATAATCCAAACAACAAGACCTTGCCAAAATTTTGGTCATGCCCTTGGTTTGGTAATGCCAAAAATTTGGTAGGGCTTGTTGGGGCTCAAACCAAACACACCCTTATTCCATTTCTGTTCCTGATGTCTTGAGTGTTTATGACTCAAGCTGTAACTCTTGTCAGCTGCTTGCAGACACTATATATGCAACCATTTTACAATGTATTTGAACATTTCCTTGTTTTATTGGATTATTATCTGTTATCTATCTGTATGTGGTGCAATCATTCAAATCAAATGTTTTGTGACCTTAGGAGATGACTCTTGATGAATTTGAGAAAGTAATGGAGAAGCGGAAAGCACTTCTTGCTTTGAAGTCTGAGGAGAGGAAGGTTGAAATTGATAAGGACCTGCAGGCTATGCAACTGCTTTCCACTAAGAAAGGAAATGATGAAGTTTTCATCAAGCTGGTATGTTAGCCCATTGTTCCTTGTGCTCCATGTCCCATAACTCCACTGGAGATGTGTGGTTGATCTATCTTTTCTGCAGGGTGCTGATAAGGATACTTTAAAGAAGAAAGAAACCGCTGAACGTGATGAGCGTGCTAAGAAGGTTAGACATTACATCTATTGCTATGCTTAGAAATATTGTTTACCCTTACCGTTGTGGAACAATAATGTTGTTATTCTGGTGCATTAATTACCAGTTGTGCATTCTGCTGCCCTTTTGGGTATTTTTATTAAATGCAATGGTACTAAAAATAGTGTCAACAGCCAATTAGTTTGCTGATTAGGATGCTTGATTTAGCCCTTTCTGGACTGCATATCTATTTTGGTTTTAGCTGGTATTCCCCTGCTGTTGTTAAACACCAACTGTCGTTCCTGCTTGGTGTGCCCAACTTTATATTCTACCTCTGTCCAAAAATAAGTGTCTCAGATTTCAGTTGTAGATACATCTGTATCTAGAAAACGTTGACACTTATTTTAGGATGGAGGGAGTACTTCACTCACCTCTCTAATACATAATGATAACTAATCTAGGTTTGTTTTTTGTCGTTTGTAGTCTGTGAGCATAAACGAGTTCCTGAAACCTGCTGAAGGAGAAAGGTACTATGGTGGCCGAGGACGTCGCGGCAGGGGGCGTGGGGACCGTGGAGGCTTCAGAGGGGGATTTGGTGGAGGCTATCATGCCCTGCCGGCCGCTCCAGCAACTCAAGACCAGAACCAGTTCCCAACTCTCGGTGGGAAGTGAAAAATCTCACGTTATCGTGTCATTGTCGCTGTCAACCTTGAATTTTGTTGTTACCATATGTTTCTCTTCAATTTCAGTTAAAACAAATAATTGTGTTTGTGTGTGGATCATTCACCCTTGCAGTCAACTGGTCTTTGTAAATCCAGAGTTGTTTGTTACGTGTCAGAGTTTTGTAGGCTGTTTTGAGTCCCTCACCATTTCATACATGTCATAGCCTTTGTTTTCGTTGTGGATATGATGATGCAGCAGATATGTTGGTAATTCGTGAATAACTCCACAAGACACGGCGTGCATGCATAGTTATCTAGGTTCTTGATTAATGCCTCTCTGGACAGCATAGTTGCACTTATTTGCCTGTTTTAGTTGGCACTCATGTCTTGTTGCAAGACAACAGCTGCCCTTCGTTATTGGCGTGCCTGACTTTACATCAATTGTGATGTTTCTACTACATAACAAATACTAATCTGGGATAGTCCTATGTCGTTTTTAGATGAAAGAATTGGTTGAAGTGAAGCTCGCTCTTACGAATTGAGGCTGTCAATTGGATTCCTCTGAACTATCATCGATTTCTTGTAACTTGATGATGGAGAAATATTCCATGGTGACTGGGGTAGCAGGAGGAGACGTGGGAAGTATCTTTTACCACACATTTTTGCCCGACTGCTATTAAAATAAATAATCAAGCATTGGCTGGGTTATTCATTGTGGTGTCTGTAACTGATCTGTTAGCTTATTGTCAGATTTTCACAGCATTTTGTCTACCAAAATAGCATTTTGCATTTCTTACATGTTGCAGCCATTGTTTTACCATTGGATTTTCGGCTCTAGTTGCTGTTAATTCGTAGGTTTTCTATGTCATGCAGACGCATCAAAAGTCAAAACGCAGAGGATAAGGAACCCAATGATGAGAAGGTGCTCACTCCATCATACCTTTACTTCCACATTTCACCAGCCAAGAAAGATAATTGAATTGTAATTTTTGTATTTGACTAATCAAATAGGTGTTCATTTAATTAAAAATAGTCTGGAGAAAGTTCTACTAGCTTTGACCTCAAGGCTTCATTGAGATAAAGAGTAGCGATTACAAAAACCATCGCTGACTAAGATCCATAGACTGGCTGAATGACAGCAACAGTATACAAGATCATCGGTCCATTACAACCAGACCAACTCAAACCAAAAACCACCTCTATGGCTCTGTCCTAGTGTTCTTGTTCTGCACAAGCTCACAAGAATACACGTAGGTATAGTATGGCAGTATGAGAGATCTCCAGCGCAAGACCTCAAATTTGCCCCTCGGCAAAGTGCTCCAGGTTCCAGATATAAGATCCACCAATGTTATCCTTGGAACTTCGCCGTGAGTGGCAGGCCCTTTTTGGTGACTATGATGTATCAGAAACAGCCCACGATCCTCGGAACTTCGCAGTCTTTCAGGAATGCTCCAAATGAACCGGGTCATATGATCCTCGGGATATTCACCGAACACCAAGGTATTATTCTGTGTGTACTTCCTAACCTCTCTGAGAACACTGGACCAGAACCCAGCACTGAGATTTGCTGCTCTCAGTACGGCGGCAACAACACATGCATGTACGAAAGATCCGCGCATCACGAGGGCTAGCTCCATGGCAATGGATGTTAACTTTGGGTGCTCCTCCGGATCCGTGCTACCGAACACGAGCATCTTGAAGAAATTTTTTCGATAAAGGGAATATATTAATATCAAAACGATACCAATTACACCCAGCCTCTGCAACAACGCACCACCCTAATGGCACTACGGATGCACACAGCCAAAAAAAGGAAAGAAAACTAAGAAACAAAAGTCCCGCTAGTATCTCGGGCCTAACAACAGCAATACATCCACCGCCAAGACAACACCTGAAGTACAGACTCTCCAAAACGACGCCTCCAAGAAGGGAACTGTGCTCTAACACCATCGTCGCCCGATCAATGATCTTAGGTTTTCACCTGAAGTTAGTCCCCACTCTCAAAACAATGTCTCCAACAAGATCATTGTTAGGCACAACCAGTTAAGGCCAGACCTTGGGTTTTCACCTGAAAGGTAGGACTCTGAACTTCATCTGTGTTGTCGCCCCCACTTTCATACCGCTGTTGTGAAGCCCGGAACACCAAGCAAATCCCTCAACAGCGCGGAGATTTGAACCTCCCTTAGCTAGTCCTCCCCTCCGGCCTTCATGAACTTCCCTTCTTCCGACTTTCATCATGGATCCATAGTCACTTGATGTCAACACAGAAAAAGAGCTTCGCGCCGCTCCCTCCAGAACCAATCGGTCGGAATAAAAGCATGGGTGCGCACGACCGAATACCACCGATCCAGCAAACTCCAGGCAAAAGCACTGTTACATTCGCCGGCGGAGCCTTCCGGAACTCAACACTCCGGCCAGATCACGAGTCCAGGCCTCCGGTAGGTCCTCCTCTTCACGCAAGAGACCCTAGGACCACCACCTTTATTCAGGTCGGACCCCCACGTCGGCGACCGTCCCGGGCCATGCCAACCCTCCACCGGCGACTCCGTCGCCAGCTTCCAAGCATCTCCATCTCGTCGCCGGAACGCGGTGATAGATCGATAGATCCACCACCACCAACCGCAGGACCCTCTCCGGCGAAGAAGAGGGCCACCTCCACCGTCATACCCAAGGCTGCTGCCCCGGGCGACCTCGTGTCGCAGGTGAAACCCGAGATCACCTCCACTCACCGGCAAGAGGCGGGGAAATGGCGCAGGCCATGAGCCGGCCGCCGCCCACCACCCTGCCGGAGTGCTGCGGAGCCGACGGGAGGAGGGAGGCCGCAGCGCTGGCCGCCGCCGCCCATCCCACGTGCCGACCGCCAGGGGAGCCGACGGGAGAAGGGGCGCAGCGCAGGCCGCCGCCGCCCGACTCATCCGCGCGCCCGCCATGCATCGAGGAGGGAGATCCGGCCGCCGTCACCAGGCGTCGACGAGGAGGAGCCCCCGCCGCCGCCACGCCCCGTGGGACTTTGCCCCGGCGGCGCTACCGGCGGCGGCGGCGGCTAGGCTGGGGTGCGGGAGGAGGGTTAGGGCTGGGGCGCTTTTCTTTTCTTTTTCAAGGCGGCAATCCTGCACGTCCTCCTCTGCCTTAGCCATCATCTTGAAGAAATACCAGTAAGCTTCTTTAGACAAACATCTTAGCATGATGGCTTGTGTTGTTCCAACACTGACCATCTTCTCTGAACGGCTAGTGATTATGATTTTGCTCCCATGTGCCATGCATCTTTCAGAAGTCTGCAGCAACCTCTTCCAGGCCCCTTCGTCCACGTCCCCTAAGAGCTCAATGACAACCAACAACCTTTCTTTACCGAAGGCAATATTTTGATGCTTGATCACACAATGATCTCTGAAAGTTGTTGCGGTTTCATGCGTAAGGTCATTTCCTCTGTAGCGCAAGATCAAGGAGAAGTGATTGCGCACACGCTCATCATCGTAAACATGTTCCACAAGAGTGCTCTTCCCAATAAGTCGAGGACCAACTATTGGTAGGACACCCAAATTTCCACCCACTAGAGGCTCAGCTTGTAGCAAGAAGCTGATGGCCTGTTCCTTCTCCATTTGGCGGCCGAACATACAGTTATCCAAAAATAAATATGAGCCATAAGGTTGGCGGTACATGCGAGGGTAGTTCATCAGAAATATAGCAAACTCCTTCATGTCAGCAACCATGCTTTCTAGGACAAGAACAACCTGTTTTAACTCCTTGCTGCTGTCTCTACCAATTTCCATGCTCTCAATTTGAGTGTTACTAGATAGGCGGCGAAAGCGCTTAGCCGGATTAAATTTGGATTGAGCAAACGAGGAGAGACTCACCTCCTCATCATCGGTCTTGTTGTTTCTGCACTTGAAGGAGTCGAGAAGGTAGTACCCTCTGAACATTTGTTTTATCATCATGCTAACCTGACGGATCATCCCTTGGTTTCTGATGCACCGCCCCTCAGCCTCCTCGACGGCCGCTGATATCCTCAGAAGCAGTTGGTGTAGCCTCTGCAGGTTATCCTCGATGGTTGTCTCCTCATTAGCGGTCGTCTGCTCGCGGCACTTCTCGACCACCACGGATATGGCTCTGCTCACAATATCACCAAGCACTGCGGAAATGAGGGCCTCCATTGTAAAGCATGAAGGAACAAGAACCCCTCCAGGCTTTTCAGTAGCTAAATGGTGCTCCGAGCTTGAAGGATTTAGGCAGTTTCTGACATTGAATGTTCAGCGGAAAGCTTAAGAAGACAATTGTGCTATATGTTCCAGAAAATGGTGATTCTCCTAGTCTTCGCTGACTCACCCAATGAATGCGACATATTGTTGTGCCTGAAGAAAAACATGTGTTTTTCTAACTTAGAGGTCATCATTGTGGAAACTTGATACGTCGGAATCAACAGCCAATCAGATCATATTTTCCTTCTTTTTCTTTGGTCAGATATATGTGTTGATTTTGACTTCTGGTGCTGATCTCTGTAGCAGCGCGCATATACAGGTTGCCTGAACTCCCCAGATGGTTGTTGTCTGCTACAAGACTAGATTTAGATGTGCGCCTTGGCGCACGACCCCGTGGAGCTCATGCCGATGTTCATTCTGTATAACGACGATAAAATTGCTCATGCCGATGTTCATTCTGTATAACGACGACAAAATTTAACCGTCAATATGATAATATATTTCTTAGGTTTTACAAAACAATATTGTTATGATACATCACAGGAAACTACAATGGAGCAACAAACACTTGCATATAACCAAGAAAATAGAGAAATACATTATAGTAACTGACATTCGATGAAAATAGTATTATAGGGATCTAAGGAAGGAACAACAAAATAAACATCTACAAAAGTTGCCTATGGACCTTGTTAGCGTTCCTGCTGACCCATCATAGCCATGGGGCGTCAACCGGAATCCCGAGCCAGGCGCACGTCCCCGGCCTTGTAAATGGCCTGTAAACCACAATATTAAGTATTTATAGAAATTGATAATAAGTCAGCAACATAAAGCGTGGCTTAAACAGTCCAATAGAAAATGGTTGCCATCGATTGGAAATGATGCAAACGGTGATGTTCTAATCTTTAGAAAGGCCAATGTATGGTGAATTCTAAGAAATTGTACATAATCAAAGAAATTAACATGCGATAGTCCCAATAAAACACTTAGAATTCACCAAATAGCCTAAAATAAATATGAAAAGCATTCCTTTTCCACATAGTGTGGTTCAGAACCAACAGTAACAGGGAACTGATCATCTTCTTGGAGTCGGACTCCAATTTGTATGGATATATACTGACCGTATGGATCTCCTTAGATGCTTGAACGGTGAACTGCCACATGTGAGAGTTAGCGCTGTTAGCTCAATAAGCACGACCTGATATTGCATTTCAGACCGGCCTCTCATATAGGGTATCTTGAATAATCTTCCGAATCCAATCAACATGCTTGCATACATTGTGTATGAAAGTATTCCTGGTCTGCTAAGTCGGTTTATGTGCTTGTCTTTGTTAGTCACCTGTTGCAGGAGACACTGATCAGAGTTCTCAGCTCTGTATCTCCAACTTCTCGCTAAGTTGTTTAATTTGTTCATCCCTGTGATCCATTATCCACTTGCTGGTAGGAGAAGAACAAAATAGCAAGAAGGAACAAACACAAAACAGGTAAGAAAGAACCAAGAGGGTACGCTTATCAGAAACAAAGCATGTAAATGCAATGAAGAATAACATGTATATAGGCTACGGATAAATACATGGCGGTACAAGGGGAAGAAAGGAAAATACCTGACAAAGAAACTATCTCAGCGATGGCCAGCAGTAGCACTCCTGAAACAAACGAAACTAAAGTTTACTCTGTATCCCAAATATATATAGAGCTATGCTTAAGAAATATGATATAGCCAAATGAAACATCACAGTAAAACAGGCAAGATAGGCTGACAATAAAGAGACAAAAAAGGCGCCTAAAAATAGATGAAACGGCATGCAATTGAATGAACCCAGGCAAGCTAAGCAACAATAACACAATCCAAAAAAGCATATCTTTCAATAACTCCTATCCTTTCCAATAAACAGAAACACAAGGATGTACGATAAAATTGCGTCCCACTAAGAGAGGACGACACGTTGCACAAACAGAAATATGGACACTGTGATCTTACTAAATTATCATGCACTACATCCAAAGCCACATAAACTGATAAACCAAGTATAGTAGTACAACAGTGAGAACAAATCGTCCCACTAACCATCGGCAGTAATATAATGCAGTACTTTAATGGCAAACCTAGTTTGCTCTGGTAACAAAACAATACGCACTGACCATTTATTTATATAGTATATTTTGTCCTGCTCTCATCTAACAGTGTTCTTATATCACAGACTATGTGAAACAACCTGCATGGAACCAAAAGTGCATCGTTGCGTTGAAGTTATGCAAACCTTCACACAGATAATAACTACTGGAGAAAATAGAACGTGCCAAGTACCCAAAAATGATAATGTAGTGTACATCAAAGTTTACAGAGAAAAGTGTGTTTTTCCCTCCTCAAGTCCGGAGCATATAAGAATACCAAGACATACATTTTATAAAATTCCTGGAGGGTCGTATAGAATTTATGACAAAAGAGACAAAATGCAATTGGTTCTTGAACCACCACATGACTTCACGTGGCGATAATTTTTCTACCAGATTTTAACATTGCAAACTTGTATTATTTTCTAAATATAATTTAATAGATAATACTTCCATGGATTGTATATGCCAACACTTTAGTGGCACAATTTGATTGTGTCCTTTTCGAGTTTCCTAAACCTGCTCACAATACATCAAAGGTTGACTAATGAATAACGAAAAGTAATAAATTGCTTGGCTTATATAGAATTTGGCTAGAAGAGACAGAAATGATTTTTTTTCAATCCCCACACTACTTGATTTGGTGGCAATTTTTCCATCAGATTCCTATGTACAGAAAAGGTGCACTCCCCAAATATTAGTGAATAAAGCTATCGGTCTCTTATGATTGATTAGAGTACTCATTGGAAGATAAACAATTATTACTTGGATTACTGCTTTCCAAAGAAACAAATATATTAAACATGATATATTATTTATCACCTCAAGTTGATTGGGACTTCGCATATATACTTCAGTTAGGAGATCCAACAACAGTTTCAGTTGCCTTTAGATCCGAATTATGCAAGGAAATCACATACTCAAAAAGTAACTAAGATGGGAGTTCAACCTTTAAATCTTTACCTTACAAATGAGGTGCATGTCCGGTGCTGAGACTGAGAGCAGATCAATTTGATGTTTCCCATGAACCTGCATTTTCATATTTTTGCTAATGCAATCAGATACAAAATCTGCAGTATAGGAGATAACTATTCCATGAGTAATTTATGCTTTTTTTTTGCATCAGCATACAGAATTCTTTGATGAATCTGTACCACATAGGAAAATAATGAAATGCAAGAATATAGATACAAGCATATTTCAGTGGAGAAAGGAAAGATCCCATTTTGCACTATTGTTCAAATCATAAGTACAGAGTTACCAGCCTGGAGAGACCAATCTTCTATTCCACTTCCAAATGCTAGACTGGTTGGCAAAGAAACTAATACTGAATATTTAGCATACTTAGCTACCGTTATTTGAGCTACACAACCATAATGTTAAATCACAACTACTGGTGATCTGCTGCTGCACGATTACAAATAAATCTAATTCAGGCGAGATGAGTTATTACTACTTGCTGATGTTACGATCATAATTCCAGAACATTGTGACAACCAGGAGTCATGCTTCCATGAGTACTCAAGTGGCCATGAGGTGGTTAAAAATAAGATAGCTCGGTTGAGAAGCTAATAAAGCGTATAAAACTATTAACTACTCATTTCCTATGAAGTTTAGAAGGCACCATAGAAAAAAATTATACCTACCATCTGATAATGTTCACCCGCCATCCATAAACAGTTAGTTCATGGTTCAGATCAATCTACACCTGCACGAACATCACAAAGCTAACATACATGAGCCCATAGTAGTAAAATTGAAGAACTATATTTAACTTCTAGGCAGAAGATTCATATGATACCTTCAGTCCATTTTAGAGGAGAACAAAGCTCTCACATATAAACAGGAAATTTATACTCGTTAGAAGAACACCCATTTTCTCTTTCACCAGGAGCTATTGGGGGGCAGATGGACTATGATCTGTATGGAAAAATGGGCATTGGTCAGATGAATAATGGCAATTGCAAAGAGCATGGAGAGAAGGTGATAAAATATTAAAAAAAAATAGCAACAAACCTTGCAGTAGTCAATTTGCAAATACAGTGATGGAACATTACACTTAACTGAATCTTCACAACAAGCAATTTTAAAACTGAGAAATCGGACAGTATTAGAACAGATCTGTACAATAGCCACAGAAAAATCATTAGATTTCTCATTGGATTTAAATCATAGAACTATAAAAAAATTAAATTGGGAAGAGAAAGAAAGAGGTGGTAGCATGTACAGCAGCAGAGGCATGACCAGATGCGGCGTCCACCAACACCCCTTGCCATGGACGCCTAGTCCTCAGGCTCCAAAGCGCCAACCTCTGCCTAGGCTTGCTGCTCCAGAGAGAGAGATCACATACTCACCAACAAAGTGGGATATTATTCAACAACTCCTATCATCTTGGTTAATCTGCACCACTCAGGTGTTTTGACATGTCAATTTTTGTTCTTATAGGTTGTTCAAAGATATTTTAGGGAAGTGTCAGTTCAAAATTCAAATTTTAAGATCATAATAAGTGGACTAACAGGACAGATCATCCGGATGTGGTTGATAAAAGCTAAAGCAGGAATATAAGATGCAATACTTATACACAAGTAGCAGCATCTTGATACCTAGGTTCTGGACCATATATAAACTGGGATATGTACCTACTGTATGGGGCATCTCTGAGAGTTAGTATGGTGATTATTTATAACAACTCTCCAGAATGAAGGGAGTGGCAGTGAAATAGAGAAAGCTTATAATAGCTATTTACCTGAATTAAATCAGAGAGAACAGAGGATGAAGTAGTGCTGTTGAGATCTGCAATGAACCAAATCCACACAGGATTGTTAGGTAATCTTGCTGATAGTCAAATTGCTTTCAAAATTTGACATAGTGAAATGTTTCAGTCCCACAGAATACTGAAAACCAACACCTACCCTATAAAAGAATTAGTGGACCTACTCAAGCACTCTTTAAATTGAAATAATAGGACGATCCATACAGCTGGATGTATGGGAACAAAGAAGAAATACAGCCCGGGTGGTTTATCATTCACTGGTGCGAGCGGAGAAACAATATGATATGCTTCTGAGAGATCTATGTAATGAGCACAGGATCAAACTGAGAAACAAAAAATCAATCAAATAAAAAAAGGATTGAGGGCATGACCATCTCTGTAGTTTTCCTATCCTAGAAAAAGGCAGAGAGCGAAACCAGAACTCATTTAGATCACGGCACAAGAATAATCAAAATCATAAAGCATTTCTAAAAACAAAGGAGAATACTGAAGAATGATAAATATACTAACTAATCCCAATTGTAGTCTTTTGCCCAAACTCACCTGGTCCGCTGGACAAGATCACCAAGGTTGCAGCAGGCTGTACTCCTGTTAATAGTGCAACAGAAAGTATGATATATTAAAGAAAAGGAGCGCACAAATATCATACGATTTCAACCCATATGTGAATAAAATAAAAAACTCGAATTTGTCCTCAATATAACCTAAGGTGCCTTTGAACTTTCCCACTGCTTATTCCATGCAAAGGATATAAAAGCATTGATAATTATCTAAGAGCAGGAATTTTAAATGGTGAAAAATCACAAAATCAGTTATCATGTAAGCACGGAAGCAACAATAAGCCAGCACAAATCTGATATGAGCTCATATATACGCGAGGAAACAATCTTCACATAATAAATTAGCAGCCACCAGTAATACAAACATGAAAAAATAATGCTAAGAGGGAAGAAGATATGAACCAGATACAGACTTCCAGCATACAATGACTGAAATAAATAAAACACAAGCATCTATGTCTTTTTCCGCATGTGCTAACCCAAAAGACACAAGGAGTATCGGGAGAGGACAAAGCCGGAAGCAAAGGAGAAGAATCAATTACGCTCTGCAGGAACTACATTATTCTGAGTTGTCTATTTGTACGGATAGTAAATTATATTTCTCTTCAATCCTTTAGGGTCTGTGTAGATACATACCGTTATTTAGCACTACAACAACAATAGATTTCATCATACCTGGAAAAACAACGGCACACCAGATGCATGTATTTATAAGTTTTCCCATAGATCTAGCTATATCTCTTCTCTTCTCCTCCCCATGTGAAATTAAATCATATATCTCAGCGGCTGCCAAAAAACATATATCTCTCAAGAGAATATCCAAAGCTGAATTGATTTGAATAACCGAGGGACTGAATAAAAAAGAAATATCATATTTGTAGTCTACCAAGAGAATATCCAATGATGGAGGCCAAATACTTTTATCTTTTACTCCCAAGAAAATAACAGATTAATAAACTACATGAGCGATCTGAATGGACTTTGAATATTACTCACTTCAGCTTATATTCAAGATTTTTGGACCAACAAATCACTTGCTTGAACCCTTAGGTGATTGGCTGTGTCTTATGACGATCCATGGCGGTGCAGGTTCGAAAGGCTTCAGCTTGGATTAGGTTGCTGGTTTCCATTGGCATCAAACGCATGAATAAGGAAGCATTATTGATGCAGCTAATAGAGAAGAACTTCATGGAAACGGAATTACCCCTCAGGGTCCAGTGCAACACGCTCTTCACAAAAGGGCGTGATTTCTATGTAAATAAACAATCTAGTGCTTCATGAATAAAGAAGACCATATAAGTAAGAACAAAGCTAACTGGTAACCACTGAGAAAGGGAATTTTTTCGGGTAAATCAGTATAAAGAATAAGTAGTTAAATGAAAATGCATTATATGTCAACTGCAACTCTGCTTTGAAAACAAAATTTCTTAAATTCTAACACAGGAATTCTTCAGTGGTATTGGAAGGCATACAAAAACAGACCAAGATTTTCCATTTCTTACATGGATAAAGCGTGCACCCAATCATCTTGCAGTTCTTTAAGAATATTCTTCATAGTGCATTATTAGATGGGAGAAGACCAATGCTCAAGTAACAACCCATAGCAGTCTGCTTCCTGGCATTTCTTTGCCACCTGTGCAAGACCACCATCTATTGGCTGAAGCATTGCAAACCATGCAGGAATCAATATGCACTAAGTTGTTCCTAATTCCTAGCCAAGTGACTTAGCTTGGATTATCTCCTAATAACTAACAACACACAAGATTCAACTATTTATATGGACTGGATGTTCAGATTTTCTCTCTGCAATATGACTGGAGAGCACACGAGGAAACCATTATAGCGCAAGTATGTTTGCTAAATATCATAGTGAATACTACTTTACTTGGTACATATTTATTGATATCCTTCACGCCTGCATCTTGGTTCCCTGGGTTGAGCACACATCCATTAGAAAAAAGCTATTCAAGGAATACATCCTAGATTTTTGTATCTGGTACCTGGGGTGAGCAGCTGTGGGGTAGTTCACGCAAGTGCTGCTCGTTGTCATTGGAGAGATCCCGCAGAGATACTCCAGCCGCACCAACCCAGAAGCAGAGGAGGTGAGGCAGAAGAGGGCGGCATCCTCCTTATCAAATTGGGCCGAGCAGCGCCGATCGATGACCTTCGCCCCTGCGGTTCTCCTCCCCAATCCCATCCATCTCTCTATAAGCGCAGCAGGATGGCAAAGAAGCCCGCCGCCGCGCCCTTTACCGCCGGAGAAGCGGAGGCAGAAGAGCGGCGGCGCCAGCGCTGAGGCAGTTGCAGCCTGATTGAGCTCGTGGCCACCCACCTCTTTGTCGAGCTCGCCAAGGCCGACGCGGTTGCAGCCTGATTGAGCGCCGATTGATGACCTCCGCCCCCACTGCCGCCTTCGTCGCCGCCGTCTTCAGGCGCGCGCTCGCCGCCGCAGTCGCCCAACGCGCGCTCGCCGCCGTCGCCCAGGCGCGTGACGCGGAGGCTGCAGAGATTGGGGACGAGATTGGTAGGGTTTGACCGGGTAGCTGGCTTTTTGTCTCTCAGGCACGACGTCCGCGCCGCCCGTTGCCTGCGCGCCGGCGGCCCAGATTGGGGAAAATTTTGCTAGGTGGTGGCGAGGCTGGGGGCGCGCGAGGAGGACGGAGGCGATGGCGGACGGCGGCGGCTGCGAGGGATTCGGGGGAGCGCGATTGGCGCTAGGGTTTCAGTACCGAGGGCTGGTTTTGTCTCTCACGGGTGCGGGTGGAGATCTTTCCACGGGCCGACGGCGCGGCCGACCGAGCGGAATCCCACCCGCAGTGACCGACGTGCGGGACCGACCAACAGTGGGACCCACTTGCAGCCAGAGGCGGGTAAGAAACGGCTGTCGCATGGGGTTATCTAGTGGGAGGAATGGCAAGGACTGTCCAGAATAAACGGCTGAGATGCACAGATAGGTCGATCCGACGGCCGAGAAGCTCTAATCTCTGTGAGAGCTCCGTGGGGGGGCATCATATATACCCCTGGATACTATTAACCAGTAGGAACTCCTCCAAAGCCCCTGACTAGCTAGATGGTACTCTGTGCTCGAAGGAGTTCGGCTTAGGCAGTTGTTCACTCGATGACCTTAATTCGCCCAAAAAAAGAAGACTCATGACCTTAAACGGTCTGTGGAAAGCTTCAAAAAAGAAAAACGTGCATAAATTTCAACAAAGAAGGCGCTGTTATGACGGAAGAAAATTGTTTGCTTTTGATTTGAACGTCAGCTTGGTGGAAACTTTGACAGCTGTCGAAAATCCCGGGAGCAAGAGTGACTGCCCGAAATCACATACTCCACATCTCCTTCTTTCTTACCCAGAATGGATACCGACGCCTTATTGGTGGCCTGCAATCCCAGTCACCGTCATAGCAACTCGGGGCATTCTGCATTTCTGCTGCTCATATATATTGGGTATTTCTGAACGTGATGGTACTAAAAATAGTGTCAACCACCACTTAATTGGCTGTTTTAGCATGCTTGATTTAGGCCTTTCTGGACAGCATAGTTGCGCTCCTTTGCCTTTTTTGGTTCTAGTTGTCATTCCTCTGTGTTGTTGTTAAAACACCGATTGTCATTTGTGCTTGGTGTGCCCAATTTTATATCAACAACTCTAATACATAACGACTACTAATCTGGGTTGTTTTCTATCGTTTTAGTCTGCAAGCATCAACCAGTTCCTGAAACCTGCTGGAGTAAGTTACTATGGTGGCCGAGGACGCGGCGGCAGGGGGCGCGGTGACCGCAGAGGCTTCAGAGGTGGATTTGGTGGGAACTATCATGCCCTGCCGGCCGCTCTGGCGATTGGGAGAGTGAGGCCATGGTTGCAAGTGGGTGCCTGGCAAAGCTAAGGCATCTTTTCTTTCCTTTCTTTCCTTCAGTCTAGTTCGTTTTGTTTATCCTCTGTACTTCACCAGCATTTGTCCCGGTTCCTCTTAATATATTGAAGCAGCGCTGCTGCCTTCCGTAAAAAAAAAATCACATATTTTTGTTTGACTGCTATTAAGGTAAATAATCATGCATTTGCTGAATGAAAATTACAATATACAAGATCGTCGGTCCATTAAAACCAGACCAAACCAAAAACCACCTCTCGCTCTATGTCCTGGTGTTCTTGTTCTGCACAAACTCACATGAATATATGTAGCTGTAGTACGGCGGTATGGGGGATCTCCAGCCCAAGACCTCAAATTTTCCGCGCGGCATAGCGCTGTAGGTCCCAGACATAAGATCCACCACTGTTAACATCGGAACTTCGCCGTGAGCAGCAGGCCCTTTTTGGTGACCATGATGTATCAGAAACAACTCACGATCCTCAGAACCTCTCAGTCTTTCAGGGATGCTCCAAACGTACTGGGTCATATGATCCTCGGGATATTCACCGAACACCAAGGTATTATTCTGCATATACTTACTAACCTGTCTGAGAACACTTGACCAGAACTGAGCACTGAGATTTTTTCTCAGTACGGCGGCAACAACATATGCGGATAGGAAAGACCCACTCATCTCGATGGCTAGCTCCATGGCTATGGATGCTAACTTCGGGTGCTCCTCTGGATCCGCTCTACGAAAAAGGAGCATCTTGAAGAAATACCAGTAAGCTTCTTTAGACAAACATGTTAGCTTGATGGCTTCTGTTGTTCCAACACTGACCATCTTCTCTGATCGGCTAGTGATTATGATTTTGCTCCCATGTGCCATGCATCTTTCAGCAGTCTGCAACAACCTCTTCCACGCCCCGCCGTCCACATCCCCTAACAGCTCAATGACAACCAATGACCTTCCTTCACCGGAGAGAATATTTTGATGCTTGATCAAGCAATTATCTCTAAAAGTAGCTGCCGTTTCATCCGTAAGGTTGTTGCTGCTGTAGAGCAAGATCAAGGAGAAGTGATTGCGCACACGCTCATCATTGCAAACATGTTCCACAAAAGTGCTTTTCCCAATAAGTCGAGGACCAACTATTGGTAGGACACCCAAATTTCCACCAACTAGAGGCTCAGCTTGTAGCAAGAAGCTGATGGCTTGTTCCCTCTCCATTTGGCGGCCAAACATACAGTTGTCGAAAAATAAATAGGAGCTGTAAGGTTGGCGGTACATGCGAGGGTAGCTCATCAAAAATATAGCAAACTCCTTCATGTCAGCAACCATGCTTTCTAGGACAAGAACAGCCTGTTTTAACTTCTTACTGTTGTCTCTACCAATTTCCATGCTCTCAATTTGAGTGTTGCTAGATAGGCGGCGAAAGCGCTTAGCCGGATTAAATTTGGATTGAGCAAACGAGGAGAGACTGACCTCCTCATCATCGGTCTTGTTGGTTTTGCACTTGAAGGAGTCGAGAAGGTAGTACCCTCTGAACATTTGTTTTATCATCATGCTAACCTGACGGATCATCCCTTGGTTTCTGATGCACCTCCCCTCAGCCTCCTCGACGACCGCTGATATCCTCAGAAGCAGTTGGTGTAGCCTCTGCAGGTTATCCTCGATGGTTGTCTCCTCATTAGCGGTCGTCTGCTCGCGACACTTCTTGATCACCACGGATATGGCTCTGCTCACAATATCACTAAACGCTGCAGAAATGAGGGCATCCATTGTTAAGAATGAAGGAACAAGAACTCCACCAGGCTTTTCACTAGCTAAACTATGCTCCAAGATTGAAGGATTTGGGCAGTTTCAGACATTGAACGTTCAACTGAAAGCTTAAGAAGACAATTGTTGGCTCACCCAAAGTTTGAGAAAGGGGGGACACTGAAACAAACACTGAAATGGGGGGTGGTGGGTGGGTGTGGGGGGATTCTCCTAGTCTTTGTTGACTCGCCCGACGAATGCGACATATTGTTGTTTCTGAAGAAAAGTATTTGTTTTTATTTAGAGGTGATCGTTGTGGAAACTTGATACTGCATGTTCCCCACCGTTGGAATCAACAGCCAACAAGATCATATTTCTTCCCGTTCTTTTAAATACCTGGCAGTGGTTGTGTTTGCTAAAATATTTGTGTTGATTGTGACTTGTGGCGCTGATCTCTGTAGCAGCGCGCGCATACAGGTTGCCTGAACTCCCCAGATGGTTGTGTGTGATGTTGTCTCAAGACACTGTTAACCCGTAGGAACTCCTCCAAAGCCTAGCTAGATGGTTCTCTGAGCTCGAAGGAGTTAGGCAGTTGTTGACTCGATGACTTTAATTCGCAAAAAAAAGAGACTCGATGGCCTTACACGGACTGTGGAAAGCTTCAGAAAGCAACTGCGCATAAATTTCAACAAAGAAGGCGCTGTCATGATAGAAGAAGATTATTTGCTTTTGATTTGAACGTCTGCTTGGTGGAAACTTGACAGCTGTTGAAAATCCCAGGAACAAGACTGACTGGCCGAAAATCCCGTACTCCACATCTCATCCTTTCTTCAACAGACGCCTTATTGGTGGCCTCCAATCCATGCATGTCACCGTGATAGAAACTCGGGCATTCTGCTGCTCATATTGGGTATTTCTGAACGATTACAAAAGCTGTGTGAGCAACAACTTAGTTGGCTGTTTTAGCAACGCTTGATTGAGGCCTTTCTGGATAGCATAGTTGTGCTTCTTTGCCTGTGTTGGTTTTAGTTGTCATTGCTCTGTGCTGTTGTCAAAACGCCAATTGCCATCCGTGATTGGTGTGCCCGGCCAATTTTATATCAGAAACTCTGATACATAACGATTACTAATCTGGGGTTGTTTTCTGTCATTTTAGTCTGAGAGCACCAACGAGTTCCTGAAACCTGCTGAAGGAGTAATGTACTATGGTGGCCGCGGAGGCTTCAGAGCTCGACTAAAACAAATAATTGTGTTTGTGTGTGGATCATTCACCCTTGCGTCAGTTGACTTTGTAAATCTAGAGTTGTTTGTCACTTGTCAGAGTTTTGTAGCCTGTTTTGCACCTGTCACCAATTCATACATGTCACAGACTTGTTTCAGTTTTGTGGTATGATGCTGGTATTCGAAAGCAACTTTTATAGCTTGTAGCGTAGGGTGAAGAAGTGCTTGTTGCAAGGAATAGATAAAATAAAATCTCTTGCGGATGGACAGAGTTGCACTATTGCGGCCATGAAGGACATTGTTGTCACCTTTGATGAAATACTGTACATCGTCACTGCCTAGTCTCCGAAGCTGACGAAGGCGCACAGACATATCTAGGTGCTTTGATTTTGGCCATTCTGGACTGCGTGGTAGTTGGCACTCTGCGTTAAAACAGGACTTGCTATTAGTTATTGGCGAGCCTGGTTTTATATCTACACCTTGACTTTTTACTACTTATGATTAATAATCTAGGATTGTTTATGTAGTTTTTAGTTTGTGACATCATCGATTGAAGGAGAAACATACCTAATATGGCTTGAGGTTGCGGCGGGGACGTGTGAAGTGTCAGGTATCTTTTACCATCCCATCCACATATCCTCTGCTTTAATCGACCATATATTTTTATGGAAATAAGCCTAGCTCAACTGGTTGGGGGAGGAGGGAATATCTAGTGGTACAATGTCTTCCTGTGCTACACGATTCCAACAATCTGTGCCATCCAATTTGAGCCAACGGATAAACTCAATCAACGGTCAGCTGAAAGCTTCACAAAGAAACTATAAACTCCCAAATCCTAGCCATTACTGAGTCATCCAACGAAGGAGACATTGCTGGTGACAAAAGAAAAATAGCAGAAGTCTGCTATAAACTTCCGATGTCACCATGGTGGCATGAAACTGTTAACCGGCCTAATGGAAGACGGGCTTCTCAAGTCATTGGAAAATGATTTTATATAACCTAGTTTATTCAAAGAGTGCGTAATATTCACTGGATATTGCTAGAATAGGTTAGGATTGACCACAATTGTGGGTTCCGTGTTATCTCATATATATAGACAATTACAAGATATACATGGAAACAAACCAATCACAAATCTCAACCATAATGGCCTGATTATAGAATATCTCAGGCACAAAGTATGGAAGGATATAACCGCATATCCTAGATAATGCGGTATGCCTAACATCCCCCCGCAGTCGCAACGGGAGATTCTCGGACGCTGAGACTGGATCGGAAGTCCAAGAATAGCGGCGATGGCAGGCCTTTCGTGAAGATGTCCGCAAATTGCCGTGACGAAGGCACATGAAGAACTCGGATGTGCCCCAACGCAACACGATCTCGAACGAAGTGTAGATCAATCTCGATGTGTTTGGTGCGTTGATGCTGCACGGGGTTTGTGGACATGTAGACAGCACTCACATTGTCACAGAAGACAACGGTGGCGTTGGGAAGTGGTCGATGAAGCTCCTGTAGAAGCTGACGGAGCCAACTAGCCTCTGCGACAGCATTGGCAACGGCTCGATACTCAGCCTCGACGCTGGAGCGGGAAACAGTATGCTGCCGCTTGGAGGACAAAGATATCAAATTGTCGCCAAGGAAAACACAGTAGCCGGAGGTAGAGCGACGAGTGTCCGGACAACCAGCCCAATCCGCGTCCGTGTAAGCAACCAGGCGATCAGTAGCTGAGGGAGCAAGCTGGAGACCGTGATGAAGCGTGCCCTTGATGTATCGTGAAGGAGATATGCCCTAGAGGCAATAATAAAGTGGTTATTATTTATATCTTTATGTTTATGATAAATGTTTATATATCATGCTATAATTGTATTAACCGAAACATTAGTACATGTGTGATATATAGACAACAAAGAAGTCCCTAGTAAGCCTCTTAACTAGCTTGTTGATTAATAGATGATTAGTTTCATAATCATGAACATTGGATGTTATTAATAACAAGGTTATATCATTATATGAATGATGTAATGGACACACCCATTTAAGCATAGCATAAGATCACGTCATTAAGTTATTTGCTATAAGCTTTCAATACATAGTTACCTAGTCCTTATGACCATGAGATCATGTAAATCACTTATACCGGAAAGGTACTTTGATTACATCAAACGCCACTGCGTAAATGGGTGGTTATAAAGGTGGGATTAAGTATCCGGAAAGTATGAGTTGAGGCATATGGATCAATAGTGGGATTTGTCCATCCCGATGACGGATAGATATACTCTGGGCCCTCTCGGTGGAATGTCGTCTAATGTCTTGCAAGCATATGAATAAGTTCATAAGAGACCACATACCACGGTACGAGTAAAGAGTACTTGTCGGAGACGAGGTTGAACAAGGTATAGTGTGATACCGATGATCAAACCTCGGACAAGTAAAATATCGCGTGACAAAGGGAATTGGTATCGTATGTGTATGGTTCATTCGATCAATAAAGTCATCGTTGAATATGTGGGAGCCATTATGGATCTCCAGATCCCGCTATTGGTTATTGGTCGGAGTGAGTACTCAACCATGTCCGCATAGTTCACGAACCGTAGGGTGACACACTTAAAGTTGGATGTTGAAATGGTAGTACTTGAATATGGAATGAAGTTGGAATATTTGTTCGGAGTCCCGGATGGGATCCCGGACATCACGAGGAGTTCCGGAATGGTCCGGAGAATAAGATTCATATATAGGATGTCATTTTATGTGAATAAAATGATGCGGAAGGTTCTATGGAAGGTTCTAGAAGGTTCTAGAAAAGTCCGGAAGAAACCACCAAGGAAGGTGGAGTCCACATGGGACTCCACCATCCGGCCAACCCTAGTGGGGAGGAGTCCCAAGTGGACTCCCCCAGCCGCCACCCCCCATGGAAGGTGGAATTCCCACTCTAGTAGGAGGGAAAGTTTCCCATATGGAAGGTTTGGTTTCGGGTCTTATTCGAAGACTTGGACACCAACACTTGGGATCCATCTATATAATGAAGGGCCAAGGGAGGGGGCCGGCCACCCCAAGACCACAAGCTGGCCGCCCCCCAGAGTGGCCACCCACTCCCAAACCCTAGCTTTGCTCCTCCACTTCATATTGCCCGCATAGCTTAGCGAAGCTCCGCCGGACTTCTACACCGCCACCGACACCATGCCGTCGTGCTGTCGGATTCAAGAGGAGCTACTACTTCCGCTGCCCGCTGGAACGGGGAGGTGGACGTCGTCTTCATCAACAACCGAACGTGTGACCGAGTACGGAGGTGCTGCCCGTTCGTGGCACCGGAACCGATCGTGATCAAGATCTTCTACGCGCTTTTGCAAGCGGCAAGTGATCGTCTACCGCAGCAATAAGAGCCTACTCTTATAGGCTTTGGAATCTCTTCAAGGGTTAGTCTTGATCATCCCCTCGTTGCTACCGTCTTCTAGATTGCATCTTGGCTTGGATTGCGTGTTCGCGATAGGAAAATTTTTGTTTTCTATGCAACGTTATCCTACAGTGTATCGAGCCGTGTCTATGCATAGATGGTTGCACGAGTAGAACACAATGATTTGTGGGCGTTGATGCTCTTGTTATCTTTAGTTTGAGTACTTTGCATCTTTGTGGCATAGTGGGATGAAGCGGCTCGGACTAACTTTAAATGACCGCATTCATGAGACTTGTTCCTCGTTCGACATGCAACTTGTATTGCATAAGAGGCTTTGCGGTGTCTGTCTCTCCTACTATAGTGAAGATTCAATTTACTCTTCTATTGACAACACTAGTATCACCGTTGTGGTTCATGTTCGTAGGTAGATTAGATCTTACTCGAAAACCCTAAACCACGTAAAATATGCAAACCAAATTAGAGACGTCTAACTTGTTTTTGCAGGGTTTGGTGATGTGATATGGCCATAATATGATGATGAATATGTATGAGATGATCATTATTGTATTGTGGCAACCGGCAGGAGCCTTATGGTTGTCTTTAATTTTCATGTTGAGTAGTATTTCAAAGTAGTTGTAATAGTTGCTACATGAGGTGAACAACCATGAAGCCGGCGCCATGAACCTTGAAGCTACGCTGACGATGATGGAGATCATGCCCGAAGATGATGGAGATCATGTCCGTGCTTTGGAGATGAAGATCAAAGGCGCAAAGACAAAAGGGCCATATCATATCACATATGAATTGCATGTGATGTTAATCCTTTATGCATCTTATTTTGCTTAGATCGCAACGGTAGCATTATAAGATGATCCCTCACATTAATATCAAGATAATAAAGTGTTCTTCCCTCGTATGCACCGTTGCATTGTTCGACGTTTTGAAGCATCTCGTGATGATCGGGTGTGATAAACTCGACATACAATGGGTGTAAGCCATGTTGCACACGCGGAATACTTGGGTTTGCTTGACGAGCCTAGCATGTACAGACATGGCCTCGGGACAATGGAAACCGAAAGGTTGAACACGAGTCATATGGATGATATGATCAACATGTTGATGTTCACCATTGAAACTACATCATCTCACGTGATGATCGGTTTTGGTGTAGTGGATTTGGATCGTGTACCACTTTACAACTATGAGGGATGTTGTATTAAGTGGGAGTTCATTAGTAATTAGATTAAAACATGAACTAATTATCATAAACATAGTCTGAGTAGTATTTTGAATTAATTTTGTAGTATTGGCATCCGTTTACTACTATGCGCTAGTCTTATAATTGAGATAGAAATACTGTTAAAATCTGACTAGAAACTTTACGGATTAGTACCGTATTGTTAATGAATCAAGAATTGATTAAGTCCTATTGCAAACTTTTAGTGAAACTCACTTTGTTGATTCAGAGAGCTATGGTTTCAATTAGTACCTAAAGTTATCTTGTCTCCGTGAAACTTGAAGTTCAAATCTGTTTGAAAAGTAAGGAGCTGAAAATTTAGTTTTCAGAAATAATCAAGGTACGAGATATATGTGATATCTAAGACCTTATTACAAGATGATAGAATATAAATTTGGTGAGACTACATAAACTCATAAGTTTTATGGGAATGTACGAAGGTTGAAGACGCGTCCCAATCCTCCAACTATTGGAGCACTAACGATATTCACATATCCATGAAGTTATCATCCTTAGTATGCACCGTTGCTAAGACTCGTCGTATCGAAGCATCACGTGATGATCGGGTGTTATAGATTCTACGTGTGCTTACAATGGGTGCAAACCAGATTTGCACATGCGAATACTAAGGTTAAACTTTATGAGCCTAGCATGTACAGACATGGTCTCAAAAGTCGTCATGATATGATGGATAAAATTATGAGTGAAATTGTTCATCATATTAAAAGATTACTAATAGTGAAATCCGGAACACTTGTCATATGATGATCAACTTCAAAGAACCTCAAGGTTATTGGTATTTGATCAACAAACCTAGAAGTTATTGATGTTGAAGTGTTTTTGAATAATGAGGAAAGCTAAAAGAGAAACTGCAAAAGATATTCTGGCAGAAAGAAAGAAAAGACTAGAAAGTCTAGCTCAGGTGTATATAAATGATATACATGTTATGGATGTATTCCTAGTTTAGTCACACAATAAAATTCTTGGGTATTAGTACTATATTGGTTGGTATGAAGTGTCATACAAAACAACACAATACAAGAATACAATGGCCTAAGTGACTGACAAGGAATATGATAGGAATACACGTCTGGAACAAAATAAAGTGCTATTATGTTCGTCGTTGGCATTCTATCTAGCCCTTAGAATTTATAATAAAGAACTTAATAATTGTTATTTTGCTCTGGTCAAATGAAAACAATGAGTTGTTCAAATTATGACATTACTCCATGTACGATGGATAAGTTATTATAAATCTTAATGGTGAAACACATATACATAAAACACGCTAAAATGCCATAAGGCAAATGATTTGAATTCCGCTTATTTGTGGAACCGCCATTTAGGTCATGTTAGAAAGGAACGCATGAAGGAACTCCATGCAAATGGATTTTTGGAGTCACTTGATTTTTGAATCATTTGACGCTTGCAAATCTTTTCTAAAGAGAATGATTAAAATACCGTTCATAGGCCAAGAGTTGAACAGGCAACTAACTTAGTGAAAAATACATGATGATGTATATGGTTCACTGGGCATAGTTGTGTGCGGGAGATTCTTCTACTTCATGAAAACTTTCAACAATGAATTGAGTATATATATGTGGATATATTCAATAAGGAAGAAGTTTGAAACATTTGAATGGATTCAAATAAATTTCAGCATGAAGTGGAAATCATCGTAATAGAAAAATCAAATATCTATGATTGGATCATGGTGGAAATATTTGAATTACGAGTTTTAGCGAACATCTAAGAGAGTTATGAAATTGTTCTACAACTCACGTTTCTTGGAGTATCATAGTGATGATGAAGTATCCAAGAGATGTATCCAAACCTTGTTGGATCAATGATGAGATAAGATATTAACGCCATTATATTTTTGTGGATTATGCTTTAGTGACTACCGCTTTTACTGAATAGAGCATCATCATGATCCGTTGAAATGACACCATACGAGTTATGGCATGGGTATAAACCCTGATAGTCTTTTCTTAAATTTTGGTATGCATAGCATAAGTAAATAAATTTACAATCGGATGAATGTCTTTGTTGGTTATCCCAGAGATTTAATTGGGAATTCTTCCCACGAGACAAAGACAAAAGTGTTTGTCAATGTTTCTTATTTCCGAGAAATTGTTTCTAGTGAAGTATTTGAGTGGGAGGACAATATAATTTGATAAGGTTTATGAACCTGAGCATAATGATCAGAGTAGCGCAGCATCGGAATTTGTTTCGGAAGCAACGACGATCATGGCTCCCATGACTACAAAGTGTTTTAGCCATGGAGATCGAAATACATATTGAATCTTGTAGGTATGGTTTACTTTGTGATCAAATAATTGATTTGTGAACAAAGGATTGATTTTGAACAATGATAAACCAACTACAAACAAAGAAGTTATGATGGGCCCTGACTCCGTTAAAATGGCTATATGCCATGAAATCCAAGATAGATAAATATTTTTGAAAGTAAATGGATCTATAAAATTGATGGACTTGGATGGAATATCCTTAAAGAAGCTCGACTTGTCGAAAAATTGTTTACGACAAAGTTCAAAGAGTTGACTACGATAAGATTAGATCTTCCGTAGCAATGCTTATAGTCTATGTGGATTATTCTAGTAATCACTACATATTTCTTTTATGAGATATGCTAGTAGGATGGCAAAATACACTACTTAACAGAAGTGTGTACTAAAGGTGTATACAAGATACAACCAAGAGTTTTGCTGGTCCGTGGAATACTAGATAGGTATACGAACTTCAATTGGATGAAGTAAGTATCACGGAGTTAGAATCTTCACCAGATGAAATAGTCAAAGAGTTTTTGATTTCATCGAGACGATGAAGAGGCTTGCATTTGCAAGAAATTAAGTGGGAGCGCTAAGACACATTTATAATACTTTATGTAGGTGACATATAGTTGGTTATAAATGATGTAATTATATACTTGATTAAAAGGTTTCATTGAGAAATAACTTCAATGAAAGGATATGGACTAAAACAAATTTAGTTTCAAGATCTATGAAGATAGATTGAAACACATAAATAAGTTTAAGTCAAAGTACATATGATGGATATTGAAGTAGTTCAATATAGAAATATTAAGAAAATGTTCTTGTCATGTGAAGGTTTAACAAGACTTGAGTGTATCGACACTCAATGAGTAAAAACACATGAGTGATTATAGATCACGAATAACATGTACACAATCAGATATCATGTGCTATAAAATGTTATGAGCATATACCAGAATGATTCATATGATGATCATTGAACGACAGTAAGAATATCCTTGAGTACTTTAGAAGAACTAAGGATATATATATATATATATATATATATATTTGTATGAAGAAATGAAAAACAAATCGCTGTAAGGTGTTACACCGATATTGGTTTTGTCACATATAAAATATAATTTCAAATCTCAAATTAGACTAAGTGTTGTTTAAAAAGTAGCACAATGAGCTAGAAGTTGTCTATGCTAGATTTAGAAGAGTTCTAAATATTGTGATGGATTCTACAAAAGAAGGCAGAATATGTCATTGTTTTGACAATAACAAAGGATGTTAAGTCAAGAAGTTCTTTGAGAACTTGGTTCCGACAGTGTCAGAACTTTGAAGCTATATTGTGTGTGACAATATTAGTGACATATTTCAGATCGCGGAATTAAGGTTCCACCAGAAGACCAAACATATTTAAGGCCGACTCATTTGGAAATGAGTGATGCGTTAAGACGCAAATGAATTACAAAATACATACGGTTCTGAGCATGTCAGATCCGTTGACTAAAACCTCTCTCGTGAGCGAAACATGATAAAGCACCGGAAAGCCAAGGTGTTATATCTTTACAAATGTAAACTAGATTATTGACTCTAGTGCAAGTGGGAGACTGAAGATATGCCCTAGAGGCAATAATAAAGTGGTTATTATTTATATCTTTATGTTTATGATAAATGTTTATATATCATGCTATAATTGTATTAACCGAAACATTAGTACATGTGTGATATATAGACAACAAAGAAGTCCCTAGTAAGCCTCTTAACTAGCTTGTTGATTAATAGATGATTAGTTTCATAATCATGAACATTGGATGTTATTAATAACAAGGTTATATCATTATATGAATGATGTAATGGACACACCCATTTAAGCATAGCATAAGATCACGTCATTAAGTTATTTGCTATAAGCTTTCAATACATAGTTACCTAGTCCTTATGACCATGAGATCATGTAAATCACTTATACCGAGAAAGGTACTTTGATTACATCAAACGCCATGCGTAAATGGGTGGTTATAAAGGTGGGATTAAGTATCCGGAAAGTATGAGTTGAGGCATATGGATCAATAGTGGGATTTGTCCATCCCGATGACGGATAGATATACTCTGGCCCTCTCGGTGGAATGTCGTCTAATGTCTTGCAAGCATATGAATAAGTTCATAAGAGACCACATACCACGGTACGAGTAAAGAGTACTTGTCAGGAGACGAGGTTGAACAAGGTATAGTGTGATACCGATGATCAAACCTCGGACAAGTAAAATATCGCGTGACAAAGGGAATTGGTATCGTATGTATGGTTCATTCGATCAATAAAGTCATCGTTGAATATGTGGGAGCCATTATGGATCTCCAGATCCCGCTATTGGTTATTGGTCGGAGTGAGTACTCAACCATGTCCGCATAGTTCACGAACCGTAGGGTGACACACTTAAAGTTGGATGTTGAAATGGTAGTACTTGAATATGGAATGAAGTTGGAATATTTGTTCGGAGTCCCGGATGGGATCCCGGACATCACGAGGAGTTCCGGAATGGTCCGGAGAATAAGATTCATATATAGGATGTCATTTTATGTGAATAAAATGATGCGGAAGGTTCTATGGAAGGTTCTAGAAGGTTCTAGAAAGTCCGGAAGAAACCACCAAGGAAGGTGGAGTCCACATGGACTCCACCTCCATGGCCGGCCAACCCTAGTGGGGGAGGAGTCCCAAGTGGACTCCCCCTCAGGGGGCCGGCCACCCCCCCCATGGAAGGTGGAATTCCCACCTCTAGTAGGAGGGAAAGTTTCCCACCATATGGAAGGTTTTGGTTTCGGGTCTTATTCGAAGACTTGGACACCAACACTTGGGATCCATCTATATAATGAAGGGCCAAGGGAGGGGGCCGGCCACCCCAAGACCACAAGCTGGCCGCCCCATAGAGTGGCCGGCCACCCCCTCCCAAACCCTAGCTTTGCTCCTCCACTTCATATTGCCCGCATAGCTTAGCGAAGCTCCGCCGGACTTCTACACCGCCACCGACACCATGCCGTCGTGCTGTCGGATTCAAGAGGAGCTACTACTTCCGCTGCCCGCTGGAAGGGAGGTGGACGTCGTCTTCATCAACAACCGAACGTGTGACCGAGTACGGAGGTGCTGCCCGTTCGTGGCACCGGAACCGATCGTGATCAAGATCTTCTACGCGCTTTTGCAAGCGGCAAGTGATCGTCTACCGCAGCAATAAGAGCCTACTCTTATAGGCTTTGGAATCTCTTCAAGGGTTAGTCTTGATCATCCCCTCGTTGCTACCGTCTTCTAGATTGCATCTTGGCTTGGATTGCGTGTTCGCGATAGGAAAATTTTTGTTTTCTATGCAACGTTATCCTACATATCGAAGGACCCTTTTCACCAAGGATAGGTGCTGCTCGCGGGGATCATGCATGTGCAAACAGATCTGTTGGACAGCATAGGCGATGTCCGGGCGAGTGAATGTGAGGTACTGTAGAGCGCCGGCAAGGCTGCGGTAGGCCGAAGAGTCAGCGACGGGAGGACCAGCAGCAGCGGCGAGTTTGGGTGAAGTGTCCACGGGTGTCGAGGCAGGATGGCAAGAGCTCATGCCAGCACGCTCGAGAATCTCGAGAGCATACTGAGTTTGAGATAAGAACATCCCATGTGAATCACGTCGAACGGCAAGGCCGAGGAAGTGATGAAGCTCACCCAAGTCAGTCATGGCGAACTCGGCGGAGAGAGCGGTGATGACGCGCTCCAGCAAAGTCGAGGACGAGGCCGTAAGAATGATGTCGTCGACGTAGAGTAGGAGATATGCCGTGCCGAAAGTACCATGAAGAGTGAAGAGCGACGTATCCGACTTGGAGCATGTGAAGCCGAAGGCGGTAATGAAAGTCGCAAACCGATTGTACCACGCGCGAGGAGCTTGCTTCAAGCCGTAGAGGGCACGGTTGAGACGGCAGACGTGGTCCGGTCGTGTAGAATCAACAAACCCTGTGGGTTGATGGCAGAACACCACCTCGGAGAGACGACCATGAAGGAAGGCATTTTTGACATCGAGTTGTCGAATCTGCCAGCCGGAGGAGAGGGCGACGGAGAGAATAACCCGGATGGTAGCGGGTTTAACCACCGGGCTAAAGGTCTCGTCAAAGTCGATGTCGTGTTCTTGAGAGAAGCCACGCAAGACCCAGCGTGCCTTGTAGCGGTCGAGGGAGCCATCCGGTTTGAGTTTATGTCGAAAAACCCATTTGCCGGTGACGACATTGGCATTGGCAGGTGGGAGGACAAGGTCCCACGTGTCGTTGGCGAGGAGGGCGCCATACTCATCAGTCATCGCGGCGAGCCAGTTCGTGTCTTTGAGAGCACCGCGAACAGACTTGGGAATCGGAGAAGGAGCACTGGCGATGTCGACGTTGAGGTTGAGGCGTGGTCGAGGGCCGATGATCTTGCCGGCTTGACGACGTGTGATCATCTGGCGAGCAGGCACGACAGGGGCGGGAGAAGGCGAGCGCGACGAGGCCGTGGTCGAGGAAGACGTAGCAGAGGCAGCGCCTGAGGCTGCCTCGTCATCGGTGGGCGCCGGAGACGAGCTGCTGCTGTGCATGGGCGACGCGTCCTGGTGGGCCGGCCCAGGGGAGGCCGCGGGCGAACCAAGCGAGGCCGCAGGCGAGCCAGGCGAGGCCGTGGGCGCGGGCGACGTATAAGGCGAGGACGAGCGGACCGAGGCAGCGGGCGAGGAGGGGCCAGCCGTCCGAGGCGCCATGGCGGGAAGGCCCGGTCCAGTTTGCATGGGCACTGGAACCGAGGGGAGCACGTCGATCGGCTCCTCGGCAGGAGGCGTGGCGATGTCGTGCTGCAGGTTAGTAACAGAGAAATTTGGTGCAAAGGGGAATTGAGTTTCATCAAAAATCACGTGACGCGAGATGATGATTCGGCGAGACTCAAGATCCATGCACCGATAGCCACGATGATTGGAGGCATACACGAGGAAGACACATGCGACCGAGCGATGCGAGAGTTTGTGAGGCATAGTGGCAGCGATGTTCGGATAGCATAGGCAACCAAAGGTGCGTAAGTGAGAGTATGTCGGAGTGGTGGAAAAAAGAGCGAAAAAGGGAGAAGGGGCGGTGAGAGCTTTGGTGGAGAGCCTATTTAACAAATATGTGGCGGTGTATAGAGATTCTACCCAATACTTAGACGGCATGCTGGCTTGAAAAAGTAGAGTACGAACGATGTCATTTACTGTGCGAATAATGCGTTCGGCTTTACCGTTTTGAGGAGACGTGTAGGGGCATGAGAACCGGAGAAGGATGCCGTGTGCGGCGGAAAAGTCCTGAAGAGAGCGATTGTCGAATTCACGTCCATTGTCCATCTGAATAGCTTGTATCAAGAGGGAAAATTGCGTGGCAACATAGTTGCGGAAATTAGACAATAAAGAGAAAACTTCAGACTTGCGCCTTATAGGAAACGTCCATAGATAAAGAGTAAAATCATCCAAAATGACCAGAAAGTATTTGAAACCAGAGACACTCTCCACAGGTGATGTCCAAAGATCACAATGAATTAATTCAAAAGCACGACGAGTACTAGTTGTAGATGATGAAAAAGGTAATCGTACATGACGACCTAGTTGACAAGCATGACAAATACTGGAGTTTGTGGGGACTTTATTAAATGGAAGCTGCGTGGACGATGCACGGCGTTGGAGAGCTCCATGACCAGGGTGACCAAGACGCCGATGCCAGAGGGTGGAGTCGGTGGTGGAGACAGTGAGGACGCACGGCGTGGAGGTGAGTGGGTAAAGGTTACCCGTGCTACTGCACCTGAGAATCACGGCCCCTGTCCTGAGATCCTTCACAGAAAAACCCCACGGGTCAAATTCAACTGAGCAATAATTATCAGTGGTAAATTGACGAACGGAAATGAGATTTTTGACAATACGTGGAGTAACGAGGACGTCACGAAGAGTGAGAGTGCGAGAAGAATTTGGAGTAGAAAGAGAGACATGTCCAGAGTGTGTAACGGGAATAGAGGAACCATCGCCAACTATGACATGGGAATGCGGTGGCGAGGAGGAGATAGAGAGGAAGTTACCAGCGTCCGAAGACATGTGAGCAGCAGCTCCCGTGTCCATGTGCCAGCCAGAGGGAGCCTGCAAGCTCATGGTGTTGAAGTAGCCGGCGAGGGCGGAGGGGTCCCAGGTGGGTCCTGATGGAGCGCTGTAGGCCGGGTAGTTGGGGTAGGAGTACGTCGCAGGTGGCGCAGGACCAGGGAGCGCCATGTAGCCCTGTGGCGCGGGACATGCGGCCTGACCGGGGCGAGGGACGAGGAGACCAGCCGGGGTAGGGTAACCGACCGGCGGGTAGACAGGCACGCCGGGACGTGGACCAGCCATGGGGTACATGTGGATGGCGCCAGTCCACGGGTTCTGCAGGCTGGGGAAGGGCGCGGCGGCGCCTCCGCCGGTGGTCTTCCGCTTCTTGCCCTTGTAGCCGGAGCCAGACCCGGTGTTGTTGACGGGGTACGGCGCGGGCGTGGGCATGGGCGCGGGAGCCGGACCTCCACGCTGTTGTCCGCCGCCGATGGGAGGGGCGGAGTAGAAGGCAGTCGGCGACGAGGACGAAGGCCGGGCGTTGGAGGGCTGCAGTTCCTGGAGGAGAAGCATGTTGCGGAATTGGAGGAAGGTGGGGAAGGGCGTCAGGAGAGGCGCAAGGGAGGCCACGCCCTGGTACCTCTCATCAAGGCCCTTGATGACGTTCCAGACGAGCGCATCGTCTGTGAGCGGCGCTCCGACGTCAGCGAGTGCATCGGCGGCTGCTTTCTGCTCCAGGCAGGAGGCAGTGATGGTCTTGTCGCCTTGCTCGATGTTGCGGAATTTCTGCCCGAGGTAGCCGGCGCGAGCCTGCTGGTTGTCGCGGAAGAGGGCGGTGATGCTCGTGAAGATGGTGAAGGCGGTGGAACGCTCGGTCATGACCATGTCGACGATGTCGGGGGCGATGGAGCCGTACAACCAGCGCAAGACGGTGGCGTCGAGGCGAAGCCGGTCGGCGTCGACGGGAGGGATGGTCGTGGTGAGGTGGTCGGCAAGGGCATATTGGGTGACGACAATGAGAAGGAAATTGCGCCACTTGGAGAAGTTGGAGGCTTTGAGGTCTAGAGTGGTGGGGATGATGGACTTGACGTTCTGGACAGCTGTGGCCTGTGCCCAAAGAGTGGCGTGAGGATGCTCAGCGGCAGGGAGGGGAGGGTTGGGTGCGGCGGCGGCCATTGGAGAGGGAGGGGAAGAGGTGCTGCGGGGAACCCTAACGCGGCGGCGGTAGAACAGGGGTGCGGAAGCGTGAGATCGCTTTTCTGATACCATGCTAGAATAGGTTAGGATTGACCACAATTGTGGGTTCCGTGTTATCTCATATATATAGACAATTACAAGATATACATGGAAACAAACCAATCACAAATCTCAACCATAATGGCCTGATTATAGAATATCTCAGGCACAAAGTATGGAAGGATATAACCGCATATCCTAGATAATGCGGTATGCCTAACAGATATTTTTTTCAAAGCTCTTTGTGTTTGAGATGAAAAGTATACAAGTGATTACAAACACAACCGGTAGTTAAAGATCACTAGATGATTAGCTGCTGGTAACAATTACAGTATACTCCATTATAAGATCTATCGATCAAGAATCGCAACAACTCAAACCAAGCACCAACATTTTGGATGAGTTTGCAAGAAAGTCTAATACATTATACATGTCAATCTGATACACCAGATGTAATTAATCGATCCTCTGAAAATATAATTAATCTAACAAACACAATAATAATTATAGTGTGGTGTTCCGCACAAACTCACAATCATATATGTAGTTATAGTACGGTGGTATAAGGGACCTCCACCCCAAGACCTCAAATTTAGGTGGCATACCGCTCGAGCTCCTGGATAGAAGATCCACCAATGTTATTTTTGGAACCTCTCCACCAGCTGTAGGCCCTTTTCGGTAGCTATCATGTAGCAGAAATAGATTCCGATCGATGGAACCTTGATGCGTTTTAGCAATGCTCCAAACATACCGAGACATATGATCCTTAGGATACTCACCAAACGCCAAGATATTCTTCTGTGTGAACTCCCTAACCTGTCTTAGAACCCTGCACCAGAACCAAGCACTGAGGTTTCCTCTTAGTAGAACTGCAACACAATTTGCGGATATGAAAGACCCACGCATCTCTAGGGCTAGCTCCATGGCTATGGATGTTAACTTTGGGTGCTCCATCGGATCTGTGCTACCAAACACGAGCATCTTGAAGAAATACCAGTAAGCTTCTTTAGACAAGCATTTCAGCTTGATGGCTTCCGTTGTTCCAACACTGATCAGCTTCTCTGAACGGCTAGTAATTATGATTTTACTACCATGTGCCATGTATCTTTTAGAAGTGTGCAGCAGCCTCTTCCATGCCCCTTCGTCCACATCATCTAGGAGCTCAATTACAACCAACAGCCTTTCTTCACCCGAGGCAATACTTTGATGCTTTATCACACAATCGTCTCTGAAAGTCGATGCTGTTTCATCCTTAAGGTCAGTTCCGCTGTACAACAATATCAAGGAGAAATGATTGCGCACACGCTCATCGCCACAAACATGTTCCACAAGAGTGCTCTTTCCAACAAGTGCAGGACCAACAATTGGAAGAACACCAAAATTTCCATGCCCAGGAGGCTCAGCTTGTAGCAAGAAGCTGATGGCTTGTTCCCTCTCCATTTGGCGGCCGAACATACACTTGTCCAAAAATAAATATGTGGCATAAGGTTGGCGGTAAATCCGAGGGTAGCTCATGAGAAGCATAACAAACTCTTTCATATCAACAACCATGCTTTCTAGGACAAGAGCAGCTTGTTTCAACTCTTTAATGCTTTCTCTACCAATTAATGGGCTCTCAATCTGGGTGTTGCTAACTAGGCGGCGAAAACGCTTAGCCGGATTAAATTTGGATTGAGCAAACGAGAAGCGACGAACCTCATCATAATCAATCTTCCTCTCTTTGCACCTGAAGGTGTCAAGAAGGTAGTACCCCCTAAACATTTGCTCTTTCATGGTACTAATATGACGGACCATCACGCGATTTTTAACGCGCCGTCCCTCAGCCTCCTCGACGACGGTAGATATCCTCAGAAGCAGCTGGCGCAGCCTCTGCAGATCCTCCTCCGCGGTTGTCTTCTCGCGCCACTTCTCAGCCACGATGGATATAGCTCTGCTGACAATTTCACCAAGAACTGCAGAAATGACCGCCTCCATCGTGAAGCGTGAATGAAGGGGAACCCCGCAGCCCGTCACTTGATAGATGGTGCTCTGAGGTTGAATGACTTAGGGAGGTTCCGACTCGATGTCTTTGAAACATCAGCTGAAAGGTTCAGAAAGGAATTTTGCTGTAATCTTCAGAAAAGTAGTAGGAATAAAAAAATCCTAGTCTATTGACCCAGCACCAAAGTCACACTTACGACGGAAGATTGTGCCATCCAACGAATGTGACACCTTCCTGACAGAAAAAGGTGCCTTTTTTTTTTTATCTAGAGGTCAACATGGTGGAAACTTGGCGCCGCATGTTTCCAATTTTCTTCGGTTCTTTCCCAAATAGAAGATCCACAACTTGGTGACATACTGACATTCAACGGTCAGCTACAAGCTTCTCCGAGAAACTGTGCTATGAACTCCATCATAGGTGCAATTATAATAAATAATTAAAAAATGTCCAAAAAATTGAAATAAAATTTGAGGTGTACATCTTGACATTCTACGTTCGTACACAAGTATTCATGGGAAAACTATATTTTATGTGGCATCTATTATATACTAAAAGCACAATACGAGACTTTGAAATAGAGACACCACGTTAATCCACATCATCTTAATTAATTTAACGATTAGATCTAAACTTTACGGTTGGGATTTAAGAAGAGATTAATGAGTTACGTTGCTGTAAAATCCAACTTGACACGTCTAATGTCTGAGACAATATAACATCAAATATTAAAGGAAACTGTTGTACCATCAAAACCAAAATTAATCCATTGTTCCAAAACGTGTGTCAATAGGAGCCTACATGACATGGTCTCCAAAGAGCCAACGTGATGTACCAACATCTTTTATTTTAATACCATATTCTTTGTAATCAGCCAGCATATACGTGCCTGGGACGCTGGCTGATACGATGCGTACAAGCACATGCCTGTGATACTTGAAGGCAGATTCTTCGAAGATTTCAGGAGGCCAACATTACGTGTTCCTTATGATCGACAACGACACTTATGTGTGCCATGTGGCAAGGATCGGCGCGACAAGCTAGAAACAACGACCAGCGGAACTGACCACGGGAATTAGGAGCCTAAGAATCAGCTAACTAGAACCAAGATGGGCGTTCACAATTACTTCATGATTCTAGGTTTAGTTAAAATCAAATTTTATAAAAATTGGTTAAATATTTTAAATAAATATCAGCGTCTACAATATAAAATATATTGCATATAATCATGATTGCATAAATTTACATATTATATCTATTTGATATTATGAATATTGATATTTATTTCTAATATTTTGGATAAACTTTGCAAGGTTTAACTTTAGCTAGATTGTTGTGCGCTAACGATCTAGATAAAAGGGCCGCCGTCGATCATTGCGGAGCCTACATGTCTGTCGATGATGTAGTAGCTGCTCAAAAGCAATTTTGGCAAAGAATAAGTAGATGGTGTCCCATATTGGGTATGTCTACTTTCCCAAGGGTATGCATGATGGCAGAAGTACTCTATCAAGAAAGTTAAAGTGAATGCTAGGTCGGTGGACGACGGTAAGCGATACATCCATATAAGAGTCTATTTTTTTAAACTTATATGCCACAAATTTATGCATTGGTTAAGTGAAACTCATTGTTTCAATTTGTCTCAAAAAATATTTTCACAAAATATTAGCACCAATTCAGCGACAGTTACTATGGATCGGAGGGGGTATTGAAAATTTTAGCTTGGTTGATAAATTCCTAAAAGAAAAAATATATAGCTCGGTTAGATATAAGGATATGTAAGTAGTTTTACATTCACAAAGATAACAATGTACATGCAATGTAAGTTGTGCCACATTATTAGGAGGTACATACAGCAAAAAAGACATGTATTTCGAGAGTGTGCTTTTCATCGCTCAGAAAGATATGTACTTCAAACAAACAAAAACCACCTAAAAGAAAGAAAGCATCATGCAGACCTAAGTTATTTGTCTTAGAAAACATAATATAATTATTGTACCTTTTTTGCGGGTAAATAAAATTATTGTACCTAAACATATTATAACACATATATCTTATTCAGTGTACCTAAATATACATCAACCGATAAAAATCTTCATACTTGTACATAAATGGATTAAAATGGATAGAAATACTTAGGTGTGCATAAATGCATCATAGCCGATAGAACTGCATTTCACGTGGAGCTTAATTATTGCATAATGAAGATAAACACCGTGATTGATATTACGTGACAAGGAATATTTCACTTATCTTAATATTTTTGGTGATCTGTTATATTTGCTGGGATTTTAATACTAATTTCTCAGACATTTTGAACACAATATAGATGGTGCCCTCGCATTTGCGAGGGCCACTATGCTAGTATATAAAAAAGACAAGGAAATATCCTGTACGTAGTCGTGTTGGAGCATCAAAATTTATGTTTTTACAAGAGACACAAAAAATATTCTTTTTTTCCTAAAAACTTGTGTGCAAACATAGAATGCCTAGATATACGTGCAAAATTTTATTTCAAATTTTTTAACATTTTAAAATGCATTTTCATATGCACCTGTGAGCCTCCATCCAACTAAGGCAACGTTACTGGGGCCAGAATAAAACTAGTAGTATCTATTTTTATGAACGAAAAAAGTAGTGTGCTATGACCTTAAAATAACGCGCTATAACATGCTATTAGTGAGACATTTTTTTTTCGAAAAGGGGATAAAACCCCAGCCTCTGCATCGTGGTGATGCACACGGCCTTTATTAATAGTTGCAATAGTCTTACAAGATTAAGCGTAACACAATTCAGGTATCACTCATGATCAATACATAAATCGAACACGAGAAACTCGAAACTAGCAAACTAAGCAGCCTGTAGTCGACTAGTGTGACACCAGCCAGCCTGGGACAAGATAGCCTGAGCGACCGTCTGTAGATGGTTGCATCCAGTATCCATAAACGCCCGCTGGTCTTGAGGTAGTAGTAATGCCCATATTTGCACCCAGTGGGCCATCATATGGATAACCTGCATAATGTTGAAAGTAGTTGAATTGTTAAACACGATATTATTGCGACACCTCCATATTGACCAGCATAGAGCGGACACACCAATGCGTATTCGATCCTTTGCTTTTTTGTCTACACCATTTAACCAATTACCAAACATATTAGTAATGTTAGATGGAGGTGGGAGGTCAAACGCAAAAAACACCATCCGCCAAACTAATTGTGCAAACGGGCATGATATGAATAAGTGTTCAATAGATTCTTCAGCCCCACAAAAACAACACTTCGTACATCCCTTCCAATTCCTTTTCGCAAGATTATCTTTAGTTAGCAACACCTTATTATTAAGGAACCACATAAAAAATTTTATCTTTAGGGGGATTTTAAGCTTCCATAAATATTTCCGCAAGAAGGGGGTATGATCGTTCATCAAGTCTTCATACATAGATTTGACAGTAAAAAGTCCTGTGGTTGTTAGGTTCCAAACAAAGCTATCCGTTTGATCTTGAAGAGTAACATTCATGAGGCGTCGACATAAGTTCAACCAATCCATCCATTTATTCCCATGCAAACCCCGTCGAAATTGGATATTTAGAGGTACATGGGTTAACACATCGGCAACCAAGACATTTCTATGCTGCGCTATATGATATAGAGATGGATATTGTTGTGCCAACGTTTTATCCCCCAACCAAACATCCTCCCAAAATCTAACCGTTGAACCATCACCTACCTTAAAGTGTCCACGTGCAAAGAAATCATCTTTCACTTGCATTAGCCCCTTCCAGAAAGGAGAATCTGATGGTTTAACTTGAACTTGAGAGAGTGTTTTTTGGGATAGATATTTATTATGTAATAGTTCCTGCCAAACTCCTTCTTCATTCAACAATTTAAACAGCCATTTACTTAGAAGGCATTTATTTTTTAATTCCAGTACCTCAATACCAAGACCACCTTGATCTTTTGGTCTACATATAATATTCCATTTTGTTAATCTATATTTTCGTTTTTCCTCATCCCCTTGCCAAAAAAATCTTGATCGATAGAAATCGAGTCTCTTTAGAACCCCTTTCGGAATTTGAAGGAAAGACAACATAAACATTGGTAAGCTTGTCAACACAGAATTGATTAACACAAGTCTATCTCCATAAGATAGGAGCTTGCCTTTCCAGCATCCCAATTTGCCCTCAAATCGAGTTTCTACCGGATACCAATCTGAATTTCGAAGTGTTTTGTAATGAATTGGAACTCCTAAATATTTAAAAGGTAAAGAGCCCATTTCACATCCAAAAATATGTTTATATTGATGTTCCTCTTCCTTGGCTTTTCCGAAGCAAAATAATTCACTCTTATGAAAATTTATTTTCAAACCCGATAATTGTTCAAATATGCAAAGAATAAGTTTCATATTTAGCGCCTTCTGTACGTCATGCTCCATAAACAAAATCGTATCGTCCGCATACTGTAGTATGGAAATACCCCCATCAACAAGGTGAGGAATTAGGCCTCCTACTTGGCCATCTGCCTTAGCCCGCTCAATCAAAATAGCCAACATATCTACAACAATATTGAAAAGAATAGGTGATAAAGGATCACCCTGTCTCAATCCCTTTCTTGTTTGAAAATAATGTCCGATATCATCATTGACCTTGACCGCGACGCTACCATCTTGGACAAAATCTTTGATGAACCGACACAATTCTGGCGCAAAACCTTTCATTCTCAATGTTTGTTGTAAAAATGACCATTTGACCTTGTCATAGGCTTTCTCAAAATCTATCTTAAATAAAACCCCATCCATTTTCTTAGTATGCATTTCGTGAATAGTTTCATGCAAGATAACCACTCCTTCCAAAATGTGTCTACCTGGCATAAACGCCGTTTGCGTAGGTCTTATTACTTTGGACGCGATCCCCGTCACACGATTAGTACCAACTTTAGTAAAAACCTTGAAACTTACATTAAGCAAACAGATAGGCCTATATTGTTGGATCTGAACTGCATTTTCCTTTTTCGGTAGCAACGTAATGATGCCATAATTTAGTTTAAATAGAGACAATTCCCCATTATGCAACTGACTAAAAAGCGCCATTAGATCTTCTTTAATTACTTTCCAAAATTTTTGATAGAACTCAGCAGGGAACCCATCCGGGCCAGGAGCCTTATTATGCTCCATTTGAGAAATAGCTTCATGCACCTCCTTTTCAGTAAAAGGAGAAGTAAGAAGATTATTTTCCACCAAATTGAGCTTAGGTATATCCTGATTGTTGTCTTCAATTAGATCAACATTGGATGGAATTGGTTCCCCGAAAAGTTTTTTATAAAATTCCAAAATATATACTTTTAGATTTTCATCCCAAATAATAGTTCCTTCATCTTGTTCAAGTTGGTAGATTTTCTTTTTCCTTTTTTTACCATTTGCAATCAAGTGGAAATATTTAGTATTACTCCCCCCTTGTTGTATATGTTTGACTTTGGCCCTCTGAGCCCACTTTGTCTCTTCATCTCTCCTTAACTTAGTAATTTTTTCATTTGCATTTTTCAAAGTATCTCTTTCGGCTTGGGATAGGGGAATGGTTTCAGCCTTTAAATCCAACCTGTCTATAACAGCAATTAATCTTTCTTTCTCTTTTCTATAATTTCCACTCATACTTTTAGCCCAACCTTTAAGGAAACGCCTCAAATGTCTAATCTTATTTTGCCATCGCTCAATAGGATTACGATCAGAATTAATGGACTTCCATTCCTTTTCTACCATTTCGTAGAAACCTTCTTGTCTGAACCAAAAAAGCTCAAAAGAGAATCTCGACTGATTCCCATTATGTGCTTTAATTCCAGAATCAATAAGGAGAGGTGTATGGTCAGAACCAGACCCTGTCCTAGATAAAGCTCTTACTGATATTAGTGAGACATTGTACATTGATTAATTTAGCGTGGGTTTTCAGATATGCTATAACGCGCTATTACCATCAAAATAGTGCGCTATTTTTTCCATAGTATTTATACAGATATCAGCATGGTGGAATATTACTAGAGAACAAACCGTAAACTTTATCGTTACTGCGCAAGTTTGGGTAATGCTTTTCTATAAAGCACACAGTTTATTAAATCGTGTGTGACGAGGCCTTCAATCACAAACGTTTTGTTTCAAGAAATCGTTTGCAATGTGAAGGGCTATCACAAACGTTATTTTATGGCCTAGCGTCCGCGTCTTTGCTGATCGCAAACGACGTGTATTGTTTCGTCGTATGTCTTTATTTTTTTGCACACATTTTTTGTTTAAACTGACAGTATGGAGATTGCTTATATAGCATATGTTTTTACCCGCAGAACCATGATACAAGTAGATTTATGCCCAGATGTACCACATAATAGTATGATATGAATTATATTTGATTGCATAGTTCATCCACCACATATAGCATGTATTTGGGCTATCTTTTTCAAATATTACCATCTTTTGTTAATTTTCACAAATAATACCTGGATCTAGGAATTTTAAAAAATGTGTCGACCTTGGCCACTGTGACGCCGGCTGACACCTGTAGCCATGGCCACGCCGCACAGGCCATGTATTCCGCGCATGCGCCGACCGGTCGCTTTGTCTATCCCACCTATCCATGGATAGGCCAATCGGCCATGAGAAGACGCCTTTCGGCCACGTCAACACCCAAAGGGCTTTTGGCCACGAATCCCCTCCCTGGCGATCGATCGCTCGAGCAATCACATTTCGTTGCGCGGAAGCGCTCGCGGAGCGAGTCAATTCCATTTTTATCACGTAGTATTTAATTGTGTTCACATGCGTCTACGTGTTCACACTAACAACTTGTATTAGTACTTTGCAAGTTAAATGCAGCCAAGAGCGTTCACACTGCATGCATGCAAATGCATAGAGCATCTCATGGATTTGCATTTAATGAGCCAACTTTTCAGCACGCTTTCATAAGTTGTTGCATGTATACACATAACATCTCACTCTTTTTTTTCAGCACGAGGCATGCTCTTAATTCTCTTTTTGCAATTCCCTTTTGGGTTTTATTTTCGTACGGTAATTCATGTTTAAGGGAGTCCTTTTACAATTCCCTTTTTCGGGCCAGTGGTTTTTAAGGGGGAAAATAACGGGTGGGAAGATCCACTTGCAACTCAAATGAACTACCACTTGCTACTCAAATTAAGTACTATTTTAAGTTGTAAGCTAACAAAAATTGCTAAAATATTCTAAATAAAATTTACTTTTTAGGGTTGCTAGGTATTTATATTTACCATTGATAAATAACGGGGCACCGGGTTGATAACTTGTAAACAAAAAAAAGTAGCTACATATTTTAAATTAAATTAAATTTTTAGGGTTGATATTTATTTATATTTACCATTGATAATTAGCGGGTCACCGGGTTGATAGCTTGTAAACTAAAAGAGAGTCGCTAAAATACTCTAAATGAAATACTTTTTAGGTTATTATTTATTTATATTTACCGTTGATAAATACGAGGCACCAGGTTGATAGCTTGTAAAATAATAAAATATTCGCTCAAATATTCTAAATGAAATACTTTTTAGGGTTGGTAGTTATTTATAATTACTATTTGTAAATTACGGGGCACCGGGTTGATAACTTGTAAACTAAAAAGAGTCGCCAAAATATTCGAAATGAAGTTAGATTTTTAGGGTTGGTAGTTATTTATATTTACTGTTGATAAATAACAGGACACCGGGTTGATAGCTTCTAAACTAAATTTTTTTTGCTAAAATGTTTAAAATAAAATTAACTTTGGGGTTGATAATTTTATACATTTTACCGTGGATCACTCGAGTACGGAGGGTTGATTATTCAAATAGAGAGGGTTGATAACTTTTAGGCCGAAAAAAAGTTTTTCGAAACATATCAACATTGGTGCTAGTTTTGAAGATCTCGTCGAGACGGATTTATTGGTGAAATCGAATCTTAATTTGGAGTTGTCGTTTGAAAGTTAAAACATTTTGAATTTTCAAATTTAGAAAAGATTCCGCTAACATCAGCAAATTCGTCTATTTGTGCATGCATGCAGAACTTTTTCTCAATAGCATGCACCAGGTTGATAATTTTATACATTTACCGTTGATTACTTAAATACGGATGGTTGATTATTCAAATAGAAAGGATTGATAACTTTTAGCCAAAAAAAAAAGGTTTGTCGAAACATATTAACATGTGTGCTAGTTTTGAAGATCTCGTCGAGACGGATTTATTGGTGAAAGCGAATTTTAATTTGAAGTTATCGTTTGAAAGTTAAAACGTTTCGTCTATTTGTGCATGCATGTAAAACTTTTCCTTAATAGCCTGCACCAGGTTGATAATTTTATACATTTATCGTTGATCACTCAAGTACGGAGGGTTGATTATTCAAATTGAAAGGGTTGATAACTTTTAGCCAAAAAAAAAGTTTGTCGAAACATATTAACGTGGGTGCTAGTTTTAAGATCTTGGCGAGACAAATTTATTAGTGAAAGCGGATCTTAATTTGGAGTTGACGTTTGAAAGTTAAAACGTTTTAAATTTTCAAATTTGGAAAAGATTCCGCTGACATCAGCGAATCTGTCATCTAGCGCTTGCATGCAGAATTTTCCCTATATTATAAATTTGGTCAGAATTTTTTGCCAAAAAATGAAATTTTGCTATAAATAGTAATTTCAAATGTTACTAGAAATAGAAATTTCTGGTCCGGATCTGACCACCCGAGCGGTCGACCGCCAGCTAGGGGAGCCCTTTTGGCCAGACCCAAGCTGAAAGGCTCCAGGACCGGAAAAAAATCGCGTCACCCCACGTCTCCTTTCTCCTCTCTCCTCTCTCCTTCGCTCTCTCTCTCTCTGTTTCAAAAACTGCTCCCTGTTGTGTTGATTTTGAGATGATTTTCCACCAAAATTTCATCCTAGAGCTAGTAAGGAGCAAGGGGAACCCCGATTTGCTGATGGGTTAGCCGGTAGGGGCGATTTTGTGGTGCTCTTTTGGAACAATGGTGGTGCGTGCTGCTCTTTGGTGATGAGTATGGTGAGCTACGCAGTGGTACTGCTGCTGGTGGTGCTCATTTGGTGTGGTTCAAGGTTGGTGGATGGAGGTGCTTTGCACGCTTCTAGGGTCAATCCTAATCCCTCAATAATTATAGAATACACGGGTATGGCTAGTTAGTCGTGTGAAATTATTTTCGGTGGATTAGTTAGATTTTGTTGTTATCAATAGATTGTGCGCTATTATTTATTTAGGTGGTCCGGTAGTAACATTTTTATTTCAGCGGTGTCTTTTGGACGGCATTATGTCATCCTACAAAGTATTTGACAGGTGTAATTTCTTTTACGCCAGCACAACAATGTCTGCGTTAGTGAAATTTGTTGTTCGCCGTGGTTCTGGAACAACTCAGATGTGAGCTGATCTTAGTGAGTTTCAGGTTTTGGAGTTGGAATTGACAGCCTCTAGAACATGGACCGTTAGTTAGTTGAAGGACTGGTTGGCAGTAAGTTTCGGGCTCAATCCTGAAACATACACTATGGATGTGCATATATTGTGGACCAAGTTAAGATCAAACATTTTCTGGCATTTGAGGCCGATAGATCAAATGTGGTGCTCGGCTGTAGTCTTGGGGACGGCCGGTACGCGCGACGCGATAGTCGCCACTTGGGACAGATGTTCAAGAAGGGCGTGACAGGTGTGGCGAGACTAACGACAAAGGCTACGGCCGGAGAGAGTTGTTTCTACGCAGCCTTTGTGAGAGCTATCGCCGTCGATGCGGGGCAGTGGCAGATGACATTCACGGGGTGGAGAGAAACCGCGGCTTGCAGGGAGGAGGGGCTGAGCGGGCTAAAATGGTGTTGTGTCGCTGCCAGGACGTCCCTATCAGGATTTTTCCGCGTGCCGCGTGTTGCCGGCGCCCCTCATTCGACCCCACGCTACGGGACTGGCACGGGATGCTAGTCCAGTTATCGGGCCGTAGTTCACGCCGACAGAGATTGAAGACGCCCGTGGGAGCCGCTTTTGGCCCAGACCCTCCAAAGACCGTTTGGGGAGCCTTTGGAGGGGGCACCAGTGGGGATCCTCTTACTAATGTTATGGTACTACTCTTGTGCCGGAGAAACTTGCAGTTAATTTTTAGATAGTTGATTTTTAGATGTAACGATGATATGAGAGATCTCGTGACAATATCCCAAATTGTCCCCGTGGCATAGAGCTCTAATTCCCAAATGGAAGATTCACCACTTGGTGTCATGCAACGGTCGGCTGAAACCTTCACAAAGCAACTATGATATATACTTTAGAATCCTATCCATTACTGTGACATCCAACGAAGGCGACATTGCTGGTGACAAAAGAAAAACAGTAGTAACTGTGCTATAAACTTCCGAGGTCAGCATGGTGGAAACCTGGTGCTGCATGACACTATTAACTAGCATAATGGAAAACAGGCTTCTCAAGTCGTTGGTAAACAATGCTATATAAACTGATTTATCCAAAGAGTACGTATCAGAGTCTGCACAATTATCCACTGGCTTTTATTCAAAGGTCTTTGTGCTTGAGATGAAAAGTATGTAAGTGATTACAAACACAATCAGTAGTTAAACATCAGTAGATCACTACATGATTAGCTACTGGTACCAGTTAAATTATACTCCATTATAAGATCGGTCTATCAAGAATCTCAACAACTCAGGTCAAGGACCAACATTCAGACGAGCTTGCAAGAGAATCTAGTACGTGCCAATCTAGTAAGGCACATATAATTAATCGAGCAAACACTGTGATAACTATGGTGTGGTGTTCCGCACAAACACACAATCATATATGTAGCTATAGTACGGTGGTATGAGGGACCTCCACCACAAGACCTCAAATTTGCGTGGCATGGCGCTAGAGCTCCTGGATAGAAGATCCACCATTGTTATCCTTGGAACCTCACCTCCGGCTGCAGGACCTTTTTGGTAACTAGCATGTAGCAGAAATAACTTACGATCCTCGGAACCTTGACGTGTTCCAGCAATGCTCCAGACATACCGGGACATATGATCCTCAAGATATTCACCGAACATCAAGGTATTCTTCTGCGTGTTCTCCCTGAGATGTCTGAGAACCCTGCACCCGAACTGAGCACTGAGATTTTCTCTCAGTAGGGCGGCAACAACATAGGCGGACATAAAAGATCCGTGTATCCCTAGGGCTATCTCCATGGCTATGGATGTTAACTTTGGATGGTCATCCGGATCCGTGCTACCAAACACAAGCATCTTGAAGAAATACCAGTACGCATCTTTAGACAAAAGGTTCAGCTTGATGGCTTCCCTTGTTCCAACACTAACGATCTTCTCTGAACGGCTAGTGATTATAATTTTGCTCCCATGTGCCATAAATCTTTCAGAAGTGTGCATCAGCCTCTTCCATGCCCCTTGGTCCACGTCCCCTAAGATCTCAATGACAACCAACGACCTTTTTTCACCCGAGGAAATATTTTGATGCTTGATCACACAATGATCTCTAAAAGTCGTCACTGTTTCATATGTAAGGTCATTTCCGCTGTAGAGCAAGATCAAGGAGAAATGATTGCGCACACGCTCATCCCAACAAACATGTTCCACAAGAGTGCTCTTCCCAATAAATGCAGGACCGATGATTGGAAGGACACCCAAATTTCCATCCCCTGGGGGCTCAACTTGTAGCAAGAAGCTGATAGCTTGTTCCCTCTCCATTTGACGCCCAAACATACACTTATCCAAAAACAAATACGCCCCATAAGGTTGCCGGTACATGCGAGGGTAGCTCATTACAAATATAGCAAACTCCTTCATATCAGCAACCATGCTTTCTAGTCCAAGAACAACCTGTTTCAACTCCTTGCTGCTGTCTCTACCAATTTGCATACTCTTAATTTGACTGTTGCTAGATAGGCAGCGAAAGCGCTTAGCCGGATTAAATTTGGATTGAGCAAACAAGGAGTGACTCACCTCATCGTCGTTGGTCTTATTATGTATGCACTTGAAGGAGTCGAGAAGGTAGTACCCTCTGAATATTTGCTTTAACATCATGCTAACCTGACGGATCATGCCTTGGTTTGTGACGCATCGCCCCTCAGCCTCCTGAACGACTGCAGATATCCTCAGAAGCAGTTGCTGCAGCCTCTGCAGATCCTCCTCGGTGGTTGTCTGCTTGTTGGCGCACTTCTCGACCACGATGGATACGGCTCTGCTGATAAGATCCCCAAGAACTGCAGAAATGAGCGCCTCCATTTGTAAAGAGCAAACGAAAGGAACAGCCGAAGAGCTCCCGTAGGATTTGGGGAATTTTTTTTGGATCAAAGCTTCCTAGGAAAACGAGGGTTCCTTCAAGGGGGGACAAAGGACGAGGATGAGAAGCGGCAGGGGGATTCGGAGGAATTAGTGGAAGATCTCAGAAGCAAGAGGAGATCGGCAAATCACCATTCTTTGACATGTCGCCAGTAGCCACATAGGACACCTGTCTTGGCCTTATCCTAGTTAGGTGTTTGGTGACACTGAACGATCAGCTGATATCATAAGACAGCTCCGCCAGTTGAACGGGCCAAATGGGGGTTCTCCTAGTCTTTGTTGACCACTTGACCTCCAATGGGAGTGACATATCGTGTGCCAGGTGAAAACTAGTTATTTCACTACTCCACTTCATAAATGGAAAATGATGTCTTGATTTTATTAAAATTTGCATGTACCTACAAGCTAAAACAAGTTTAGATACTTCATATTTTGATAAAGTTACGACATTCTTTTTTATGGACAGTGGAACGAGGAGTTTCAGCACCCACGACTAGATGCTCCTATTTTTAAAATAAATTTTAAATGCATTCTAAAAGTTTCAAAAATTCCGATAAAAATGCCGCATTAGATGTGCTCGCGAAGTGGTTTCACAAAAGAACATTACTGTTTGTATCGTGTGTAGAAATGACAAATCCGATGCTAAAAATAGCTCCTGTTGAGATATTTTTTTTTTTTTACACAGGACACAAAAATGTCGGTTTTTCACGAAAATTGGCATGCACACACATAAAGTATTGAGATGTATGCACACAATTTTTGTTCGAATTATTTTAATATTTCAAAATATTTTTTTGAGTGGGAGGAGCATATGCATCTGGGATCAAAAGTGTATTTTCGGTGGACAGTGGGAGTACTAAATATAAACTTGTTTGACTCTAGCTTGTAAATTTTACAGCAGCGATAGCAGAAAAATAATGAACATTAGACTGAGAGTGAATAGATAGAACATGGATGCATGTGAACCCACTTTTTCAAAAGTTCTGTTTGTGATGTAAAAACATGTTTTAAAAATCGATTCACAAAATGATTCCAAAGGTGATCTCAAACATGTGCCCTGGACATGAGTTTCGTGACGGAAAAACCTTTTATTTTGCCTCGGCAAAAAAGTGAAATTTTGCAGGGCTATATAGCAGTATATATGTGACGTATTTTGTCTTTTTTAGATTCTGAAATAAAAAAGTGGTTTCTCCGTGAAAACTTTCTACGCACACATGGAACATGCGTACGTATCCCGTTAATTTTATTTCAGAATTTTTTAACATTTAGAAAATGCATTTCCAACCTGGGTTCACGTGCATCCAAGTTCATATCGGACTTTTCCACATTAGACTATACTAACATATAAGCCAAATAAGAGTGTATACGCAGGAAATATGTCGAAAATAGAGGACCTGGTGTTTCTGCACCCGGGTGCATATGCACCATTTATTTGAAATGCATAATAAATATATTTAAAAATGTCAACAAATTAAAATAAAAACATCTCGTGTATATATTGACATGTTACATGCTCACAAAGTTTTCAACAAAAATCGTTATGGTTTATAAATTTTTAGTGCTAAAATAGTCTATTTCTCTAGCATTATTTGTCCTTTTTACACAGGGTACCAAAATTGTCGATTTTATGTGAAATTTTATGTGCACACATAAAACATGTCCCTCTACATGTGAATCTTTTTTCCTAAACTTATTACATTTTAAAATATGTTTTATACATACCGGGTGCATATGCACCCGGGTTCAATTTTGGTTTTCCTGAAAATAGAAGACCATAAACTAAAAGAAGGACTTCTTTAGAACACCATTAATGCCTTGCCCAGATAGAAACTTTCGAGATAAACTTCTAAAAGTATAGAAGGTCAAATGTTGACCAACCGAGAAATAATCTCTATCTACCAACAGACATGTTATTAAATTTGCACTTGATAAAGTATCCAAAAATAACATGCACTTTTCACTATAGATTTGAAATATACATCAAAGCTTCACCTCGCCTCTAGGGATGGCACCCGCAGGGTTGGGTATGGGTAGAGCCATCCAATATTCGTACTTATCTCTTTCAATCTGACCCATCATCCAACAAGGTATATGTGTATCGCGGGTAAAAATACCCACGCTGATAATACATCAAATTGATCAAAAATATATAACAGGGGGTAAAGCGATCCTAAATGGGGGTCTAATCCTCACTAACCTACCAATGATTGAGAGATCGGTAAACATGAGATTCAACCTAGCAACATGAAAGCATGATTAGGGAGGAAATTAAGTAGTTTAGAATATTACGACGGTCCACTTTGTTAAATTTATATGGGTACATGGGTACGCGGGTATGGGTTCTACGATCCCATACCCGTACCCACTCTACTCGATGGGTATGATATTTTTCTATTTACAAACCCATGAATAATATTTTTCTTCCATATCCATACTTCTATTAGGTTTTTACCTGGCGGGTACATGGATCATGGGTACTCATTGTTGTCCCTACTGCTCACCTCCTTCTCATGTATGAAGCACCTTTTACCTTTACGGCTAATTCCCAAAGTTTATCTGTTTAGTCAAAGTAGCAAAATTATGGGCTATTCAATAATAACAGTTTGGAAACTGAATTTGCCAACATTTGGCAAGAGATGGAAGACGCACATTGTAACTCGATTCAACAAACAAAAAAAATACATAAGAACATGAGGTGGCGTTTTGCTCATATGTGCATATGCTCTTATTATATAAAACTAGTGGCTGGGGCGCCCCATGGGGCGCCTCCTCGCCGGTCAAGGGCGATCCAATTCTGTTCTGTGTTTTTTTCGTTTTGTTTTATCGCATGCTCATCGCCAACCATTATGTCTGGGCCTTATCTTTGTTTCTCATGAGGCAATTTATTTCACGTGTGTGCTATTCATGAGGTCTCACGGGAGAACGCCAAGTTTGCTTTCAATATCCTGAAGTAGGACAATCGTTTTACAACAACGGCAGCTGCTACAACCTACAGATTTATTTTACAAACAAGGCTGGAATTTAGCTTGAATTAATTAACACACAGCTGATGCGATTTTGTACAGGAAGGTCAGCAATTGGGACTGAATAATCAGGGAATCCTGAACGGGAGGTTGAATGCATCACCAGGGGAGGTGCATCGTCTAGATTTCCACTCCACAAAATTGACATGTATGGGAAGCGATCTTTGGCTGTAATCCGGTTGAAGAGCTCAGTGCGTGAAATACAGATATAAGTCAAACAGAAAGAAATTGAAAAGAAACAGGTCTAACATATCTGCAAGGGTCAAGGTAGTCAAACGGAAAGAAATTGAAAAGAAACAGATCTAACATATCTACAAGGGTCAAGGTACCTTTCATGAGACTGAAGTGTGGGCACCCTTCCTGAGAAGCCCGCCATGAGTATATGGGTTGTCAGCGGCCTGAACATCCAGAGCTGTAGGCATCGAAGCTACGTAGTCCCTGTAGGCCCGTGTCATTGAGTTCACAAAAAGATACATGTAAATCATTTAAGCTTGCAGTGTTAAATAGATCAATGGAACCAGATAAGAGCATGCAAGATATTAGGGAAATAAAGGTATACAACAACGCCAATTAGAATAAGTCATGCATACAGAGAGGATATCAGTGAAGTTCAAATGCTGCAATGTATCTCTCTTAAAGCGACACCCTACTACTGGCTCAGTTTATCCAACTAATTGGCTGAACCATTGGCCTGCATATCATCAATTCATTCACACTTAGAAAATAATAGGGATTACAATTTATGCACCTCTTGAGAAGTAACAACACGATGAGTATTCAATGAAGCACACAACATATACAACTACGTAGGATAATTGTTTTAAATCATTTGTGTTTATAGGCAGTTAAAGTATATTGAACTCACAACAAAGATAAAGCTACCGATGAAATATTCAATTTACAAACCTAGTTAGTATTTATGGTGGTAGCTACACATGCATTTACAGGTGTTCGGTTTTGTTCCGTGATCTCTCCCATCGTTGATGTCAGCTAGTATTTATGGGCGATGTGCTTCGTTTGTGTCAACAAAATCTAGACATGTACGTTTTCTTATAAAAAAAATGTGTTGTTCCTATCAACAAAAATCTAGCCATGCATGCCACATCAAGCACGCGGCCGCCTTCGCTCCTGGCCTCACCATATCTACCCCCACTACCAACATAGTTGTATAGGAAATAGTCAGCTACACACCCAACTAGCTAAGCACCATCATCCATCCATTGAATCAGCCCTACAGGACATTTCCACCAATTATCTAAAGGTAATGCTTTTAGACCACATTTTTTCTCTTTCCTCGGCTGACCCAAACACACACTACCTGGGCTTCGTCGTTCAACAATCCATTAGTTTTATTACATTACTGATCGAGTGTTTCATTGTTAGTTCTTGTGGGCATTGTAGCCAAGTCCTCACATCTCAAACCTTGCCCAGGCTCCACAAATGACCTGGCTCCGCTACTGAATATAGGATATTTGTTTTCAATCATTTGTGTTTCTATTCAATCAAGTTCACAACAAGGATAAAGTTACCGATGAAAGATTCTCACCAATCCTCAAGTAATGGTGCGGTGCTGAAAGGCAAGATGTCTAGCTAATGCACATTGAAAGTGAGAAGTATGCGATACCTTATAGCTAGCATTATGCAAATGTAAGATAACACTTGGGGTAAAGATAAACCATGCTGCAGCAAGCACAAAACAGACTGCTGACTAAAATAGAATCAAGAAGGATTACTAAAATACCATACACCATGCTAATAAATAATACATGTAAGAAGAATAGCAAGTTTGTGAGATTACCTTTCAAGCTCCTAAGGTATATAGTTTTCAGCACCATTCTTTTTCTAAAAGAAGTATGAAGATTAATTGTTGGAACTAAGGATTGAACCACCATTATCCAGATCAGAAACAACACCCTGGAAGGAACAATATACACAACATGTCTCGAAATTGACAATTTATCAACAAAGATGTAGGACTGAATATGTAGCTGTCTATTCTGCAACATGAAAAGCACATCATCAAACCATACATATCGGCTGACCAAAACATTATCCTATAGGGGATAAGGAGATACCATCAATTGTCTCAACAAGTATGCAAACAATGAAGGTGTCCCTGAGCATGTAATGCTTCAATCCCTCTATGATTCAGTTCAAAAGGAACAATACTGATCAGAGAACTAACACCCCTGCAGCAAGTAAGGCAACATTGGTAGTTTCGTTCCAATGTCAAATATTCTAAGTTTCTAACCAAGTCTTACTGCAAATTACACAAAGAACTAAAAGAATTGGAGGAGTTACATTAGTTTGAAGAACTCTCTTAAGCTGCTAGGTCACTCTAAATTTGCTCAATCTACGCTCGAAAAAGTAAAATGCATAAAAATTTGCCTATTAGTATTGTTTTACAACAGATTCACTGACCTGCTCCTATTTTAATTTGATCAAACAGCTGGTATATCATTTTCACCAAACTTCCTCGGAAGATTGACCTCGCCATCCTGGACCCACTGAGACAGCATGCTTCATAAGAGCTTCCCCACATGGCAAGGAGCCACCGCAAATCAATATAGGACATTGACACATCAACAAGTGGATGTTATTTCGAATGTAAATAGTTCCTGCGGATAGGATTTAATAATAAAAACATAGTTGTTGATCTGTAACTAACCCTGAGGAATCCATTTCATATGCTTTATTACTTACAGTATAAGTAGAAACATACAATATATGCTACAGTTGTGCACAACAGCATATATCATGTCTGACAATACATTAAAAGAAGGAGATAAAATTCAGAAAAGATAAACCATTAACTAATAAAAAGTGGAGATCCTAATCCATATGAACCATGCTTCTTCATCACAATCATGCAAGAAATGATTGGCACAACGTACCTATCTGACATACTAAAAGCCCGCAAGAGCAAGGCTGTACAATCAAGTAGATTTATAAAATTTAAACACTTCCGAGCTTGATTGAGGATTGATCCTTGTTAGCCTTGATAAATCCAGCACTAAATTATCTGTAAAGAAAATTAAAATATGGCAGACCTTTAGACTTTAGAGGAAGGCACTAACAAGCAGTATAATCCATACACACTTTCAGCAAGAACGCAACAATCCGTTACAGGAGTATAGTACAAGGATGCAATAAGTTTCATTTGAGAAAATACAAACATCAATAACATGTCTACAATTACTGCAGGGAACAGACATGAAGAGTACTGCAGGCTTGCAACATTCAATTCCCCGTCTGATTAAATTGAAGATTCCCTCGGGAAAACTGTGCAAGATAATTCCCGCATCTCAAAATATGCACAAATGCATTGATCGGTAATGGGTATATATTCCTTACGTGGTTCCCTGGGAGGTGGTGGAGCGTGATGGATAGTGACCCAAAGGGGGCAGGAGCATGTTAATCTCGGCCTGGAAGATGAAGATCCCGAGAGCCACCAGGCAGTTGGTCCTGAGTGACGGCCATTCCGCCACCGGTGATCCGACATACTCGAAGTCGGGCGGCCACATCTTCTAGGGAGGCACCGTACATCCTGCCAGCAGGCCACCATCTTCTCCTCGAAGTCGCAAACCCTAGGTCGCACTTCTCCGCAAATCTGCACAAATTGAAATCAAGAACCGTGACCGGTGCGTATGAACAAAAGGGAGAAGGGACCTGCACGGGATGCAAGATCCATGGCAGAAAAAAGGGGGAGGACTCCGTACCAAAAGAGAAACTCGGGACAGGAATGACGCCATTGTGCTGCTACATCCATGGAGCCAAGGCGCCGTCGGCGACTCCCTGGCTGAGCGGCATTGCACAGCCACATCTGTCCACTAGAAGAAAGCGAGAGACGTGAGAGGGGAGGGACGACGCCAATTTTTCCCTCTTGCATAGGCGCGGGCGGCCGCTGCCACGTCCTCTGTGCCTCCAGCCACCATCGCCTAGATACAAGTCGAGCGGAGGCGAGGCGAGGGCCGGAGGCGCATGTGAGGAGAGGAAGGGGACGAGCCCTGCCGCCGGCTGCCTCTCGCCCATGTCGACCTACGCCCGGTGGCTCGAGGTCGCTGCTGTTGGTACTGAGCCGAGCCAGGGGCGTGGGGCTCCAGAACTCATATGTCTGCAGTACAAATGCAGTACAAACAGATGCGGTACAAATGAAACGAGAAGTAGTACATCAGCGACCAGGCGGTGCGCGCCACTAGTCCTATCGTGGATAGGCTGAGAGGTCGCCCCGCTACCACGCACTTACTTGTTCTCAATTATTACAAATAAATTTAAAAATGTCAAAAATTCAGAAATAAAATTTTGGTGTACATCCTAACATTCTTTGTTAGTACACACGTTTTCGTGGGAAAACAATATTTTATGTGACATGTACAGAAAAGACAAAAAAAATTCATGTACCTAGTCGTGTTGAAGCATCAAATTTGTAAAACTTACACGAGACACATAAAATATTCTTTTTCCTGAAAACTTGTGTACCAACATAGAATTTCTAGATATACATACCAAAATTAATTTTAGAATTTTTTGGCACTTTAAAATTTATTTTCAAACAACGAGTTCATATGCACCTGTGAGCTGAGTTCGATTTCCCATAAGAACATGCCTACTACCTTCTTTGATGACTTAGAGTAGCTGCAACGGCCCGACGCAAACCGGACACACGTTTTGGTCAGTTTGGGGCAGGCCGCGGACACGAAAATAGATGCCCGACCTCGTTTAACCTTTTGGGTCGGGGATAGCCCTAGTGCCCCGATGCATTCCGGGGCAATGAATGAGGGTGTTTTGAAACAAGCTTGAGGAAGAAGAAGATCGAAATAGTTCATGACGAAGAAGCTCACATTTTATTCATGGAACATGTAAAAAAACAGATAGGATCAGAAGGCTCATCCTCCTAGGCTTCATCGTCGGGCGCCCATGCCGGCCGCAGTTCGTATGCTTTGTCGTCGGAGTTGAGGTTGATGATGCTGCCAGTTGTGGCCTCCTGTATGAATGCTCATTGGCGGGCATTGTCGATGACCTTCTTCACTGTGCGGATGGGCCTTGACCAGAACGCGATCCGCTCGTCCTCGTCCTTCGCCGGCGGCGGGTGCTCGCGTTCAAAGTGTTTCAACGTGGCCTCACGTTCCTTGCAAAAACTGGGCAGACCAGTAGGCAATACCAGCATAGTACTACGAGTCGAACCACATTGCCTCCTTCTGTCGTCTCTGGAAGACCTTGTAGCTGAATTCCTTGCCTTCAGACAGCGGAAGCATGGGGACCCGCTCAGGTTGATGCCAAAGCCCTTCGGCACCGTCGTGTTGGACGGTGATACGTCTCCAACGTATCGATAATTTCTTATGTTCCATGCTACATTATTGATGATATCTACATGTTTTATGCACACTTTATGTCATATTCGTGCATTTTCTGGAACTAACCTATTAACAAGATGCCGAAGTGCCAGTTCCTGTTTTCTGCTGTTTTTAGTTTCAGAAATCCTAGTAACAAAATATTCTCGGAATTGGACGAAATCATCGCCCAGGTTCCTATTTTTCCCGGAAGCTTCCAGATCACCGAAGGGGAGAGATGGGTCGGGGGGCCCCACACCACACTTGGCGCGGGCCAGGGCCTGGCCGCGCCACCTGGTGGTGAGGGCACCCTGGTGCCCCTCCGAGGCTCCCCTTTCGCCTATTTAAAGGTCCTGACCTAAAAACCCTTACGGAGGAAGCCACGATACGCGAAACCTTCCAGAGCCGCCGCCATCGCGAAGCCAAGATCGGGGGACAGGAGTCTCTGTTCCGCACCCTGCCGGAGCGGGGAAGTGCCCGGAAGGCTTCTCCATCGACACCGCTGCCCATCTCCACCGCCATCTTCATCATGCTGCTGCTCATGAGGAGGGAGTAGTTCTCCATCGAGGCTCGGGGCTGTACCGGTAGCTATGTGGTTAATCTCTCTCCTATGTACTTCAATACAATGATCTCATGAGCTGCCTTACATGATTGAGATTCATATGAGTTTTGTATCACTATTCATCTATGTGCTACTCTAGTGATGTTATTAAAATACTCTATTCCTCCTCCATGTGTGTAAAGGTGACAGTGTGTGCACCGTGTGAGTACTTGGCGTAGGCTATGATTGTGATCTCTTGTAGATTATGAAGTTAACTATTGCTATGATGGTATTGGTGTGATCTATTCCTCCTACATAAGCGTGAAGGTGACAGTGTGCATGCTATGTTAGTACTTGGTTTAGTCGTATCGATCTTTCTTACACTCTAAGGTTACTTAAATATGAACATCTAATTGTGGAGCTTGTTAACTCCGGCATTGAGGGTTCGTGTAATCCTACGCAATGTGTTCATCATCCAACAAGAGAGTGTAGAGTATGCATTTATCTATTATTTATGTGATCAAAGTTGAGAGTGTCCACTAGTGAAAGTCTATTCCCTAGGCCTTGTTCCTAAATACTACTATCACTTATTCTTGTTTTGCGTTACTCTGCGTTACTACTGCATGTTTACTTTCCGCAATATTACTACCATCAACTGCACGCCAGCGAGCACTTTTCTGGCGCCGTACTACTGTTCATATTCATTCATACCACTTGTATTTCACTATCTCTTCGCCGAACTAGTTGACATAGGCATCCCAAATGGGTCTGCCATAGATAGTACCCGGGATTTACTGAAGGCCCATTATCCGAAGAATAAGAAGATTCGGGAGCCCAAGATGTATTAAGGAAAGCTAGAATTGTAATAGGAAGTATTGTTTGTAATCTGGCGGGTCGAGTTACAAACCGTCCCGGACTCTAACTTGTACAATACGAAACCCTCGGCTTCACCTCCTATATAAGGGGGAGTCGAGGGACAAAGAAAGTATCGAATCTACCGTCAACATAACCCTAGTTTTTCATAATCGCCGAGTACTTTTCGCCTAAACCTTCGAGATCTACTTGCCCTCTACTTCTAGCAAAACCCTAGTCTACAATCTGTAGGCATTGACAAGTTAATCCTTTGTCAATTGGCGCCGTCTGTGGGAATTAGAGGCTGCAAGGATCTGATCTCGATGGCACGTTCAAGATCTTCGACATCGTCAACGGCAAGCAACGCGATGGATCGAGGTAACAAGGGAAAAACCGATCTATTCAATTTTATTCCTCACCCGCCCTCCCGTATGGATGCATGTGCCTATCTGGAGGAGCCCATCGTTATGACGTTCGGAGAATTCCGATTTGGCGTCAACAAGGAAGGATCCTACCGTCTCGAAGTCCCGATCTCGCCGGAATTTTCAGCGGTCGACTCAACTTTTCGTCGAGTGACGAGGAATTTTCGTCGACATACTTCGTCGACAACAAGGCAAGCGGAAAGCTCGCCAAGATCTTCAGCAACACATCCTTCGAGTCGTCTGCGGACTCCTTTATAAGCAGCGACTCCGACAGCGTCGACCTTCAACTTCATCGACAAGTCTGCTGCCATCGGAAAGATCTTCACCACTCTATATGATGGTGTCACCAATCCCGACAAAAATCAATGCACAAAATATCATCAGATCTATGTGGTAGAAGGGGGGGCACATCAGACCCGCAAACATCAGGCTTTCGACGAATTGGGAAATCCATACATCGATCCCGATCTCAGACATGGTTTAGGCACCAAATATCCTGGATCTACAACTCGCGCAAGAGTACAGCTCCCGCAAGAAGCGTGGGATAGGGCTGCGAGAGCCATGGATGGTTCAGAACCTATGACCACCACTGCTATGCACAAGAACTTCAAGCATATCAATATAGACTTGCTCGAGTTAGCAGAGAATTAGAAAAACAAACAGCATCCCTAAATAGAAGGAAGGAAGCTTCTGCATCAGCGGACGCCGGGCAGATCTAAGTCGCCTTTCGGAAATACGGAGATAGTCACGAGCTCGGAGGAGAGCAATGTCTCGGCTGCAAAACATACGAAGCAGAAAGAGGAAACATAATCCAAAATCTCGACATGTCCTTTATGTCGATCGACGAAAGAGGAAATATTATCCCAAAAACGCCAGAGGCAGGTTACATGGCAACACAAGCATACATCTTGGCATCCAGACCACCTCCTGGGGACCCGAGAGAACCATTGTTCAATATGGCAATGGCTGGAGTAGGGTTATGGGAACAGCGTTTGCAACAACGCCTCCCGAAGAAAATCCCGGACAAAATAGTCCACGACCCACCGCAGCAGTTCAAGACCCACCAAGAGCAAGTGGAGCAAGAGATACAGCAGTCCAAGTAAGGGTGGACAGAGCGCGACAAGAAAGAAGGGAGCGTCAGCACTCGCCAGTGCCGACGAAGATATGTGTGGGCTCCCATGCTTTACGAGAAGAGTGCGAAAAACTCGAGTCCCAAAAGGGTTCAAGCTACCCGAGAATTTCAAGAAGTTCGACGGCCTACAAGATCCCGAGGATTGGCTCGTGGATTATCTCGAGATGGTAAAGCTAGTAGGAGGAACCAGAGCAACAGCTATGCAAAGTATCCAAGTTCACTTGAGTGCCGCAAGATCTTGGATAAAGAAACTCCCCTTGAACTCCATCGACAGCTGGGAAACCTTTGAGGACATCTTCGTGAAAAACTTCCGATCCACCGCAAGAAACCTGCGTCGTTGGAAGAATTACGGGCGTGTCGACAAAAACATGACGAGTCGATGAGAAAATATATACAGCGGTGGAATATTATTAAGAACTCGGCGGAAGACATATCTGACGAGAGAGCAATAGATGCGTTCGTGGCAGGAATCCGACGAGCAGACTTCGTCGAGGACTTGGGGAGAACTAATCCCAAGACAATCTCCGTTGATGGAAATCGCTAATAAGTGGGCAGATGGAGAAGACGCAATATACAACAAGCGACACAGGTCGCGAGAGGAAGATCGTGGTCGAAATTATCAAAATAGAAGGCGATTTTCTCGCCGGTTCTACAACAACGATGCTCCCGGCCACATATCGGCTGGTTTTCGGGAAATCTGGAGGAAATAGTCGAGATGATTATCAAAGGAGCAACGAGCAACAAGGCGACAATAGAGGCGATTTTCGCGGCAACAGACAAAATAGTGGACCAAGGATTCAAAGACCTTATGTGTCTCCTGAGGAAATGATGAACGGTCCGTGTCAAATGCACTTTTACCTCGACAACAATGGAAAGAGGCGGTCAGGACATCAGAAAGACTGCCGCAATTTTCAGGCAATGCTGCGAGCCGCGGGAATCGCAAACGCTCAAGCAAATAACAGAAATCCTCGGGAGCCAAGGAGCGAGATTCACCTCCCACCTCCTCCCGCAATTACCGAAGAAAATCGACACCAGCTTAGAACACCACATCCACCTCCATATGTTGACCCCAACTCTAACGGTGTGGTCTCGATGATTCGAAAGCTAGGCCGTCCAACAGGGCGCAGAAGGTAATATCTCGACAAGTATTCATGGCGAGAAGATGCCTCCACCAACGTCGAGTACCTAAATTGGTCGGGGCAAGATATCGGCTTCACAATCGCAGACCATCCGCAGCAAGTCCCTCGACCAGGACAATCGGCGCTCATCTTACCCGCCGTAATCGCTGGTTTCGATGTGTCGAGAGTGTTCATAGATGGCGGCAGTAGTTTAAACCTCATGTATGCAGATACATTGAGGAAGATGAACATATCCCTAGCAAATGAAACCAATGACACACGTTTCCACGGAATTACACCAGGAAGCCGAGTTACCCATTGGGCAAGATCAACCTCGACGTTCAGTTTGGAACCCGAGAAAAGGATAGAGAACCGGAGTTTGAAGTGGTGGATTTCCGTCGCAATATCACGCTTTGTTGGGGCGACCAGCGTAGAGTTCATGGCGGTGCCGCATTATACATATCGTGGAGGTTGCACGGGCCTAAGGGACCTATCACAATCAAAGGAAGCTTCGCATTATCCGATAAATGCGACAAAGATTTTCATCGACTGTCAGAAATTTTCGGGATGCAAGCGGAATATGCGGCACCTAGGTTCACTGATTATGATGTGCTGCCAGAGGTAGGAAGACCTTCTAAGGAGCCAACTTTCAATATAAATAAGGATTCAAAAGAGGTACAGATCCACCCGACAGATCCAAAGAAAACGACGTCCATTGCCGCAAACATGGATGTCGCATAGGAAAGCGCGCTCGTCGAGTTCCTCCGTGAGCACTGGAGAATCTTCGCATGGTGTCCAGCTGACATGCCAGGAGTACCCAGGGAACTTGCAGCACCACCTCAATTTGGATCCTCTCGCACGACCAGTAAAACAACCTTTGCGGCGTTTTTCGAGCCTAGCCGCAAAGCCATGTTATCGAAATAGATCGACTCAAAGATGCTGGGTTTATGAGAAATATCTACAGAAGCCACATGGGTAGCTAACCCAGTGATGGTGCCGAAGAAACACACAATAGTCCTTCGCATGTGCGTCGACTTCACGTGTCTCAATAAACATTGTCCCAAGGATCACTTTCCCTCCCAAGGATCGATCAAATCATCGACTCCACGGCAGGATGCGAACGTCTTTCCTTCTTGGACGCATATTCTGGTTATAACCAGATCAGACTAAAAGAAGAAGATGAAGCCAAGACAGCGTTCATCACACCTTATGGCGTGTTTTGTTACAAAACAATGCCCTTTGGTTTGAAAAATGCGGGAGCAACATATCAGCGGATGATGCAAAAATGCCTAGCAACACAGATCGGAAAAAATGTACAAGTTTACATCGATGATGTCGTAATAACATCCAAGAAAGGGTCGACTTTGATCGAAGACTTGAAGGAAACCTTCGACAACCTCGACAAGTTCTGCCTCAAGCTGAACCCGACAAAGTGCTCTTTTGGAGTTCCCGCAGGAGAACTTCTCGGGTTCTTAGTATCAATAGGGATTGAAGCTAATCCCGAAAAATACAGGCCATCGTTACTATGAGAAAGCCAACAAAGTTGAAAGAAATACAACGGTGACGAGGAGTCGCAGCTTTAAGCAGATTCGTCGCCGGCTAGGAGAAAAGGCGCTACCGTTCTATGCATTGATCAAGCAAGGGGAAAATTTCAATGGAACGAGGAAGCAGACAGAGCTTTCGAGAATCTCAAGCGAGCAATTTCGACACCGCCGATATTGGTGGCGCCAAAGAAAGAACCTCTCCTCTTGTACATCGCAGCTACACCTCGGGTGGTCAGCGGCCCTAGTAGTCGAAAGGGAAGAAGAAGGCAAGCTTCATGGAGTTCAAAGGCCAGTATATTTCATCGAAATCTGTCGCCGTCAAAACAGCGGTACCCGCAATATCAAAGCTAGCATATGGAGTATTCACGACAGCAAGAAAATTGCGACACTACTTTTCGGCGATAATAGTGGTCAATGAGGCTCCCTTATCAAATATCTTGAACAACCGGAAGCTACGGGTCGTGTCTCCCTTTGGGGAATAGAACTTTCCCTCGGGACATCACGTATGAAAAAGAAAAGCAATAAAGTCGCAGGTCTTACCAGATTTCATTGCAGAATGGATGGAGCTACAAAACACGGGACCCCAGATTTAACGAGAACTTGGACCATGAACTTGACGGGTCCAAGAGATTGGAAGGTCTTTGGAGCAGGCGTGATATTAGTCTCACCGAAGGCGACAAGTTGAAATATGTTCTGCGGATGACGTTCCCAAACGCATCTAACAATGAAGCAGAATATGAAGCTCTCATGGGATGAAGATGGCGAAAGCTTGCGGTGCAACCCGAAAATTTTCGGCGACTCACAGTTGGTAGCACAGCAAGTCATGAACCAATGCGATGCCGTCAACGAAAGCATGATAGCATACAAAGAGGTGTACAACGAGCTGGAGAAGTTATTCGATGGTTGTGAGGTAAACCACATCAGCAGGATGAGCAACGATGAAGCCGACGTTCTCAACATCGGGTCACAATGCCTCGCGATTCCTCTGGTGTGTTCGGGAAGAGATTAGCGAGAGATCAACAAAGCCAGCAAAAACGAAGGAGAAAAAGAGAAACCTTCGAGTATCGCCAAAGACACAAGAAGAAGAAGAAGAGCAAGAGCTAGTCATGATGGTGCAAATTCCATGGATGCAGGCTTACATATCATATATCCTAAGGAAAACTATACCCGACGATCCGAAAAGCGAATAATTAGGCGATCAAAAGCTTTCACTGTGTGGTAAAAGGGAGCTGTACAAACGCAGTATCTCGGGTGTGCTACAACGGTGTGTTACACCGAAGAAGGAAGGATCATCCTAAAGGACGTGCACGAAGGAATATGTGGGCACCACGCGAGTAGCAGAGCTATCGCGGCTAAGGTTTGAGCAGGATTTTATTGGCTAACAGCAATCGAGGATGCGAAGGAAATAGTGCGAACTTGCGATGCGTGCCAAAGATTTGCGGCAAGACCTCACTCACCAGCAGCGGAACTTATGCCAATCCCACTGTCTTGGCCCTTTGCTCAATGGGGTCTCGACATGGTGGGTAAATTACACAAAGCTTCGCCAGGAGGATATGAGTACTTGTTGGTGGCTGTCGACAAATTTACCAAGTGGATAGAGGCGAAGCCAATAAATTCACCAGATGCACATCCGCAATAAAGTTTGTGAAGAGCATTGTCTTTCGCTTTGGAGTACCTCACAGCATCGTCACAGATAACGGCAGTAACTTTACTTCCAAGGAGTTCAAAGCATATTGTGCGAAGTGGGCATTAAATTGAGTTTTGCGTCTGTTGCGCATCCTCGGACTAATGGACAAGTCGAAAAGGCCAATGGCATCATCTGCAATGGCATCAAGAAGCGCCTGCTAGGACCTTTGGAAAAAGCTAGGCATACTTGGCCGAGGAGCTACCAAGTGTCTTGTGGAGTATCCGAACAACGCCAAATACAGCGACGCAGAAACACCGTTCTTTTTGGTCCACGGAGCTGAAGCAGTCTTGCCGATAGAAATAGAACACGATTCTCCCCGAGTCGTAGAATATGACGAAGAAATCTCGAGAAAAGCTTTGGAGGATGATGTCGACGCACTCGATGAAGCTCGAGACGAGGTCCTGTCACGAGTCGCCAAATATCAACAGGACCTGAAAAATTACCACAGCCGACGATTGCGGCCAAGATCTTTCCAAGTGGGTGACCTGGTTTACGACTCAATCAAAAAGCCATGAAAAACTCGAGTCACCCTGGCTAGGACCATACATCGTCACGAAGTAATAGAAGGAGGAGCATACAGAATTAAAGACAAGAAGACGAGGGATCGGCAGGCAAACCCCCGGAACGTGGCACAGCTCAGGCGTTTCTACGCCTAGAAGTCGAAAATATAGTCTCCCTTTGTAAAGCTACAATGTACTGAAACGTCCGCGAGTTTTCAGACGCACTCTTTTCCTTTTCGGGGCAGAGTGGGGCCGGAGAAGGTTTTTAATGAGGCGGACTCGCGGTGCTGCAATATAATAAAGATAGTGGAATTATATATTTTCTTCTCGACAAGATCAGGGGTTCCTCCCCTACATGATACAATATATATATAAACACAGTGTCGACAAACGCAAAAGAAGCATCTTGCCTTGGTAAACATACCTCGCCAAAATAAAAGAGATAGACAAAATAGTGATCAACAAAAGACTCGGGGGCTTACACCCACAAAAATAGTATATGTATATTATCTTGCCTTGGGACAACCTCGCATTATAATAAACAAAAGACACTGCAATCAAAACGCCGGGGGGCTTGGCGATAAAAAAAAATACAATGACTTTACAATATAGCTCGTCTATACAGGATACAAAGTTCGGAATAAGTCTCAAGGATTTCCCAATATATTATCTATGGTTAAGCGCTCGTTATTTACAGCGCGAGTACTATGCTCAGCGTAGCTACCCTTCACGAAGAATTCGGAATCCATCCGAAGAAGTTCATCCATCATATCTTCAGCAACAGGAGTAACTATGTCATCATATTTGCCGAAGTTCCTCTTCCTCTTCGACATCTTCTCCAGGCACTTTGGGACAACTTGCCCTATGTCTAACTTCGGGTAGCAAATTTTTATCATGATCATCGCAAACCTCGCACCAGCAGCTAGTTGAGCTCGTACAAAGCCGTGGATGCGAGGAGCATCTCGAAATTTGTCCATCAATGCGGGAAGGGTCTCTGGCATCTTATTGCGAGGAAACATGGTACCATAAACCAGAGACAAAGTCCTTGTACAGAAGTCAAGATATTCGCGAACCTGAAGTGCACGATCTTGAAATCTCACGATTTGGCGGGTCCGCTCAGGTGTACCCCAAAAAGTCGACCCATGTTCACGTGCAAGCCGAAGAAGAACATTGGAACGAGCCTCGACACGTTCATCTTCGAGTTGTAGTATCCAAAAAAGCACCTATTGTTTCTTGAAACAATTCAGTGGGCAATAAGGAGGCAAGCGGCAAAGGAAAAGAAGAAGCAAGATAGATAATGAAACTTACCCGCCATATCCAAGCTAGCATCTGTTAGCAGCTGGAGCATAGAATTCTCTCGAGATGCGTGCGGCTTCACAACGTATCCCTCTCAGATATGGCATCCTGAGCTCGTTGAAGTGCAATTTTCTCCTTTTCAGAAGACTCTCGAGACTGCTCCATAAGTATAAGCGATGCTTCTTCACTGAAGTTGCACTCGAAGTTCTTTCAATTCTTCTATCAGATCCATACTCGAAGAATCATCAAGGTTAATAGGGACAGAAGATTTCTTCGAAAGGGACGAAGGTAAAACTTCGGGAGGATCAGGAGTTGGCGAATAATTGTCAAAAATCAACTGAAAAATAGAAAACGTCGACATCAATCATTGAGACAAAGTTCGACTTCCATTCATTCTTGTAGTATATACATATCTATTACAAAAGGAGGACCTCTACAAGACCTAATCATCGCCGGAGCGTTACAGCCAGTAGAAGGGAAGATAAACTAAAACAAAGCAAAAGAATATGAAACTAGACCTCCGGCCTTGATGAGCTGGGAGTCGAGGGTGGCTTGATCCCGAGATATGCCAAGATTTTCTTTGTGTTGGGTTTGGCTGCCTTAATCAGCGACCTCCACCTCGATTGCTCTATTTGATTGGTGTCGCCCACCTTCATCCAATCAATAGTTTGTCGGTGTCGGCAACCAGGGCAATACTTTGGCAACCTTCATGTTTTCTTGGCGCATTTTCAGTCCAAGGTCCTCTGCTGAATTAAAGCTCTTGGCGAGGTCAACGAAAGTTGCGGGTTCCTCTTTCTTCGGGAAAAATAAGGAAAAAGCCGCGACAACCCTGCTTTGGCCTGATCAATGCCTTCGCGTGCCTCGATCCATGAACCTCGAGAAATGACAGGGCGTCGAGAAGAGGATCATTGACGGGTTCTTCAAGTTGAAACTCTTGAGCTGTTCTAGCTGCCAAAAAAAAAAACTTATTGAGCAACAAACAAACACGAAAAGGAAATACAAAAAATGATAAGTGATACTTACCGACAAAGCGGCGACTCTGTGTCTTCAAGCGCTTAAGGATCGCCTCTTCGCGAGCAGATTGAGCGGTTATATGTTCACTCAGCGAAGTTTCGGCATCATGAAGTCTCTTCCGGAGATCTTCGACACCAATGGACTTGGCCTTATCGGCCTGCCGAGCACCAACGCATCGACTCAGCCTTTTTGCGAGCTGTTCACTTTGCTCTAGCTGTTGAGCAAGTGTGTTGGCACGCTCATTGGCTTTGCCAGTTTTTGGCAAGAGGAAAATATTAAAAACTTGACGACAAAGGAGCAAAAGGGCAGAAACAAAAAGAGTAAAGCATTACCTTCAGTTTTATTAGCATATTCACGGTACCCAACAAATTGGGCACCGATGCGGAGAAGATCCTTGATCATAGGCTGTTAAAAAAAAAAGAGAAGACAAAGAGAAAATGGGGGTATGAGAAAAGTATAATGATACATAGAGGAGAGCAGAGAAAATATAAACAATGACAAAAAAGTGGAGAGCTTACATCTTCCAGGAGAAGGTTCGAGGAGCTACTCAATTGAAGAGTAGGTTCCGCGATAATCTCCGTCCTTGCCCTTTTCGGTGAAGGGGCTCGGGGGCTTGTCGGAGGAGTCGCGGTGTCGACATTTTGTCGAGGAGGCGACGTTTCTTCCCCTTCGACTGGCGTTTCCGAGGCAACTAATGTATGTGACGTACTCGTTCGAGTAGCCACATCAACACTTGGTAACACTTCCTCATCATCACTACGAGTACAAGTCGACGGTATAAAGGCAAGATAGACAAAAAATTTAAAGGCAAAACAAAACAGGAAGATGGTACTTACGAACTGATAAGAGTTTCGAGGTATGGATCATAAGCTGACCCCGGCTGAGAAGGAACAGTTTTTCGGGCTTGGAGGTGCCGGAAGCTTGCGTCATCCCTTTTCCTTTTGTTCTTCGGGAACAGCGGGAGGAAGGGATTGCGTCGACTCTGGCTTCAGATTCAATTTCCTTTTCATGGGAAGCCGCAGATTTGTGAGAACCTGCGACATCACTTTCATGAAGAGAGGAACCTTGATTGTCTTCGGCAACGACAGCTTGTTCTTCGACTTCTCCATCCTCGGGAAGGGGAGGAAGAGAGACATAGTAGGATGGTTCTGCAAAAATAGCGACACAGGAAAAATAGCGAGATATCAATACAGTGAGATGCAGGAAACATTTGCAACAAAGGTAAAAATCGAGAAGACAGAAATACCTCAGGGAGAGGATTGGTGGAGCTGTATGGTAACACACGGAGGAAGGAACAGGATCTTTCTTGTTCAAACGAGAAATTCTTCGAATCAGCTTCTCCAAGTCCTTTGCGAAAGATCACTGGAGAGCCTATTGGCGTCGTTTACACCAGTATATGTCCAAAGGGGATTTTGCGAGCTGAAGAGGCTGCACCCTAATTCTAAGAAAATAGGGTGATTTGAACACAGATAGCTCTTCGCCTCGAGTATTTTGAAGGCGACGAATACGAGACATAAGTGCTTCTGTCGCCTTTTTCTCTTCTTCGGAAGCTTCAGCATCCCGGAGCGGCGGCGTTGAATTTTAGCATTTCCGTCGAAGGGACTATGTTGTGCTCCACAGAGTTAGCACTTTCTTCGTGAATGTAGAGCCACTTTTGCGCCACCCTTGGACAGAATCGGGAAATTTGACGTCGAAGTATTCAACATCGGTTCGGACAGAGATAACAACGCCGCCTATGTTATAAGTGGCGTTGCGAGAGCATTGCGACGAAGAAGGAAAATGCGTTTCAAAGAGCCCAATGGGGAGGGACTCCAAGGAAACATTCGCACAGCGTGATGAAAATGGAAATATGGAGGATAGAATTGGGGGTCAACTGGTGTAGTTGAATCCCATAAACAAAGAGAAGGCCGCGGAGGAAATCGTGAATAGGGGCAGAAAGGCCGCGGATGAGGTGATCAACGAAACTAACCCGATACTCCATTGGAGGGTTGGGGTAGCTTTCTTCGCTTGGAAAGCGGATGGCGTCATCTTTCTTCATCAGGCCAAGCTTCTTCATCAAGTTGAGGTCTTGGTTGGAGATTTTAGATCTCTCCCAGTCAAGATCTTCGGCGGCCATTGCGGATTCAGGTCGTGGCGCGTAAGTCGCGTGCGTGGTGGCATCAACGGCAATGGACAAAGCAATGCTTGAGCGTGCGGAAGATCAAACAGCGGCGCAAGGAAGTTTTGCAGAGGGGACAGATGTGCGGCGCAAGCGAAGGACTGGACCGAGGTTGAAGAAAGGTTTATATAGGGCTCGGGCGAAGGAGTGCACCGTTGGATGAAGAAATCGTGTGGTGAAAAAGGATCTCGTAGATACAAGGGTAAAAAGGTATTTTTACGGAGAAGAATGGAACAGGCGTTACCGTATGCGCCGAGCGGAGGACGTGTGTCCCCACTTGCACGACGTGTCAACGTGGTGGGAATAGTGGACCCACAAGGCAGAAAAAATCCTAATTATTGACAGAGATGAAGAGAATTGGACAAGGGAAATATGTCGACAAGAAAAATAAAAAGAGAATGGCGACAGGTAAAAATAATACTCTTGGAGCCTTTGATCAAATACAAGTTTTTGCCCAAATGCTCGGGGCTACTTTGGAAAAATAGAAAATTTCGAGTATGACAATATAGAAATGGCGAGAGCCTATGACCAAATCCAAGAATTTGTTCATAGCCTCGGGGGCTACTCCCATCGGGACGCTGGTGCACCCGATAAATATGAAAATATCGAAAGGATTATAAAAATAGCGGCAAAGGATATTAATCTGTGGAGCCTACACCCAAGCACAAGTTCTGGCTGTAGCCTCAGGGGCTACTCCCATCGGGAACGCTGTTCGCGTGCCCGATGAATTTTATCAAAATAAAACAGAAGTGAGTATATTTCGAGTTACAAAGATAACTCTACATATACTCCCATCGGAAGACAAAATAAGTCATCAAATATGACTCGATAAAATGTGCTATTCCAAAGGCGAAAAGCACTCGACAATATATTCTCAGAACGCCAAAGTTGCGATCAATTTCTGAATGCCGCAAATTTGCGAAGATAAGACCCCAGATCCGTTCTGCTGTGGCATCGCCAAAGACTGCGCTCTGCTACTTTTATCCGTATCAACGAGATACGAAGAAAAATCCTAACGGACGCGTTAGGTACCCGATAAATTTTGGGACTCGAGAGAATGGTAAGACCTTAAGCGGCACAGTCGAAGTTTACACCGTATCCGAGATCATGTCCAGGACGTGATCTTGAAGTAGGTTTTGCGGATTGCCACTAGAGCGGTTAACTAGTACCTGATCCGTCAGATGAACTAGCCCCAACTACCATTATCCCTGTACAATATAGAATTTTATGTGAAGAAGCATAAATAAGAGTTCTCGAAAAAATATAAACAGATGAGATTTCCCTTGACTCTACGATTCAAGCAAAATCTCGGGGCTACGACATAGGCATCCCAAATGGGTGCCATAGATAGTGGGATTCTGAAGGCCCATTATCCGAAGAATAAGAAGATTCGGGAGCCCAAGATGTATTAAGGAAAGCTAGAATTGTAATAGGAAGTATTGTTTGTAATCTGGCGGGTCGAGTTACAAACCGTCCCGGACTGTAACTTGTACAATACGAAACCCTCGGCTTCACCTCCTATATAAGGGGAGTCGAGGGACAAAAAAATATCGAATCTACCGTCAACATAACCCTAGTTTTCATAATCGCCGAGTACTTTTCGCCTAAACCTTCGAGATCTACTTGCCCTCTACTTCTAGCAAAACCCTAGTCTACAATCTGTAGGCATTGACAAGTTAATCCTTTGTCACTAGTGCACCTATTAGGTGTGTTGGGGACACAAGAGACTTCTTGCTTTGTGGTTGCAGGGTTGCATGAGAGGGATATCTTTGACCTCTTCCTCCCTGAGTTCGATAAACCTTGGGTAATCCACTTAAGGAAACTTGCTGCCTCTGCTCTTGGAGGCCCAACTGTCTACAAGAATAGAAGCACCCGTAGACATCAAGCACTTTTAGCGCCGTTGCCGGGGAGGAAAGGTAAAGGCACTCATACTCCGGTTCCAGGTAACAGTACTTTTCTGGCGCTATTGTGTGTGTGCTCGAAGCTATTTCCTTTAGACTCTGCAATTGCGACATTTGGTTTCTTGTTTACACTAGTTAGGCATAATGGACAACAATGACCTTTTTATCCTATTTCCTGATTTAAGACATGGATGGTTTGATGCGAAAATTAAAACCCATGGAACATATTAATATGAATGCTTTGAACACTATTGTTGCTAATGCTATGGAAAATTCTAAGCTTGGGGAAGCTGGTTTTGATGAGCATGATATTTTTAGTCCCCCAAGCATTGAGGAGAAAATTTACTTTGATGATACTTTGCCTCCCATTTATGATGATTATAATGATAGTAGTCTTTTGTTACCACCTGTTATGGAGGATAAATTTGATTATGGTTACAATATACCTCCTATATTTGATAGCTACTTTGTTGAATTTGCTCCCACTACAATTAATAAGAATGACTATGCTTATGTTGGGAGTAGTAATTATTTTATGCATGAGACTCATGATAAGAATGCTTTAAGTGATAGTTATATTGTTGAGTTTGCTCATGATGCTACTGAAAGTTATTATGAGAGAGGAAAATATGGTTGTAGAAATTTTCATGTTACTAAAATGCCTCTCTATGTGCTGAAATTTTTGAAGCTACACTTGTTTTATCTTCCTATGCTTGTTACTTTGCTCTTCATGAACTTGTTTATTTACAAGATTTCTATGCATAGGAAGCATGTTAGACTTAAATGTGTTTTGAATTTGCCTCTTGATGCTCTCTTTTGCTTCAACTTCTATTTCTTGCGAGTGCATCATTAAAACTGCTGAGCCCATCTTAATGGCGATAAAGAAAGAACTTCTTGGGAGATAACCCATGTGTTTATTTTACTACAGCAATTTTTGTTTTGTTGAGTCTTGGAAGTTGTTTACTACTGTAGCAACCTCTCCTTATCATGTTTTTGTGCCAAGTAAAGTTTCTATGTCAAAGTTGATGTTATATTTGGGATCGCTGCGCAGAAACAGCATTGCTGTCTGTCACGAATCTGGGCACAGGCCTCTGTAGAAAATTCGAAAAAATCTGCCAATTTACGAGCGTGATCCTCAAATATGTACGCAACTTTCATTAGTTTTGAGTTTTTCCATTTGAGCAAGTCTGGTGCCAGCTTTAAATTCGTCTCTACGGACTGTTCTGTTTTTGACAGATTCTGCCTTTTATTTCGCATTGCCGCTTTTGTTAAGTTGGATGGGTTTCTTTGTTCCATTAACTTTCGGAAGTTTTGTGCAATGTCCAGAAGTGTTAAGAATGATTGTGTCACCTCTGAACATGTGAATTTTGATTATGCACTAACCCTCTAATGAGTTTGCTTGAAGTTTGGTGTGAAGGAAGTTTTCAAGGGTCAAGAGAGGAGTATGATATACTATGATCAAGAGGAGTGAAAGCTCTAAGCTTGGGGATGCCCCGTGGTTCATCCCTGCATATTTTAAAAGACTCAAGCGTCTAAGCTTGGGGATGCCCAAGTCCCCTTCCTCATCGACAACATCATCAGGTTCCTCCCCTGAAACTATATTTTTATTCAATCACATCTTGTGTTCTTTACTTGGAGCGTCGGTTTGTTTTTGTTTTTATTTTTGTTTGAATAAAATGGATCCTAGCATTCACTTTGTGGGAGAGAGACACGCTCCGCTGTTGCATATGGACAAATATGTCCTTAGGCTTTACTCATAATGTTCAAGGCGAAGTTTCTTCTTCGTTAAATTGTTATATGGTTGGAATTGGAAAATGCTACATGTAGTAATTCTAAAATGTCTTGGATAATGTGATACTGGCAATTGTTGTGCTCATGTTTAAGCTCTTGCATCATACGCTTTGCACCCATTAATGAAGAAATACATAGAGCTTGCTAAAATTTGATTTGCATATTTGGTCTCTCTAAGGTCTAGATAATATCTAGTATTGAGTTTTGAACAACAAGGAAGACGGTGTAGAGTCTTATAATGTTTACAATATGTCTTTTATGTAAGTGTTGCTGCACCGGTTCATCCTTGAGTTTGCTTCAAATAACCTTGCTAGCCTAAACCTTGTATCGAGGGAATACTTCTCATGCATCCAAAATCCTTGAGGCAACTACTATGCCATTTGTGTCCACCATACCTACCTACTACATGGTATTTCTCCGCCATTCCAAAGTAAATTGCTTGAGTGCTACCTTTAAAATTCCATCATTTACCTTTGCAATATATAGCTCATGGGACAAAATAGCCTTAAAAACTATCGTAGTATTGAATATGTACTTATGCACTTTATCTTTTATTAAGTTGCTTGTTGTGCGATAACCATGCTTTGGGGAACGCCATCAACTATTGTTGAATATCATGTGAGTTGCTATGCATGTCCATCTTGTCTGAAGGATCTATCATTTTAGTGGTTGGAGCATGCAAAATTGTTAGAGAAGAACATTGGGCCGCTAACTAAAGCCATGAATCATGGTTGAAGTTTCAGTTTTGGACATATATCCTCAATCTCATATGAGAATAATAATCATTGCTACATGCTTATGCATTTAAGAGGAGTCCATTATCTGTTGTCCATGTTGTCCCGGTATGGATGTCTAAGTTGAGAATAATCAAAAGCGAGAAATCCAAAATGCGAGCATTCTCCTTAGACCTTTGTACAGGCGGCATGGAGGTGTGACACTTGGTTGAAACATGGCATGCAAAGATCCGGTAGTCCAAGCTAAGTAGGACGAGGTGCGGACACTATTAGTATACTATGCATGAGGCTTGCAACTTGTAAGATATAATTTACATAACTCATATGCTTTATTACTACCGTTGACAAAATTGTTTCATGTTTTCAAAATAAAAGCTCTAGCACAAATACAGCAATCGATGCTTTCCTCTTTGAAGGACCTTTCTTTTACTTTTATTGTTGAGTCAGTTTACCTATCTCCCTCCACCTAAGAAGCAAACACTTGTGTGAACTGTGCATTGATTCCTACATACTTGCATATTGCACTTGTTATATTACTTTATATTGACAATATCCATGAGATATACATGTTATAAGTTGAAAGCAACCGCTGAAACTTAATCTTCCATTGTGTTGCTTCAATGTCTTTACTTTGAATTATTGCTTTATGAGTTAACTCCTATGCAAGACTTATTGATGCCTGTCTTGAAAGTGCTATTCATGAAAAGTCATTGCTTTATGATTCACTTGTTTACTCATGTCATTACCATTGTTTTGATCGCTGCATTCATTACATATGTTTACAAATAGTATGATCAAGATTATGATGGCATGTCACTTCAGAAATTATCTTTGTTATCGTTTTACCTGCTCGGGACGAGCAGAACTAAGCAGGGATGCTGATACGTCTCCAACGTATCGATAATTTCTTATGTTCCATGCTACATTATTGATGGTATCTACATGTTTTATGCACACTTTATGTCATATTCGTGCATTTTCTGGAACTAACCTATTAACAAGATGCCGAAGTGCCACTTCCTGTTTTCTGCTATTTTTGGTTTCAGAAATCCTAGTAACAAAATATTCTCGGAATTGGACGAAATCACCGCCCAGGTTCCTATTTTCCCCGGAAGCTTCCAGATCACCGAAGAGGGGCCAGAGATGGGCCAGGGGCCCACACCACAGGGGCGCGGGCCAGGGCCTGGCCGCCACTGGTGGTGAGGGCACCCTGGTGCCCTCGAGGCTCCCCTCGCCTATTTAAAGGTCCTGACCTAAAAACCCTACGGAGGAAGCCACGGTGCGAAACCTTCCAGAGCCGCCGCCGCGAAGCCAAGATCGGGGGACAGGAGTCTCTGTTCCGGCACCCTGCCGGACGGGGAAGTGCCCCGGAAGGCTTCTCCATCGACACCGCTGCCATCTCCACCGCCATCTTCATCACCGCTGCTGCTCCCATGAGGAGGGAGTAGTTCTCCATCGAGGCTCGGGGCTGTACCGGTAGCTATGTGGTTAATCTCTCTCCTATGTACTTCAATACAATGATTTCATGAGCTGCCTTACATGATTGAGATTCATATGAGTTTTGTATCACTATTCATCTATGTGCTACTCTAGTGATGTTATTAAAATACTCTATTCCTCCTCCATGTGTGTAAAGGTGACAGTGTGTGCAGTACTTGGCGTAGGCTATGATTGTGATCTCTTGTAGATTATGAAGTTAACTATTGCTATGATGGTATTGGTGTGATCTATTCCTCCTACATAAGCGTGAAGGTGACAGTGTGCAAGCTATGTTAGTACTTGGTTTAGTCGTATCGATCTTTCTTACACTCTAAGGTTACTTAAATATGAACATCTAATTGTGGAGCTTGTTAACTCCGGCATTGAGGGTTCGTGTAATCCTACGCAATATGTTCATCATCCAACAAGAGAGTGTAGAGTATGCATTTATCTATTGTTATGTGATCAAAGTTGAGAGTGTCCACTAGTGAAAGTCTATTCCCTAGGCCTTGTTCCTAAATACATCCTTTGCTTCTTTTTTTTCGTTACTACTGCTGCGTTACTCTGCATGTTTACTTCCCGCAATATTACTACCATCAACCACGCCAAGCACTTTTCTGGCGCCGTACTACTGCTCATATTCATTCATACCACTTGTATTTCACTATCTCTTCGCCGAACTAGTGCACCTATTAGGTGTGTTGGGGACACAAGAGACTTCTTGCTTTGTGGTTGCGGGGTTGCATGAGAGGGATATCTTTGACCTCTTCCTCCTGAGTTCGATAAACCTTGGGTAATCCACTTAAGGGAAACTTGCTGCTGTTCTACAAACCTCTGCTCTTGGAGGCCCAACACTGTCTACAAGAATAGAAGCACCCGTAGACATCAGACGGCGGGAGGAAGTCATTCTTGGCAAGGTCGGTGGCCTTGTGCTAGTCCACCCATTTCCGGCCGATGCTGACGTCGGCACAGAAGGCGCCTGCTAATAGTGGTCTGTGGAGCTACCAAAAGGACGTAGCCAGCGGCAATGGTGATGGGTGTCTGAGGACGGAGAAGTGCACTCGCTTGGCTATAAAAGGACTTAGCAGGCTTTATTAACGGTGCCACAAAAGACGAGCCGACAACCAGCCAGACCTAGCGTGGTCGCTGAAGCGGTGCAGATCCAGAAGCGAGGCAGATGTTGAAGCGAAGCAAAATTGGAAGCGAGGAAGTCACTAAGCGGCCGCTATGAGGGCCCGAGGAGACAGAACACAGATAGGCGTGGTGGCTCGGACAAGACGATCACTATGCATCGGACCACTAGGCTGAGGGTTTATCCTTTTTTCTGTTTGTATGGACCAAAACTAACACTTTTGATCTATTTGTGTTGAGCCCCTAGAGATACCCTTAGAGCTGAATCGATACCTTATCGATGGTTCTGGTGCCTACTAAAATCATGTACTAATATAAATGGTTACTTCGTAGTTACTTCATATATTTATCCGTGGTATTAGGCCTGGTGGGGGAGCAGGGGATTGCCACCTTATGGACATGTACTTTCAAAGGAAAACAGCTCGTGGTAGATACTCTGGTGCTACTTAGAGTTTGAGGGTGCTCGTCTGCTACTGCACTCCGATCTCCGTGTCCCTTTTTCTCTGGGGAAAATTTATATAGGATCGCTCCATTAGATGAGATTATAGGATCAACTCATAAAAATTATTTTGTACAAATTGCAAAAAAAATTGAAGCTTGTGTACAACATACCTACAGGTTGTATCTACAACTTTAAAAACATCAGCTCAAAATTCCATCTAGAGGCAACGAAACAAAAAAAGATAAACTCTACTACGAATAGTGCCACCTTTAGGTGAAGATGATTTCACACTATTCAAGCCTAGATTTATATTTTTTTATTCTCTAAGTGTAGGTTGAATTTGAAGCTTCGATTTAGGGGTTGCATATATAGAACATATGTTTGTTGTCAATTTTTCTAGACTATTTGAACATGTTTTTTCTGTTCAAAAAAAAAAATGATCTCACTGAACCTATGTAATGACGGATCATATCCAAGTTTCTCTCCCCCCCCTTCCTCCTCCTCGAACACTCCAAGTGACAGACGTTCCACTTTGCAGCCAGGAGATTACCATCACCCTCTCTTCCTCTCATTACATCACGGTAGGGATTTGGAGACACTTTTAAAATCCCTTAAGTGTGTAAAATGTACCCTTAAAGCTTTTAATGACACATAAAAATATGCTAAATTTACTTGCTATTCAGAAAGTATTAAGGGCACTTAAAAATGTGCTCTCGTAGGTACCTTTTAGGGCACATTTTTAGCATGTCCCGAAAAAGTTTTGAGGGCACATCCCGGAACTTTCTGAGGGAACATTCAAATAGAAAAGCTATTAGGGCAAAATGTGCCTCAAAAAAATTAAGGGTACATCTAAAATGTGCCCCGAAAACTTTTGAGAGCACATACAAAATGTGCCCCGAAAAGTTTTTAGGGCGCCTTGGAAAAATTCCCCTAAAAATCAATAGACATTTTACATGTATTACACACAAATAGTAATTATGCAGATCATTCAAATCAGTTTACAAAATACAGAGATGGAATCAAATGCATGTATTCTTCAGTTGTAGCATATTCACATACACAATGAACACAGCTGAATATAGCTCACATCATTTTGATTCTAACAATTTAACTGTGTTCAGTTGTTAAATTTCCGTAACTCTAAATTATGTGAAATCAAATGCATCCTACTTAGATAGATAAACAATTTAACAATAACTATCACGATCTAAAACTTATATTATCAACATTTTAGAAGGCATCTCGTCACTTGCAGAAAATCATCTCTTCACTACAGATTTGATTTGTTATATGAGGCTAATTGTTATGCACGAATTTGCGTTCTAGTGTGCCAATGACTAAAATATGGCCCCAAATAGATGCCACCAGTATTCCTTTCTGAACTTGTGTAGTGTGCAATCACTGATGATTGTGTAGGGTAGTTGGTTAGAAAGGATCATTCGTGTCGCTAGGCTTGTCTATTATATGAGGCACAATGCTTGTTATGATAGTATTGTGTTCCTTGTTGATGTTGCCAGCCGATGATTAAAATCTAGCACATTATATGTTGCATGGATGATCTATTGAACCTTGTGTTAGGTACAAACACACATTATTGTGTATAATACTTGGTTCACTAGCCCCATCCCCATGATTTTTGTGTGCTATACTATCTGAGGCATAAAATGTGGCACCATCTTTTGTTACACTGTGTCTTGACATGAGGTTTTACCTCTTTATGCTCTTTCTAATTTCGCACATGTGCACAGCCTCGGCGAGGGATGTTCCAAGTATGCTGAAGAGGGCAGATCTACCAAGAGGCCAATGGGAAGGCCTCCCAAGATCGGGCACTTCCATGAAGATCTTGGTCCAACCCACTTCGCAAAGGTCTTTTTGACGTCAGGGTTGGAAATGCTTCCAATTCCACCCGGCTTCCGTCCTTACCTGGGCACCGTCCCAAGTACAATGATCTTGAAGACGAACAACGGCTACACTCTTGGATGGTGCTCAAGGATGTCAATGGCATAACTTACATGGATCAAGGGTGGCCTGAAATTTCCATTGCATACGTACTCAAGATCGGCTAGTTCATTTCCTTCAAGGTGCTCAGGGGTGACGTCTTCAAGGTGACTATATTTGACGTCAACATGACTGAGGTGGTGAAGAGGTCCCCGCAGCATGCTCCTGCCCTTGGCATGATCGATGAGTGAACCATGCCTGATCGTCTCTCTGCATGTCGTACTGAACATTCTCTAGTTCCGTGACGAAGTTTATATTACCGTATTTCTGTGAATTGTCTTGAAGTTTATGCTTAATCCGTTGTCTGTTGCTTGCTTTTATTATTGTCCCATTGTGATGCACAAAAGGTTTGGTAACCTCATTAGTTCGAGAAAAGGTTATCAGATCTCCCGTTCAGCATATAAGCAAACAACATGATCATCTCGTTGGTAGCCTAAAACGCCCCACCAAATAAATGGGCTTTCGTTTCTCCCACCGAGCCAAAATGGAATGTTGGCGATCAATCGAAGTGCATAAACAGATGCAAGCCAAGTATGAACGCACATCCAAACACGCCCTATGTGTCCAAAAGATAATAAACTCAAGGATGAGAAGGTACCCGGTGTATAGAAACTTTCCTCCGGCATTCCTCACAAACCACAAAAGCTCATTGAATTATATATCTCGCATTTGACTAAATAAACAGTTCATTTAATTAAAAATAGTCTGGAAAAAATATCAACTACAACCTGTGTGCCTTTTTATAAGACGTTTTGACAGGGTTAATTGGCTTGCCAAACACGTCTTACAAAAAAGAAAGCAGGGAGTAGATTCGATTTCAAGGATTTATCGAGACGAAGAGTAACACAACGGAAAATTAAGGATCCATATACTGGCTTAATGACAATTACAACCGGACTGCTCAAAGCGAAAAAAAAATACCACCTCTACTACTCTATTTCCTGGTGTACTTCCTGCGGCACAAGCTCACAAGAACACACGTAGCTGTAGTACGGTGGTATGGGAGACCTCCAGGACAAGATCTCGAATTTACCCCGTGGCATATCGCTCCAGGTCCCTGATATCAGATCCACAGCTGTTATCTTCGGAACCTCGCAGTGAGAAGCAGGCTCTCTTTGGTAGTCACCACATAGCCGAAAGAAACTTTTATCCTTAGAAACTCGTCGTGTGTTGTCCATGCTCCAAGCATATCGAGGCCGACCTCCCTCAAGTGAAAGTTCACCTAACAGTGAGATATTCTTCTGCCTCTGCACCCTAAGGTGTCTCAGAAGACTGCACCAGTACCGACAACTGAGATTTGCTCTCAGTAAGGTGGCAACAACATATGCGAACATGAAAGATCCGCCCATCTCACCGGCCAACTCCATTGCTATGGATGTTAACTTCGGGTGATCCTCTGGATCTGTGCTACCAAAGACGAGCATCTTGAAGAAATACCAAAAGGCTTCTTTAGACAACCAATTTAGCATGAGAGCTTCTGTTGTTCCAACACTGACCATCTTCTCCGATTGGCTGGTGATTATGATTTTGCTCCCATGTGCCATGAATCTTTCAGCAGAGTGCAGCAGCCTTTTCCATGCCCCTTCGTCCACATTGCCTAAGAGCTCAATGACAACCAACGACCTTTCTTCACCCGAGGCTATATTTCGATGCTTGATCACACAATGATCTCTAAAATTCGTCGCCACTTCATCTCTAAGGTCATTGCCGCTATAGAGCAAGATCAAGGAGAAATGATCTCGCACACGATCATCGATACAAACATGTTCCACAAGAGTACTCTTCCCAGTAAGTCCATGGCCAACAATTGGAAGGACACCCAAATTTCCACCAGGCTCAGCTTGTAGCAAGAATCTGACAACTTGCTCCCTCTCCATTTGGCGGCCAAACATATACTTGTGCAAATATAAATAAGCACCATAAGGTTGGCGGTACATCCGAGGGTAGCTCATCAGAAATATAACGAAGTCCTCCATATCAGCAACCATGTTTTCTAGGACAAGAACAGCCTGTTTCAACTCCTTACTGTTTTCTCTACCAATTACCGTGCCCTCAATCTGAGTGTCGCTAACTAGGCGGCGCAAGCGCTTAGCGGGGTTAAATTTGGATTGAGCAAACGACATGTGACTAACCTCGTCATGATTGGTATTCCTCTCTCTGCACCTGAAGGCGTCGAGGAGGTAGTACCCTCTGAACATTTGCTCTCTCATGATACTAATCTGACGGACCATCGCTCGATTTTCAATGCGCCGTCCTTCGGCCTCCTCGACGACAGTAGATATTCTCAGAAGCAGCTGGAGCAGCCTCTGCAGATCCTCCTTCGTGGTTGTCTGCTCACGGCACTTCTTAGCCACGAAGGATATGCTTCTGCTGACAAATTCACCAAGAACTCCAGAAATAACCGCCTCCATCGTGAAGTGTGAACGAACAGGAACCCTTCACAGCCCGTCACTTGATAGATGGTGCTCTGAGGTTGAAGAACTGACGGAGGTTCTGACTGAATGTCTTGAAAACATCAGCTGAAAGGTTCAGAAGACATTCTGCTGTAATCTTAAGAAAAGGATCGAGTTAAAAAAATCCTAGTCTATTGACCCATCCAACAAAGTCAGACACGTCAGAAGATTGTCCTATAAGTTTCAGAAAATGGGGGTTATCCTAATATTTAGTGACCCATCCAACAAAGGTGACACCTTCGCGACAGAAAAAAGGTAGGCACACCTGTTTATGATTTAGAGGTCAAGATGGTGGAAAATTGGCGCCACGTGTTTCTATTTTTCTTCGGTATTTCCCAAATAGAAGATCCAACAGTTGGTGACATTTAACGGTCAGCTGAAAGCTTCACCGACTGAAAATAAATTGTGATGGAGCATTCTCACAGGAGACAGGTCTAGGCGGATGGGGTTTTGCTATCCAGGACAGCGACGGTGCTGTCAGAGGGTCAGGAGAGAGGAGACTCGCGCGGAGGCAGCTCCACTAACGTTAAGAAAAGAAGTCAGAGGCCGACTTTGCTTCAGCAAACGGGCACCTCACGTAGTCACGTCCAAGAAAAAGAAAATTGAAGAAAAGAAAAGAGAACATGCCAACACGGATTCAGTAGAGAATGTTGCCTCAAAAATTTCGGCAAATAAGAACAACAGTCCAGCACCAAATGAAAATTATGAGCCCATGGGAAGTTTCAATGATCTTCTGAATGCTCCGTTGCTGATGGCATCACCGACGATACATTCCGAGTATGATCACCACTTCGTAAAATATTTTGGATGCTACTGTCATATACTTCTTTTAAGATTCAGAAGAATATTTTGGATGCTCCAATTGGGATCATAGTTACCTAATTTCACAGACAAGGGGAGGAGATGCAGAGCTGGTGTGGAAGAGCGGATGACGTACCCGTCAGCAATGGAGGCGCGCGCGTGGCGCGGACGATTCGTTGTCGTTGACGGCGGCGAGTCGACGGAGGCGTGCGCGATTCAGCGGAGACGTGGACGAATCCAAGGAAGCGCGGGCGCCGGCAGGTCGTCGACTGACGCGCAAGCGGTGTCGCTGGCCGTTGATCGAGGAAGCTAGGCACGGCCGGAGCTTCCTCTTTTCCGGTTCCCTTTTCTTTTCTTTTGTCTGGACTGCAGCGAAATCACTCTCTGACTTCTCTTCTTGCAGCTGCCGAGGCTCGAGCATGTCAAGAAGCAGCTACAGGTTGGGGGATGGGACTGCTGCAAGTGGAGTCCGGATGCAATGAATCTCATCGAAGCTTTGCAGGACCTGAGTGTGATCGATACTCCTGAGGGAACTATTTACCGACATATTCAGACCTTCTTACATCTTGATTTTATTTCAGAGACATTACTTAGCCATCCAACGAACGCAACATTGCTGTGGACAGAAAGAAACCTACTCCGTAGCAGTATCTGTTTTATACAGATGTCAGCATGGTGGAAACTTCGCGCTACAAGACACCGTTAACCTGCATCATGGAAAACAGGCTTCTCGAGTCATTGGAAAAACAAATGCGATATGAGCTAATTTAGCCGAAGAGTGAGTAACAGAGTCTGCACAAATATCAAGGGCTTTATTCAAAGCTCTTTGTGTTTGAGATGAAAAGTATAACCGTGACTACAAATACGTTCATTACTTCGATTGTAAGATCGATTTATTAAGAACCACAACAACTCAGATGAAACACCATCATTCAGACCAGCACGTAAGAACTCCAATACATGCCATTCTTGTGAACCAAATATAATTAATCGAGCAGATCAGAGGAGAAACTATGGGGTGCTGTACTGGTGCCGCACAAACTCAAAATGATATATGTAGCTATAGTATGGTGGTATAGTATGAGGGACCTCCAGCAGAATACCTCAAATTTGCCCCGCAGCGTATCATGTACGTAGCAGAAATAACTTATGACCCTCGGAGGCTCTCTGTGTTTCAGCAATGCTCCAATCGTACCAAGACATGTAATCCTCAGGATATTCACCGAACAACAAAGTGTTGTTCTGCGTGTACTTCCTAACCTATGTGAGAATCTTGCACCAGAATCGACCACTGTGATTTGCTCTTAGTAGGGAGGCAACAACATATGCTGATATGAAAGACCAGCGCATCTCTAGGGCTAGCTCCATGGCTATGGATGTTAACTTTGGGTGCTCCTCTGGATCTGTGCTACCAAACACGAGCATCTTGAAGAAATACCAGTAAGCTTCTTTAGACAAACAGTTTAGCTTTCATGGCTCTCGTTGTTTCAACACTGACCATCTTCTCTGAACGGCTACCATGTGTCATGCCTCTTTCAGAAGTGTGCAGCAGTCTCTTCCATGCCTCTTGATCCACGTCGCTAAGAGCTCAATGACAACTAACAACCTTTCTTCAGCTGAGGCAATATTTTGATGCTTGATCACACAATGATCTCTAAAAGTCGTCATTGTTTCATCCTTAAGCTCATTTCCAGGCTGTAGCACAAGATCAAGGAAAAGTGACTACGCACACGCCCATTGTTGCAAACATGTTCCACAAGAGTACTATTCCCAACATGTCTAGGACCAACCCAGATTTCCACCACCTAGAGGCTCAGCATGCAGCAAGAAGCTGATAGCTTGGTCCCTCTCCATTTGGCGACCAAAAATATACTTGTCCGATATAAGTATGCGCCATAAGGTTGACGATACATCTGAGGATAGACCATCAGTAATATAGCAAACTCCTTCATGTCAGCAGCCATCTGTTCAAGGACAAGAACAACCTGTTTCAACTCCTTACTGTTGTCTCTACCCATTACCACAATTTCAGTTTGAGTGTTGCTAAATAGACGGCGAAGGCGCTTAGTGGCATTGAATTTGGATCGAGAAAACGAGGAGCGACTCACCTCCTCATCATCGGTCTTCTTCTCTATGCACTTGAAGGAGTCAAGAAGGTAGTACCCTCTGAGCATTTGTTTTATCATCATGCTAACCTGAAGGATCACCCTGCGGTTTGTAACAAACCGCCCTGCAGCCCCATCGACCATAGCAGATATCCTCAGAAGCAGTTGGTGCAGCCTCTGCAGATCCTCCTCAACAGTTGTCTGCTGGCGGGACTTCTTGACCATGACAGATAAGGCTATGCTGACTATATCAGCTAAGTTATCCAAACAGTAAGAGAGTCTGCAGAAGTATACACTCGATTTTGTACTAGGCTTTGTGCCTTTGTTTATTGATGTGAGGAGTATACAAGTAATTACAAACACAAGGAAGCGACCAGTAACTAGGGATCCCCACATGATGAGCTACCGCCTACCAGGTACCAAGTACAATATACTCTCAATATAAGATCGATCAGCCAAGAACCATAAGAGCTCAGATCAAGCACCAATATTTAGACAAGCAAGCAAGAAAGTCTAATACTCCCTCTCTTCCAAATTATTTGAACCTCCAGCTTTGTTCTAAGTCAAACTTCTCTATATTTGACCAAACCTAAAGACTTGTGTGCTAACATTTACAACATCAAATATATATAGTAAGAAAATATATTTTATGATGAATTTAATTAGGTGCTGGAAAATTTTGATATATTTTTTATAGACTTGGTCAAATTTAAAGAAGGTTGACTTAGGACAAAGCTAGAACTTCAATAATTTGGAGAGGGGGTACAGGGCAATCTGGTAAGCTTTACTTAATCGAGTAGACAAGATGAGAACTATGGTGCGGTATTCTCATGCCGCTGAAACTCACAAGCATATACGTAGCTATAGTAAGGTGGTATGACGGACCTCCACCACAAGATCTCAAATTTGCGTGGCATACTGCTCCAGCTCCCAGATAGAAGATCCAACACTGGTATCCTTGGAACCTCGCCATGAGCAGCAGGCCCTTTTGGGTTGTCAACACGTCGCAGAACGAACTTAATATCCTCAGAGAATCGCCATGTTTTGGCCATGCTCCAAGCATATCAAGGCCGGTCTTCCTCAACAGGATATTCACCTAACAACGAGATGTTGTTTTGTCTCGAGAAACCTGGCACTGAAATTTTCTCTCAGTACGGCAGCAACATGATATGCGGATATGAAAGATCTGCGCATCTCCAGGGCTAGCTCCATAGCTATGGATGTTAACTTTGGGTGCTCCTCCAGATCCATGCTACCAAACCCAAGCATCTTGAAGAAATACCAGTAAGCTTCTCGAGACAAACAATTTAGCTGGATGGCTTTCGTTGTTCCGAAACTGGCCATGTTCTCTGATCGGCTAGTGATAATGATTTTGCTCCCATGAGTCATGCATCTTTCAGAAGTGTGCAAAAGCCTCTTCCATGTCCCTTTATCCACATCCCCTAAGAGCTCAATGACAACCAACAACCTTTGTACATCCGAGGTGATATTTTGATGCCTGATAACACAATTATCTCTAAAAGTTCTAACTGTTTCATCCTTAAGATCATTTTTGTTGTAGAACAAGATCAAGGAGAAGTAGTCGCGCACACGCTCATCCTCACAAACATGCTCCACAAAAGTGCTCTTTCCAATAAATCCAGGACCAACGATTGCAAGAACACCTAATTTTCCAGTAGGCTCAGCTTGTAGCAAGAAACTGATGGCTTGTTCCCTTTCCATTTGTCGTCCAAACATATACTTGTCCAAATACAAATATGCACCATAAGGTTGGCGGCATATCCGAGGGTAGCTCAACAAAAATATTGCAAACTCCTTCATATCAGAAACCATGCTTTCTAGGAGAAGAGTAACCTGTTTCAACTCCACACTGCTGTATCTAGCAATTACCATGCTCTCAGTTTGAGTTTTGCTGGATAGGGGGCGAAAGCACTTACCAGGATTGAATTTGGATTGAGAAAACAAGAAGCGACTCACCTCCTTGCCCTCGCTCAGTCAGGTCACAGTCCTCTTCCCTTTTTTTCCACTCTGACAGTGGTTGTGTTTGCTCAGAATGTACTTTCGGCTGCTGTTTTATCTTATTAGACTGAATTTCTTGCATGGATTTTCACTTCTGATACTGATCTTTGTAGCAGAACATGTAGGTAGCCTTAAGTCCCCAGAATGTCATGAGTTCTGTCTTTCTATGAGCCTGTTAACCAGCATAATGGCTGAGAAGTTCCCGCAGACAAGAAACTGCAGGAAGGATCTGCAGAGGCTGCACCAGCTGATTCTGTGGATCCACGCCGCTCTTGAGGAGGCCTAGAGACTGAGCATCACAAACCGAGGAACCTGTGAAGTTGTGCTCTGCTCACTGGTGATTCCAATTGCGGGCACCTTGGACACTTATAATACATGAAATCTATGAAAGCACAGAAAAATGCTAAAGTCGACCAAAACGTGATCCGACAAAGTTGGCAAAAAGTTCAAATAAGTACTACCTCCTTTCCGAAATATAAGCCTTTTTAGAAAGTTAATTTAACTTTCTAAAAAGTCTTATATTTTGGACTGGAGGTAATAGCAACTAGCTGTTGCATACAGCCAGAGCCTTTGAGAGATCAATGATAGTGAGACAACACAGCCACAAGGCTACAACTACAAAGAGATGAATTGAAAACATCAGAATAAATGAGCATGAAATTTTATCAGATTTGTATTCTACATTTATGTAGATGTTTTTACTTATATTAAATGCTTGCATAGACTGTCAAGAGACATGCAGTTCTGATGCCACGTGAAATGGTTAAAATGGGACATGAAAACATGTGTGCCACATAGCTGCCTAACAATATTCCGGTGACATCATTGTGGTTGAAATGGCTCATGAATATACTTTACTTGCAAAAGTAGAGACTGTTTTTATTACTATATTTTGCATTGGTGAGTGTACAATATAACAATTCCAAAAAGAAAAGTTACATAAGTAAGTACAAAATGGAGAATGAAGAAACCTACACCAGATAAATCTCGCTTCCACACACACAAACACAATCCGTCCTAGAAGCTTGACTAATCCAGGACTTTTGTTGTAAGAAAAGCACAATTAATCCACCACCCACCAAATGCACTATGGATTACAAAATTATTCATATTCCAATCATCTGATATCAGTATCAGAGAATTGCCACTCAGCTGAAGAAACAATTGATCATACACACTAGAGTACAGTTTATGTTCATCCACACAAGGGAAGGGAACAAAACCAGAACAACTAGTACATCAGGACTACTGATACAAAGGGTGTGTGAGTAATAGACCTTGGCAGGACACTGGCTCCATCCCTCAAATGTCAAATGGTGTAGTCGGACCACTGCCGTATGAATGAGGTGTGATCCATGGACTCTCCGGGCATGTCCTCTTCCTTCTCACCATCACTCTTCCTGCGGCCGAGCAGCCTGGCAGGGTTCCCCACGGCCGTGCTCCTCGCCGGCACATCGATGAGCACGACGGAACCAGCCCCAATCTTGGCCCCGGCTCCAATCATGACGTTGCCGAGGATGGTCGCACCTGCGCCAATGAGCACCCCATCCCCAATCTTGGGGTGCCGGTCACCGACCGCCTTGCCAGTCCCACCCAAGGTGACGTGGTGGAGGATGGAGACGTTGTCCCCGACGACGGCGGTCTCGCCGATGACGACGCCGGTGGCGTGGTCGAGGAGGATGGCCTTGCCGACGACGGCGGCGGGGTGGATGTCGACGGCGAAGACGTCGGCGACGCGGGACTGGAGCGCGAGCGCGAGGGGGCGGCGGTTCTGCGCCCAGAGGACGTGCGCGACGCGGTGGGCCTGGATGGCGAGGAAGCCCTTGAAGTTGAGGAGGCAGTGGGAGAAGCCGACGCAGGCCGGGTCGCGGGCGCGCGCGGCGAGGAGGTCGGCGACGACGGCGGCGCGGAGGGAGGGGTGCGCGGTGAGGGAGGCGAGGAAGAGGTCGTAGAGGAGCGTGGAGAGGAGCGTGGAGGAGCAGAGCTTGTTGGCGAGGTGGAAGGAGAGGGAGCGCGGCAGCGACGGGTGCGAGAGCACCGTCGCGTAGAGGAAGGACGCCAGCGCCGGCTCCGCGTCGGCGTCGCGCCGGGCCTCCGCCTTGATCTGGGTCCACACCCAGGACTCGTCGTCCTCCGACTCCGGCGGCGGGAAGGCCGGCACCACCTCCGACGGGAGCGCCGCGGGAGGCGGCGAGTAGGCGCGGTGGTTGTTGGAGTGGCTCGCGCCGCCGCCGCCGTCGGGGTCGTGCGCTTGTGGCTGGCCGGCCGGCATCGCCGGAGCAGGGGAGGGATTTGTTTGGTGGGTGGGTGAGGATTGCGGGAATCAGATTGCCGACGGCGATAGGCAAACGGGGATTAACAATGCTCACGAGACAAGTGGACTCTGTCTTTGCTTGTTTTGGAAGTGTTCAACTCAATATGGGTCTCGATTCAGATGATCGACATAGAAAAGTGCAAATTCCACTCTCGAAGAAATATACTATATATTCATCAGGATTTTTTTTTTAGAAAAACAGGGCATAACCCGGCATTATCAGGAAAATGTAACTGATAAAATTATATTGACATAGTAACTATGTTTAACCTATGCAAACTTAGGAAAAATCTCATTCCACTAGAATTAGCAAAATTGTTAGAATATATGGTATATGTCTATTTCCGATTCACTATCAGTCACGTTTGCTTTTCCATTTTTGAAGGAAATATCAATCATGTTTTCGTCCTACGGCAGCCAATCATCGCGATGTGTGAGATATCAAGCGGATCAAACGGACAAATATACAAATAAGACCATGTTGAAACTGACCAAACTATTTCAAGCTACAAAAATATGTTTTCTATTTTTTGATGAAAATGTGTTCTCTAAATAGAACTTTATATTCCATTAATCAAACTTCCGAGCAAGAGCCCTGGCAACCAGACCATGGGCTAAGCTAGGAGCTCGACGCAACCATACTGCTTGGGGCACAAGAGCCATCTTTGCACCATGGTGTGCATAGAGCGTCATCCACTCTATTACACGTCGGAGGGCAATACAAAATTCTAAGGGTACTATAATTGAGAAAAGCTAAAGCTCGCCACAGCATACCATCCGGAGAGCATACCTAAAGTGGCTAGGTTTCAATGCCACAATAATTAAATAATCAATTTTCGTTGCATGCAAAGACTAACATCTTACTTAAATAGTAGACATTATCAAAAAAGTTAGAAGTGATTAGAAGCTAATTATTTTTTAAACTCAAGTTAATTAATGACTTGACAATTAGGGTTATACCAATCTTCATCTAGTCTTTTACAGACTTAACATATTGTATCTATTTCTATCCTCCAATGAGAATGATTACGTTGAACATGGAGACTATAGTGTGGAAATAGAGAAGTTGGATGTTTAGCCAACATTGCTATATTGAACATGTGGAGATCCTTGTAGCCTAGACCTCTTCCCTTCTGCTACTCAGTCAAATTTTCCCAAGACAACCAATGAATTTGGTTCTCATTGTCTTATTGAGCCCAAAAGAACCTACACATCATAGTGGACACCTTCTCACATAAACCTTTCGTGAGATCAATCATGGACATGGCAAAGATTGCAATCGCTTGTGCAATTGCTTTTCATAAAAAAATTCCTTCCCTTCGCAGGATACCATCTTCCCTTTCCACCCTTGGATTCGCTGCCATATTTTGTCCTTCAGATAGCTAAAGATTTTCACATTCGATCATCCAGCATACACCGGCAATCCCATGTACCTTTCATTCCAAATCTCTCTATTCAAGCCCAATCGGTTCATCATTTTTTCCCTTTTTTGGTGTTTTTTTTCTTGTGTAAAATAGATTCTCTCAAATACTTTCAACCTTTTATAAAGGTAAGTACTGACTTGAGGTGGTCATCGGAATATGGGCTTTCAAATTCCATTCAGGGGCTGCTAAAATAATGGTAGTTTTCATATTTATGTTAAAATTTATTTAAATATAGCATTATAAATAATGATTCTCTTGCAAGTAAACTCTCTGAAGATTTGGGGGATGTTGATGTAGAGATAGCCAAGACTCGCTGCATTGGTTTCTTCTCTAGTGCATCGTCGAGCTTGTCCTCCGTTAGAATGTTAATTTCTTACTGTAGAGTTTATGAGAATGAGTGCTACCTCAATGGGAAGGCTTGCGAGTGTGCATGCAGCCCACTCGGGTAAGTTCCAAAGGACACGATATTATCTAGCACGTATAAATCTGATGCTGAAGATATCTCACTATCTATTTAATAATCACTGGTAGAAAAAAGAGGAAATCTTTCTGTTGGTCATTAATCTTATTTAGAGACTAATTGGTACTAAAGGGTGAATTGCTGCATGCCTAAAATCCGTCCACGTGGTACGCCATGAGACCTTTAGTCGGTTTGACAAACCGGACTAAAGGCTATTTCGTTAATTTTTTTAATTCATTTGGTTTTCTAATTATTTTTCATTTCCCTATTTTTTTTTTTTTTTTCAGAATTTCTAGTATTTCAGTTATTGGTCAAGTTTAGTCACTAACTACACTTAATCTCTAGTCAAATTTCTTACCTTGGTCGAACTTCCGCTCGGTCACCCATCCACCCACTCTTTCACTAGCACGCTTAACTTCAAGTTCCATCCTCCTTCCAAGTGCTTCGCGGCATGTTGTTGATACTAGTATCATATCAATCCTATTAACATGTTGGTCGATGTCACACTTCTTTATTGTTTGAATGTCAAATAATTATTTTAATAAACAAAAGTAATGATGTAATAATAATCTTGAATAAATAAATAAATATTAACTTTTTAAATTTATATTATAATTAATTTTTTATTTTTTAAATATTTTTTTTGCAAAACCTAAAACCTGAAAATTTGAAAATCTAAAAATTGGCTAACATTATGGTTAAGTAATAGTAATCTTTATGCAAGAAGCAATTATTAATTTAAAATTTTAAAAAATATATAAAATACGGAATTTCTAGCAAAAACTAAAATCTTCCTGCTTTCATATTTTCATTTGGAATTTTGAGAATCTAAAAATTAGCTAACTGGGTAAACATACAAGAATCTGAAAGTTATTGCGGTTTTACCATTTTTCCCAGGTAAACATACAAGAATCTGGAATTTTGAGAATCTAAAAATTGCGGCTAACCGGGTAAACTTTTTCCCAGGATTTTTTTGATATATTATACGTTTTTTCCCGACGTCGTATGCAAAAGTTATTGCGGTTTTACCATTTTTTTAAATTTTTTTGCAAAAAAATGAAAATTCGAATTTCTTAATTTCTCTGAATAGTAGGTTGCATAACATACAAGAATCTGAAAACAATTTTTTTTGAATTTTCTACCATTTTCTTTTGTATTTTACAAAGCAAAAAAGGCGATCCACGGGGGGGGGGTGTGTGTGTGCAAGGTGCGTGGGGAGTGAAAAATCCGGAATAACCTTTAGTCCCGGTTGGGGACACCATTAGTACCGGGACTAAAGGTGTTACCAACCGCGACTAAAGGGTACCCTTTCGTCTCGGATGGAGCATTAGTCGCGGGTTGCCTCCGACCGCGACTAAAGCCCCCTTTAGTCGCTGTTCGAATATTTCCGGAACTAATGGGGATGGACGGAAGCCTCTTTTTCTACTAGTGAATGTATTGCCAAGAGAGGAAATCTTTCCTTGTTGGTCAACAATTTTACTGTAGAGTTTCTAACTGGTACTAATGGGTGAATAGCAGAAAATGCATGTTCCAAGTAAAACAAATTCATGTTGTAATACATGAGGTTCCATCTGGTTTCAAAATGTGGCATTTTTTAATACTTTCACTCGTTTTCATTGAGTTCGGTTGTATGGTGGTGGTGTATGTGTTTCAACCAAGTAAAGACGAGTGGTCTTGGCTATATATATGCGAGAACTCAGAAGAGGTATGACCGTATGAGTGATTAAGTTCTTACTTTCTAAAATGGTATTTCACTCTTTAAGTGGTTTTGGCTACATATATGCGACGGCTTAGAGGACGGGACTGGAGTTGCAGTTAACCTATGTAAAATAAGGAATAATCGGATCTTCAATAATCCAAAATAGGTATTGACCGAGAGAGTGACAGTGCTACAAGTACTTTGGCCACTGGACTCAAAGATCTCGAGTGTCCAGCTTACCAAATCAAGCTGGGCCGTCCGTTCCCCTTTGCTTCTCGTGCGAGTGAGCCACCTGGCTCGTCTACCTCACGTTCGTCACGTGTGAGTGACCTGCACGAGCCGTTTCCTCCGACGAATAACACAGCGCCAGCACCGCCCGCCGCCGACTGACTGCCGGCGCGGCCCCACGTCCCGCTCCTCGACGCGCGGCGGCCAGATAGCCCTATTCGTTTGGTCCTCCTCCTCCGGCTTCCCCGCGCGCGGAGCACAAGACGGACGCCCCCCGCCACGACCACTCTTCCACCCCACTCCACTCTCTGCCACTTTCTTGCCCGCCGTCGCCGCTCCAAGCTCCGGCCCACAGAGCAGCCATCCCTCCCCCGCCTCCACCTCTGCCGGGCCGTATGACGTGCTCAACGGCGGCGGGCGTCGAGGCGACTGCCCTCCTCTCCCCCCGCCCCGCCACGCGTCCAGTCGCCGGGCGCCGCGTCGCCCAGTTCTGCCGGACTCGCCATCGCAGCCTCAGGTACGTCGCCTGCTTCGTGCGTCAGTGTGTGTGGGGTGCGTTTTTGTGCCATACAGTGAGAAGGTGTCTGTTTTGCTCGTCAGATGTACTGTACAGTGCTGGCCGCTGGGGTTCGTGTTGATCTGTCTCTCTAGTTCAATTGATCATGCTTGGTCAATTCAAACACTGTGGGGAGGAAATTGCACATAACATCATATGTTGGGGCATGTTTTGCAAGGAACCACAACCATGACTTGTTTTTGCACAGAACACCATATTTTGTTGTAATTGTTGCACAAAACACTAAGTAGGGCCGTTACGTCGTTTGATACATAATTAGTCTCATAAACCCATTGAGAGTACATACGTGGACTCCGGCGTGGACCCCGACTAGGACCTGCCGCATAACTCTTCCTACTGTTCGACCCCGCCGCCACCATCTCGGTCTCTGACCATCGTCGTCGCCTCCCTCCTCTGGAATGAGTCCACTTTTTTCATTATCAATACTAGGGCCCGCCCCTGGTCCAGAGGCAAAATGGTCGAGGGGGAGGTAGGTTCTCCGGCGAAGGCGACGACGGTGGTGGCAACGCCTAGATGGCCGCCTCGAGGCCAATCCATCGAGCGCGCTCCTCAGGGCATCCGTGGCGCGGCGTAGGGAAGGTGTACCCTGAAAACTCGTCTTTCGTTGGCACGTACTCCTCCTCCTTCACGGGCGGCGGTGCCAGCGGTTGGTACGCCTCCTAGGCCTCGTTGTCGACATCATCATCGTCGAGGCCCTCGAGGTGCGCCTCGATCATCTACCGCCGAGCGTCGTGCTCGGCCTCAAACCACCAGCTCCACATCGGGGAGTCGAAGGTGTACACCGGATCCCGCTGCAGATCCAGCGGGAGGTGGGCTTGGCTGCGGAGGATCTCCGGCCGACACTGGCCTCCGCGCCTGGTGACAAGGTATCAACTTGTCAATGCCTACAAGTTGTAGACTAGGGTTTCGTGGAAAGTAGAGGGCAAGTATATCTCGAAGGTTTCAGCCGGAAAAGTACTCGACTGCTAGAAAACTAGGATTGTGTTGACAATGAATCGATCCCTTCTCTTTCCCTTGACTCCCCCTTATATAGGAGGTGGAGCTCGAGGATTTTCCGAGAGGACGCGCGCATACACATTGCCGTCCGCGGGCAGCACATAACCAACCCATGAGCCTAATTGTGTGTCAAACAAGCTAATATCCCTATTTAGTGTTTTGTGCAACAATTACAACAAAATATGGTGTTCTATGCAAAAACAAGATATGGTTGTGGTTCTGTGCAAAACATGCCCCAACATATGGTGTTATGTGCAATTTCCTCCACTGTGGGGGATCAGAACAGTGAATGTTCGAACCTGTTCGTGTATATGCTCGGAAACATATGTCAATCAAAATGTCTGTCCTGAGTCCTGACTAATGCTCTTCGGTCATGATCATATTAATTGTAGACACGCTGCTACGAATACGTCAACCTGACTCACTTTTGTTCGCCGGTTCTAGGGCGGCTGCGCAACGTCCCGGCCAGAAGAGCACAACCGGCGCCGACCCTCTTAACGGGGCTACTGCCCAGAGCGACGAGGCAGCGGTTTCCACCGGCAAAGGACGACAAAGGGTATTGCAGCATATATACATATTACTTTACCAGTTTATTTGTTTCCAAATCCACTTGCCCGGCCGCGTAGCTACGCGACAATACATGGGAATTCTTCTTCTTTCTTGTAAAAGTAATTAGGGGTCTTGGCTGCCAATGAAACGCAACATACCTTACTCATATGAATTTATACCTTATCTCAACTTAAAAGATGTGAACTAGATCCATTACATTAATTTACTAGTACAAAGTATTTTGTAAACCAAATAGCAGCCAAGCACTATCTTGCAGAGAAACGCGTGATCACAACAGTTAAACAAAGTTAGCTTTTGCATCAGTTTTACTCTGAAATGTCTTTTTTTTTTAAAAAAATTGTTTGCTCTTATTACTGTTGTTACTTTTAAGAGTTTCTAGGTTTGTGGTTTTCCCCACAGAGCTACGGCGATGGAGATGGCATATCAAACCTTCAGCTTGAAGATTTGGTAGGAATGATACAGAACACCGAGAAAAGTAGGCAATTCCTTCCTTTTGAATATCCATACAGTTCCCTAAACTGCATCGAGTTCTAAGTATGCGCATAACAAACACTCATCTGGAATTTTATTTTGTTAGATATACTTCTTTTGAATCAAGCTCGTGTTCAGGCATTGGAACATGCTGATAAAATTCTTAAAGAAAAAGAAGCCTTGCAGAGGAAGATAAACATTTTGGAGACAAAGTTGTCAGAAGCAGATGCACAACATAAGCTTTCAGCTGAAGGGAATTCCAGTGACTCTCAGCTAGTAATGGAGTTTGATGTTCTAAAGGAAGAGAATATTCTACTGAAGGAGGACATAGAATTCCTTAAAACAAAACTTATCGAGGTTGCCGACACAGAGGAGAGTATATTCAAATTGGAGAAAGAGCGTGCTCTTTTAGAAGCTTCCCTTAGGGAGCTGGAGTCTAGGTTTATAGCTGCCCAAGCAGATATGATGAAACTTGGTCCTAGGAAGTATGATGCCTGGTGGGAGAAAGTAGAAAAATTGGAAGACTTGCTTGAGACCACAGCAAACCAAGTAGAGCATGCTGCTTTGGTATTGGACCACAATCATGATCTGCAGGATAAGCTTGACAAATTAGACGAGTCACTACAAGCAGCAAATATTTCAAAGTTCTCTTCTTATCTTGTTGATCTTTTGCAGCAAAAGGTAAAGTCAGTTGAAGAACGCTTTCAAGCATGTAACCATGAAATGCATTCTCAAATTGAACTGTATGAGCACTCAATAGTCGAATTTCATGGTACTCTTAGCAAACTAATAGAGGAAAGTGAGAAAAGATCACTGGAGAATTTCACAGGAAACATGCCTTCGGAATTATGGAGCAGAATTTCCCTTTTGATTGATGGGTGGTTACTTGAAAAGAAAATATCTTACAATGATGCAAATACATTACGAGAAATGGTTCGGAAAAGGGACAGTCGTCTTCGTGAAGCGTACTTGTCTTGCAGAGATACCGAAAGCAGAGAAGTTATGGATAATTTTCTGAAGATGGCACTACCAGGAACCAGGTACTCTTTCTTCTTTGCTGAAATGAGAAAACATGTTTACAGAAAATATTTGGTATGTAATCTCTATGATTCATGCAGCTCTGGTTTGCACATTGCCCACATAGCAGCAGAGATGGCTCCTGTCGCAAAGGTGAGTTATAGTGTTAATTCAGCCTTTCATAAGTGCATTTGAAGTTTTGAATTTTATCTTTGGATAAGTCGCCACCTAGTATAACTACTATTTACACAGCTTAGAGAGAACAATTTTTTAAAGTACAAATATTCTGCAACATAACAAAGTACAGTACTAATTTTTCCAGTTTTGCACGTAAACTTGAGCCTATCCTCATATCTTACATGTGAACAGTAAATCGCTATTTTCAAATATGGTTCTCCTCAGTTGTTCTCAGATAGGCCATGATGATCCAAGGGCTGATTCAAACCGTCGTAAACTGACACTGTTGAATGTGTGCTCTGATATGTAGCTTTTTACTGGTTGAAAATGCTGCCTGTATGTTTTTTTTAGCTCATCAGTTATGGATTCTGCAACCATGAACAGAAAATGAAGCTTGGTTATACTAAAGAGATGAAATATTGACTTAATGTTTCGACAAAGTTACAATATGGAAATAAACTGTCTAAAAAGTGCAGGTTTGTCAATTGATTATTTTCCTACAAGTTTCATTAGATCTATCTCTAACTGAATTATGAAAGTTGTTTCTTGGGATATTTGAAAGTACTGGTGCTGATACAATGACTTACTGTTTTGTAATCTTATATTTCTCTATTCTGATTAATTTGAACCATATTAGACATATGTTCTCTTGCTTATATGCATGATTGCTTAGGTTGGTGGCCTGGCGGATGTGATATCTGGCCTTGGGAAGGCACTTCAGAAAAAAGGGCATCTAGTAGAGATTATTCTTCCCAAATATGACTGCATGCAGGTTGACCAAGTTAGCAATCTTAAGGTATGTAGCAATGTTGCTTATTTATATGTCTGGTGGATCTGTTAGGGTAAGAATGTTATCATGTGATTGTGCAGGTTTTAGATGTTCTTGTGCAGTCCTACTTTGAAGGAAATATGTTCAACAACAAAATTTGGACAGGGACTGTTGAAGGTTATATACAATCAGCTCTCAGTTGTACCACTGTATCAACTTCTAGTCCACATTGGCCTAACTAAAATTAGCATATGCAGGCCTACCTGTTTACTTTATCGAGCCAGAGCATCCGGCGAAGTTCTTTTGGAGGGCTCAGTACTACGGAGAGCATGATGACTTTAAACGTTTTTCGTACTTCAGCCGTGCGGCACTGGAATTACTTTACCAATCTGGGAAGAAAGTTGATATAATCCACTGCCATGACTGGCAAACTGCATTTGTGGTAATCGTCAAAGATCATTTGGCAGCATTGACTCATTGCCTACTGAACATTGATCTTACTTTCCTTGGCTGATTTACAAAGTTTAATGTGCTAACTTACCTTTAAAACTTTGAACTCTAGGCACCTCTTTATTGGGATGTATATGCCAATCTAGGCTTCAATTCAGCTAGAATTTGCTTCACCTGTCACAATTTTGAATATCAAGGAAGTGCTCCAGCTCGTGATTTAGCATGGTGTGGCCTTGATGTTGAGCACCTAGATAGACCAGACAGGATGCGGGACAACTCACATGGAAGAATAAATGTTGTTAAGGTATCATTTATGGCAAACTGTAGCAATAGATTTGGAACACAAACTTACTGCTGTGGTATCAATGATGCTGGTCTGGATTCATATTATTCAGGGTGCAGTTGTATATTCGAACATCGTGACAACTGTCTCACCAACATATGCACTAGAGGTTCGCTCGGAGGTAATTGTTCTTATGACCTTTTTGCATGTAAATTTCTTTGGCTATTTAGTTCCACTAGTAGCCTTCTACTTGTGAGATTCATGGGGGAGAATGGATAATTTATGAGCAAGCCACTCAAAATGGTTTATTGTTTGGAGGCAACTTTTCTGGAAGACGAAGGCTTGAAGTTGCACAGCAGGCATATTTACTGTTACCTTTGTTTTATCAGTAGTGCCAGACATAGTGATGTCCCTCCATGGACTGGACACTGAAGAGATGCTAGATAATTATTCATAAAAGCTTGAATACATGAGAATACCCTATTTAGCTATATTGAAATGCATATCCAAATAGGCCTAGTTCAATGTAATAGTTTCAGTTTGCAAGTAAAAAGTTTCCTGTTTTTGTTGATGATGCTCTTCTCCTGCCCAGGGTGGGCGTGGACTCCAAGATACACTTAAAGTACATTCCAGGAAATTTCTTGGGATACTTAATGGAATTGACACAGATACATGGAACCCTTCCACTGATAGGTATCTCAAGGTCCAGTATAATGCTAACGATCTCCAGGGAAAGGCAGCAAACAAAGCAGCCCTGAGAAAACAGCTAAACCTGGCTTCTGCATATCCTTCACAACCGCTGGTATGATTTTCAATCCTTGTAAGACCAGGTCTCAACGCCTGGTAAACTGGATATGTAAGGGTTCACCATGTGTCACTTTTCTTCATGGAGTAGTCTGTTAGCTGTATGGTCCTGTGATTTATCATTAATATTTTTGTGGCATGGCCCATCTAGTCTGAAATTGAAATGAGGTACTTCTATACTATTTTTGATTTATTTTTTTCAGTTAGCCAGTGTCATTATTTGATACCCTGCTGTGTACATTTCTATCCTTCCATTTGTCTGGGAAACTTGACACTGAATGTTAACTGCATAACTAAAATTTTCTCAAGCAGGTTGGTTGCATTACAAGACTAGTTCCTCAGAAGGGTGTACATCTCATCAGGCATGCAATATACAAAACAGCTGAATTGGGAGGACAGTTTGTCCTTCTGGGTTCAAGTCCAGTACCAGACATTCAAGTGCGTTTATCAGTTTATGTCACACAGTTTATTTCGTAGTATGATATCTGTGCAGACAATTTGATCCGACTTGATTCTCCAAAATAACAGATGAAAACACACTTCACTACCGCATGAACAATTTATTTATCACCGTAGTAACATGAGTCTGAAATAGTGTTTTTGTCTGTTACTTCTGTTAAGCACATCTGTGTCTATAGCTGGAACAGTGAACATATTTGCTTTTTTGTTTGTTTCACAGAGGGAGTTTGAAGGTATTGCAGAATATTTTCAGAACAACAACAATATCCGTCTGCTTTTGAAGTACGATGATGCTTTGTCTCATTGTATATATGCTGCATCTGACATGTTCATTGTTCCCTCTATATTTGAGCCATGTGGCCTCACTCAGGTGTGCATTCTTTCCGTGCTTAGATGATCACTTTACTAGAAGTAATTCAGCAAGCGCAATTCTGACCTTTCTCGCTTCTATTTGATATTTGATGTGTGGCCTCTGATTAGCAATTCTGACATTCCACAGATGATAGCTATGAGATATGGTTCCGTGCCAATTGTTCGAAAAACTGGTGGATTGAATGATAGGTAAATAGTGAACCGACTGTTCCTCCAAATATAGTGGTCTCATTCAATCAATCAAGTAACAAGTATGATGTTTTTTTGGTTTCAGTGTGTTTGACTTTGACGACGAAGCAATTCCTATGGAAGTGCGAAATGGCTTTACATTTGTCAAGGCCGACGAGCAGGTGGGGCTTGTTTCTGTGTGCATAGGGTAAAGAAGGGAAAGTGTGATTGATGGTACCTGGTGTGGGGAACACTGATTTGGGTGTTCATTAATTGTGACAGGGACTAAGCGGCGCGATGGAAAGGGCGTTCAACTGCTACACAAGAAAACCTGAGGTCTGGAAACAGTTGGTGCAGAAAGACATGAGGATAGATTTCAGCTGGGACACTTCAGCTTCGCAGTACGAAGACATCTACCAAAAGGCAGCGGCTCGAGCGAGGGCAGCAGCTTGATGAGCACGGAGAGCGCATGTTTCGTGAAGCCTACATACATGCCCTTCTTCTCCCCGGCCCGGCCCTTGGCTACAAATGCTCATTTGCTGACAGGATCAGGGGACCAGAATCATATAGGAAGTTGGATGCTCTTGACGCACATTTCCTTGGTGGCAGCCAATGTGACGTATGCCTGGTAATACATTAAGGTGTCTACTGAGGCACGCAGAACGCAAAGGCGGAAGCAGGCGTTGACCATCTATCACGGATATGATGAAACTGATAAGTTTGTAGCACGTGCACTGTTGTTGGCATAAATTGGTGTAAATTATGAACTGTACATGTGCTGTGCATAGTCGTATTATTCTCGAGGAAGAAATCTTATGGTCCATGAGATGACAGCAGTGATAGATCCAGAGACCTGCCCGCCTGGGACCAGCATCTGTTTGAAAATATACCAGAAGCATAGCATGCTGGTGGATGAAAAAAATAATTCTTTCGGAAACAGATGACTATTGGACGAGATGTAGCTGTGAATTTCTTGCGAAAACAAAGTAGAATTACAAATGTTCCAGTACTTTGTAGACTCTGTTCCACTAGGGCTCGACAAAATTAAGCTACCTTGAATATATGTAAGAATCTGATGAATTGCTGCTGGCGATGTTCAACCCAACTTTTGGGTGGACGACATAATCCTCATTTATAGTTGTTCAGACTTGCTTCTCGTGCTGCGTAACTAGTGCATTCCGCTATGTAATGTACAACAAAGTACCAGCAGTAAATTTCACAAAAAAGTTGTGTTACTGATATGACCAAACGGAGGCAAGCGTATCTGCAGACTCCGTCTCTTGACATTTCACCCGTCGGTAGCCATGGTGTGCTCGCCCTTGGGAGGCATTCGGCAGCGGAAGGTCCGGAACATGGGCTCGTTGGGGCACATCGGCAGCGGCTGGTGATGAACATCTTCAGGTTCGAGCACGGGTGCTGGAGGGGGCGCTGGAGGAAGCCCATATGAAGCCATTCTGACCAAAGTACCGACCTCAGCGGGGCTAATTGTGTAGTAGCTCATATTCTGCTCCATGTCGCTACATGGGCTCCCTGCGATTCATCCACCCAAGAGTTCAGAATATTGGCCAACACTTTGTGAAATTCCTATTTTAGCACTAAATTTTGCAAGTCATGTCAAATATTTTCACAGCTTTTTAGAGAAAAAAAAGGAGAGAATATATGAGGGAGATCCAAGTGGGTGGAAAAGGCTGGTGGAGGTTATGCTAAGAAGCTCTTTGGTGTGGCTGCAATCTGAAACAGTTAACAGAGCATTTCATTTTCATAGTCTTTTAGTTTGAAAGGGATTTCAAGTTTTTGAAGTTTGAAAAATAACAGGACCCATGCAGCCCAACTCCATTTTGGTTTCCGTTTCATCATAGTGTTGATCAATCCACTTACTGAAGTATGCAGCTGCAGTGGCAGGGAAGTCGGTGATAAGCCCGTCAGCGGGTACCGCCCACGTGTCTGTAGCTATCTCCTTCATCGGATCGGCCCAGTAGTCAAACGCAAGGCTCATGAACTCATTTTTGAGAACGCCGACGTACACTTCTATTTTGGCAGCATGCAGCCTTTCAACCAAGGCATGAGTGAAGCCTGTCAGATAGAAGCCATCGACCCGTACGGCTGAGCTGCGTCTGAGCTTCACCGCGTTCGCTATCTCCGAGATCTCAACCACCGAAGGCTTTGAAATATCGGTGATGTCAAATTCAATCTCGTAGACCCGCTTGAACTTGGGGAACTTCTTGAACGCTGAAAGCACCGGTGGGTCCTCTGACTGTATAAGCACGACCTGTTTGGTCTCCTTGTCGTAGCCAAACTTGGTCAGTGCAGTGGAGACTGCACCTACCACATCAAGACCTCTGGTTGCAAGGTATGCAGCACCCTGCACTCGATCGGTTATACAACACCTCTCTTCAGTTCAACAGAACGGCAACACGAGAGAGCAAATGATATGTCGAAAGTAGGATACCTCTATGCCGATCAGTATACCAGAAATATTGCTGGCTTTCGCATAATCAAGGAATGCGGCCAATGTCATGAATTTGCCAGCGTTCTTCGCAGCAGGATTTCTATCCATGGCTGATTCTGAGAATGGACCGATAAGGTTGGCTGGACAAAAACATGTGTTAGTGCATGCAAATCCGTGGAAGAAATAAACAAACAATATATGTTTTTCCCCCCCGCACGTTTTAAGGTTTGGATCTCGTTCCATGAGAGATCAAATGAGAAAATGCCAGATTTGTTCTGTATTTCATCCACATTTGTCATTTTCCCCAAGAAAGTTGTAGCTGCTGTTGTGCTGCCATTGAGATCTGAAGAGCCCAGGCAGAAGGCGACTCCATCTTTTGACATACGGACCCAGCAATCTATTATGTCCGCACCATCTTTCACCGCTTGTTGGTAGGCAAGGTCCGTGCTGCCTGGGAAGACACCACTCGCACCATCGTGGGTTATGATCAGTGGCCTGCTTCCATCTGATTGAGTAGATGAATAATCAGTGCGTATTATTGTAGGATGATGATAGGATAACAAAGTGGGCCTGTGAAGCAGAACAAAATTGATAGCTCACCTGTAGTTTCATTTCCAAGAGAAGCAAGAGCATTGCCCTTGGTATGTGCCAGGCACGCTGTAAACAAAGATTATCATCAAGATGTTATAAAGGAATTAAAAAAGAAGAGCTAAGTCACATGTGTATGCTGCTATCATGTAAAGAGCAACATTTCCAATTTTCACGAACACCCATTCAGTTTTAGATGGCATGCATGCTTCTTCGTTCTTACCTATGGCTCCTGATGCAGTGGGCGGGTAGTCAGTTAAAAAACCATCGACTGAGAAGTCTGAATTGTCTATGAAATTCAAGTATTCCGCATTGGGGTCATAGCTGTAGTTGTGACTCATACAGGGATCGTCATTGGCAAATCCAGATGCATACACTTCCAGACCAAGGGCATGTGCATCTTTGACCAAACTGGTAGACGGCTCCAAGTACCCATTCTTATTCATGGGCCAAATATATTGCTTGGGGACAAGAATCCCTGATGCAAAGGCCTTGATGGATTGCAGGTCTTTCAGAAGTTCTCCATATGTTATCTTGGTCGTAGGCTCAACAAGGTCTTCAGTGAGAAACCGAAAAATTATCTTAGTATTGTTTCTGAGCTTCCCGGCGAGACTTTTCAATAACGCAACTTCTGGCGAGGACACCCAAGTGACAGGAAATTCTTTTGGCATTCCTAATATGTAATCTTCGCTACTTAATCCGTGCTCCCGAAAAAATGAATCATACTAAAGAAAATATGAACTGGTATCAGATAGAGAACATGGAGCGGTACAAAGAGAGCCTTGGTGAATCTGTGAATGTCAGTGAAATCAACTTACCTCCACATTGACCCAAATTTCATGAGGCTGAACAGTTCTAACCACATTGTCAAGTGACATCAAATACGGTCCGCCGTCAAATATTGGACTGCGAGAAGGAGTATTCTGAATCACTGAGGGATGATCAAACCACAGACAGGTCAATATTTCGCAGCAAGTGAAAAGAAAGATGAAAAAAACAGAACCTATATGGAAAACCATGAATGAATTGCAAAGATTGATTTGAAAAAAGTTCATTCCAAATGATGTCCGTCGTTACAGGGGTGGAAGGCAATTTGCGAAAAAGTTCTTGGCTTGATTTCTCATAGGGTTAAACCCCATGGCTCACTTCCTCGTGTGGATAAATTCTTCTTAAAAGTTTCAGCTAACTTTTTTGAGGTTGTTTCTCCCTGTGGTCTTGTAAATAGCCATGTAAATATTCTTTGTGCCTTGTTTTCGTATAGCATCGTAGCACCGCAGGTAGTAAATTCACGATGCTTCATATATATAGAATAAACTACTGTATGGGACTCCCCTATGGTCTCATGGTAAAAATATGGAAGAAATTATGATTTCTCTTTTGCAATTGCTAGCTTCATCATGGAGCACAGTAAAGTACTACTCTAAAAAAAATACGGTCTGAATTTTCAAGATATACAAGAGTTGTTTTCTGCTTACAGCCAATCTGATGTAGCTCCTCCGATTTGAAGTCCACAGAGAACCATCCTTGAACATCTTGTCCGTTCACTCGGTAAGTCGAGCCCCTGGAAGCGAAGCCCTTCATCCTAGCAATCTCTGTGCTATTGTCAAGTTTCAAGTTGCTTATGCAGAAGCCCACACCATCACTGGAAAATTGCAGGTCGCAGAACAGGACCACGTCAGGCACGCTATAGGTCACTGCGTAGCTGAATGCAATGGCGCTTGAATCGGGAAATAAGCCAGAGAACCCCCCACGAGCAATGACTCGAGGACGACGACCTATAGGGCAGTACTAGAGAGATTAGTAGCATGGCAGACAGACCAGAATATGCAAGCTGAAAGAACATGTTCAACTTCTTCTAGCACAATAGACACGCTTTACGTGTATTTGAGGGAAAGAAAAATTTGCAAATTCAAAACTCAGCAATAAGAGGCGAGATGCTTACCGTTCAGTGTCAACCATTCCCCTGCTGGAGGATCTGAAGCAGCATTGGCTCCATGAAGAAGTAAGAGGATCAAGAACACAAGAGGATATCTTGCTCCCATTCAGGTTAGAAACGAGCACCCTGTTGCATCAAACAAATACCTTTGTGAGCTCCATACAAACATACGTTCACACAGATGCAACATAGATGAATCTCTGGCTTTTCAAGAATCAATTCAGACAATAATCAGAGAGGCACAAATAGTTGGGTACCAACGTCTCACCGAAGCTTTTGGGAAAAATTCAGCCTTCAAACGTAAGCCTAATGGAGCAAGTTTTGAGGAAAGGGATCTATCTCCCAGGCTAGAGGAAGTAAATTGTGGAGAGGAGGCAAGGCATGCATGCAAGGTCTCTAAATCAGACTCTGGAGTGGAGGCAAAAGGGGAGGCCGAAGACAAGGCGAAAAGCTTCTAAAATTAGGAGCCTCCCAATAGATGGATACCATTTGACACGGGTGATGGATGATATCACTACGGTGGTGAGTCTCTTCTCCACCTGAACGGTGAGAAAAGCTTGCCTTAAAAAGGAAAAATAGACAGAGATAATTTTCTTTCCATGGCATTATTTTTTCGGTTTTGCTAATTCCTTGTTACAGTAGTCCTCAGTTTTTATGTGATCTGTGCAAGATTTCACTTTCTTTTTTGAAGTCCAAGAACAGAAGCTACGTGCATAAATTATTAGGACACAGTGAACATATCTTTTTTTTAGAAATAGAGCTTTTCATAATTCATACCATTATTACTAGAGAGAAACTTCATCAAAGGATCCTAGATTATATATCCTGGACATATTCAGTGTATTTTCTGCAGAGCTATTTATAAATGATACCCGCCTATGTTCAGATTATAACATGGTGCAGCACATGATTTTAAAGAAACCCAGCGATGAACAGCAGAAACTAGTCACAGAAACATTAAAAGTGAGCACTGGATCTGAGGCATGACCTTCGTACGCTTCCTCCCATTTCCCCAATTAGCTAGAGACGACGGCAAAATCTGACCACCGACGGAGGGGGTGCGCCCGATGGGTCGAGCACAATGGAGGAGAGAAGTAGCAGGAGGATGTAGGATTGCCCCTACGGAAGTAATGGATGGGGAGGCGGCGGCGCCCGGACATAGGAGACCGCTGAGAGGAGCGCCGTGGCACGCGCCATCGCTGGGGATGGTGGCGGATGTGGGGGGCGCGGGCGGGAGGGCGGATGCGGATGCGGAGAGAAACGGGAGGATGCACTGCCATTGGATTTTGGCCGCCGGCAGACGAGGCGAATGCGGCGAGTGATGCCGGGGCAGTCGCCGGATTAATTACTGTAATTTTTTTTTGTTGAGTTCTTGCCAAATGTTTGTAAATTCAAACCCTAATCAATCAACCATAAGATTACAATAGCAAATTCATATAACTATAACATAATAATACATTCAACGATGGTTTAATGGCATTAGTTCAACATTACAGCTTTTTTTGTTCTTAGTTAAACATTATTTACCAAACCTATCTTTCTTAAATCTAAAGGCTACAAAGATCTGCACGTGTTCAATCTAGCAGTGCCGGCTAAACAAGCATGGCTGAATGATCCGCTTCTCTTTGTGCTAGGGTTCTTAAGGCGAAATATTTCCTGAATACGGATATCCATAAATGCGAAAGAAAAAGGCGGGATGTGAAAAGAAATTGATGTGCTTCACCAGGGTGTCATCAGGAGAGTTGGCGATGGCTCGTCCATCCAGCTCTGGTAAGACACGTGGCTACCAAGAAAGTGGTCATGAGCTCCAATAACCCCAAGAGGAAAAAAATTCTATGGGGCAGGGCCGCATAGTCTGGCTTTTGAGGCCCCTCCTCAGATTTCGCCAGCTCACCGTTAACACTTATCTCAAAGCAGCTACCTATTCTTAATCACTTAAAATATTCACCCTAATCAGGATACGGTCGATGTAACATACCTTCTGCCTGGGATATACGTACGCTCAATCGCAATATCATGGCACCTTCGTCCGTTTTAGCCTCCGCCGGCCGTCGCATCCTTGCGAACTGTCTGCGGCCTCCTGACATCCTCGTGATCGATCACGGTACGACTGGCGTCCTCCGTCGTTCAGCACGCCGACGGTGCCACAGCCGCCCTGCCCATCTCCACCAGCGATGAGATGATCCCACGCAAATGTCTCCCTTCCTTTTCACTGCATTGGTCCCTCGGCGTTTCACTGGAGCACAAGTTCTTATACTTGAATACGAGATTTCACAGATAACATGTTTAGCGGAAATCTTCAACGATGTTTGTCCATTGATCCAAACATGATATTATTTTAAACTTATCGAGCTGCAGAGCTGCTTCACGTTCTGAGATGACTGGAATTTGATGTTCTGAGAGCACCTACAGCCGTTGGGGCTCCCCAGGCCGAAATCGACCAATTCTGACAAAACAAGGCGAAATTCGTTCAAACATAAGCGAAATTTAAAAATATTTAACATATATATAGGCGAGTTCGTATATATATAGGACGAATTCCTACATATATTTGAATTCGGCCAGATGGAAACATAAACTAAAATTGAAAAATGGCGTGCCGAAACGGCGCCGCCGGCGGCATTCCCAGGGTGGAGGGAGTTGCCAGCCTCGATGTGCGCGAGCACACGGGCGAGCGTGTGGCCCGGCGCACCCCACCAGCGGCGGCGGCCGGCGGCGTTGATACGCGCTGGAGGAGGAGGAGAACTGTCGTACGCTGCGAGTTTCCGTTCGTGCCGGAGACGGAAGAACTCGTTCCAGGCGTTGTAGTTGTCGGCGAGGTACCGCTCCTCCGAGCGCTGCTCCTCGGTGAGAGTGACCCGCACAACATCGATAGCGGCATCGAGCTCGTCGCCTCCCACCGGAAGCAGCGGGATCGGAACGCCCCCCGCGCTCAGGCGCCATCCTCCGGGCACGTGGATGTCCGGCGGCGCCGGGTAGCCCGCCATGTGCAGGAGTCCCGCCTCCCACTGGTGTAGGGAACGACGGACGAAGCCGTTGTTCGCCGCGCCGTGGCCCGCCATTGCTCGCCGGAGGCGGATTGGGGAGAGAAGAGTGGGGAGAGGAGGAGGCGACGGTGTTGAATGCGGCCGACGCGGTAGGTTCCGCGATAAATAGATGGAGCGCGCGTGAATCCGAGCGACGCGCGTGGAAGCTACGCGTCCGGCGAAGAGACGACGAGGCTTTTGAAGCATGCGGAAGACGATTGGCCTCGTCGCCGACAAGTTGGGGCCACCATCCGCGCGAAGTTTTCAACGTTTCCGCGCTTTCGTTTCGTCCGAGTCCCCGAGCGCTCCAGGCGGGGATGACGGGCTTGCCGGACGGAGAAAACCCAAATCCGGGCGAACGAGATTCCGGGGCACGACTAGACCGTTTTCGTCTATCCAAATAAAAAAGGATGAAAAAAAGGTGTTCTTGGGTCCTTCCCGGAGAACGGCTAGAGATGCTCTAAGCTCTGATGCATTGAAGAAATAGGCATAGAAGTACCAGAATCAATTTGGGTTGGGGCAACTTCTCGGCGTCGCGGCAAAACCGTTCTACTTTCGCCTACGTCCTCGACTATCCGGAGGTGGTGGTGGGTGGAGCTACCATCAGCGGGGAGCCCGCCGGCGTGGCCCGTTGTTGCCGCATTCGCGAGGATCGGCGAAGCCACGAGACTTATTGCCAGCAGTGGGAAGACAGAATAGCCAGACGCGGCGAGCTCTGCTCTGCATTCTGAGTCACCGTCAAAGGGTCATGGGAAGATTGGTACGGCGGCGCGGAGATCAGAAGCCATTGTCAGCGGCGCGGAGATCAGAAGCGACGGCCGGCGGCTCTGGTATACTGCAGGTGTATTACGTATATTAATACTTATACTAGATGATTAGGATTAGTGTGATGCTTTAAGATGTGTGTTAAGTGTGACGTGGCAATAATCAGAGGAGGGGCCTCACGAGGGGTTCTATGCGGCCCAGCCCCATAGAATTTTCTTCCCGGAAAAAAATTCTATGGGGCAGGGCCGCATAGTCTGGCTTTTGAGGCCCCTCCTCAGATTTCGCCAGCTCACCGTTAACACTTATCTCAAAGCAGCTACCTATTCTTAATCACTTAAAATATTCACCCTAATCAGGATACGGTCGATGTAACATACCTTCTGCCTGGGATATACGTACGCTCAATCGCAATATCATGGCACCTTCGTCCGTTTTAGCCTCCGCCGGCCGTCGCATCCTTGCGAACTGTCTGCGGCCTCCTGACATCCTCGTGATCGATCACGGTACGACTGGCGTCCTCCGTCGTTCAGCACGCCGACGGTGCCACAGCCGCCCTGCCCATCTCCACCAGCGATGAGATGATCCCACGCAAATGTCTCCCTTCCTTTTCACTGCATTGGTCCCTCGGCGTTTCACTGGAGCACAAGTTCTTATACTTGAATACGAGATTTCACAGATAACATGTTTAGCGGAAATCTTCAACGATGTTTGTCCATTGATCCAAACATGATATTATTTTAAACTTATCGAGCTGCAGAGCTGCTTCACGTTCTGAGATGACTGGAATTTGATGTTCTGAGAGCACCTACAGCCGTTGGGGCTCCCCAGGCCGAAATCGACCAATTCTGACAAAACAAGGCGAAATTCGTTCAAACATAAGCGAAATTTAAAAATATTTAACATATATATAGGCGAGTTCGTATATATATAGGACGAATTCCTACATATATTTGAATTCGGCCAGATGGAAACATAAACTAAAATTGAAAAATGGCGTGCCGAAACGGCGCCGCCGGCGGCATTCCCAGGGTGGAGGGAGTTGCCAGCCTCGATGTGCGCGAGCACACGGGCGAGCGTGTGGCCCGGCGCACCCCACCAGCGGCGGCGGCCGGCGGCGTTGATACGCGCTGGAGGAGGAGGAGAACTGTCGTACGCTGCGAGTTTCCGTTCGTGCCGGAGACGGAAGAACTCGTTCCAGGCGTTGTAGTTGTCGGCGAGGTACCGCTCCTCCGAGCGCTGCTCCTCGGTGAGAGTGACCCGCACAACATCGATAGCGGCATCGAGCTCGTCGCCTCCCACCGGAAGCAGCGGGATCGGAACGCCCCCCGCGCTCAGGCGCCATCCTCCGGGCACGTGGATGTCCGGCGGCGCCGGGTAGCCCGCCATGTGCAGGAGTCCCGCCTCCCACTGGTGTAGGGAACGACGGACGAAGCCGTTGTTCGCCGCGCCGTGGCCCGCCATTGCTCGCTGGAGGCGGATTGGGGAGAGAAGACAGGGCTGGGGAGAGGAGGGAGACGACGGTGCTGAATGCGGCCAGACGCGGTAGGTTCCGCGATAAATAGATGGAGCCGCGCGTGAATCCGAGGCGACGCCGCGTGGAAGCTACGCGTCCGGCGAAGACTGACCGACGGCAGGCTTTTGAAGCATGCGGAAGACGATTGGCCTCTGTCGCCGACAAGTTGGGGCCACCATCCGCGCGGGAAGTTTTCTCAACGTTTTCCGCGCTTTCGTTTCGTCCGGAGTCCCCGAGCGCTCGGCGGGGATGACCTGGGCTTGCCGGACGGAGAAAACCCAAATCCGGGCGAAAACGAGATTCCGGGGGCACGACTAGACCGTTTTCGTCTATCCAAATAAAAAAGGATGAAAAAAAGGTGTTCTTGGGTCCTTCCCGGAGAACGGCTAGAGATGCTCTAAGCTCTGATGCATTGAAGAAATAGGCATAGAAGTACCAGAATCAATTTGGGTTGGGGCAACTTCTCGGCGTCGCGGCAAAACCGTTCTACTTTCGCCTACGTCCTCGACTATCCGGAGGTGGTGGTGGGTGGAGCTACCATCAGCGGGGAGCCCGCCGGCGTGGCCCGTTGTTGCCGCATTCGCGAGGATCGGCGAAGCCACGAGACTTATTGCCAGCAGTGGGAAGACAGAATAGCCAGACGCGGCGAGCTCTGCTCTGCATTCTGAGTCACCGTCAAAGGGTCATGGGAAGATTGGTACGGCGGCGCGGAGATCAGAAGCCATTGTCAGCGGCGCGGAGATCAGAAGCGACGGCCGGCGGCTCTGGTATACTGCAGGTGTATTACGTATATTAATACTTATACTAGATGATTAGGATTAGTGTGATGCTTTAAGATGTGTGTTAAGTGTGACGTGGCAATAATCAGAGGAGGGGCCTCACGAGGGGTTCTATGCGGCCCAGCCCCATAGAATTTTCTTCCACCCCAAGAGGCCACGCTCTCATTGAGCATGCTTCAGAGCTCATGGACCCAGTCTTAGGTGGCTGCATACGACAAACAACTCGTAGAAGCAATTTTTTGGAAGTGGGATGTGGAGTTGATACATGCATTACCAGTTAAAGAAGATAAGGAGGATACGTGGGCATGGTTTGTTGAGCTGCCAGTGAAGTTTTCAGTAAAAACTGCTTACAAATTGTGTAGAAATTTAAACCATGGGGGCAAAGGGAAGATCGGGTCAAGTAATAATCAGGAGAACTTCAATTTCGTAGCAATCTGGAAATCTCCTTGCCCAATGAAAGTGCAACAATTTATGTGGCACATTGCACACAATAATCTTCCTGTTCGGCGTAATCTTGCTTGTCGTGGGATTGAAATAGATGCAATATGCCCAGTTTGTAATGTTAGGGAAATATAGTTGTTGTATTACCAGGGGGGCAAAGGCCACAATATATACATGTACAGGTGCACATATGTAGAAAGCCCCCTAACATATGGGAAACTACAATATACAGATATATACATCTAACACCTCCCCTCAAACTCATGGTGGATCCACAACACTGAGTTTGGAGAGTAAGAATCATGCTGCGCCGAGTCGGGCCTTCGTAAAGAAATCCGCTAACGCAAATCTGAAGGCACATAATGAACCGCAACAACATCATGCACTGAGCACGTGTGTAAAAAGCATCAACACCAATATGCTTGGTCAGCTCATGCTTGACCGGATCACGTGCAATACCGATAGCACCTGTACTGTCGACAAAAGTGGAGTGGGTGTCGTAACAGAGACCCCAAAATCTGCAAGCAACCACCGTAACCAGGTCACCTCAGCAATCAACAAAGCCATAGCCCGCAACTCAGCCTCAACGCTCGAACGGGAAACTGCTACCTGTTTCTTCGTCTTCCAAGCAACAAGCGAACCACCAAGAAACACACAGCAGAAAGTGAACGACGATCCATAGGATCACTCGCCCACGTAGCATCCGAGTAGCAATAGAGCTGGAGAGAGCTGGAACGGGGAAAGAAAAGGCGACGAGTGATCGTGCCATGAAGGTAACGAAGAACACGAATGAGGTGACTATAGTGAACAGTGGTAGGAGCTGAGACAAACTAACTCAGAATATGGACAGGATAAGAAATATTAGGACGAGTGACAGCAAGATAAACAAGACTCCCAACAAGATGGCGATAACGGGTGGGATCAGGAAGAGGATCACCATCAGTAGGACGAAGCTTAACATTAAGCTCCATAGGAGTATCAACCGTGCGCTCATCCCCAAGAGCAGCACGAGCAAGAAGATCCTGAATGTACTTTTCCTGAGAGATAGAAAAGCCATCAGAAGTGGAGGAAACCCCAATGCCAAGAAAATAGCGAAGAGGACCAAGATCAGTCATAAGAAACTGATCACAAAGACGAGCCTTGACAAAGGCAATATACTCAGGATCATCACCAGTAATGATCATATCATCAACATAGAGAAGAAGAAGAGTACGTCCACGAGAAGAAGTGTGAACGAAAAGGGCGGGATCATGAAGACTAGGAGAGAAACCAGCAGCAGTCACCACAGAGGCGAAGCGCTCAAACCAGGCACGAGGGGCCTGTTTGAGACCATAGAGAGAACGTCGAAGACGACAAACCATCCCATCGGGAACAGAATACCCAGGAGGAGGCTGCATGTAAACCTCCTCACTCAACTCGCCATTAAGAAAAGCATTCTGAACATCAAGCTGGAGACAGACCAGCGACGAACAAAAGCAACAACAAGAAGGGTACGCAGTAGTCATATGAGCCACAGGCAAAAGTCTCATCATAGTCACGGCCGTGCTCCTGCTGAAAGCCACGAGCCACAAGACGCGCTTTATAGCGCTCAAGAGATCCATCGAGCGAGTCTTAATTTTATAGACCCACTTACACGTGATAGGACGAACACCGAAGGTGGAGAAACAAGATCCCAAGTGCCGGTGCGCTCAAGCGCAGCGATCTCCTCAGCCATGGCAAGCTGCCATTCAGGATGACGCTCGGCATCCCGATAAGAAGTCGGCTCGGAAACGACAGAGAGACCATACTGACTAGGAGAGTAACGAGCTGGAGCACGACGCTGACGGACAGGCCGTGAAGGAGGAAGGTCATCATCAGAAGAAGCGGAAGAAGGGACAGCATCAGAAGGATCCGAAGCCGGAGAACGAGAAGTACTAGGTGGACTAGACAGAGGAGAGGATGGCGGGGGCGCATCAGGACTAGGAGTGGGAGGAGATGGGATAGCAGGGGCATCCGGAAAAAGAAGAAAGAGATATCATCCACCGGGTAAGTACCCGAGGTGGGACGAGGATAGAAGGGACGCGTCTCATCAAACGTGACATCACGAGAGATGCGCATCCGACGACCAACGGGGTCCCAACAGCGATAGCCCTTGCTCATCCTTATCCGAGAAAACTCACAGACGAGCGGTCAGCTTGGTGCGATCGCGAGGAGGGAGAAACGTAGCAAACGCAACCAAATAAACGAAGTGTCGAGTAATCTGGAGAGCAACCAGAAAGACGCTCGAGAGGAATGCCACCTTGAAGGGCAGCAGAGGCTGAATGTTAATGAGGTAAGTCGACGTAGCGACACCTCAGCCAATGCGGCGGAAGAGAGGAAGCAATCATCATAGCACGGGTAGTCTCAAGAATATGACGATGCTTACGCTCGGCGACACCATTTTGAGCATGGGCGCCGGGACACGAGAACTGGGCAAGGGTGCCCTGCTCAGCAAGAACACCACGCAGGTGCTGGGGAGATATACTCGCCTGCAGAGTCAGCACGAAACACACGAATAGGCGTGGAATACTGAGTACGAACCATGGCTGCAAAACGCTGATAAATAGAAAGCACCTCACTGCGAGAGTGCATAAGAAACAACCAAGTGTATCGCGAAAAATCATCAATAAACAAAATATAGTATGTAGAAAGCCCCCTAACATATGGGGAAACTACAATATACAGATATATACATCTAACATGTAAAAGAGTGGATGAAGATGGGATGTCACTTGTTTCTGAAATGCAAGCCGATGAAGAAGCTATGGCGAGATCTGAAACTAGAGGACCTGGGTACCAGGTGGTCGGCACTTCCAGATCCAAAATATTTTATCTAAGTTGTGTTGCAATGTGAACCAAGCATCTCACTCATGTGGAATCGGTGAACCACTCGAAATAAGCTAAATGCAGAGGGTAAATCCTACAGGCATGAGCAGGTGGCTGATCAAGTTCGCAAGTCTGCTGCTGAATTCAGAGAATTTTTCATGTACATTCAGACTAATAGAGTGGAGACTACTCAGAGATGGCACCCTCCTCCTACTGACACACAGAAGATCAATATTGATGGAGGTTTCTCTGCTGAATCTAGATGTTGATCCAAAACAAAAGCTATAAATGTTTATGGCGACGGAATTGTTAGTACCTGCACTGTACTTTATTGGAGCTGTAGCTAAGAATAAATTTTCTTGGGTGATTCAGATCGACTTTGAGCTTCACATGCAAGCATGTTGATGGGTCCATCGTCAGGTTTAGTGACCATGCAACATACTGCAGTAATCTACTGTGCCTCCTGCAGGCTGCATCCATATATAGCATACTCCCCATCCTACCAATCCTTGCAGCATCTATGATTAATGTCCGTCCTCCCCTAATCTGATCTAGAGGTAGCTATACTCCATTCTTCAGTTCACTAGTTTTACATCGTTATGGGAGTACAGTGCTTTCAATTTGCTTGTTCCTCTCTGTAAACGGTGGGCTCCGCTATGCTCTCTTGATTCTGTGGTAAAATAAGCAACTATAGCTAGATAGGCAGACGACCATGCTACCGTAGACCTAGCACCGGGGATGATCACGTACGGGTATCTTCTTTATTCCCGGTCTCGCCCGATCTGGGGATCTATTCCATCGATCTTTATTTCGGTGCTCCACGCTTGACTGTAGCTTGCGGATGCACGTACTTCGCTCCCTCCACCAGCCTCCATCTACAAGTACGCCAGTAGTGTCGAGCACTCGAGCTCTCGATCAAGTGGCATCTCGACTCGACAGCATTCTCCTCTCCACTTCTGGATCCTCCGACCACCACTGTGCGATCGCACACTCTTTCGCTCGGCCAGTGATCTGCGCGTATCGATCGGCAGCCATGGCTCCTCGCATCGCCGTGCGCGCTGTGGCTCTTGCACTGATCGTGGCCGCCGCGGCCTGCTGCCAGCTGCTGTGCGCCGACGGCGGCGGCGGCATCGATGGCGTCGTGACTCTGCTGGAGAGCTGCGACGGGACAGCGACGCTGGGGCAGTGCTGGGCGGGCGACGAGCTGGCCAGGAAGCCCGCCGCCAGGTACATCAGTTACGCCGCGCTGCGGGCCGACATGGTCCCGTGCGACAAGCGCGGGCAGTCCTACTACCAGGACTGCGGCTCCCAGGGGAAGCCGGTGAACCCCTACACCCGCGGCTGCTCCGCCATCACCCGATGCGCACGCAACATGAACTGATTCTGATTCTGATCCATCCATCCATCCACCACGGATCGATGCGCGTCGACTGGCCGTCACTGGTCCACAGCGTAACTAGTAACCATCCAGTATTTACTTTCGTTGTTGACTGGACTTGTATGCTCATGCGTTCAGTAATTTCGCTGGATCGATCTGTTGTGTCTGCGTGACTTCATTTTTATTTTGACAAACTATGTCCGTGACTTGTACGTCTGACGTCTGATGTAGTTGTGAAATATAATGACAAGGTATGTGCAGGTGTTGGTGATTAGTCTATTTTAGGAATTTGGTCACTTAAGTCAGTTAAGTGCACCACCCATCATTTTGCAGCCTAAACTGTTAACATCAAACGAATTTGGTAGTATCTGGTTTCAGTCGAAGCAGCATACTATTTGGCTTGTACGTGTATGCTCATGTCGTTCAGTAATTTCGATGTCTGCGTGACTTCATTTTTCTTTTGAGAAACTCTATCTGTGACTCCGTGTGACTGGTCATGTAGTGGTGAAGTAAGAGTTTGTGTAATAAAGTGCCTATGCTGGTGATTCGTCGATTTTGGAATTTGGTCACTTAAGTCCAACACCAGTCATTTCGCAGCCTAAACATTCTGTTTAGCATCCACGAATTGCTGTCTGGTTTCACTCAAAGCAGCATAACCAATGGTGGGGCAATTGGTCGGCACAGCGCAATGCGCATGCATGCAGCTTAGTCAAAAAAGCATAGGAGGATAGATCAAGTTAAAGAAAATGACAAAATCCGAGAAAACATGTGTAGAAGGTAACAAAAGGAAAATCCAAAGTTGAAGTTCCTAGCAACTGGTCTTGTTGTGTTAGTATGCTGTGCTAGACACAACTATACTACCCGACGAGCCCAACAAAACGAACACATCAAACCTAAACTAACTAATACTCTCTAGATAGTTCAAAACCATCTTGTTCTAGACCACGGATATGTTATACTACATAGTTGCAAACCAAATCGGTATGGGACATTGACACCATTCGATTCTTGTCTTCTTTTGCACATTCATCACCATCTAATTTATATATTCTTTAATAGTGTGTTTTCTCAATCTTCCGGAAAGTTTTGATTAATTCAGTTCCTACTTGAAGCCAGAAAGCTGACATGTCATTGAAGTGAACTCACATCGTAATTTAAATTACCCACTATGGTTGGTAAAGCACTATACAGTACTAGGCACTATGTGCACATATATAGTTCTCCAGCCTATGCGTAGCCAATTCATCCATATATGTAGCATAATCAACAATCAAACTCGTAAAACAAGATCACCTGCTTACATCAGTTCGAGGGAATATTGTCGTGAGAACATTTGTGGCCGATGATGATGCCAAGTGTAATCCGTAACTCCATCACAAGATATCTGGGGAATAGGATACATCGAGAGTTCAAACTAAAAATCAACTTACGGAAAAGGATGAAGCATTGTGCAAAATGGTTCTGTATTGGGCATGTACTCTAGTTGCTAAAAAGGGTTTCCTATTGTGATGTAGATGTATTCCATGAATTACAAATGGTTATGTTGTATTTTAAATTCATTGCGTACATTTTTATTGAATTAGAGAGTATGTATGGTGGAAAATTGTTTGCGTTGAGAGTAGTGACTGTTGATTTCATCGATCATAACTTCAGTAGTCTCAAGCTGCTTGAAATTAGTTGAGTATTAATGAAGCTTTGCGGAGAAGTGTTGAGTCCAAGTTATAGAAATCGTACTTGTAAAAAATATTATGAAGATACTAGTGGCAAATATAATGATAACATTTCAATCTACTTAACCCAAAAGATTTTATAATATTAGACAAAGTAGAACAATTTGATGATAGGTTTTTTGGAATTTTTAATGCTTCGGGAAGCTTTCCATATATGCCTACAAAGGAAAAAAAAAAAAGGGAGTGGGCCTTCTTCCTGCTTCGAATGTCGGCTAGGCCTGGGTTTTTAGGAACCTCTATCTATCATGTGGCGGGAGGAGGGGAGAACTCTGGGCCATCTTGTAGGGCTTGTAGAGGTTTAGGACTAGTTTTTCTTGCAGCGACAGTCGCTTGGCGATGGCAGCACGAAAGAAAGTAATTTTACCATAGCTCCAACCCTACCTTGACGGCTACTCCCCTGGCGTTGAGGGGCTCTTGGATGATGTTATATTTTCTTTCATGGAAGGACACAAACTCGATGACTAATTACGGTGATCCAGCATACCACTGCATGTTGTAGTATACAAGTCGTTCATATGATACTTAAGAAGGAGCTTCTTCATAAATATCACATCCCTCAGAGTGGTACAACAGAAACATTGCAGGTCTCAAACAGCACACTTTATTATTACAAACCATATGTTCACAATACCTCGGTATTCTCACAGGTCCAATGAGAACACCACTTAGACTCAAACTTGGTTCAAAGTACTCTTACAACCCATAAACTACTAAGGTAGACATCACAAGAGTTCAACGACTTATTTAGATAAGCCACTACGCTGCTCGGTGATACGTCTCAAACGTATCTATAATTTCTTATGTTCCATGCTACTTTTATAACAATACTTGCATGTTTTATACATACTTTACATCATTATTATACATTTTCCGGCACAAACCTATTAACAAGATGCCGAAGCGCCAGTTGCTGTTTTCTGCTGTTTTTGGTTTCAGAAATCCTACAAAAGAAATATTCTCGGGATTGGACGAAATCAACGCCCAGGGTCTTATTTTGCGGAGCTTCCAGAAGATCGGAGGGGTTACGAAGAGGGCCACGAGGGCCTGGCACCATAGGCCGGCGCGGCCAGAGGGGCCGCGCCGCCTATGGTGTGGGCCCTCGCGTCGCCCTTGACCTACCCTTCCGCCTACTTAAAGCCTTCGTCGCGAAACCCCTGTACCGGGAGCCACGATACGGAAAACCTTCCGAGACGCCGCCGCCGCCAATCCCATCTCGGGGATTCGGAGATCGCCTCCGGCACCCTGCGGAGAGGGAATCATCACCGGAGGGCTCTACATCATCATGCCCGCCTCCGGATTGATGCGTGAGTAGTTCATCCTTGGACTATGGGTCCATAGCAGTAGCTAGATGGTTGTCTTCTCCGCTTGTGCTATCATTGTTTAGATCTTGTGAGCTGCCTAACATGATCAAGATCATCTATTTGTAATGCTACATGTTGTGTTTGGTGGGATCCGATGAATCTAGAATATTATGTCAAGTTGATTATCAATCTATCATATATGTGTTGTTTATGTTCTTGCATGCTCTCCGTTGCTAGTAGAGGCTCTGTCCAAGTTGATACTTGTAACTCCAAGAGGGGTATTTATGCTCGATAGTGGGTTCATGCCTCCATTGAATCTGGGACAGTGAGTTGTAAGGTTGTGGATGTGCTGTTGCTACTAGGGATAAAACATTGATGCTTTGTCTAAGGATATTTTTGTTGATTACATTACGCACCATACTTAATGCAATTATCTGTTGTTTACAACTTAATAGGAAGGGGTTCGGATGATAACTGAAGGTGGATTATTTAGGCATAGATGCATGCTAGATAGCGGTCTATGTACTTTGTCGTAATGCCCTGATTAAATCACATAGTAATCATCGTTGATATGTATTCAATCTTTATTTGTCAATTGTCCATAATTTGTTCACCCAGCATGTTAGTTATCTTATTGGAGAGACACTACTAGTGAACTGTGGACCCCGGTCCATTCTTTTACATCTGAATACATTCTACTGCTTTTACTCTTCTTTGCAAACAAACACCATCTTCCACTCGATACGCTTAATCCTTTGTTTTCAGCAAGCCGGTGAGATTGACAACCTCACTGTTACGTTGGGGCAAAGTACTTTGATTGTGTTGTGCAGGGTTCCACGTTGGCGCCGGTTCGGTGTTGCGCCGCACTACACTCCTCTACCAACAACCTTCACGTGCTTCTTGGCTCCTACTGGTTCGATAACCTTGGCTTCATACTGAGGGAAACTTGCTGCTGTGCGCATCATACCTTCCTCTTGGGGTTCCCAACGGACGTGTACATCTACGTGCATCAAGCATAAATTTCTGGCGCCGTTGCCGGGAGATCAAGACACGCTGCAAGGGGAGTCTCCACTTCCAATCTCTTTAATTTGTTTTTGTCTTGCTTTATTTTATTTACTACTTTGTTTGCTGCACTTAAACAAAACACACACAAAATTAGTTGCTAGCTTTACTTTATTTACTGTCTTGTTCTCTATATCAAAAACACACAAAAAAATAGTTACTTGTCTTTACTTTATTTGCCTAGTTTACTTTATTACTGTTATAATGGGTACTCCTGAAAATACTAAGTTGTGTGATTTCACTAGCACAAATAATAATGATTGTATATGTACTCCTATTGCTCCACCTGCTACTACAGCAGAATTTCTATGAAATTAAACCTGCTTTACTGAATCTTGTTATGAGAGAGAAATTTTCTGGTGTTAGTACTGATGATGCTGCTGCCCATCTTAATAATTTTGTTGAACTTTGTGAAATGCAAAAGTATAAGGATATACATGGTGATATTATAAAACTGAAATTGTTTCCTTTCTCATTAAGAGGAAGAGCTAAAGATTGGTTGCTATCTTTGCCTAAGAATAGTATTGATTCATGGACTAAATGCAAAGATGCTTTTATTAGTAAATATTATCCTCCTGCTAAGATTATATCTTTGAGAAGTAGCATAATGAATTTTAAACAATTTGATAATGAACATGTTGCTCAAGCATGGGAGAGAATGAAATCTTTGGTAAAGAATTGCCCAACCCATGGACTGACTACTTGGATGATCATCCAAACCTTTTATGCAGGATTGAATTTTTCCTCGAGGAACCTATTGGATTCAGCTGCTGGAGGTACTTTTATGTCCATCACCCTGGGCGCCGCAACTAAACTACTTGATGATATGATGATCAATTACTCTGAATGGCACACTGAAAGAACTCCTCAAGGTAAGAAGGTAAATTCTGTTGAAGAAACCTCTTCTTTGGGTGATAAGATTGATGCTATTATGTCTATGCTTGCAAATGGTAGATCTCATATTGATCCTAATAATGTTCCTTTAGCTTCATTGGTTGCTCAAGAAGAAAATGTTGATGTGAATTTCATTAAGAACAATAATTTCAACAACAATGCTTATAGGAATAATTATGGTAACAACAACTATAGGCCATATCCTTATAATAATGGTAGTGGTTATGATAATTCTTATGGTAGATCTGTTTTGCCTAATGAGGAAAAGATATTGGAAATTGAAAGAACTACTAAGAGCTTTATGCAATCGCAATATGAGCAAAATCAATTGTTTACTAAAACTATGAATGAACAATCTGCCTTGTTGAAAAATATAGGAAATCAACTTGAAAATTTGAATGTGAAAATTTCTGGTTTGCAAACTAAACTTACAAATGCTGAAAAGCGAATCTCATATATGTCTGAATCACAATCTTCTTTAATTAATAAAATGGCTGCTAAACCTGAGGATAATGATACAAAATTTTCTGCTACAGCAAATGCCATCCAAGTTCGAATTAATGATAATATTAGATTGTTGGCTGAATTGCATGCTAGGTGGGATAGAGAAGAAAAAGAAAAACTTGCTAAAGAAAATAATGTAGCTAAAGTATGGACTATTACCACCACTAGTAATGTTGATTCTTCACATGTTGCTGCACCTCCTACTATCAATGGTAAAATAATTGGTGTTGGCAATGTTTCTACTCCTAGTGCAAAACGCACAAAATTGCCTAGAACTGCTGTTGGTGATAAAACTGCTGAAATTTTTCAAAATATTGGTGACAATGATTCCATTGCTGTAGAACATAATGGTTTAGATTTTGATGATTTTCATATTACTGAAGTTATAAAGTTCTTACAAAAACTTGCTAGAAGTCCCAATGCTAGTGCTATAAATTTAGCCTTTACAAAACATATTACAAATGCTCTCATTAAAGCTAGGGAAGAAATTAAAACTTGAAGCTTCTATTCCTAGGAAGTTAGAAGATGGTTGGGAGCCCATCATTAAAATGAAATTCAATGACTTTGAGTGTAATGCTTTATGTGATCTTGGTGCAAGTATTTCTGTTATGCCTAAAAAGATTTATGATATGCTTGACTTGCCACCATTGAAGAATTGTTATTTGGATGTTAATCTTGCTGATAATGTTAAAAAGAAACCTTTGGGGAGAATTGATAATGTGCGCATTACGGTTAACAATAACCTTGTCCCCGTTGATTTTGTTGTCTTGGATATCGAATGCAATGCATCTTGTCCTATTGTGTTGGGAAGACCTTTTCTTCGAACCGTTGGTGCTGTTATTGATATGAGGGAAGGTAATATTAAATATCAATTTCCTCTCAAGAAAGGTATGGAACACTTCCCTAGAAAGAGAATGAAGTTGCCTTTTGATTCTATTATTAGAACAAGTTATGATGTTGATGCTTCTTCTCTTGATGTTACTTGATTTGCACTTTCTGCGCCTAGCTAAAAGGCGTTAAAGAAAAGCACTTCTTGGGAGATAACCCATATTTTATTTTATTTACTGTATTGTTGAGTCTTGGAAGTTGTTTACTACTGTAGCAACCTCTCCTTATCATGTTTTTGTGCCAAGTAAAGTTTCTATGCTAAAGTTGATGCTATATTTGGGATCGCTGCGCAGAAACAGCATTGCTGTCTGTCACGAATTCTCGCATAAGTCTCTGCCAAAAAATCGAAAAAATCTGAAAATTTACGAGCATGGTTCTCAGATATGTACGCAACTTTCATTAGTTTTGAGTTTTTCCATTTGAGAAAGTTAAGTGCCCCTTCCAAATGCATCTTTACGGACTGTTCTGTTTTTGACAGATTCTATCTTTTATTTCGCATTGCCGCTTTTGCTATGTTGAATGAGTTTCTTTGTTCCATTAACTTTCAGAAGCTTTGTGCAATGTCCAGAAGTGTTAAGAATGATTGTGTCACCTCTGAATATGTGAATTTTGGTTATGCACTAACCCTCTAATGAGTTTGCTTGAAGTTTGTGTGAAGGAAGTTTTCAAGGGTCAAGAGAAGAGGATGGTATACTATGATCAAGAAGAGTGAAAGGTCTAAGCTTGGGGATGCCCCGGTGGTTCATCCCTGCATATTTTAAGAAGACTCAAGCATCTAAGCTTGGAGATGCCCAAGGCATCCCCTTCTTCATCGACAACATTATCAGGTCACTTCTAGTGAAACTATATTTTTATTCCGTCACATTCTTATGTTCTTTACTTGGAGCGTCGGTTTGCTTTTATTTTTGTTTTAGTTTGAATAAAGTTGGATCCCACCATTCTTATATTGGAGATATTACGCTCCGCTTTTTCATATGGAACACTTGTGTTCTTAATTGTGCTTTAATGTTCATGGCGAAAGCTTATTGCTTCATTAGATTGCTATTTGGTTGGAATTGGAAAATGCTGCATATGGTTTGGCAATTTGGAAATTGTTTGAGCTCTCATAGATCATGTTTAAGCTCTTGCATCATGTAGTTTAATCTATTAATGAAGAACTACTGTAGAGCTTGTTTAATTTGGTTTGCATGATTGATCTCTCTAAGTCTAGATATTTTCGGGTAAAATGTTTGAACAAGGAAGACAGTGTAGAGCCTTATAATGCTTGCAATATGTTCTTGTGTGAGTTTTGTTGTACCTGTTCATACTTGTTTTTGCTTCAAACAACCTTGCTAGCCCAAACCTTGTACTGAGAGGAAATGCTTCTCGTGCATCCAAAAACCTTGAGCCAAACCCATGCCATTTGTGTCCACCATATCTACCTACTATGTGGTATTTTTCTGCCATTCCAAAGTAAATTACTTGAGTGCTACCTTTAAAATTTAATTCCTCTACCTTTACAATATATAGCTCATGGGACAAATAGCTTAAAAACTATTGTGGTGATGAATATGTAGTTATGTGTCTTAATTCTTATAAGTTGCTTGTTGAGCGGTAACCATGTTTTCTGGGGACGCCATCAACTTTACCTTTGTTGGATATCATGTGAGATGCTATGCATGTTCGTCTTGTCTGAAGTAAGTGGATTTCATGATCAAATGGTTTGAGTATGCATATGTTAGAGAAGAACATTGGGCCGCTAACTAAAGCCATGTATCATGGTGTAAGTTTCAGTTTGGACATACAACCTCAATCTCTTATGAGAATACTAACTGTTGTTGAATGCTTAAGCATTAAAAAGAGGAGTCCATTATCTGTTGTCTATGTTGTCCCGGTATGGATGTCTAAGTTGAGAATAATCAAAAGCGAGAAATCCAATGCGTGCTTTCTCCTTAGACACTTGTACATGCGGCATAGAGGTACCCCTTTGTGACACTTGGTTGAAGCATATGTCATGTGATGATAATCCGTGTTTCCGAGCTAAGTAGGACAAGGTGCGAGCACTATTACTCTATGCATGAGACATGCAACTTGTAGGAAGTATTATGCATAGCACATATGAATTATTACTACCGTTGACAAAAAAATTCTATGTTTTCAAAACAAAAGCTCTAGCACAAAAATAGTAATCCATGCTTCCCTCTGAAGGGCCATTCTTTTACTTTATGTTGAGTCAGTCTACCCACTTCTTTCTATCTTAGAAGCAAACACTTGTGTTAACTATGTGCATTGATTCTTACATGTTTACTTATTGCACCTGTTATATTACTCTATGTTGACAAATATCCATGAGATATACATGTTACAAGTTGAAAGCCATTGCTGAAACTTAATCATCCTTTGTGTTGCTTCAATGCATTCTACTTTGAATTTATTGCTTATGAGTTAACTCTTATGCAAGTCTTATTGATACTTGTTTGAAAGTACTATTCATGAAAAGTTTTGCTATATGATTCATTTGCTTAGTCATTATCTTTGTTAGCAATCTTTTGTTCAGATCACTCCATTCATCTCATATGCTTTACATTAATGTTGATCAAGATTATGTTGGTAGCATGTCACTTCAGAAATTATTTGTGTTATCGTTTACCTACTCGAGGACGAGTAGGAACTAAGCTTGGGGATGCTTGATACGTCGAAAACGTATCTATAATTTCTTATGTTCCATGCTACTTTTATTACAATACTTGAATGTTTTATACATACTTTACAGCATTATTTTACATTTTCCGGCACTAACCTATTAACAAGATGCCGAAGTGTCAGTTCTTGTTTTCCGCTGATTTTGGTTTCAGAAATCCTAGTAAGGAAATATTCTCGGAATTGGACGAAATCAACGCCCGGGGGCCTATTTTTACACGAAGCTTCCGAGAGACCGAAAGGGAGGCGAAGTGGGGCCGAGGTGGCCGACACCGCGGCGCGGCCCAGGCCCTGCCGCGCCGGCCTGTTGTATGGGCCCTCGCGTCCCCCATGACCTACCCTTCCGCCTACAAATAGCCTTCGCGAAACCCCCACCGAGAGCCACGATACGGAAAACATTACTGAGAGGCCGCCGCCAATCCCATCTCGGGGGATTCAGATATCGCCTCCGGCACCCTGCCGGAGGGGAATCATCATCGGAGGGCTCTACATCATCATGCCCGCCTCCGGATTGATGCGTGAGTAGTTCATCCTTGGACTATGGGTCCATAGCAGTAGCTAGATGGTTGTCTTCTCCGCTTGTGCTATCATTGTTTAGATCTTGTGAGCTGCCTAACATGATCAAGATCATCTATTTGTAATGCTACATGTTGTGTTTGGTGGGATCCGATGAATAGAGAATACTATGTTAAGTTGATTATCAATCTATCATATATGTGTTGTTTATGTTCTTGCATGCTCTTCGTTGCTAGTAGAGGCTCTGCCCAAGTTGATACTTGTAACTCCAAGAGGGAGTAATTATGCTCGATAGTGGGTTCATGCCTCCATTGAATCTGGGACAGTGACAGAAAGTTCTAAGGTTGTGGATGTGCTGTTGCTACTAGGGATAAAACATTGATGCTTTGTCTAAGGATATTTGTGTTGATTACATTACACACCATACTTAATGCAATTATCTGTTGTTTACAACCTGTAATTTGTTCACCCAGCATGTTAGTTATCTTATTGGAGAGACAGCACTAGTGAACTGTGGACCCCGGTTCATTCTTTTACATCTGAATACAATCTACTGCAATCATTGTTCTTTACTGTTCTTTGCAAACAAACACCATCTTCCACTCGATACGTTTAATCCTTTGTTTTCAGCAAGCCGGTGAGCTTGACAACCTCACTGTTACGTTGGGGCAAAGTATCTTGATTGTGTTGTGCAGGTTCCACGTTGGCGCCGGTTTCACTGGTGTTGCGCCACACTACACTCCTCCACCAACAACCTTCACGTGCTTCTTGGCTCCTACTGGTTCGATAACCTTGGTTTCTTTCTGAGGGAAAACTTGCTGCTGTGCGCATCACGCCTTCCTCTTGGGGTTTCCAACGGACGTGTGCTTCACGCGTAATCACTCGGTTCAACTATGCCTACAGGATAGCATTACTCCTCGGCCTCCACTTCTTCGGTGCCGTACACTATCCCATAGTCCACTCCTTCGACATCTCTGAACAAGTCTAGCTCCTCGTAGACCACCTCGTATTAGCCTTCAGGTGCTCCGGTGCAGGCTCCTCTTCGGTTTCACAGTCTAGCAAGGGTTTAGAAGGAAAGGTGAGTACAGGGGTACTCAACAAGTTGAAAATAAAAGGTGTTTGATGCACTAGCTACGATCATTGATCAGGATATCTCAGGTCAATGCATGTTTCGCAAACATTTCTTCAAAAGGTTTATTTTATTCTGAAAACTATGCCCTTTAGTCTTCACAGGTTGACCAGAACTTCACGGAGTTCCTTTCCTGTCGGTTCGTAGTTCCCTTCCCGGAACAGGGAGTGACAAGCCACAATTTGTTACACTCTGCAGAGGTGCGTTACTTTTCCCATAAGAGATCTTATCCTTGTTGCCAACCGGGCTTACTTTCCCGTCCACACTTTCTTGGTGTGAGGCCCGGTATAAGAACCAAGCAATCACTTCCTACTCCGCGACCCCGCATACCCACCCTTTTGTATTCAGAGGGCCCTCGATCGCATACTAATCTAGAGTGCTTGATCCATAGCCATGATACAATCCTTCATAGACCCTATTGCACAAGATGTCCACCTGGGACCGGAGAGATTAATGGCATCTCAATCTTACCGTGGGACCAGCAGCACCCACACGGCTACGACAAATAGGCATCCGTTGATATGCGAAAGGAAGAAGATACAGCTAACTACCCCAGAGTCATTGTAGATCTTATGGTTAACGCGATATGTACGGCGCTAGAATCACTAGACGACATTGATTATTAGTCCTACATGTATAGTACCCTTGCAATGGAACCATTTCATTTTCAATGTAGGAGTGATAAGTATATATATTTGCGAGTAAAATGTAGGAGTATTCATAATTGGAAATGTTACTCACAGAGTCATTGTAGATCTTATGGTTAACGCGATATGTACGGCTCCTCGTTCGGCATACTCTTAGGCGGTTAAGCCCGAAATAAGAGCCGAGGCTCTGATACCAATTGAAAGGATCGTATGCCGCACCTAGAGGGGGGTGAATAGGTGCTAACCAATTTTTAGTTCTTTTTCAATTTAGGTTTGACACAAAGGTAAATTCTCTAGAGATGCAACTACGTGAATTTACCTATATGACAAGGTTATCAACTAAGCAAGATATAGCTACACAATATATAGGCGATAGAGTGGGATAGAGGTAACCGAGAGTGTAGCACGCGTTGACACGGAGATGATTCCCGTAGTTCCCTTCCTTTGCAAGAAGGTACGTCTACGTTTGGAGGAGTGTGGTTGCTACGCAAGCCAAACCAACAGCCACGAAGGCTTCACTCAGATCTCCTGTGAGCAACGCCACGAAGGCCTAGCCCACTTCCACTAAGGGATTTCCTCGAGGCGGAAACCGGACCTTTACAAGGTTCTTGGGGCACACATCCACAACTGAATTGGAGGCTCCCAAATGTAACAATACAACAATCAACAACAACACATCAACAACAAATCAACTAGGGAACCAAATAGGAACACTAGCATGAGATCCCTCAAACAAGTGAGGGGGAAATTCGGTGAGGATGTAGATCGGTGGCTTCTCCTTCGAATCCCCAAAGATCAAGAGCTTTGGTTGGGGGAGGAAGGAGATCTTGCAAATCTTGTGTTTCTTGAGGTGGCTCTAATGGTGGTGTAGCTTGGCAGAATTCTTGAGCAATGATTGAGCAAAACACCAAGGTAGGAGAAGGGGGGTATTTATACCTCCCTTCAAAATCGAGCCGTTGCAGTTTCCGGGGGGCCGGATATTCCGGCCTAAGTAAGGGCCGGATAATCCGGCCTACGGGACAAAAGTGTGACATTGTCCGGCCAAATGTCCGGCCCACAACCAGAGAGCCAATTCTTCAGGTCCTTAGCCAAATTCGAGGGGGCCGGATATTTCCAAAATATCCGGCCCGGATATTCCGGCCCTGGTACAATACCGGGACAATATCCGGGCAAATGTCCGGCCCCCATACTGAGCTGCATTTCCTCGAAGACTTAGCCGAAATCAGGGGGCCGGATATTTCAACAATATCCGGGCCGGATTATCCGGCCTACCCAACATTTTCAGAAATCTTTTGGCAGATGATCAACTCCAATCACACATGAATAAATATCTATGTAATCCCTGTACCACTTAAACAATCATTAGTGTATCACATACATTGACATCAAACACTCAAAACATAGTATGAGAGATGTTCTTTCAATCTCCCCCTTTTTGGTGTTTGATGACAATATACGGATTTGCAAGAGAATAACTATAGAGACAAACGTGATGTCAAAAACATAGAGGCACTCCCCCTACATGTGTGCATATAAGTAATTTGCATTTGAATACAAATACACAACACATAGGATTGAGTTGCCTCAACACTAGAGATATCCATCAAGAGCTCTAACACGAGACATAAACAAATATGAAGTTGAGATAGGATGCAAGAAGTCATACCCATGTGTAGATATAAGATACGGAGATATAACATCACACATAATATAGTATCCTTGATCTCAACATATAGAATTCCGAAAACCATAATAATGTCTCACACTTAACAATGTCTCACACCACATAGCACATAGTTTTAAACGAGACACAACCAAAGCAAATAGTGCAAATACGAGGGAACACAAGCAATAAAGGAATGGTAAACGCAAATGCTTGTGCCCAAACCATGCAAATCCCCGAGAGAGTTCCTAATAGAACACTTCTCCCCCTTTGGCATCGAAACGCCAAAAAGGGGACAAGCGCGATGCTACTCGTCCCATGGGAATCACTCGGAGGCATAATCATCATCGGACTCGTCGCCGCTTCCTCTTCATCCTCATCGGTGTCAGGTGCATCCGGGGAGCGGCGAGAGATGTTGGACCTTTGAAGGCAGTCATCAAGTTCACTCCATGGAACCTGCGAGTGCCATCCACTGTAACCCTGGTGAGCTGGAGGCTGAGGCGGAGGTCCTTGATCACCACGAGCTTGTGAAGAATAACCGCCTGAGTGTGCTTAATCGAGAACGCTCTCGGCTAGCAGCATAGTTTTCCTTGTGTATCTCAATGTTCATGCACAAGATGTGACGCTGAAACCAACTAAGCCGGCTCACTTGCTTCCTCATAGCCGGGACGTCAGGGTGACGAGCAGGAGCAAAGCCACTGGAGCGAGCATCACTCATGAAAGTGTCAGGAGCAGGTACGGCTGAAGAGACTGGCTTAAGCTTGTAGGGCTTCTTGACATGGTGCTTCACCAAAGGATACCCACTGATGTCTTCATCAATCCCAGCCACAGAGTTGTTGATGAGAAGCTGAATGTAGGGTGCATAGTGAAGGAGATATGCCCTAGAGGCAATAATAAAGTGGTTATTATTTATATCTTTATGTTTATGATAAATGTTTATATATCATGCTATAATTGTATTAACCGAAACATTAGTACATGTGTGATATGTAGACAACAAAGAAGTCCCTAGTAAGCCTCTTAACTAGCTTGTTGATTAATAGATGATTAGTTTCATAATCATGAACATTGGATGTTATTAATAACAAGGTTATATCATTATATGAATGATGTAATGGACACACCCAATTAAGCGTAGCATAAGATCACGTCATTAAGTTATTTGCTATAAGCTTTCGATACATAGTTACCTAGTCCTTATGACCATGAGATCATGTAAATCACTTATACCGGAAAGGTACTTTGATTACACCAAACGCCACTGCGTAAATGGGTGGCTATAAAGGTGGGATTAAGTATCCGGAAAGTATGAGTTGAGGCATATGGATCAACAGGTGGGATTTGTCCATCCCGATGACGGATAGATATACTCGGGCCCTCTCGGTGGAATGTCGTCTAATGTCTTGCAAGCATATGAATAAGTTCATAAGAGACCACATACCACGGTACGAGTAAAGAGTACTTGTCGAGGACGAGGTTGAACAAGGTATAGAGTGATACCGATGATCAAACCTCGGACAAGTAAAATATCGTGTGACAAAGGGAATTGGTATCGTATGTGAATGGTTCATTCGATCACTAAAGTCATCGTTGAATATGTGGGAGCCATTATGGATCTCCAGATCCCGCTATTGGTTATTGGTCGGAGTGAGTACTCAACCATGTCCACATAGTTCACGAACCGTAGGGTGACACACTTAAAGTTGGATGTTGAAATGGTAGAACTTGAATATGGAATGGAGTTCGAATATTTGTTCGGAGTCCCGGATGAGATCCCGGACATCACGAGGAGTTCCGGAATGGTCCGGAGAATAAGATTCATATATAGGAAGTCATATTCCAAGTTTGGAAATGATCCGGTGCATTTATGGCAGGTTCTAGAAGGTTCTAGAAAAGTCCGGAAGAATGGCACTTTGGAAAGTGGAGTCCCGAAGAGACTCCACTTGCATGACCAGCCAACCCTAAAGGGGAGGAGTCCAAGGTGGACTCCCCTAGGGTGGCCGGCCAACCCACCTCAAGGAAAGGTGGGAGTCCCACCTTGAGTGGGACTCCCTCCTTGAGTAGGTTTCCCACATATGGGAGGTTTTAGTGTTGGGGTCTTATTCGAAGACTTGGACTAGAACTCTTGGGGCTTCCACCTATATAATGAGGGGCATAGAGAGGGGGCTGGCCACTTCAAGCCTCAGCCTTGGCCGCACCCCTTAGAGGGCCGGCGCCCAACCCCCCTCTCTCCCAAACCCTAGCGGTCTCTCTCTCCTCCACCATATCCCGCACGCTTAAGCGAAGCTCCGCCGGATTTCTCCACCGCCACCGACACCACGCCGTCGTGCTGTCGGATTCAAGAGCTACTTCCGCTGCCCGCTGGAACGGGAGGTGGACGTCGTCTTCATCAACAACCGAACGTGTGACCGAGTACGGAGGTGCCCGTTCGTGGCGCCGAACCGATCGTGATCAAGATCTTCTACGCGCTTTGCAAGCGGCAAGTGATCGTCTACCGCAGCAATAAGAGCCTACTCTTATAGGCTTTGGAATCTCTTCAAGGGTTAGTCTTGATCATCCCCTCGTTGCTACCGTCTTCTAGATTGCATCTTGGCTTGGATTGCGTGTTCGCGATAGGAAAATTTTTGTTTTCTATGCAACGTTATCCTACAGTGGTATCAGAGCCGTGTCTATGCATAGATGGTTGCACGAGTAGAACACAATGGTTTGTGGGCGTTGATGCTCTTGTTATCTTTAGTTGAGTACTTTGCATCTTTGTGGCATAGTGGGATGAAGCGGCTCGGGCTAACTTTACATGACCGCGTTCATGAGATTTGCTCCACGCTCGACATGCAACTTGTATTGCATAAGTGGCTTTGCGGGTGTCTGTCTCTCCTACTATAGTGAAGATTCAATTTACTCTTCTATTGACAACACTAGTATCACCGTTGTGGTTCATGTTCGTAGGTAGATTGGATCTTGCTCGAAAACCCTAAACCACGTAAAATATGCAAACCAAATTAGAGAACGTCTAACTTGTTTTTGCAGGGTTTGGTGATGTGATATGGCCATAATGTGATGATGAATATGTATGAGATGATCATTATTGTATTGTGGCAACCGGCAGGAGCCTTATGGTTGTCTTTAAATTTCATGTTGAGTAGTATTTCAAAGTAGTTGTAATAGTTGCTACATGGAGGACAATCATGAAGACGGCGCCATGACCTTGGTGCTACGCCGACAATGATGGAGATCATGCCCGTTGATGATGGAGATCATGTCCGTGCTTTGGAGATGAAGATCAAAGGCGCAAAGACAAAAGGGCCATATCATATCACATATGAACTGCATGTGATGTTAATCCTTTTATGCATCTTATTTTGCTTAGATCGACGGTAGCATTATAAGATGATCCCTCACTAAAATCTCAAGATAATAAAGTGTTCATCCTTAGTAGCACCGTTATCAAGTCTTGTCGTTTCGAAGCATCTCGTGATGATCGGGTGTGATAGATTCAATAAGTACATACAACGGGTGCAAGACAGTTTTGCACATGCGGATACTAAGGTGGCCTTGACGAGCCTAGCATGTACAGACATGGTCTCGGAACACGTGATACCGAAAGGTAGAGCATGAATCATATGATTGATATGATGAACACTTTGAGTGTTCGCCATTGAAATCACACCTTTTCTCGTGATGATCGGGTTTAGGTGCGGTAGATTTGGTTCGTGTGATCACTAAGACAATGCGAGGGATATTGTTTTGAGTGGGAGTTCACCTAGTGTTTTTAATTATATTGAATTAAAATTTTGAACTCAATTTGTCATAAACATAGTCTGAGTAGTATTTTGAATTAATTTTGTAGTATTGGCATCCGTTTACTACTATGCGCTAGTCTTGTTATTGAGATAGAAATACTGTTAAAATCTGATAAGAAACTTTACGGATTAGTACCGTATTGTTAAAGAATCAAGAATTGATTAAGTCCTATTGCAAACTTTTAGTGAAACTCACTTTGTTGATTCAGAGAGCTATGGTTTCAATTAGTACCTAAAGTTATCTTGTCTCCGTGAAACTTGAAGTTCAAATCTGTTTGAAAAGTAAGGAGCTGAAAATTTAGTTTTCAGAAATAATCAAGGTATGAGATATATGTGATATCTAAGACCTTATTGCAAGATGATAGAATATAATTTGGTGAGACTACATAAACTCATAAGTTTTATGGGAATGTATGAAGGTTGAAGACGCCAGGCGTCACAATCCTCCAACTATTGGAGCACTAACGATATTCGCATATCCATGAAGTTATCATCCTTAGTATGCACCGTTGCTAAGACTCGTCGTCGAAGCATCACGTGATGATCGGGTGTTATAGATTCTACGTGTGCTTACAATGGGTGCAAGCCAGATTTGCACATACAAATACTAAGGTTAAACTTTATGAGCCTAGCATGTACAGACATGGTCTCAAAAAGTTGTCATGAATTGATGGATAAAATTATGAGTGAAATTGTTCATCATATTACAAAGTTACTAATAGTGAAATCTGAACACTTGTCATATGATGATCAACTTCAGAACCTCAAGGTTATTGGTATTTGACCAACAAACCTAGAAGTTATTGATGTTGAAGTGTTTTCTGAATAATGAGGAAAGCTAAAAGAGAAACTACAAAAGATATTTTGGCAGAAAGAAAAGAAAAGACTAGAAAGTCTAGCTCAGGTGTATATAAATGATATACATGTTATGGTTGTATTCCTAGTTAAGTCACATAATTAAAATTCTTGGGTATTAGTACCATATTGGTTGGTATGAAGTGTCATACAAAACAACGCAATACAAGAATACAATGGCCTAAGTGACTGACAAGGAATATGATAGGAATGCACATCTGGAACAAAAATAAAGAGTTATTATGTTCATCGTTGGCATTCTATCTAGCCCTTAGAATTTATAATAAAGAACTTAATAATTGTTATTTTGCTCTGGTCAAATGAAAACAATAAGTTGTTCAAATTATGACATTACTCCATGTATGATGGATAAGTTATTATAAATCTTAATGGTGAAACACACATACATAACACTGATGCTAAAATGCCATAAGGCAAATGATTTGAATTCCACTTATTTGTGGAACCGCCATTTAGGTCATGATAGAAAGGAGCATGAAGGAACTCCATGCAAATGGATTTTTGGAGTCACTTGATTTTTGAATCATTTGACGCTTGCAAATCTTTTCTAAAGAGAATGATTAAAATACCGTTCATAGGCCAAAAGTTGAACGGGCAACTAACTTAGTGGAAAAATACATGATGATGTATGTGGTTCACTGGGCATAGTTGTGTGCGGGAGATTCTTCTACTTCATGAAAACTTTCAACAATGAATTGAGTATATATATGGATATATTCAATAAGGAAGAAGTTTGAAACATTTGAATGGATTCAAATAAATTTCAGCATGAAGTGGAAATCATCGTAATAGAAAAGTCAAATATCTATGATTGGATCATGATAGAAATATTTGAATTACGAGTTTTAGCGAACATCTAAGAGAGTTATGAAATTGTTCTACAACTCACATTTCTTGGAGTATCATAATGATGATATAGTATCCGAGATATGTATCCAAACCTTGTTGGATTAATGATGAGATAAAATATTATGACGCCATTATATTTTTGTGGATTATGCTTTAGTGACTACCGCTTTTACACTGAATAGAGCATCATCATGATCCGTTGAAATGACACCATACGAGTTATGGTATGGGTATAAACCCTAATAGTCTTTCTTTAAATTTTGGTCTAAGAGTTTACAACCAAAATCGGATAAATGTCTTTGTTGGTTATCCCAGAGATTTAATTGGGAATTCTTCCCACGAGACAAAGACAAAAGTGTTTGTCAATGTTTCTTATTTCCGAGAAATTGTTTCTAGTGAAGTATTTGAGTGGGAGGACAATATAATTTGATAAGGTTTATGAACCTGAGCATAATGATCAGAGTAGCGCAGCATCGGAATTTGTTTCGGAAGCGGCCACGACGATCATGGCTCCCATGACTACAAAGTGTTTTAGCCATGGAGATCGAAATACATATTGAACCTTGTAGGTATGGTTTACTTTGTGATCAAATAAATGATTTGTGAACAAAGGATTGATTTTGAACAATGATAAACCAACTACAAACAAAGAAGTTATGATGGGCCCTGACTCCGTTAAAATGGCTATATGCCATGAAATCCAAGATAGATAAATACTTTTTGAAAGTAAATGGATCTATAAAATTGATGGACTTGGATGGAATATCCTTAAAGAAGCTCGACTTGTCGAAAAATTGTTTACGACAAAGTTCAAAGAGTTGACTACGATAAGATTAGATCTTCCGTAGCAATGCTTATAGTCTATGTGGATTATTCTAGTAATCACTACATATTTCTTTTATGAGATATGCTAGTAGGATGGCAAAATACACTACTTAACAGAAGTGTGTATTAAAGGTGTATACAAGATACAACCAAGAGTTTTGCTGGTCCGTGGAATACTAGATAGGTATACGAACTTCAATTGGATGAAGTAAGTATCACGGAGTTAGAATCTTCACCAGATGAAATAGTCAAAGAGTTTTTGATTTCATCAGAGACGATGAAGAGGCTTGCATTTGCAAGAAATTAAGTGGGAGCGCTAAGACACATTTATAATACTTTATGTAGGTGACATATAGTTGGTTATAAATGATGTAATTATATACTTGATTAAAAGGTTTCATTGAGAAATAACTTCAATGAAAGGATATGGACTGAAACAAATTTAGTGTCAAGATCTATGAAGATAGATTGAAACACATAAATAAGTTTAAGTCAAAGTACATATGATGGATATTGAAGTAGTTCAATATAGAAATATTAAGAAAATGTTCTTGTCATGTGAAGTTTTAACAAGACTTGAGTGTATCTGACACTCAATGAGTAAAAACACATGAGTGATTATAGATCACGAATAATATGTACACAATCAGATGTCATGTGCTACAAAGCGTTATGAGCATATACCAGAATGATTCATATGATGATCATTGGACGACAGTAAGAATATCCTTGAGTACTTTAGAAGAACTAAGGATATATATATATAGTTTTGTATGAGGAAATGACAAACAAATCGCTGTAAGGTGTTACACCGATATTGGTTTTGTCACATATAAAATATAATTTCAATCTCAAATTAGACTAAGTGTTGTTTAAAAGGTAGCACAATGAGCTAGAAATTGTCTATGCTAGATTTAGAAGAGTTCTAAATATTGTGACGGATTCTACAAAAGAAGGCAGAGTATGTCATTGTTTTGACAATGACAAAGGATGTTAAGTCAAGAGGTTCTTTGAGAACTTGGTGTAGTTCCGACCAGAACTTTGAAGCTATATTGTGTGTGACAATATTAGTGACATATTTCAGACCGCGGAATTAAGGTTCCACCAGAAGACCAAACATATTTAATACCGACTCATTTGGAAATGAGTGATGCGTTGAGACGCAAATGAATTACAAAATACATACGTTTCTGAGCGTGTCAGATCCGTTGACTAAAACCTCTCCCGTGAGCAATACATGATAAAGCACCAGAAGGCCAAGGTGTTATATCTTTACAAATGTAAACTAGATTATTAACTCTAGTGCAAGTGGGAGACTGAAGGAGATATGCCCTAGAGGCAATAATAAAGTGGTTATTATTTATATCTTTATGTTTATGATAAATGTTTATATATCATGCTATAATTGTATTAACCGAAACATTAGTACATGTGTGATATGTAGACAACAAAGAAGTCCCTAGTAAGCCTCTTAACTAGCTTGTTGATTAATAGATGATTAGTTTCATAATCATGAACATTGGATGTTATTAATAACAAGGTTATATCATTATATGAATGATGTAATGGACACACCCAATTAAGCGTAGCATAAGATCACGTCATTAAGTTATTTGCTATAAGCTTTCGATACATAGTTACCTAGTCCTTATGACCATGAGATCATGTAAATCACTTATACCGGAAAGGTACTTTGATTACACCAAACGCCACTGCGTAAATGGGTGGCTATAAAGGTGGGATTAAGTATCCGGAAAGTATGAGTTGAGGCATATGGATCAACAGTGGGATTTGTCCATCCCGATGACGGATAGATATACTCTGGGCCCTCTCGGTGGAATGTCGTCTAATGTCTTGCAAGCATATGAATAAGTTCATAAGAGACCACATACCACGGTACGAGTAAAGAGTACTTGTCGAGGAGACGAGGTTGAACAAGGTATAGAGTGATACCGATGATCAAACCTCGGACAAGTAAAATATCGCGTGACAAAGGGAATTGGTATCGTATGTGAATGGTTCATTCGATCACTAAAGTCATCGTTGAATATGTGGGAGCCATTATGGATCTCCAGATCCCGCTATTGGTTATTGGTCGGAGTGAGTACTCAACCATGTCCACATAGTTCACGAACCGTAGGGTGACACACTTAAAGTTGGATGTTGAAATGGTAGAACTTGAATATGGAATGGAGTTCGAATATTTGTTCGGAGTCCCGGATGAGATCCCGGACATCACGAGGAGTTCCGGAATGGTCCGGAGAATAAGATTCATATATAGGAAGTCATATTCCAAGTTTGGAAATGATCCGGTGCATTTATGGCAGGTTCTAGAAGGTTCTAGAAAAGTCCGGAAGAATGGCACTTTGGAAAGTGGAGTCCCGAAGAGACTCCACTTGCATGACCAGCCAACCCTAAAGGGGAGGAGTCCAAGGTGGACTCCCCTAGGGTGGCCGGCCAACCCACCTCAAGGAAAGGTGGGAGTCCCACCTTGAGTGGGACTCCCTCCTTGAGTAGGTTTCCCACATATGGGAGGTTTTAGTGTTGGGGTCTTATTCGAAGACTTGGACTAGAACTCTTGGGGCTTCCACCTATATAATGAGGGGCATAGAGAGGGGGCTGGCCACTTCAAGCCTCAGCCTTGGCCGCACCCCTTAGAGGGCCGGCGCCCAACCCCCCTCTCTCCCCAAACCCTAGCGGTCTCTCTCTCTCCACCATATCCCGCACGCTTAAGCGAAGCTCCGCCGGATTTCTCCACCGCCACCGACACCACGCCGTCGTGCTGTCGGATTCAAGAGGAGCTACTACTTCCGCTGCCCGCTGGAACGGGGAGGTGGACGTCGTCTTCATCAACAACCGAACGTGTGACCGAGTACGGAGGTGCTGCCCGTTCGTGCGCCGGAACCGATCGTGATCAAGATCTTCTACGCGCTTTTGCAAGCGGCAAGTGATCGTCTACCGCAGCAATAAGAGCCTACTCTTATAGGCTTTGGAATCTCTTCAAGGGTTAGTCTTGATCATCCCCTCGTTGCTACCGTCTTCTAGATTGCATCTTGGCTTGGATTGCGTGTTCGCGATAGGAAAATTTTTGTTTTCTATGCAACGTTATCCTAGCATAGGGTATGGTGGTCCGGGAGACCATGGCATCATGGATCTCATGGAAGATAAAGTCCATGACATCAAGAGTGTAGTCCCGTTCTTCATTCACATCACGAGCACACTTATAGCTGAGGTGCATAAGGTCCACAAGGGCTCCCCGAAGAGCATCATTGTTGCCACCACTTGGGCAAATGGTTGCCCGAAAGAACCGAAGCAACTGACTGTATATGGGAAGCAGCCCCTTAGCTTGACCAATTTTTCCCGCTGAGGTATAGAGATGCACAAGAGCATTCTTATCTGTCTGTTGTGGTCCATGAAGTTGACGACCCCCATCAACAGGAACTCCAAGATAACCAGCAAACTGGCGCAGAGGAGGCACTGCAGTGAGTGGAGCCAGTCATCCATTCCATGGTGTGTTCCTCATCTTTCCTGATTGCCAAAGTGGCAAAGAACTGCTTCACCAAATCTGGGCTAAAGTCACACTGAATCTTCATGATATCATGCAAGCCCATCTTTCCAGCTACCCAGATAGCATCTTCAAAGTGATTGTTGATTGCCAGAATGTCCACATCGATAGCTTGCATGGGTCTCAGATTCTTCATGGGCTCATAGATGTCCTTGAAGATGAACTCTTGCTCAGTGCACCAATATCTCCTGCCCGCTATGTCTTCATCCCTTGGGACATCATCATACCAGTTCTTCAAGCGGATAGCGGAGTAAGAAACTGGGTCCATGGTCTTGTAGTTCTCCCTCACTTCCTTGTTCTTCCGCCTTGAAGTGACGGACTTGCGAGGTGCATTGGGGGCAAACTCATCACTAGATCGATCATGCCTTGGGCGTCTCCGACCACCCCGAGAAGCACCACCTGTGAGAAGCAAAGGCGGGTAGCAAAGGAAAGGTAATGCTCATAAGTCATGTAAGATACAGTGATATACTCGAGAAACATGCTATAAGTCGGTACAAATCTAGACATGATAGATTGAAGCCAAGCTGCAGCGGCGATGAAGCTCCAGGCCGGATAATCCGGTGTCCCCTGGGGGCGGATAATCCGGCCTGGCCGGATAATCCGGTCTGCTCGGGGGCGGATAATCCGGCCCTGCGAGATTTGCAGTTTTGCCAATCAAAAGCACGTCTAAGACTAGATCGGCCTCATAGCATGCAAGAGGAGTACATTACAAGAGGTTTGGAACAACTAGACACCAATTCCACCAAGAAAAGAGCACATATAAAACACAACATCTAGGGTTAGAGATTGTGAATCATACCCACATCCATTGTGGAAACCGCTTGGAGGAGAAGGTAGCTAGGGAGGAGATGCACCCGATCCACCCAAGAACTCCGAGAGGGGGCGGACGGAGCGTCTCCGGCGAGGAGGAGGAGGGGCGAACTTGAGAGAGAGAGAGAGAGAGGCGCGTGGGGTGGTGTGAACCGTTTGCCCCCGCGGCCTCGTCCTCAACCCTTTCAAGATCCCCAGGCCGGATAATCCGGCCCTAGTTTAGGCGGATAATCCGGCCGGGCCGGATAATCCGGTCGCCCAGGGCCGGATAATCCGGGGTTCTGAAAATTCCAGAATCACGGGGAATCCGTCCCATCTTTCGTTGGTTATTTGCAAGACTCATGTGTGATGCAATAAAGTATCACGTCACATATAAGGTGCAAATTTACCAATAAGATGGAGCAACCTAGATCATCCGACCGAAACACCTCAAACTCCAAGTTTTTTACCAAACATGACAAATGAGCAAGATGGAAATGGCTTATGGTAGGGAGTAGGCTTAGGTTGAAGAAGATACAAACTGTTAATGGTACATGATCACTCAAGTTTGCAAGATATGAGCAAATAAGGCCAAACTAGAGTGATTTCCCATAAGAACATGGAGTTGTCAAATGAAAGGCGATAAGACTCAAAAAAACTCCAACTCTTCACAAAGAAGAGTGTGGTGGCCTAGGCCACCATATATGAGTGTTATGGCATGGCACCGCGAAGATGTATCTTGGGCCCAAAACCACTACTCATCATTGAAGCTCACATATCATTATATGATATAAAGAGAATGATTTCTTTTAATGTTGGCATTATGGGGGGAGGGATAGCTCAATAGTTTAAACCGCACTCCCCCTATTTCCATGCCCACATCTAAACCAAATAAAGTTTTGAGACAAAGGTGTGTTTGCAAGATGGTCAAGCTATACTCCTTGAATCAATGATATTTAGCTCATTCCTCAAATAAGAGAACCTTGCTTCATCAAGAGGCTTCGTGAATATATCGGCAAGTTGATCTTTGGTAGGAACATAGATGAGCTCAATATCACCACGGGCAACATGATCCCTAATGAAATGATTCCGGATCTCAATATGCTTCGTTCTTGAATGTTGCACCGGATTATAGGCAATCTTGATGGCACTTTCATTGTCACATAATAGAGGCACTTTGTCACAAATGACACCGTATTCCTTTAAAGTTTGCCTCATCCATAACAATTGAGTGCATCCACTTGCGGCGGCAACATATTCGGCTTCGGCGGTGGAGAGAGATATACAATTTTGCTTCTTAGAAGACCAACACACCAAGGACCTACCAAGGAATTGGCAAGCCCCGGAAGTTGATTTCCTATCATCCTTGTCACCCGCCCAATCCGCATCGGTATATCCATTGAGAATAAAGCTTGAGCCCTTGGGGTACCAAATACCATATCTTGGGGTATCAACCAAATATCGAAAGATTCTTTTGAGAGCCATCATGTGGCTCTCCTTAGGAGAAGCTTGATACCTTGCACACACACCAACACTCAACACTATGTCCGGTCTAGATGCACAAAGGTAAAGCAAGGATCCAATCATGGAGCGGTATACCTTTTGATCCACCTCTTTACCATTGGGATCTAGTGCAAGATGACATTTGGTAACCATATATAGGAGTGGCCACGCCCTTCAACTCGGTCATCTTGAACCTCTTGAGCATGTCTTGGAGATATTTTGCTTGATTGATGAAGGTTCCTCCTCTCAATTGCTTGATCTCAAAACCAAGGAAGAACTTCATCTCTCCCATCATAGACATCTCAAACCTATCGGTCATAAGCTTTGAAAATTCATCATTGAAAGCTTTGTTAGTAGAGCCAAAGATAATATCATCAACATACAATTGGCAAACGAAAAGCTCCCCATTAACCCTCTTAGTAAAAAGAGTGGGATCGATTAACCCAACATCAAACCCACGGTCTACCAACAATTCTTTAAGGTGCTCGTACCAAGCTCTAGGAGCTTGTTTGAGACCATAAAGTGCTTTATCAAGCTTGTAGACATGGTTAGGAAAGTTGAGATCCTCAAACCCCCGGGTTGCTTAACATAAACCTCTTCATGCAAAGGACCATTAAGAAATGCACTTTTAACATCCATTTGTTGCAACTTAAAGTTATGATGCGATGCATAAGCAAGAAGGATACGGATGGACTCAAGACGAGCCACGGGAGCATAGGTCTCTCCAAAGTCAATTCCTTCAACTTGAGAGAAACCTTGAGCCACCAATCTTGCCTTGTTCCTCACAATATTTCCAAACTCATCTTGCTTGTTCTTGAATATCCACTTAGTGCCTATAACATTGCGGCACTCCTTTGGCTTCTCTACTAAGGTCCACACTTTGTTGCGCTTGAAGTTGTTGAGTTCCTCATGCATGGCTTCCACCCAATCCGAATCTTCAAGGGCTTCAAATACTTTCTTGGGTTCCACAACGGAGATATAAGCATGATGATTGCTAAAGTTAGCCAATTGCCTTCTTGTGGAGACCTTTGCCCTTACATCACCAAGAACCTTGTCATGTGTGTGTTCAAGACGTTCAAGTTGCCTTTCTCTTCTTGCTAGACGACGGGCCTCGATCTCCTCCTTGGTAGGCCTTGGAGGTGTCACTTGATCAACTTGATCATTTGGGTCCCCGTCTTGACCTTCAATTTGAGCTTCCTCAATTTCTTGAGAATGCTCAACCTCATGTGCTTGATCTTGGACAATGTTTGGTGAAGTGCAAATATCAAATGGTTGATCTTGAATGCTTGGTTGATCTTGTCCTTGATCTTGTTCATGAGAGGGAGGGTTTTCTTCTTGTTCTTGGGTTGGTGCATCATTAGCTTCAAGAGATGGGGTTTGTTGATGTTGAGAGGATGAGGGCTCCACCGTGGTAGAGCATAGTTCTTCCCGAGACGCCACACCGTGTCCCTCAATGGGGCGGAAAAATCCCACACCCATTCTTACTATGGCATCTTGAGGTATTTCATCACCTGCACATACATCAACTTGCCCCACTTGGGAGCTATCATTTTCTTCGAACCTCACACTACAAGATTCAATGATAATCCCGGAGGCTATATCAAAGATTCTATAAGTGTGAGATTCGGCACCGTAACCAACAAATATACCCTCCAAAGCTTTAGGAGCAAATTTAGACAAACGAACTCCTTTGATTTTGTAGAAACACTTACAACCGAACACCTTGAAGTATGAGATATTAGGCTTGTTGCCGGTGAGTATTTCATATGGAGTCTTGTTCAATCCCTTGCGGAGGTAGAGCCGGTTAGAAGAGTGACAAGCGGTGGAGATGGCTTCGGCCCAAAAGTTATAGCGGGATTTATACTCCGCCATCATAGACCTTGCCATATCCATAAGAGTCCGGTTCTTCCTCTCCGCAACACCATTTTGTTGAGGGGTGTAAGCAGCGGAATATTGATGACGAATCCCCTCATCACTAAGAAAATCATTGAGTGTGTAGTTCTTGAACTCGGAGCCGTTGTCACTTCTTATTGCCATAATGAGGAGGTTGTGTTGGCGTTGCACCTCGGTGGCAAAGTCAATGAATATTTGTTGAGTCTCATCTTTCGTCTTGAGAAAGTAGACCCAAGTGTATCTTGAGTAATCATCAACAATCACCAAGCAATGTTTCTTCGCACCAAGACTTGCATGAGTGACGGGACCAAAGAGATCCACATGAAGGAGCTCCAAGATCCTCTTGGAAGAGATGATAGTTTTGCTTGGATGCGGAGAGTCATGCATTTTGCCTTCAACACAAGCCCTACAAACACGATCTTTGGCAAAAGAAACACTTTCCATTAGTCCCACAATATGGTTCCCCTTGTGAAGACTTTGCAAAGTTCTCATGTTGACATGGGCTAGGCGGCGATGCCACAACCAACCCACATCCGCCTTTCCGAATAGGCACATCGCACTTGAAGTGGTGGTCCCCGAAAAGTCCACCACATACAAGTTATGTTCGCGATACCCAACGAAAGCGACTTTTAGAGTCTTGCTCCACAAGAGGACCACAATATCATTATCAATAAAGACGGCGAAACCCATCTTGCCAAGGGCGGAAACGGAAAGCAAATTGTAACCAAGGGTTTTGACAAGCATGACATCCACAAGTGTTATGTTGTGTGCAACCACAACCTTGCCAAAACCCAATACCTCGGATGTAGAATTATCGCCAAAGGAGACGGTGATATTGTTTATGTTGGGCCTCAACTCCTTGACGAGGTTCTTGCCGCCGGTCATATGACTTGTACATCCACTATCAAGTACCCATTTTGAACCTCCGGCGGCATAGTCCTACATGAGATCAATTCTTGGATTTAGGTACCCATTTCACAATGGGTCCTCTTTTGTTAGCAACAAGGGTCTTTGGGACCCAAATAGACCAAGCAACATAACCATCATATGGGCCAACATATTTAGCATAAACATCACCATAATAATCTTTAAATAAAACATAGTGAGGGTTAGCATTTCCCGCATCATCATCATTAATGGTTTTGCCCTTAGGAGCTTCACCATTAGTGATATCTTTCTTCTTCTCTTGTGCGGGCTTGGCCTTTTGCTTGTTTGCCTTCTTTGCCTTGGCTCCATAACCAAGGCCCTCCTTCCCATTGTTTGATCTTTGCTTACTCAAAAGATCATCCAAAGAAAGTTTACTTTGGGGAGAGGAGGCCTTAGCAAGTTCATCCTTCAACCTAGTATTTTCCTCAATAATATTTGCATGATCACAAGAAGGGGTAGAGGAACTAGGTACATCATATGAAGCAAGCCTAATTTGAAGTTGCTCATTTGACTTGGATAGGAGAGAGTATTCACTCTTCAAGGCTTTGTGAGCCTTGTCTAGTTCATCTAGATCCTTCACAAGTTTCTCATGATCAACACCAAATTTGGCCTTTTCCTTTTTAAGCAATTTAGTCTTAGCCCTAGCATGATCTCTAGCTTTAGTGAGCTTGTTAATTTCATCTTGAGGCTCTTCAAGATTTTCTAGCCTCTCCTCAAGAGAGGCTATAGTTTCTTGACTTTCCTCAAGGGCATTTTTAAGAGCATGGATTTCAAGAGAGTCTTCTCTCTCTATTTGACCCTTTTTCTCAAGCATATCATTTTGTTGAGCTAAACGAGCCATGAGATTTGAAACATGCTTTTTGTTGATACCTTGTAGGTTAAGCAAGAATTCATCAAATTCTAGCATTTCTTGTTTTACTTTTAGACTAGCATCATCAACCCCTAGATCACTTGATATGTTAGGCATAGAGGGGCTAGGAGATGATACCTCGGAGGATTTGGCCATGAGACAACTTTCTTCCTCCACATGAATGATCTCATTGGGGGATTCACTTGGTGATGAAGAGTTAGTGGAGAGGGAGGCAAGAGCGACCAATCCATTAGAGGTTGCATCTTCTTCATCATCAACTTCATCATCCCCGGAGGAATATTCTTCTTGAGTTGATAGCACAATAGATGTGTCCAAGGAAGATGTTGCCATGAAGCAATGTGCATTCTTGATATGAGGATTCTCATTGGGGGATTCAAAGAGAGATGAAGAGGGAATGTTGGTAGTGACAATGGCGGCCACTTCTTTTGAGCTTCCTTCTTCATCATCACTAGAGCTTTCAACTTCATCGGAAGAATATTCTTCCCTAGTCACTAGCACAACTTTTGGGTGCCTCTTGCCCTTCTTGGTCTTGTTGTTGTAGAACTTCTTGTTGGGGGCTTTTGAGTATTTGCCCTTTGATTCTTTGCTCTTGTCCTTGGGAATGAGCCTTCCATTATGAAGCTCTCTATTTTCATAGGGGCATTCGGCAATGAAGTGGCGCTTGTCATCACAATTGTAGCATGATCTTGTCTTTGGACCAAAGCTAGTGAACCCACTCTTGTGGTTTCTCTTGATGTTGTCTTCCTTGGCCTTGGAGGGATCAACCCAAAAGGACTTTGCATGGAAGGCCATGTGATCATGATAGTGGCATTCCAAATCTTCCGGATAGGACATACTCCAAGATGCCCTATATTGCTCTTGAGGGTGCACTTCTTCTAAGGGGTTGACCACCAAGGCAAGATTGTTCCCTTTTGACATACCAATGGCACGATTGAGAGAATCATGAGAGTTTTGCTCGAGCACCTTGAGGGCTTGCATCTCGTGCACGGCATCTTGAGAAGAGAGAGAGGAATAGCATTCTCTCCCAACAAGGGTCTTGACATCAATGGGTACATATGGCATCATGCATTCAATGTACTTCTCCTTGATCCAAGAGTCATTGATGTGGGTGGCACCAATAAGTCGGAAGTCATCGGCAACAATGAGGAGTCTTGAATACATGTCTTGATGATCTTCATCCGGTAGCCTCATGAATCCTTCGGCTTTATTCTTAAGAGCATTATACTTGTTCCTTCTCGTGCTCTCACTTCCAATGCAACTAGCGGCCAAACCATCCCAAGCTTCCTTGGCGGTGGTGTAGTTCCGAACACGAGGCAAATCCTTTGTCCCCACACTAGTTTGAATCATGTGCAAGGCGGTGTTGTTGAGTTGACTATCAACCGCTTCTCTTCTAGTCAACTTGTCGGGGTTGTAAGGTTTGAAGCCTTCCTGGATGATTCTCCAAAGTTCATTGGAGGCACTGCAAACATGAGAGCGAAACTCAAATCGCCAAGTGTTGTAATTTTCAATGGAAAACTTAGGTGGGTCGCCCCGAATGTTCAAATGAGGATGGGGAACCGGTATATCGGGAGATTGAAAAGGTGGAGCTACTCGATTGTAGCTCTCACCTCCACTAGTATCCCTAGGAGATGCAATGGGAGATTTGTTAGTGTTTAAGTTATCACCTTCCACGGGTTTGGTAGAGGAGGGTGGTGCCGAAGCACCTCCCTCTTCACACACCGCGTCCTTTACCTCTACACTAGGAGCCTTGGGACGGGCCGGAGCCAAAAGCTCGGCAATCATCTTTTTCATGCTTTCCATTTGGGCTTCCATTTTGGCTTCCATGGAGGACTTCAACGAATTGAAGTCTTCCATGGAGACCGTATTGGCGGCCCCTTCCGAGGGCTCCTCGTTCGGCATACTCTTAGGCGGTTAAGCCCGAAATAAGAGCCGAGGCTCTGATACCAATTGAAAGGATCGTATGCCGCACCTAGAGGGGGTGAATAGGTGCTAACCAATTTTAGTTCTTTTTCAATTTAGGTTTGACACAAAGGTAAATTCTCTAGATATGCAACTACGTGAATTTACCTATATGACAAGGTTATCAACTAAGCAAGATATAGCTACACAATATATAGGAGATAGAGTGGGATAGAGGTAACCGAGAGTGTAGCACGCGTTGACACGGAGATGATTCCCGTAGTTCCCTTCCTTTGCAAGAAGGTACGTCTACGTTTGGAGGAGTGTGGTTGCTACGCAAGCCAAACCAACAGCCACGAAGGCTTCACTCAGATCTCCTGTGAGCAACGCCACGAAGGCCTAGCCCACTTCCACTAAGGGATTTCCTCGAGGCGGAAACCGGGCCTTTACAAGGTTCTTGGGGCACACATCCACAACTGAATTGGAGGCTCCCAAATCTGTAACAATACAACAATCAACAACAACACATCAACAACAAATCAACTAGGGAACCAAATAGGAACACTAGCATGAGATCCCTCAAACAAGTGAGGGGGAAATGAAGAACGCTTCGGTGAGGATGTAGATCGGTGGCTTCTCCTTCGAATCCCCAAAGATCAAGAGCTTTGGTTGGGGGAGGAAGGAGATCTTGCAAATCTTGTGTTTCTTGAGGTGGCTCTAATGGTGGTGTAGCAGAATTCTTGAGCAATGATTGAGCAAAACACCAAGGTAGGAGAAGGGGGGTATTATACCTCCTTCAAAATCGAGCCGTTAGCTTGGGCCGGATATTCGGCCTAAGTAAGGGCGGATAATCCGCCCCGGATAATCCGGCCTACGGGACAAAAGTGTGACATTGTCCGGCCAAATGTCCGGCCCACAACCAGAGAGCCAATTCTTCAGTCCTTAGCCAAATTCGAGGGGGCCGGATATTTCCAAAATATCCGGCCCGGATATTCCGGCCCTGTACAATACCGGGACAATATCCGGGCAAATGTCCGGCCCCCATACTGAGCTGTTTTTCTTCGAAGACTTAGCCGAAATCAGGGGGCCGGATATTTCAACAATATCCGGCCCGGATTATCCGGCCTACCCAACATTTTCAGAAATCTTTTGGCAGATGATCAACTCCAATCACACATGAATAAATATCTATGTAATCCCTGTACCACTTAAACAATCATTAGTGTATCACATACATTGACATCAAACACTCAAAACATAGTATGAGAGATGTTCTTTCAAGGGGCTCGCGGGGGTAGAAAGGGACCGCGTGGGACAGACGAGAAGCGTTTGGTTGCACATGAGCAGGAGCTGGGTTTTGTCTCTCTCGGCCCAAATTGGCATTTTTAAGAGCATCTTTTCCTCTCTTTCTCTCTCTGTCTTTTTCACCAAATTAGTATCAAATCTAGAGAAGCTTCTATTTCTGTCTTTCTTCAATATGGCAGCAAATCTAGTAGCAAATCTCTGGGGTTATTTATGCCTTTTGGCCCTCGTTTTTTGCCCAATATGGCAGCAAATCTAGTAGCAAATCTAGAAGCTAGTATATGGTAAATTGACAACTGCATAATCAGAAAACTAAGTATAATACATAGGGAAACTGCATACAGCAGCCAAAAGCAGCCAATAACGTTGTAATATACAAGACGCACGCAATGTATGGACAAAAAGAAGATTAGGATGAATGAATTTGTTCTTCATTCCTCCTCATATATTTCGTCGTCGCTCCATTCGTGCATTACCCGAAGGAAATATTCATTGAACTCCCTCCGTCTGCAGTGTGCAGCCAATACATCCTCCAACGGTATGGCTTGTGTTCATTTCTCATACCGTAGCTTCCTATTCTATCCACACGTACTGCCCACTCATCCCAGGCCTTTGTATCATGAGAGTACTCTCTGATATAACCCAAATCCGTGTAGTAGATGCAGCCAGGTCGAAGTGTCGGGTACACTCTGGTGTCGACGGAGATACACCGATATAATTCACGAAGAAGGCATTACGCCAATGTTACTGACCGGATGGAGAGAGCGGCTCTGAGTGTCCACACGGTACACCAATGGTCTGCCCGCCAAAGCCACGCTGACCAACAACACAAGCAGCAGATCACCATCCGACTTCACAAGGTAGAACTTCTGATGTCCAAGTTCTGGAAATGAAATTAGTGTCTCCATCTTGACAGTGCTCGCGCGCTGCTGCAACTACATTGGTGCACACTATTCTTCCGTTCTCAAAATTGTCCACAGCTAGTGCATACAGTTCACCATTGAACGGGGTAATGCAACGCAGACAATGGTTCTTGATCGAAAATCTTTCTTCCCAATCTTCATCTATATCCTTAGTTGGAGTGCTCTCATCGACCCAACCAATTTCCGACGGGTAATGTGCGAAGACCATAGTCGGGGATTTGATCACAGCGACTGATTTCAGGAAAACAGATGGCATCTGCGCCTCAAACATAGTGTTCGATTTCTTTGTGAGTGGGTTCAGAAGCCGTATCTTGTGCGGCGGGTTCTTCTGGGCAAGAACGATGACGCCACGGCAAAATCCGACGAAGTAGTATCTGGGCAAGCACGATAACATTCAGCACTAAGATGTTTAAGATTGAAAATAAAGAGGTAGATATGGAGGAAGTTGAACCTTGTATGAACTTCCGATAGATCTATGGTGACGTAGCGTGATGTGCCGAGTTGGAGGAAGGTGAACTCAGCGACGCGTGGAGGGCGTGGTCTAGCATGATCCATTCATCCAGGTGCACGTCGGGCTCAGGCAAACCTGAGCGCCAATTTCTACAGACTTGCCTCATGGCAGAGTAGGTGTCGGCGTACTCCTCGTTCGCCAGCAAGCATTCGCCGATCTTGTGAAGTGGTCCATCAGCCGAGAGAGAGGCCCATTTCACGAAGGAGCCGCGCTTGGATGCGCCGCCCTCGGAGGCGACGCGCTCGGCGGCGACTGGCTCGGCGGCGACGGGCTCCGGCGGCGGCGGACGGAGGCGACGGGCTCGGAGGCGACGGCCGCCGGCGCATTCTTCTTCTCCATCGCCGGCAGGGTAGCGTGCGTACGGCGGTTGGGGTTTTTTCGATTTGGAGAAGTTGATGGGACGTGAGAGGGGTGGTTTCGTGCGTGAGCGAGAATGAGACGACTGTGCAGAGGGAGGGAGGGAGGGAGGGCTTACACGTCCTAAATGCGACCCGCGTCCTACGCGTCCACTATTTGCACGTGCTGCACCGCGACACGCGTCAACAATGGCACGTCTTCCACTTCTGCACCGCAACACGCGTCCTCGAGTCTAACCCTGGAAATTTAGATATACTCAGGTATACCCTCGAGTCATATACTAGCATTTTTTGTGTGCTCAGTTTTCTCCTTGAGTGCTAATACTGGCTAGTGCAATATACTCAGTTTTACCCTCAAGTGGCTGGTCAACAGAGAGTCAACAAATAGGATTAACTAGTTAAATGAGTTATTTAATGTGCAAAAAATCCGAAAAAGAGTGGCACTTACTCATGGAGTCTTTACCACAAATTGCCACTTCTCAAATCATAGATAAATCAAGTTTCATCACAAATTTCCACTTCTCAAATCACCTAGTAGCTATGAAGGTTCATGGTTTTCCATAATAAGCCCTACCCAAAACAGCTTTCCCCAAAACATACTTTGTCTGAATGAGGCCATAATTTTCACACTCGTGTAGATTTGTATTGCAAATAGTTTGAGGTAGGCCAAGATGGGTTTCATTGTACAAAACACGCATTTTCCAATTTTTAAATCTCATATTTGAATCCCTTAGTCTGTTTACTACTCACTTGCCCTTGGTTTCTTGATACTACTCAGTTTTGCCCTCTCCCTTCACACACTCTCACAGACGCCCAACATTGCCCTGATTGGTCTAGCCCATGTCACGCGGATCGTGCCCGACGACCGTTGATCGTATGATCTAACGGGCAGGATAATCCCTATCTCTCTCTCTGGTCGGGGCCACCACCCTCTCTCTCTCTGTCGTCGGTTAGCTTCCACCCTCTATGTATGCGAAAGGGCGGTTACCCAGTACGCTAAAGTTTGGTTTTCTGCATTATTTTTCACGAGCTAAATTATAAACTCTTTTTAGGCATTACTTTTCACGCAAAAAACGATAAACCATCACCGATTTGTTGTAGCCATTACTTTCCACGCAAAAAACGATAAACCATCACCGATTTGTTGTAGCCATTACTTTCCACGCAAAAAAATGATAAACCATCACCGATTTGTTGTAGCCAATACTTTTCACGCAAAAAATGATAAACCATCACCGATTTGTTGTAGCCATTACTTTTCACGCAAAAAATGATACACCATCACCCATTTCTTGTAGCCATTACTTTCCACGCAAAAAATGATAAACCATCACCGATTTTGTTGTAGCCATTACTTTTCACGCAAAAAATGATACACCATCACCCATTTCTTGTACCCATTACTTTCACGCAAAAAACGATAAACCATCACCGATTTTGTTGTAGCCATTACTTTTCACGCAAAAATATGATACACCATCACCCATTTCTTGTACCCATTACTTTCCACGCAAAAAACGATAAACCATCACCGATTTTGTTGTAGCCATTACTTTTCATGCAAAAAAATGATAAACCATCACCGATTTGTTGTAGCCATTACTTTTCACGCAAAAAATGATACACCATCACCCATTTCTTGTACCCATTACTTTCCACGCAAAAAACGATAAACCATCACCGATTTTGTTGTAGCCATTACTTTTCACGCAAAAAATGATACACCATCACCCATTTCTTGTACCCATTACTTTTCACGCAAAAAACGATAAACCATCACCGATTTCTTGTAGCCATTACTTTTCTTTTAGGCATTACTTTTCACGGTAAAATGATAAACTATATCACGAAGTTCCATTTCCGTCAACATAGTCCGCATTACTTTTTTTGTTGAGATATATACCCCCACAACGGTCGTCTCCTCCTTAATTTATTGTGTATAAATTAGACCCCGACAACGGTCATCTCCTCCTTATTTTATTGTGTAAACCCCTACAACGGTCATCTCTCCCTTATAAACACCCACACGGCCATCCCTTGTGTCAATAGGTTCTGCCTCTCTCTTCTTCGTTCACATACACTTTATCCATTGTCATGGCTTCCACGTCTCGGACGCGGACCGGAAGGGGAAGGGGAAGGGGAAGGGGAAGGGAAGGGGAAGGGGAAGTGGATCATCATCATTGCCACCACCACCGTCAACACTGCCATTGATCATAGAGGAGTTCTTCATCGTCGTCTATGAAGACCCTTTGGTCAAGAAGGTACGTACGCGTTCCCACATATATGATGCATGTGATTAATTATGGGCATGTTCTAAAAAACCTTTAATTTCAAGGGTTCCCTAATTTCAAACGATCGGCGCTCGATCTCTTTGCAGGAACTCCCAAAAAAATTTGCGGACTATCTTGACGGCAAGGAGCCAGCTAAGGTGTATCTGCGAGCAGCTGACTGCGGTCCTCGTCTCTGGACCGTGGAGGTCCTATTTGACGGACAAGGCCGGATGTACCTCGACAAGGGCTGGGAGAAATTCGCCATCGCGCACGGTGTGGATTTCGGCTGGTTCGTACACTTCAAATATGAAGGCGATGATGTGCTCACAGTGAAGGTGTTCGACGGAACAATGTGCAGGAGGTACTACTACTCAGACGACGAAGATACTGACGATGAAAGCGACGACGACGTGAAGCCATGCATCCATCCCATTTAGATAATTAAGGGGATTATGACCAAGAATATATATGTAGCTTCATATGCATCGATTTAGAGATCTAGCTATTTTCTATATATTATGCATGTAAAAAATAATATCGCATTTCCACTATTATTCGAGCACCACATCCCCCAAACGATGCCGATGCCGATGCCGATATCGGCATGGTCAGAACGGCTATGCTCGTCGCCACTGCTAGGTCAACGTCGGGATGCACAATGTTTAGCATAAGAGTCACTTTAGATTAAGCTGTGAAAATAGTCACCTGCCATGGGCTGAGGCGGCCCCTACAGAGCGGCTCTATATTATATTCTCTAAATAAAATAGACGACCACAGCGGTCATTGGCTGCGGAGGCCCCACAGAGCGGCAATATATAATTTTCTATAAATAAATAGACGACCCACTGGTCATTGGTTGCGGCAGTCCCATAGAGAGGCCCCATTTGTCATTGGAAGCACCGCGTATACAATCAGGAAATAAAACGGCCCACGCGTCAGCGGTAGATGGATGGATACCGTCGCACGAGACGGTCGAGAGGAACGGACCTCACGGTAACGGTAAGGCCTCCGACCTGACGGCAACCCGTGTCTTCGAGGGGTTTCAAACTAGAGGGAGGGGAAAAACTGAAGAAAAACTAACGAGCTGGGGAAAACTGAGTACAACTAACGAAGCGGGGGCACGAAAATAGAAATCCCTAAATATTTAAGTTTCATTTGATTATTAAATCCTTTACTATTGAATTTTCATGATTTATAATCCAACAAGGAATTTTATTTATAATTTCTTTATATAGAAATAAATATTTGAGGTAAAGGAATTAATTTTTGAAAAGATTTGAGTTAAAAATTATTCAAGGAAAGATTTCAGGTTTCCTTGATTTTATTTTTAAGAAAATACTTCTATTTAAAATTTGAATTAAAAGTTTATTGAAATATTTTAACCAAAATTATATTGGTTATTTTTCTTTAAGTTATATTTTGGTTAAGGAATATTTTTAATGTATTATTCTTGAATTTTTTAGAGTTCAATTAGACCTATTTCTATTTTTAAAGAATTTGGAGAATTAAAATGGAGGTGAAAGGACCAAATTTCTCCTAGGCCCACTGGTCAGTTCAACCTCTGGTTGAACCGGACCAGCCCACCACTAGTCGGCCCACCGGCCTCATTCGCCCCTCTCGCTCGCCTGAAACGCTAACCCTAATTCCCCACATGCTCTGGAGATTTGGAATCGCCGCCGCCATCGCCGGCACACTCCGGCCGCCTCCTATGATTCCAGGCCTCGCCGCCGGTACCAATTGACGCTCCTCGCCACGCCGCTCCTTCGTATCTGCGTCGATCTGACGCACGTCGCCTCCTGCACTCACACACAACCCTACATGCTGCTAGGATTCCAGTACCCGCGACGATCCCTGTCGATCTGAACGAGATGGTGATGGTTGTCGAAGTGGTGGTCCTGGGGTGCGGTTTGGCGCAGGTGGTGCCTCCGTGACGCCATCCCCTGGTCCTGTGGTGGCTGCTATGGTGGTTGAACTCGTCGACGTAACGATGGCGCCTACCCTGGTCTTGTAGCTGTCGCGGTCGCGTGGGCACTGCCCCACCATGTCGTGGCCTCTACTCCGAGGTGCATGGTAAGTTCTTCTTCCTCCTCATTTCTACTTCTTCTCCTCTCTCTGCCTCTCTGCTTACTTGTCTTGCTTTTCTTGCTCCCTGATGATCAATGGATCATGCAGGAATGCCTTGCTCCATTGTTGTTGCTAGCTCTCCTCTCTGGTTAAGTCCTATGCCATGGATTCCTTGCAGTACCTAGCCATTTTTGGTATTCTAGTTGGTTCAGAGAAGAACTTAAGCTTGCTTAGGTACCATGTTCATGTTGTAGCTTGGTTTAGCTCCCTGGATCCTCCATCTATTGCTCAGTATAGTTTCCTAATTTAGTTGGGCTTGTGGTATGGTCCTATGTCCTTGAAATGAACTGGTTCTAGGCACTGGATGATGCATCATCATCTGTGCCAGGTTGCAAAAGATGAGCTTGCCCTATTTAATTATCTGTTGCTCAATCGTTTTGCAAAGGAATTGAATTCTTGACTGCATTGCTTGCAAATGTTCCTTTTAATTAACGCATGGTAGCCATGGTTTCTTTACTGGAGCTATGTCTCCAGTAGAGTCTCATGTGCAAGCCTGCTTCATTAGCAGTGACATGATGCTGTTAGCTTGACTATTTGGTGCTACTTCTATCACTTAACTGAACTGTGGATGCTTATTGGTATATGAGTGGTTACTGGAACCATTAATTGATGAACTATGTGTTGGTGATGATTCAACTTAATTAAATAGATTTAATTTGATTACCAACACTTGTTGGAAATAAATCATGAGTCTGAACCTTTTTTGCAAGGTGATGATGACTTTGTTCGTTTGATGTGGCTTGCTTGTGGTTTGATGTGACCTCGGTAGCACTTGCTACAGCTACTGGTTGCTCTCACAGTTTGATAAACATTGTTGATTTGTATAAATATAACCATTCACAGTAGGTGATCATGCATATGTGTAAGGGTATATTGCCCCTATGTGTGGTTTTGGTAATTAATGAAACCCCTATGGACTAATGTTTTTCACTGAGTTTATACGAAGGAATATTCCATAGGTACTACTTGTTGTCCATATGTTGGATTCAAGTATGGATGCCATGAAGATAAAGATATACCATGAGTATTGGCATCAAGATCATCGATTTGAAGACATATAAATGATATGATCAAGAAGAAGAAATGAAGATGGAGTTCTTATGTGGAACTCAATATTGGCATCAGCATGTACGTTCGGCATTGGCCTCGGCGGTATCTCTGGTGTGTCAGTGATCGAATGAGGGGACGGGATTTAGGATGCATCCCGACGCTGACCTAGCAGTGGCGGCGAGCATAGCCGTTCTGACCATGCCGATATCGGCATCGGCATCGTTTGGAGGCTGTGGTGCGCGAATAGGTGGGATTTGTTTCTTGTACGCCAAAATGAATTTGAAACAAGAAGGTTAGGTAAAATACAAAATTTTGTAACTAAAAATTTTACTGGCACCATGGTGAGGTTCTTTTTGATAGAGCTATACGGTTCAGCAATTTTTTTTTGACACTTTTTAGATATTCCTTATTGTTACACGTATGGCATCATGTATGGCAAATTTGGGGTCATTTGGAGATGTTCGAAAAAATCACTTTGCTTAAGCACATGGTGTTTCGTCTTGCTGAAACCAACTTTTGTAACAAGGTGACTTTTTCTACCTTCTCTAAATAACCTCAAATTTCATACAGATGATCTTCTATACAGAGATAGATAGATTTTTTCATTTTACATTTTTTGAACTTTTTATTTCCCTTTATAATACCCGGTTGATTTTCAGGTCAAAACCTCGAAAAACATCAACATGTATGGCATCATTTTCACCCTAAATTTCAAATTTTGTGAAACTTTTTAGATATTCCTTGTTGTTATAGGTGGCATCATGTATGCCAAACTTGGTTAGATCTCACTGAAACTAGCTTCTGTAAAAAGTTAGGTTTTTTCGACCTTCTCTAAATGATCTCAAAAATCATACAGATGATCTTCTATACAAAGATAGGTAGATTGTTTCGTTTTTACATTTTTTTTGAACTTTTATTTCCCTTTATAATACCCAGTTGATTTTCAGGTCAAAACCTTGAAAGTTAACATAAGTAGATGGTGAACCCTCCCAAACTTCAAATACAGAGATATAGATTGTTTCGTTTATCATTTTTAGCGCGAAAAGTAATGGCTACAAGAAATCGGTGATGGTTTATCATTTTTAGCGTGAAAAGTAATAGCTACAAGAAATCGGTGATGGTTTATCATTTTTAGCGTGAAAAGTACTCCCTTCGGTCTCTTTTAATTGACTCAGATTCAGTACAACTTTATACTAAATCTAAGTCAATTAATTAAGATCGTAGGGATGGCTACAAGAAATTGGTGATGGTTTATCATTTTTTGTGTGAAAAGTAATGGCTACAAGAAATCGGTGATGGTTTACATTTTTGGGCCGAGAGAGACAAAACTCAGCTCTCATGTACAACCAAACGCGGTCTCGTCCTGTCCCACGCGGTCCCTTTCTACCAGCCCCACGCGACGCGGCCCCACACGACGCAGCCTCACACGTCAGCATGGAACGGTCAACTAAACGGGAATCCTCCCGCCCAAGCTCCTTCTGCGGGTTTCAGACAAGGGCTTGGGGAAAACTGAGGAAAAACTAAGGAGATGGAAAAAACTGAGTACAACTAAGGACCCGAGGGCACGAAAATAGAATCCCTTTATACTATGTGCAATGTTTTTACCTGATAGCATTTTTCAAAAAAAGGGAAAGTCCTAGCTTTTCTAGTGAAACACAAGAGGACAAATAGAAAAAATAAACAAAAATGTACTCCCTCTGTTTCTAAATATAGGGTGAATAAATTTTGGCACATAAATTAAAGAATGCAATGTTGAGGAAAAAATTATTAGTTTTGGGCGAGATTACCTCTGACTAATTGATGTGAAAAAATAGAGAAATTTGCATAAGATAAGAAAACGTAATCAAGTTCCTAAAAAAGATTCGACACAAGTGGTACAACGCAGTGTACCCTATATTTTGGAATTGTTCTAAAAAAACTGTACTCGTAATATCAAGAAATGGAGGGAGTATATAATATCTGATCCAAAAAATGGAGACAGTAGATCTAAGGTTGTGACTTGCATGCGCGGGTAGTGTGCCATGTTGGGAGGGGATTCATATCTCCATTTTTTTAGAGGTGGGGCTCATTTCTCCTTGTTGGTCCTACTATTGCTTGTGGAGAGGCACCAAACCATGTAAGTTGTATTTGGTCTGTTGTTATTTTGTGTGTCGTGTATGGTGTGCAAGACCCAACTACACCACCCAAAGTAAACATGTACATATCAAATCCCAGTTGAGTACTCTTGAGATAGTCTGGAACATTTATGTCTCAGCTGGCGGTATGTGTTTAGTTGCAATTCAATATCGTGTGAGAATATGACAACATTCAATTGGTGTCTCCTTGTGTGCATTTCTCCGTCTAATTCACTCTTCATTCGCATGGATTTATTTATTTAAAGTCGGGCAATATTTTGCCTGTTATCTAAAAAAAGATTCTACTCTTCATTACTCATTCTCGATCTTTTTATACTTTTTGATTAAAATAAACACCTATACTTGGAGCCAGAACAATGATACTTCATTCAAGTGAACTCACATATATATCAATTTAAATCACCCGCCATGCATGGTTGGTAAAGCACTATGGTACCACTCCCTCCGTCTCAGTTTACTAGTCTTCTCCGTGAGGCGGTGCGCAGTGGAGGAAGAGAGCTGCCAAGCTGACCGTAATACATCAGCTACGCCCGCGCTGAAGACTGACCAGATCAACAAACACAGGCAGTCCTGCCACAGGAACTACGAGATGAAGAAGCAGACCACATCTTTTTCTCTTGAGAAACTATATCTGCCTGAATGATGAAGTAGTGAAATAATGACAAGGTAAAAGTTTATATTGGTGATTAATCGATTTTAAATTTGGTCACTTAAGTGCAACAACGGTCATTTTGCATCCAGAACTTCTAAGAATGTACGAATCTGGTCTCTGATTTCACTCAAAGCAGCATATGGTGTGGCAGTTTAGTTATTCAGCAAAGAATGGAGGACAAATCAGCAAGGCGAAATCAATAAAATCTGGGGGAATGGAAAGGACAACAAAGTAAAAAATGTAAAGGAATCTATTTTCTAAAAAAAGTAGCTCCTTAAAAAGTTCCTACAATTTTGGAAATTGATAAAAACCAAATATTCTTTCAAAAGAATGGTAAGAATTATGAAGAAATCTCAAGGATTAAAGAAAAAGCACAAATAACAAATGAACATTGAGGGAAAATCATTATATTTCACGATTTTTCTAATTGTTGTTCCTAATTAATTTGCGAGTTTACCTGATTTTCATTTTTTGAAATATTTATAATTTATTTTTAAAAAAAATTTCTCACTAAAATCATGATTTTAAAGTTTTCGTTTAAAGCTTCATTTTTACGATAACATTAAAATATTTAATAGTTTTCTTATTTTTAAAATTTCTTGAATTCTTTCTAAGTCTTGCGCAACATATGTTTTTTTTGTCAATTAGGCTACCCGTAAGTATGAATGTCACCGCACCATTGGCATTGACACTTTGACAATGAACAAAGCCATTATATTGTCTGATCCTAGAAGTTCAAAAGCACAATTTTGTATAGTTCAAGAACTACATTGGGTAAACAAAAGGATATGTGTTCTTGTGTACTCCCTCTCTCCTACAATATAAAGGAAGTCTTGTTGTCATCCAGCTCTAGCATCAGCTGGGTTGAGCAGCGCCAGCATGACCCATGTCTTGGTCCCACCAAATGAATGTACGACGAGCTAGTGACTAGAGCCACATCTTATCATTTCAGCCTGCAACTCTCAACCACACGTCGCTCTGTCCGTTCTTACTTTTTCTGATCCAAAATCCATGGTTGGTTGGTCTTTCCACGTGGTGGCATCCTCGACCTTGGAGGTCTGTAGAGCTCTACATGTAGCAACTTCACTCCGGCGAGCGCGTGACAAACTCTGGTGATGTGGTCCCCCTGCGCACCCGCCAAGCCCGGCGGCCGGCTAATCTCAAGAAGTTGCACCTCCCTACAGTGAGCGGCCGGAGAAATTCCAGCGCGATGATTCTCGTCCACGGCCCCCAACCCTGGTGACCAGCCAACCTCTCAAGACTGCTCCTCCCATCCGACTAGTGTTCCGCATTCGCGACCCCAAGCCTAGCGTCCGCAAGAGCGCGACACTAGCAATACTGATCCTCCCTGCAATCTCCATCACATTAGCCTCCACACCAAGGAAGGAGTGAGAGACTTCCCGCTGCCACAGTTTTGGAGATTTCTTTATCAATGTTGCACACTATGTTGTGATTTGTTACATATATGCATCGTTTTTGTTGCATAAGTATGTGTAAAACGATACACTAATTATGTATGTGATACAGATGGATTGCACCAATGTTACATACGTGCTCCTATAATGTTAGATAGGTTAGGGAAAATGTTGGATATACTGCAGATAAATGTTGCAAAATGATGTATACATACACAGAGAAAAATGTTGCATTCGGGATTATGTTATACCATTGGTAGACTTTTTTCACCATAATTTCGCGACTTTGAAAAACTATAGAAAAATTGTTGTAGACGGATGTTACATACTCTGGAAAAATGATACACGAAAAAATTTATACCATGATGGTACACGCGAAATTCGCTCACCTTAGATCAAATGGTTCGAAAGGCAGCTGATGTATGAAACCTTTCAAAGAGTTAAACCTTTCATCACCGGACCAACAATAAACTTGAAAATCTAGCCCGTGCTGTTGGATGATGCAACATCTCGAGGGAACACATGAAGACAATTGATACCATTTCGTGCTACTAGTATTTACACACATGGGGTTCCTTTGCACATCCCACATGCTAAAATGTAAGGCACGCTTGACTTTGCATTCGTCTTGCAAAGTATACTATTTTACCAGTAGTATATTAAGTATATGGGTTAAGCATGTATATATATTGTTGAAGGACAGAGAGGGAGAGAGATATGCGGAATATGTTGGATGTTGTATTGCGCCTCATGGGCGAGTATATATAGGGTACAAGACTTGAAGGCTAAGAAGCTCTCCTAGAGATAAGGCAGGAGATGAATGACAAATCCTATACAAATCCCGTGACATCTAATACTACCTAATATATCTCTAACACTCCCCCGCAGTCGTAGCGGTAGCGACGTGAACAACATGAACGTCGTGGACGGTCGAGATAAACCGGTGGACCCCAAGGCGACACTCCCCGCAGTCCAGCGGGAGCGTCGTGGACGGAGTCGCGTCGCGGATGCTTGGACTGGAGAGGAGGCTGGTGAGGCGCAAGCGAGGTGGTAGCCCTTTATGCCGATGTAGAGGTAGCCGAGAGCGTGGGTGCTACAACCTTGGTCGAGGGAGCCGCGCGAGGGATTGCCGTGGTCGATGTCGTGGGCGGGTGCCGGTCTCGATGTAGCCGCAAGCGCATAGTGCGAGAGAGTGACGACGCGTCGAGCGAGTCGTGGAGATGGTCGATGCCGAAGTCGATGCAGTCGAGCCGTCGAGGCGAAGTGCAACCATAGTTTTGCCAGAACCAGGCGCACGTCGGGGACGAAGGCATACTCGGTTTTGCCGAACCGAGTACGCATAGAAGAACTCGGAGGTGACGCGGTCGAGGCAGTCGTAGAGGCGATGCCGAAGAAGACGTTGTCGAAGCCGATGAAGATGAGACGTCCGGCGCGAGTTTGCCAGACTCGGGAACGTGTCGGGACGAAGGCACTTCCGGTGTTGCCGGTACCGGGCATGCGAGGGGCAGGGACCATCATGAACTTGTCGCCATGTCGGAGGGACTAGCAGAGGAGGCCTCCGGAAGCGTCGCGGTCGCAGATCGACGGAGAGATGCCGACGCTGCCCGCGGTTCTCGAAGTAGAGTAGCAGGTGGTGTAGACGGGGACGAGGCGATGACACGGGCGACGAAGTCGAGACAGTTGGAGACGTAGAAGGCGGCTAACCCAGCGGTGACCAGGGGTGGTCATGCTGGACGCCTAGACGGGCGTTGCGGTGGTCGGCGAGCCCGCGCGACTGAAGAGGTTGGCGAGCCCGCGGCGACCTGGGGTGCGCGGCGGCGGTACACGAAGTAGGCAAGGGAGACCTAGCGGCGTGACGAAGACCATGCGCAGACGGAGGCGACCCGCGCCGAAGGGGCAACGCTGTGGTGGCCTCGGACGTCGATGCGCGGGGGACGGCGAAGGTGACCGCGTGCGCGACGCCACGGCCGAGGGCTGGCGTAGCTGCAGGCGCGAGTCGGTGCAGCGGCGGGACGCGCCACCAGCGACGTACGCGCCTCGGAAGGCGCGTCGTTGTCTAGCAGCGTGGACCAAAGCGGCGCTGCGGCGAAGGGGCGACGCAGCGGCAACCCGATGCTCGATCGGTGGTAGGCGTGTGCTCGAGGACGTGCTTGGCGTTGACGTGCGCGGTCGGTTGATCAGACCGACGTCGACACGATATGCGCCAAGGCGTGGACGACGCGCAGATCGGAGTCGATGGCGGCGTTGTCGATGAAGTCCCGGTCGATGGCGACGAAGACAGGCGATGGAGACCGCGCGAGCAAGAACAGTCTGCTGCGATGCACGTAGGGCGCCCCGTGTGCGGCGCGTGCGGCTGTGCCGTACGGTTGATGGCCGGCGCAGGTCGATGCCGTTGTCGGAGTAGAGGCGCAAGAGGACGACGACGATGGGCGACTCAATCCGATCTATGATCGATAAACCAAAAAAGAAAAATACCGGTTGAGCGACCGGCGGAGCAAAAAGAAAACCAATCTACAGATTGGAAAAAAAAGACTCGAGGGCAGCGGATCAACGGATCGGCGAACGAACCCTCATACGGGTTGCGCGGCCCCCGAGTAGATCATGGAGATCGACCTCCCCGGGGCGGCGCGACGCGGAAGTTGGGCGGCGGCTAGGTCAGGAGCGTGCCGCCCGATACCATGTTGAAGGACAGAGAGGGAGAGATATGCGGAATATGTTGGATGTTGTATTGCGCCTCGGCGAGTATATATAGGGTACAAGACTTGAAGCCTAAGAAACTCTCCTAGAGATAAGGCAGGAGATGAATGACAAATCCTATACAAATCCCGTGACATCTAATACTACCTAATATATCTCTAACATATATTATAATACCTCTAATTTAAATTAATTGACTCAATTGTATGTAGATACGGGTGTATTTAGACGTGTTTGTTGACTAAATATATATGTGTCTTAAATCAATTAATATGAACCAAAGAAAGTATATCATTGCATTCATCTTGAGAAATACTTGTATATTTCATATACAAATTTTCTAGATATTCTATTAGTGAGTATCACCAGAGACTAGAAAAAATCAAACACTTCTTACATTTTGAGATGAAGTGAGCGAGTATGATTCGTCATGGGTATAGTCTTAATTCAAAGTTCGTTTACCCTGGACATGCTAGTTAAACGCAGCCTTCGATTTTCATAGTCGGTCCAGTTTTGTAAAACAGAAGAAAAAAAAGTAAGTTCCAGGCCGTGACCGATCTCACGGAGTCTGCAATACGTGTCTCCCGAGCCAGCCGCACAAGGCACGTACGTACCCTGGGCATGCTGGAGCGGTGGCGTGGACTGTCTTGCCACGGCACGTAGGCACCGCTCTACGGTTGCCGACCCTCTCCAACAGACAAAGCCTCCGCCCGCCACCTCTGCTGAGCCATTTCTCACACAGCCCAGCCACACCGTACGCAGCTTTCCGGCCACCATCGCCATGGCGCTCCTCCTCCCACGCGCAGCGCGGCTCGCGCTACTCTCCGGCGCCTCACGCGCCTACTCCTCTTCCTCCTCTGCCGTCACGGCGGCAGCCGGCCCGACAACGACCGCCCCTGTGCCCCGCGGCGGGGCGCCTGCCCCGATGTCGAAGGCGGCGGAGTTCGTGGTGTCCAAGGTGGACGACCTGATGAACTGGGCGCGCAGAGGCTCCATCTGGCCCATGACGTTCGGCCTCGCCTGCTGCGCCGTGGAGATGATGCACGCCGGCGCCTCCCGCTACGACTTCGACCGCTTCGGCATCATCTTCCGACCCTCCCCGCGACAGTCCGACTGCATGATCGTCGCCGGCACGCTCACTAACAAGATGGCCCCCGCACTCCGCAAGTCCGTATACGTACATCATCCCCGCCACCTTATAGATTATACTTCACCTGCAGATACGCTCCTCTTTAAAATTTTATCTTCAATTCGCTTGAATTGAAACTATTAAGATTGAAATCGTACAAGTAAAGTAGCACCCTCCTGCAAACTATTGAGATTTTCAAATCTCTTCTGCTCGTGTGGTTGGCTGATGAAGGTTTCTGAATCGAGATTTCCTGATGTGGTTGTTGAGATTTTATTGTCAACTTTCAAAAATCATTTTCTACATATGATTCTTTTTATTTTGATTCCATGTGGATGGACACATAGATGCCTCTCGAAATGCAGATACCATCTAAGTATAGCTGACACTTTCTTTTTTGCGGAATAGCTGACACTTTGAGCTTCATATGTTCTTGACAGGGTTTATGACCAGATGCCAGAGCCCCGATGGGTGATCTCGATGGGCAGCTGCGCCAACGGCGGTGGATACTATCACTACTCATACTCTGTCGTGCGTGGGTGCGACAGGATCGTCCCAGTGGACATCTTCGTCCCCGGGTGCCCTCCGACAGCTGAAGCTCTACTGTACGGTGTTCTCCAGTTGCAGAAGAAGATCAACAGGCGTAAGGATTTCCTCCACTGGTGGGAGAAGTGAGTCGGTGGTTCGATCAGGGTTCGTGTCTGCTCTGCCGTATGCTTGGGACTGTGTTCTTTTGCTTTCTTCTCTTTTTGGTGAAATAAGAGAAGCAGAAAACATATGCCGTAGTAGTGGTACTTAGCTGGCGTGTGTTAATATTAGTCCCTGCATTGCTTCACAGTTCATGAATAAGCTAGGTGCTGTGAACAGTTAATACTTATGGTGTGTCCAGTTTGTTTGTACTGGTATCGTGTCTATGCGTTGTGCCTTTATGAAACTTTGAACTAAGATGCATCTATGCAATTAAGATGTTGCAGCATACTGTTCGAGCTATGTGGAACAAACCTTCATTCCAGAATTTGTAGCGTATAATTAGTTTGTACAAATCGATGCTTTGGTCAACTAGTAAGCAGGTACTACACCAATTTCGTGTAAATCAAATGATGTAGGACATGACTAAGCACCAATTTCTTGTATATATTTCTGTTGGAAATATATATCAGAAGGTACTACACCAATATTAAATCAAATATTAAATCATGTAATCAAGAAAAATAGTAGATAAAACACGACAAAAGTAGATGAATCAAACTAGTCATGCCATCTAACAGATAGCACGGTAATATCAATTCTAGATACAATACTAGAACAAAAGGTTGCAGCAAAAACTCATAGAGGAGAGACAGAAACAACGTAGTAGCGGCTATGGAACACCGATACGGGGAGACAGATACGGCAATACGGATACGGGGATACGGGATACGGAAATTTCTAGAAACAACAATACGGCGATACGACGAATATACATGAAATGCTATGCAATGACCTGTGAAGTCAAAGAATAATTAAGGCGGCGGAGGAGAGAACGATTCTAGGTTGCGGGGAGGCGATTCTAGACGGCGAGCGACTCTAGACGGCGACGGTGGCGGTGCGCTCACTCCTGAGGCCTCAATCCAAACCACTTCCATGGTTAATCAAGCAAATAGATAGATAATGCACTGGCTATGAGGGTCACTAGTGGGATTTGATTGGGCCTGTCGATGATGTCCCTGGCAGTGTATCGGCGGTGTATCAGTATTTTCTTTCTTTCTTTTTGAAATCAGAAAAGCCGATACTCCTGGGATACGTGTATCGCCCGTGCATCAGGGTATCGGAGTATCGGCGGAGTATTATACGCGGACACGGCAGACTTTGAAGTATCGGTGCTTCGGAGAGTAGCGGAACTGTTCCTATTGGGCCTATTGATGTCTGTGGAAGACGTCATTGCCTGACTCGCTCTGATTCCAGTCTTGTACTCGCTCTGTCTCAGTTTACTAGTCTTTCATGTATCGATCCTAGGTCGTCAATTTAATCTATATAATTTAAATTATATAATGTAAAAATTATATCATAGAAAATAAAACATCTAAAATTTCTAATGATATAGTTTTTATAACATATAACTAATGCTAACTTGATCAAATTTGCGACCTAGGGGTACGCGCACGTCTAATAAACTGTGAGAGAGTATGTTGCTCTAGCATTTATCGCCATTTTTTTACTACTTTCTCCTATTCCCATTTTTTTAAATATTTTCTCTTATCAAAGAAAAAAATTAGTAGAGAGATAATAAAACAAGATAAATTTACTCCAATAAATAGTCAAAATTACAAAGAAAATAAACATCGTTCCACACAACCAGGACGACTCCTGAACTTAAATTTCATAGTTAAATAAATGGAGACCAACCACTCTATTTCTTATTTACTCTTATTCTACTTCATGTTTACTCTTATACTCGCCTCACATACCTAATCTATAAGGTACATATTGATAGCTTGCTCCATCCTTCAGTTTCACAAGGAAGTGCGGCTAGATCCATCATCAAACCTACCTTCTTTGATGTAGGTTTTTTAGTGGGATGACGTGGTACATGTACCTCACTAATAACATCAATCTTTTGACATGGACATGTACCCTGACACCTAAGAAATAAAAAAATTACTATGGGTATAACAAAAAAACCGAAAAAAATATACTTGTGTGTATTTCAGCCTTTGTCCTCGAGAAGACAAAAGATGTTGGGCATATCTCAATTGCCATGGTAGTTAAAATTGTGCTATCAAATGACCTTGAAAAATAATCTTAAAGTTTAAACATACTTAGATATATCAGTACAAAGGAAATCTTACTCAATATATGATCAAATGTTGTGCAGTTGTAGGCCATAAGAGTGTCACCATTTTATTCGGCTAATAACAACTTATTGCTGTACAGATGAGCGGATTGAGAAGAAAAAATGCCAGCTTGGCATGGCTCACATGCTTTTTTTAGCCTCATAGGACTTTTTGACCTACTTAATTTAAAGACATCACAAATTATATAGGAAAATCAGGAAAAAACAGGATGTGCCACGCCAACACGCCGGTCTTGTTTCGGCGCACAAGAACGGGCCGGTGGCCTCGCCAGCACGGCCCAGCATGACCGTGCCAGCTATACGCGTGAGTCATGAACATGGGGGTGGCGTCCGAGTGAAACACCTATTAGGGTTGAGTGTCACATTGTACATCATTTTGCAGATTTGAGACGTTAAATTAACATGGGTGTACGTTGTAGGTTGCTTGTATCTTCTCTGTCTTCTTATAATAGTGGTGGTGCTTTATTTTGGAAAGCATAGTACTTGGTACTGCTCTTACTCCTGAAGAGTCACCAACCCAATGAGTTGTGTCCAGTCTATTGTTTTCTCGTGTTGTGTATTTTTTTTAGTACTTGACTGCTCTTTATACATTACAGAGCCACACATAACGTTCAATTTCCTGTTTCGTGACTTTCGTGTATGTGTATGGTGTGCTAGACCAAACATGCTAACCAGTGAACCCAAACCAAAGAAACATATAAACGCCTAACTAAACACCCTTTCAGACAGTCTGAAACCATCTATAGTTCTAACTCCTCAACTTCAGACAGTATCTTTCTGGGCATCGCTTTCTAATTCAACTATTTTCTGTACTTGGACGAGACATTTTGATTAATTCAGCTCCTACACGGAATCAGAACGTTGCTGCTTGGTAGGCCACTGAAGTGAACTTACATAGTAATTTAAATTACCCTCCATGGTTGGTAAAGAACTAAGGTACTAGTCACTGTGTGTACAAAGCTATGTACATCCTCCAGTCTATAAGTAACCCCATTTTCGAATGCAGCATATTCAACACTCAAGCTCATAAAACTAGACCCACATGCGTACATCAGTTTTGAAGAGAACAATGTGGTGAGCGGAGTTACGATCGAATGATGGCTCCGAGCATAATCTGTAGCTGCATCACAAGATATCCTAAGAATGGGATACATCGAGAATTTCAGAGTAGAAAACAAGCGACAGAGAAGGATGCTATTTTGCATGAAGTTGTCCTACATAATTACATTAGACTCTCTAGTTGCTGAAACTGGTACTCTAGGCCAAGGAAGCACTCTTTGACGAGTCTAAGTTGATTATACGTTATTCTACACTTGTAAAAGAAGATAACCTCGCGCATAAGTCTGCTGGGAGAAGTGATACGGCACACCGATCCCCAGGTTCATGTCTGCTCCTGCATAAGTCTGCTATTTTGTGTTGCTTATTATTTCTTTCTTTTCTGTTTCTAGAAATGATAGAGTCACACGCTTCGTTGTCCGAAGGCATATCCTAGTGACCATGAAGAATGCACACTTCAACTTATGTCCCTATTTCATTACGTATATTTCATATATGTGCCCACAACATTATGACTCAGTAAAGCTTGCCATGTATTTTTTTCCTCTTATTGCATTTGAAAACAACGAAAAAAACAGCCTATAATAACAAAAAAAGTAAAACTGATAAAAAGACAATACGCAAATTTGGACAAAGAAAATGAAAGTTGCAGAAAATAGAAAAATCTAATCTAGACGGAAAATACTAGAGGCAACCGAGCAAGCTCTAAGCTTGTAACATGTGGCACAGAGGAGTGTGACGTCCTAGGGAGGGAGGGGATCCTTTCTCCTAGTTTGCCCTACTATTTGTGAAAGGGCTCCTTTCATTCTGTTGTTTTGTTCTGTCATGTAAGGTGTGGTAGAATCAACCATACTATCCAATGAGCCCAACCCAAACAAGCACATCAAATTTCAAACTAAGTATTCTTTATACGGTCCAGCAGCATTTAGTTCTCAAGTGCAGACCAGCATCGATCGGCATGAGACTTTGACACCATTTAAATCATTTCCTTTTTTGTGAATTTCATCGCCATCTAATTCAAATCTTCTTTACTCTGGAGATTTCTCATAATCTTCTTTATTCGGGGTTATTTTTCTCAATTTGAACTTTTTAATTAATTACTAATTCAACTAACTCATACTTAGAGTCTGAACACTGGTAGGACATTGAAGTGAATTCTCATAATAATACCGCCATGGTTGGTAAAGCATTAAGGTACTATAAACTATGGATACATGCCTACATATACCTCCTCCATTTTGTAAGTAGCCTTCGCAGCATCAACACCAAAGCTCATAAAACTAGACCACTTGCTTACATTAGTTTGAAGATGACAATACGTGAAGAGAGTACAGATCGTTGAAGCCGAGTGTAAATGGTACCTCCATCATGAGGTATCATAAGAAAGGGATATATCCAGAATTTCATATTAAAACATATACATTAGAGAAGGATCTCCGGATTTTTTTTACCCAACATTGATGACAGCGTGATCTTTTAATTGGTCTTCCATAGCATTAGGTGTCATTACAGTTTCTATGAATAATTCTTGTGTTGCACATTTTTATACCTTTTCAATTTGGTTTGACTGTTATGGCTGTGTGCATCTTTGTTATGAGAAACAGTAAAACTGTACCACATAGAACCTCTCATAGTGATTTTGCGTCTAATACCGTCGTATCATCCCTCTAGGCGGTCCAGATTTTCTGGAACAAGTACATCTATAATCTACTACCTCCGCTCCTACATATAAGATTTTTTGGTGCGCTAACCTATCAAAACGTCTTATACTATGAAACAAAGGTTCACCGTGAGGAACTCCGGCCCAGGCCAGCGTCCAGCATTTGCGGCGGTGCCTATAGGTTTGGCCGCCGCGCGACCTTAGAAGGGATTTGGGGCGGCGAAGCCATAGGTATGGTTGCGAGCCGATGAGCATGGAGCGGCAACGATGGAGACGCTCATGTCGACGCAGGTATGACAGTATCGACCAGCTACGCGCGCGGTGCGCAGGTGCATCACCCCCATCTCGAACATCCGGATGTGTCCCCGTCCTCCAGGATAGCAGTTACTTGTGCGACGCCGATGATTGGTCGTCTCTCCCCTTCGCTGGCTTCCGCCCCTATCGTCATGGGAGCCACTTGATTACGTTATGATTTTTGGGCTTGTCAGTACATTCTAGGATTCCTCTTATCGATTTATGATTTTTAAGGCCATGCTAATCTTTTCTATTCTCACAGAGGCAACGGCGGTTGACTGGTGTCCGGAGACAACATGGTTTCTAGGGCTAATTTGCCAAGAGCTCCTCAAATGTCTTTGAGGCGGGCGTTCGGTGACGAGCCTTTGCGGGACATGGGAGAAACAGTGGTGGATCCGAGGTTCGGCGCAGGGGTTGTCCTCATCTCTATCCCGCAGTGGCGGAGCCAGGATTGGAACAAGCCCCGCGCCAAGAATTTAGTGCAATTTTTATTTCTAAAACACAATATGTGTATCACAAAATTCCTTATAGGAGCTTCTTCAATTTGTGGATTTGCTGATTGCTTGGGTGTAGAGATTGATGGAAAAATGCATTTTTCTTCTATTGATCTATTTCTAGAAGATGCAGTCAATAAAAAAAAGTTAAATTATTGAATCGGTTTAATTCTGGACAGGGACATAAACCAATTGAAGGGAAGTTTGGAAATAGTGAGATGAACAATAAATACCTACCCTACATTGGGAGCGCCGCAGCTGAATCCTCAATGGCGCCTGGACTACCGAGTCCAGCATAGAGCGCGAGAGAGGTAATGCCGCACCACTTGAGCATCGCACATCCGTGCCAGCACTCCAGGTCTCAAGAAGCGTCAGCCGACAGTGGCGCGGGGGTAGGAGGCGGCCAGGCAGGGCGGTCCAGTGGCAGCGGCACATCACCTGAGCAGCCTAGCGTCCGGCGGCGCCGCGCAGGGGAGCCTTCGTGGGCGCGCAGCGGCGCGTGCTTCCAGCCGCAACGAACGATGGGTGGGAGGCCGGTGCCTCCCCATTGGGGGACGTCTGATTCTGGTAAACTCTGTCCTCACGGCCATGCTCGCCCATGCCATGGGTGCTGGCCTTCTTCCTGCCGGGGTTATTGAGGCCATCGACAAAAGACGTAGGGCCTTCCTCTGGACTGGCGAGGAAACCTGTCATGGCGGAAACTGCAAAGTCGCCTGGCGGGATGTCTGTGCTCCAAAGAAATTGGGTGGCCTGGGCATCCTCTCCATCAGGGCTCAAAACTCTGCCCTCCTGTCTAAGTTCCTCACGAAACTCCACTCTGACACCACTGCCCCCTGGGCCTCCTGGTTTCGTCGACAGTATGGCTGGAACGACTCCAGGGACCTTGGTGACGCGCATTACCTCGATACCCCCGTTTGGAAAGATATTGCTGCTGGCCTCGGGGCTTTTCGCTCCATCACCAAAGTCTCTATCGGCAATGGAGCTTCCGCGGCTTTCTGGACTGACCTTTGGGCTGGCAATACCCCCCTGAGCGAGCGGTTCCCTGCCCTTCACTCTCATTCCACCCGGCTTAACATTAGCGTCGCCACGGCTCTGACCTCTAACCTTCGCGACACCCTTGGACCGCGCCTCTCTCTGGCCGCGGAGGCTGACCTTCGCGCCCTTGCCAACGAGCTGAGCTCTGTGGTTCTAAGCTACGACACCCCGGACTCCCGTTGCGACCGCCTCACTAACAAAAAGCTCTCGAACAAAAGTGTCTATCTCAATTCTTTCAGGCATCGGCAGATTGATGAGATTGCTGAGAAGGTCTGGAGGAGCGCGGCCCCCCTAAAGTGCAAAGTCTTCTCCTGGCTCGCCTGGAGGAAGCGTCTCCCCACAAATGAGCGCCGGTTCCGGCATCGCCTTACTACTACGGCTACCTGTCTATCATGCTCCCAAGACGAAGACACAGACCACATGCTGCTCCTCTGTCCCCGCGCTCGGGAAGTCTGGAGTTTCTTCTTCCCGGATTTCGACACCCGTGGCCCCTCCCGCCTTGCCGACCTTTGGGCAACGAGGTGCGGGACCTACGAGGCAACAACAATCGTCACCGCTATTGCTTGGAATATCTGGAAACGAAGAAACGCCAAAACTTTCACCGGCGCCGTTGAAGAAACCCCCCTGGTTACCCGCAGGTGCATTGAAGACATCAGGCTTTGGGCTCACCGTTGTACCACCCCCTCTCGCTCCTCCTCTCTAAATAATTGGTGTAATGGGTTCGACCCGCCTTGAACTCTCCCCCCCCCTTTTATTCTCTCTCTCCCTCTAAAACCTTTGTAATGATCCCTGTACGTTCTTGATGTTATTTAATTGTTCAGGCTAGCGTAAGCCCGCCGTAGCCCCGGTCAAAAAAAAACGATGGGTGGGAGAAATACAGAGACAGGGCTCGGGCCTCGTTTCCGCCTGGATTAATGGGCAAGAAAATGTAGTATGCGCCAGCACTGAGTTGCGTCCCTGGCTAGATCGAAAATCTACATAGGTAGGTGGCCGGGAAGGGTGCCGCGCTCCGGGCCAATGGCCGTGGTTGCCCGGTGCGTAGCTCCGCCTATCCCCTTCGGTAAAGCTGGCCAGTGGAGTAGATCAGAATGAGCAGCCGCTCCTCGATGCCATACCACGGGAGCAGTGGCGCATGAAAACAGGGGATGTTGTGGTGCTCTGGTTGGTTGCCGGACCTGAATGGCGACCAGGGAGACAACAACAACGTCGATCGAATGGTTGGATCCGGCTACTAGCTCTGCAGAGTTCCCTCCCAGCAATGATCCGGTGAGTACTAAGATGCATATCGGTGATATAGTTAAATCGTATATCAATCAACGAAGTAAATTGGCTGGAGCATTGGGCAAGCGGGGCACCTTCTAACTTTCGATGAAAAGGTCACACTTTGCATTACCTTTTTTCATGGTGACACTAGAGATATATAAACAAGTTTCTAGCTGAGATCAATTATTCTAAAATATAGTTAGTTTGTTGTTTGTGTATTGTGCCGAGTTCCTTTTCAACTCACTGGAAATTATGTAGTGTTGAATGTGTCTTTCTTTTTTTTTCGATAAAGGGAATATATTAATATCAGAAGATACCAATTACACCCAACCTCTGCAACAACGCACCGTCCTAATGACAATACGGATGCACACAGCCATAAAAGAAAAAGAAGCTAAGAAAAAAGTCCCGCCATAGCATTCCAGCCCTAGCAACAACAATACAATCACCACCATGACAACACCTGAACTCCAGACTCTTCAAAAGCGACGCCTCCAAGAAGGGAACGGTGCACCAACGCCGTCGTGGCACAATCAAAGATCTTAGGTTTTCACCCTGAAGATAGTCCACGCATTCAAAACAGTGCCTTCAACAAGGTCATTGCCAGACACAACCAGTTAAGGCCAGACCTTAGATTTTTATCCTGAATGGGGACTCTGAACTTCACCTGTGCTGCCGCCCCACTTTCATACTGCTGCTGCAAGCCCAGAACACCAAGCAAGTTACTCACCAGCGCATAGACTTTGACCTCCATTGCTAGACCTCCCAATCCGGCCATCATGATATTCTCCGCCTCTGACTTCACCAAGGACCAAAATCACTGTATGGCAAGAAAGAACAGAGCTTCGTGACGCACCCTCCGAAACCAAACGGTCGGAATAAACGTATGGGTGCGCATGACCGAATACCACCACGCCCGGCAAACTCCAGGCAATATATGCACTGTTACATTCGCCGGTGATGCCTTCCGAAACTCAACACTCCGGCCAGGTCAAAGAAGGACACACTCAGGCAGATCTTCATCTTCGCGCAAGAGGAACCCTAGAACAACCACCTTTATTCAAAGCAGCCGCACCAACAGCCCCCACGCCATCGGCCAGCAGCAGAGGAGGAGACGACGTGCCGCGATCGAGGAAGGCAACCTGCTCGGCTACAGGCTTGGTGGGAACGGCCCAAGCAGCCGACTCGGCTTAGATCAAGCCGCCGCTGCCACCGAAACCGCACCGCCGCCGTAGACCACCGCCGGCCGCCACACCTCTGCGCAGCCCACCGCAACCCTCCTCTGCAGATCACCCAAGCCCGCCCACACCTTGCGCCCCTGCCTAGATGCAAAGCCGTACGTGCCCTCCCCTGCCCTCCGCCTTTGGCGAGAAGGGTGCCGCCACCGCCGCCGGCGAGGGCAGCGGCAGCGGCCAGGCAGGGCCGGCGAGGGGTGGACTGAAAGCGGCGGCGCGGTTCCTCCGGGATCGCCACCCGGGAGGTTAGGGGGAGAAGGTTAGGGGCGGGCAGAGATCTCTCGATGTTTTGGTAGGGCTAACTCGCAATCTAGCAGGGAAACATGGGCTCATGTGTCTTTCCTGCGAATAATCTTTGAAGAACGAGAAAAAGGAAGCATCGATGCTTGCCAGAGAAGTTTATTGAGCTGCAGTGCCTTATGGTGTTCATCACCCATGAACGTGCAATGAGGAGTTTGCTGCCATCGGGTGTGTCAAACAGGCCCCTGGTATTGTCTCAGCCGTCTTGGGTTTTTCCAGGGTAATATTCATATTTCTTTTGTGTACATTGGATACTCATTCCCGTCTTTTTAGAAATGTCTTTGTGAATGCCTAAATCGGTTCGTAGTGTACCAATCAAAATCCAGAATTTGCATGAATATGTCAATGTTTAGTTTAGCATGTGCAGGGTTGGTAAACAACTGTCCTTGCTCTAATATTCTTCGATTAGTCTGCATAAACTTGGATAAATTCCACTAATACAACCAAAATCAGTTTTTAAAAGACACAAAATATTTACCTTTGCATTGATATAGAAGAAGTGAATTTGCCAGTTTAAGGAAAACTAGCAGAAAACCGGTACAACACAAAACACAACCACATGAGTCTATGGCCAAGTCACCTCAGCGGTCAATGCCACTCAACACCTCAACACAAACATGATAGAGGTGATAAATAGGAGCCGTCCTTCCGACATCCACGCCGGCCCCATGGCCACGCACCGTCTAGCCCATGATGAAAAACCGGACAACGCCAATAGCAAGCACCTGCACGGGAGGCGAAGGGGCTCCACAATAGTGCCTCCAAGGAGGGGAGCGACGACCAAGAACATTGCCATTGCTGTTGCCGAGGTCAATGATGTGGGATTTTCATGCAGTCTTCATAATTTATGTTTACTTGAGATGTTATAATTGTGTTTGATTTTCCCCTTTTCATGACAATGTTAAATTGGCCTTATTTCTAAACGCATGCACAATAATAAGAATCATATAAATTTTAACATAATTTTTATTATAGTTCTAAATTTATATATTTTGTTTTCTTAAGATGGATGAGCGCACCTTTGCCATCTAAGTTTTTCTAATCGTGTTAGCCTATGTAAATTGCAATTTGCATTGGAGGTGTAGGCTCTTAAATACATACTACATAATTATAGTATGTTTTCGTAAGTGCCCCAGCGCTTTTCTCCCTTGCATCTTCATTTGGGGCATCCATGATGGAGAGGTTAGAATGACACCAAGCTATGTTAATGAGTAAGATAATTGGACGCGCTAGCCAGCATCCGGTATTGGTTTGTCAATCTCAGCATTCGGGCGCTGGATGGTCTGATCCAACACTCAAACAAAAAAAAAAGGAACGCACACCATTGGCCAGGCTCCTGCGCGCTTCACAAGTCCATTCATGCGCGTCACCCGCCCTTGCGTACTAGTGCAGCCCTAGCTTGCGAGCGCTTACCAGCCCCAGCCCAACACTCTCTCCTCTTCCCCTCCTTCAGATCTTCATTAAACCTGCAATTCATCAGATTTTCGATGATTCAAGGCTTAGCTCCAAAAGGAAAACAAAACGGAGGAGGTAATCATATCACACAACTGCATGTCTATGGAGTTATGGAACAAACCTATTCATTAAACACAACAATCAAAATTAAGCAAGTGTGAAATTCTATGCATATTAGATCCATCCACAACAAACCGTGGGAATAACTGATGTACTAGATCAAGAATTTAGCTTCTATGTAATACACAACTTAGCAGTAATTTTTTTCGAAATGGGGAAAGCCCCAGCCTCTGCATCAATCGATGCATATGGATTTTTATTATATTATTAAAAACCTGAGTTGCACAAAGTGCTACAAATCATGGATCACTAAAAGTCTGTACAAAAACAAGCCAATGAAAAATGAACGAGAGCACTAGGCGCCACAAGATTTTCATGTGAGTCGCCTCTCAGAACGCCAGCCACACCGGTTGAATAAATCCCGTGCTACCGTCGCTAAACGGTTGCACCCAATATTCATGTTCTGGCGCACATCCTCCGGCTGGAGATAGGACCACATATGGATCCAGTGGGTAGCCAAAGAAATAACCTACATACAAGATGGGAAACTTTTTCTGTTAAAGATAACATCATTGCAGACCGTCCATACAGCCCATAATAAGGTGCACACACCAACTCTAATGTGTCCCTTATCTTTCTTTGTAACTCTATTTAACCAATTACCAAACATATTTGTGACATTTGTTGGTGGAGGAATATTAAAAGTCATGTATACAATACGCCACTCTATTTTAACAAAAGGACACAAAAAGAAAAGATATTGTATTGTCTCATCTTGATCACAAAAACAACATTTAGAGCAACCCTGCCAATTTCGTTTTTTCAGATTATCCTTACTAAGAATCACCTTCTTATTAAGGAACCACATAAAAAATCTGATTGGAACCACATAAAAAATCTGATTGTAAGTGGGCCCTTGATTTTCTAAATGTATTTCTTTAAAAAAGCGGTATGACCGTCAAGTAGGTCAAGATACATGGACTTGACAGTAAAAAAGCCAGATGAAGTAAGTTTCCATCAAAATTTATCATGAACCCTCATAAGTCTCAAAACTAGATGAACATATCTATCCCATTAATCACCCGATAAAATCCTCCTAAAACATATGTTTAACGGAGTTGAACCCATAACGTCAGCCACTGTCACGTTAGGATGATTAACTATACGATATAACGATGAGTATTGATCACAAATCGGCATATCCCCTAGCCAATTATCTTCCCAAAATCGAGTATTCTGACCATTACCTAATTCCATTGAGCCTCTCATGAAAAAAAAAATCATCTTTTACATTCATCAACCCTTTCCAAAATAGGGAATCCGTCGGTTTTGCTGAAACCTGGGATAAAGTTTTTGATTTTAAGTACTTATTTTTTTAGGAGTTCTTGCCAGACACCTTGTTCATTCATAAGCTTAAATAGCCATTTGCTAAGTAGAATCTTATTCTTTAATTCCAACACCTCAATTCCTAGACCACCTTGATCCTTTGGTCTACAGATTATATCCCATTTCGTGAGTCTATACTTTTTCTTATGGTCATCACTTTGCAAAAAAAATAAAAATAAAAACAGGATCTGGAAAATTAGCAGACTCAACTTAGCAGTAATTAAGGAGAAACTTAGCAAAAATTAGGGAGCAACTTAACAACAAGCTCAAAATAGGCAACATAGTAGCTCCTTAGCTGCAAAACTTAGGTTTGCTTGGGAGGGGGGCAAACTTAGGAGAAAATAAGGTTAACTTCTTTGTTAGCAACTTACCAGCTACTTTGTACACAACTTATCAGTAAGAGGTGAGCAACTTAGTAGCTACTTTGTATACAATTTAACAGTAAACATTGAACAACTTAGCAACAACTAAAATACATATAACTTGACCTAAAAAAGAAAATATGGAACCTAGACAACTTGTTTTTTTTTAGCAAAGTAACATGTATGAAAAACTCCCAAAACTCAATTAAAGTGTCGCGCGATCTTAGTTAGATGAGTTGAGCAACTAAATCATTTGCATGATTTTCTATACAGAAAAGCAAAAAATGCCTAGCACATGCATGTATAACGAAATTGTGATTAAAACTAACTTTGCTAAGGATCAAGAAGCAACTTAATAAAAGTGGTCAAGCAACTTAATAAAATTGTCACAGCCAACTTATTAAGTTGAATGGTTTGCGTCGTAAATCGGAAAGAATAGCCCTAATTCACGGATATGTAAAAAAACAACTTAATAAATGGACAGTAAATAAATTAAGGGAATGGGAAAAACAACTTATTGCGTTTGCCTAAGTTGATGCACCAAGTTTCCTGATGAAACAACTTCGTTGGACTGGTACCTGCAACTTGGTGAACTGCAAGCTGCAACTTAGGAGAAATTGTAAAACAATCGCATGCAACACCAACAATCACCTTTGCAACAATGGTTGTCCAGCGAGGGCACTAGCGTGCGAGGATAGATCCTGAGAGAGTTGGGCGTGTTCGGAACTGGGGCATAAACGACCGACGGAGAGGGATGTGGCCCTTTATTCGCAGTGACGGAGTACTGGAGGCGGCGTAGCAACACAATCGGAAGCATGAGCTCTCCCTAGTGGGGGCACCACATGGGCAGGGTCTTGGGAGTGGAGGAAGAGAAAGGAAAAGTTGGACAATCCGAACGACAAGGGGAAATATAAGGAAGAAGATGACGTGGGTCCCACCCACATGCGAGCGAACCCCTTTCTCACCGGACATGACTCGTGTCTTGTGGAGAGACCCGGAAAATCAATCCTCCGGGGCAGTTATAGCATTTTCCTTTCCACGGTTTAAGATTTGGACCGACCCACATCCTACCCATCAATTGTTTTTTTACGAAACACATACACAGACGTTCACAAATACGTACGTACACTCACCTATATAAACACAAACTGGGTTCAAGAAATAGATGTAGCGGGTCTCAAGGTTGACGAAGTCACTATAGATAGAGGGCGCTGTTGCCATGTTCAGATTTAGTTCACATCCATCTCATCCCTAAACTTGTTTAGTCTATCTATTTTGAATTCGCAATTCCAAAACGCCCGATAGGAATCGTATAATTCACACGAACAGAACTAAAGCAGCATTGACCTCTTCCCCAAGACAAGAAAACCCTTCCTCCGCCTCCCAAAAGCCGCCCCCTTCCCAAAGAAAAAGCACCACAACGCGCCGCCGCCTTCTCCGATCTCCTCCGTCTCCCCCTCCGATCCCCACAGGTAAAATCCATTCCTCTTCCCCGCCCCCGACCCCGAACCCACGCCGGCGATCTCACCTCACTACATTGCCTCGATCTATTACTGCCTGCAGGACGCAGCAGCAGATCCATGGCGGCGCTGGGGTCGAAGCTGGCGCAGCTGCAGGGCAAGGCCTGCGAGGCGACCAGGTTCGTGGCCAAGCACGGGTGCGCCTACTCCAAGAACCTCCTCGAGAAGAACAAGCAGTACGTCGTGGACCCGCCCACCGTCGAGAAGTGCCAGGAGCTCTCCAAGCAGCTCTTCTACACCCGCCTCGCAAGGTGCGACCCCCCTCCCCCTCCCTCGCAATCTCTCTTCCGTCGATCTGGGTGTCCCTAGCGGTAGATTGCGATGCAGTTTCTCCGTGATTCTGTTTTTGTCAAACCTATATTTGTGAAACTGTCACTCGTGATGTTGTATGTGTCAAAAAGACATTGTCCCAGGTCAGAGTATTGCTTGGGTTATGTGATATCTGTTCAATGTATGGCCTATTGACCTTGATTCATCTAGTTTAGGTCTGAATGGTGCACTGATCTGTAAAAAAATTATCACTTTATATTCTGAAAAGTACTGTTGATATTCTAAACATAGCACCGTGGGCTCCAATGGTCTTTCTTGTGTTTGTAAGTTCAGACTGATGATGGTTGAGTGCTGAGATTGGAAAGTGGAAGATGAATTGTAGGTTTTCATATAGTCATGTGGGTTGGAGGTGAAGTTGATGTCAAAAACATTTTGGATGTATGTTTGGTTTCACTAGCTGGACCATGTGAGAAACACTGTTTCTGTTTGTCAGTTATGTCTTTAATTCTCATTTGTACTCTGTTCGGATTTCATAGTGTAATACAAGGCTCTCTAATTATGATTTCAGTTTATCTATTATTGTAAACAATGTCTTAGTTTGGTATTATGTTTTGTTCATTATACTACTGTTTTATATGATTGGGTAGTTGCCATTCTGGCTTCTTGCAACCGCTATACTCTTCTCTAGATCTCTACATTTAAATTCCTGAACTGTGCTCTAGAACTGCATAATCAGCATCTGTTGTTTGGTACTCGCAACTAAAAAAAATCCTCAAAAGACAGTTACTCCTTGCATTTATGGGACTGCATAATTTCACATCTACATGTTTTACATACTTCCTCCCTTTTTATATGTAAGGCCACAAACCCACATTCCAGGTACCAAGAAAACACAACCAACTAATAAATGGCATGATTAATTATGTGGGAGTGGTCTCGTGTTCCTGGTTAATTAAGCATATCACATGTGGTGCATGCAACTTTCACATTAATAAGCATCATCCTAGGAGGTAGAAATCTAATCAATTTTGCAGTGTTAGTGGCCTTACATATTGGCAAAATGTATTTTTGATAGTGGCCTTTACATATAACAATGGAGGTCAAGTTAATGTCAGAAACATTTTGGATGTAGTTTTGGTTTAACTAGCTAGACCATGAAAGAAACACTATTAGTGATTGTCGGTTATGTCTTCAATTCTCATTTTACTCTATTCGGATTTCATAGTGTAATAGAAGGCTCTAATTATAATTTATAACTTCAATTTTTCTATCATTGTGAATATGAACAATGTCTTAGTTTGGTAATTATGTTTTGTTCATGACGAATACTGTGTATGATGGAGTAATTGCATTATGACTTCTTGCAAGTTGCAACTGCTATACTCTTGTCTTAATCTCTGCATTCAAATTACGAAGTGTGCTCTAGAAGACTAGAACTGTATCATCAGCATCTGTTGTTTGATATGTGCAGTTCAAAAAATCCTCCAAAAGACAGTGACTGATTTGTAAAGATTATCACTTCATATTCTGATGAAAAGTACTATTGATATTCTAAACATGGCAAAGTCTTTATTGACTTGTGGCTTATTCTCGGATAAATTAATTGTACATTAACTTACCTGGAGTGGCCTGACCGAACTTTTCATCGCCAGTAAAGTATGGAACCAATGTTCTCTACAAGATTGAAAATATGGTTTAATTTGTTTGAGCAATAGATATGGTTCCAGTAGATGGAGAGATTGATAATGACTAGCAATCTATGTGTTTATTATTCCACCATGGGCTCCAATGGTCTTTCCTGTGGTTTTAAGTTCAGATTGATGATGCTTGAGTTCTTAGATTGGAAAGTGGAAGATGAATTGTAGGTTTTCATATAGTCATGTGGGTTGGACTTAGAGGTCAAGGTGATGTCAGAAACATTTGGATGTAGGTTTTGTTTAACTAGCTAGACCTTGTGAGAAACAGTATTAGTGATTGTCGGTTATGTCTTCAATTCTCATTTTTACTCTGTTCGTATTTCATAGTGTAATAGAAGGCTCTCTAATTATGACTTCAGTTTATCTATTATTGTAAACGATGTCTTAGTTTGGTGTAATTCTGTTTTGTTCATGATACTACAGTATACTGTTATGTATGATGGGGGAATTGCATTCTGACTTCTTGCAACTGCTATATTCTTGTATAAATCTCTGCATTCAAATTTCCTGAAATGCACTCTAGAACCGCATGATCACCATCTGTTGTTTGGTACTTGCAATTGAAAAAATCCTCAAAAGACAGTGAATCTTTGCATAATTTCACATGTACATGTTTTACATAATGAAATCTGCTTACTGACACATTTTGTTTTGTTGCAGCCTTCCTGGGCGCTACGAATCATTCTGGAAGGAGGCCAGCCAAGTGAAGCAGCTGTGGAAGAACAGGAATGACCTGAACGTGGAGCACGCTGGCATCGCCGCGCTGTTTGGCCTCGAGTTGTACGGGTGGTTCTGCCTTGGTGAGATCGCCGGCCGGGGATTCACCTTCACGGGCTACCAAGTCTGAGCGGCTGCCTTCCAGTCCACGTTCGCCGACTAAGAGTTGGAGACTGTTAGCCAATCGGTTTTTTTGTGATCTGATGAGCAAGTTTCGTGTTCAGAAGTATTATTCTTGGTGCTGGTGAATTACATATACATCTCAGTAAATTCGATGATGAGGCACAATAATTTGTCGAATACTTAGTTAAAGACCTTGATGGGATGACATAATCTGCGAATTGCGATGCCATGATTGCCTGTTTTATGTATGGGTGGAATGTATTGAAGCTTTGCATAAGGAAAACAGGGCATTGATTCTCTTGTCGTCAATATAGATCTTTGTTCTCAATAAACAAATAAATATAGATCGTTGTTGCCACTGAGTGAAAATCGTCGCAATGTTCCTCATCGTGAGCCCGTCCGCCGTGCCTCCAATCCACCGGCGACGTGCCACACAGCACCCGCCGCTGTAGTACCCGCGCCGGCGGCCGGCAACCACGACACAGTTCGTCAGTGACGGCAAGTCAAATATAATTCCCCTTGCACGCGGACCCGCAATTCCAACAGCCGCCGCGATAGCTCGCTCCCCGTCCGGCGGCTGCTTTGGCGACCGTGTCCTGCGTGCCTGGCCACGTCATGTACGCGGCGACCGCTCGCCGCCTCCTCCTGTACACCCGCACCGGCGCCGCCGCACGGGTGCCCACCGTAGCCGTGCGGGCGCCCTCCTCCTCCTGCTACTACTCCGCGACGGCGCCGTCCAAGTCGCCGCCGCCGCCGCGGTTCCCGACGCCCAAGGAGATCCGCCGGGGGCTCGATCAATTCGTCGTCGGCCAAGACAAGGCCAAGAAGGTTAGCCCAATATCGATCACCTCCTCTTGCCGTCCGAGTCCTGCTAATGCTAGTTGCTGATACTGCCTGCTGGTGCACAAGTAGCAAAGAACCATGTCACGCTTAGTTGCAGAATCAGCAGGGTTATGTTAGTTTTGTGTGTAATTTCTTCTACTGCTCTACTGTAAGCCATGAATTTAGCAGATCAATTGGTTCTGCAGGTGCTTTGCGTCGCCGTGCACAATCACTACAAGAGGATATACAGCGAGCCCTCCTCCAATAAGTGGTTAGATTATGTTATGCCAATCTCCTAACTGAATTTTTGCTGGTTCAAAGCGCATTTGGTGGTACTAACTATGGAGTTTTACTTTTGGTGGTCAACCTAGTTCGTCGAAAACCTCCGCAGATTTTAATGCCAGTACCAGTGGCAATGACGACACTGAACTCGAAAAGAGTAACATCCTTCTGATTGGGCCAACTGGATCAGGTTACGTGGGCGAGCATGCGTTTTACTACTTGACTGTTGCAATGTAATGTTGTTTGCCTCCTGATGTGAATTGTGATTGGAATTTTTTTTTCTCTCAACAGGTAAAACACTTCTGGCGAAAACATTAGCTCGTTTCGCGAATGTGCCGTTCGTGATTGCTGATGCAACAGCGATTACGCAGGTTCTCTTTCGCCCATTGGTTCTTAATAAGCATATATTGGCAGCAAATCAGGAAGCTGACTTTCAGTGCTTCTTTCTTCTCTCTGATGCTACAAATGGACTTCTCTTTCAGGCTGGGTATTCAGGTGAAGATGTGGAATCAATGGTCTACAAACTTCTAGTCGTACATATTCAGCCTCTCAGTCTGTTTCTGAATGTAGTGTTGCTAGTTTATGTGACCATTATAAATTTTTTTTTGTGAAGTTATGTGACCATTATATTTAACCAAAATGTCGCTACGTTTCGACATAATTAACTACTATATGTCCTTAACAATTTTTTTGGATCACCTAGCATCCCCAAGGGCACAATACTTTATAACATTCATACTAGTCTCGTCTATTTGGAAATTATATGCAGTAGATCACACTTATTGCATTCTCATATGTTCTACCTCCTAGGCTGCGGATTTTAATGTCGAAGCTGCAGAGCGTGGCATCATCTACATTGATGAAGTTGATAAACTTGCAAAACAGGTTCTTGAAAACGACAGTTCTGATCGCTATTTACATAACCTTGACATGTAGTGGAGCTCATTCCATTTGCGCTAATAGGTTCCATTGGTACATTCAGGTTGGTTGTCAGGAGGACTGGAGGGATGTCTCTGGAGAGGGTGTCCAGCAAGCACTCTTAAAGATCTTTGAAGGAACAGTAAGTGGCATTGTTATACTTTTAGTTGTACATGCTCTTCAGAAGAGTGAAATTTGATCAACTACAAAAAGATTCTAGCACTGTGTCTTCCAGTGTGTAAGCGTGACTAATCCTGATCATTCTTTTGCTTCCTCAACACTGAACTCACATGTACCATATTCTATTTGTTGTTTCTAAACAACAGCTGTTTCATGTTCACATTCTTAGGTGATCAATGTGCCAAGAAAAAGAAGTCGAGATAGCACATCAAATGGTTATGTTGAGGTAATTATGCTTTAGAACTTCTGATTAGCTGCTCAAATCTGTTATATCTAGCGCCTACTACCTTGCTCAGTAAGAGTATTCATTAGTTCAACACCAAAAGTTCCAAAGTATTACATGGTGCTATGACATAGGTAGTCTTCAACATATAGTTGTTGCTTTCCTGAGTAAGACACTTAACTGAACATCATATATGAGTGCTATTATTTTTGTCACAAGCTGTTGGCTTTAGGTACTAATAACTTCAAAAGTGTAATCAGCAGCTCGCGTTACAATGATGAGTTGTGTGTATGCAAGTACTCTACTGTGAGATGCACATTAAAAAATTGCAGGTTGATACGAAAAATATACTCTTCATTTGTGGAGGTGCCTTCTCTGACTTGGGCAAAATTATCTCAGAAAGGTTATATGGTTGGAATTAATAAATCTCTACCTTTTGTAACTATCCTTCATGTGTACTTCCATAGCGTATCTGAAAGTATGTTCTATGCAAGGCATCGTCGCTCCCCTTTTGGCTTTGGAACACCAATATGCCGTGAATTGCGGGATCATGCTTTGACGAATGCTCTTGTGGAATCAAGCTTGCTTCACGATGTAAGCCTAATTGCTGGTTTTCTGACTCTTCTAAGGTTTTTTATGCCCACAATTATACTAGTGACAATCTTCAATAACTTCTTACTTAGATCGAGAACGATGATCTGATTGCCTATGGCTTGACACCAGAATTCATTGGGAGGTTGCCAATAACAGTTGGCCTAGCTCATCTCACTGAAGATCAATTGGTTCAGGTAACAATGCCTGCACATGTTTGTTTCATTCCTGTCTATTTTATTTAGGATCATTTTCTCGTCATTACAGTGTTGGAGATTTGCTATGCTGTCCAAGTCTAGGAGATTGGCTTTGTTGTCCTATCTAGGAGATTCTGCATGACAGTCTTTTCTTCCCATTTTGTCAGGTTCTCAGGGAACCCAAGAATGCAATAGGAAAGCAATACAAGAAGTTGTTCAAAATGAATAATGTCAGTCTTTGATTTGATTGCATCAGAAGTTCTGATAAAATAATTCTCTATGATGATTTATAAACATGAATTTGTTTTTGTTCGTTTTTTTCCTCTACAAGGTCAAGTTACATATTACTGAAAGTGCTCTGAGACTAATAGCAAAGAAAGCAGCTGCGAGAGAAACCGGAGCGAGAGGTCTACGATCCATAATGGAGGGCATTTTGACAGAAGCAATGTTTGAGGTAGTTTGTACTTTATTCTCCGTGTGCCAGTGGGTAACTGAGACTGACCTCAATTTTGCCCTTCTGCTTGCAGATTCCTGATGCAGGAGAGGGGAAAGAGAAGATAATTGCTGTTCTTGTTGACGAAGAATCTGTAGGGCCAGTGTCACGGCGAGGATGTGGAGCCAAAATTTTCCGAGATGATGGAGCCCTGGAATTGTATATTTACCAAAATAATATCAGAGTGCCTGGGCTAATTCATGGGCCGAAACACAATGTCATTTTCAGTTTCTGCCTTATAGTAGTTCTTTCCGCTGCTAAGCTATGGGTTTATCATACGTTTCATTGTTTCTCCTCGGTATATGCATGGATTGTATTGATACTATGTAAGGCAAACATTTTTACACAATGAAGTAGAGTACGATTTCAGATGTTTGTATGGCTGTCTCACGTTCTGCTCTCTTTCCTAGTTCGTGTTCTACCGTAGTTCCAGCCTCAGCTTGGCAACACACCTTAAATTGCCAGAAAATATAACTGGTGAACACAATTTCATTACGCTGACCAAATGTGAAAAGGCTATCTAAGATTATTCATCAAAACTGCATGTTCTTTTTTGTCATATTTCTATGCATCAATCGTGGTTACAGTCTCAACCAGAGATACAATGAGAAGTTGAAACATTTATAGCCATCCGAGCTCATATTGATTGATGCTCTTACAAGAAACTACAAGCATATCCTATAACTTAGTGCCCAGAACAAACGAAGGACATCAAAATTGTTCCTGCCCATCTCCTTTTGTTTCAGCACGTAGTGGAGGAATGTCTTGAAGAACACCTTCTCCAGATGACCTGAGGCCTAGCCTACTGAGAAGCCCGCCATCAAGAGCATTCGGAGTAGATGCAGATGCTTCTGTCTCGCCCTCGGTTCTCCTTCTGTGGCCAAGGATAGCCTCAATGGCAGCAGCACTAGCTTTAGCCGCAGCCTCATCCTTGGCTGCAGCCTCTGCCCTCCTTGCCGCCCTCTCTTCCCTGGCCTGTGACTCAGCCCTCGCCTTCTCTTCTGCCGCCCGCACCACTGCTTCGGCCTTCTCCCTCTCCACGTCTTCATACAGCTTTGCTATGTCTTCTTCCCTGCCCTCTCCGCGCAATGCGCCTTCCAAAAGCTCCCTCATCTCATCTGTGAAAACCACTTTCTCATCCAACAGAATACCCTTTGCTACCCTGGCTGCATCATCCAACCGCGTAACTCCAACGTAAGCCTTTAGCAGCGTCTCATAGGTTGCAATGCTTGGGCCAATTTCCTTTTCCCTCATCTGATCAAAGTACTCCTGAGCCTTGTCAAGCAGACTTAAACCAGTCAAGCCATCGACAATCTTATGGTAGTGCGATGCCTCAGGCTTCAACCCCAGCTCGGACATTTTGTTGAAGTAACTGACACCATCATCAGGGCGATCAGCTCTAAAGCACGCATCCATGAGCAGCACATGTGTTTCCTCATCTGCAACAAGACTATGCTCCCCCATCTCCTTGTGGAGCACCTCTGCCTCATCTACCAACCGATTAAGCCCGAGATGCCGAATCAGATTGTTATATGCTGCTACATCTGGTATGACCTTATACTCTCCCATCCTGCGGAACACCGCGATCGCATCGTCAAACTTACCAGCAGCGCAGTAGGCATCCACCATCACGCTGAAGCTTCTAACATCAACCGCAATCCTCAGCGGATGGTCATGCTCCGCAAGCATTCTGTCGAACAGCTTTAGTGCATCCTCTAGCCTTCCGTTCTGCCCGAGAGCGTCCACCACCTCATTATAGCTCTCTGCCCCGAATCTCACCTCCGACTCCGGACCGAGCACCTCCTGGTAGCACTCCATTGCCTTGTCCTCCATTCCCATGAGGAAGTAGGCCTTCATGAGGCTCCCGTACACGATGCCATCGAGAACCGGCTCGCCACCAAGCTTGTCCTGCAGTTCCTGGTACAGCTCCACGGCTCTTGCCCCATCCCCAGCTTGCACGCATCCAGCCATGAGGAGGCTGTAGACATGGGGATCGGGCCCGACGAACCCGGAAGCGAGCATCTCGTCCTTGAGGTCGATGGCGTCGTGGAGGCGGCCGTGGTCCGCCACGAGGCACTTGACGACGACGCGGTAGGCGGTCGGGGAGGGGGCCACGGGGGAGCCAGCGCGGGCGATCTGGCGGAGGTGGAGGAGCGCGGAGTCGGGGAGGCGGCGCGCGGCGAGCGCGGAGAGGTAGAGCGCGTGGGTGGCGGCGGTGGGCGCGACGGCGGCCTGGATGGAGAAGCGGTGGAGCGCGAAGAAGTCGTCGAGGCGGCGCGCGCGGAGGAGCGCGGCGAGGACGGCCACGCAGGTGTAGGAGGACGGGCGGCAGTTGGAGTGGAGCGCGTGGCGGGTGAGGAGCGCTGCCTCGGCTAGGTCGTCGGTGGCGGGGGCGGGGACGGGGACGGGGGCGGCGGAGGGTGGGGAGAGGAGCGCAAGGATGCGGTTGTGGAGGGCGAGGCGGGAGGGGGCCAGCGAGGGGAGGGGCTCCGCGAGGCGCACGGAGCTCGGGGAGGGCGGCGGCGCGGGGGGCGTGGAGACGAACGCGTCGCGGCGGCGCGCCCGGCGGGAGGCCGCGGCCGAGGCGGCGTCGGCGTGGGCGAGCGGGAAGAGCGCCGGCAGGAGGCGGCGCGCGGAGAGATGCTTGGAGAGCGACATCTCCGGCGGTGGGTCGGGTGCGGCGCCGCCGTGCGCGGAGGGGAGCGAGGGTTTTGGGTCGAGGAGGGAGGAGAAGGCGGGCGGAGGGAGGGACTGCCTAGAAACGGAAGCAGTTTTTTACTCTGTTATATTATTTAATCGGAAACTCAATTCGGCTGCCGGTGTTCATACGAACCCATTGTTTAAAAACACATTTTCAAACATTTAAAAAATAGACGACTGTACATTTCTATGATTCATACGCGAGTTTTTAGCAAAAACATTTTTTGTGTCCCCTGTAAAAAGACATTTTGGTGCTCCATCTTGATTATGCATGAGACTTTTTTTTGTTAATTTTTTACATAGGCCATATGAAAAATTCATGAAAAATTGTGTGCAAATATAGGACATAGGGATCTGGATGTACATGTGTTTTTTTTGGATATTTTTACATTTTAACATTTCTTTATAATGGATTTTTCATAATAGTTCATATGCACATGGGACCAAAAATCCGTTATTTTATGGGGACTTTACTTCTCGCCTTTCTTTACTTTGGACTTCTATCATTTTCCCTCTTTTACATTGTATTTTTTTTGCCCCATGTTACTTTGCCACTGGATCACTTGCGCCCCTAACAAGCAATTCAATAACGCCGAATAACTCTGTCTGTTGTTTCAATAAGACAACAATCAACAAAAAATCACGAGACACGTATACATGCTCGAAGTACAAGCAACTCTCACGTCCTTGTGATTTTAAAATTCATTACAATATAATTTACCAAAGTTTAGTATTAGTATTGACCAAGAGACCGCTAATGTAGTCACTTGTTCCAAATGCAGGTTCTCGTGACACAATTGAAGGACAACTCTAAGACCGTAGGAAGAAAAACGTCTCCAGTCGTTTCTAGGTGTCCTTGTTTTGGAATAGTTAGTGTTGTTGATGTATTTTGTTGGTAATAGTTAGTTATGTTGCTCTAATTTGTTGGTAATCGTTAGCGTTGGTGTTGTTGTAGTTAGTGTATCCTCCTAATAGTTAGTGATGCTCCTTTAGTCTGTTAAAAAAGAAAGGACCTCTTCGACTATTTAAGAAATGTCTCGTTTAATAAAAAGAAATATCCTAATTATATTATGAAGCTCACAATCCGCTTTGGATCCTCCTCCTTGCGTACTTGTGTGTTTGGCTGCAACTTAAATGTTCAGTTACTAGTAGAATGCCCGTGCGCTGCCACGGTTTAAATAAATTTAATAGGCTTAGATACAATGATTAAAACATCTATAATTCATGATATATATAAAGCATACAAAGTTGAGACAGACTAATCTCTGCTCCTAGGTCTAACCAATTTTGAGATAAAATGGAGCTTCTTTAATCTTTCTTACAAAAGGGCAGTGGAGGGAGATCTAAACATTGTACTATCCATGCAGACTAAGAATTGTCATGTTGCCATCAACTCTCGATCAACAACTAATATACAACAAACAAATAAATTGTTCTTTTATTATAGAGAAATTACATGATTTCAGTGCATTTGCTAACCAGAGATCAGAAGTTTTATTCCATGAACGGATAGGGAGTAGTTAATGTTCTTTGAAAAATCAATCCTATATTGTTAAATCCGCATCACGCATCGTCACAACTATGGACTATCATGTCAACTTTTCATATCCCATATCAATTACTATAGATATACATCGAGGGAACAATGTAAAACATACAGAAATGAGTAGCACTATATATCGTCTAAATCAAGCGCAAGCTCCCGATACATGGCTGATTGTTTGTGAAAAATGCCTAACTGGTGATAATTTGGCAAAGGAGGCCAAATAACTTCCTATCACTTTATCGTCTTCCATCACCTTGCGCTCAGGCCATCCAATCATGCACCATAGGAAACTTTCTATGACCAGTTCCACACCTTCATGCATGGGCATGCTCGGTGATGCACAAATGTGACATACCAATTATTAAAAGAAAGCCACAAAAAAGCTGATATTGAGTACGGCAACAAGCAATCAGATTAGATCTCTATATTGACAACCCAATATATTATATTTGTGGAAAATATTTTTTTCATACGAAGCAACAAAGTTCTCCGGGTTCCACTATTAGAGATAAAGGAACAGGTCTTTTTGAAACTATCAATCCCCTCTGGTAAAAGAAATAAAGAAGAACAGAACGAACTTGCACCAATCATTTCTACTTCTTCTTAGCCTAACCACCAAGCACAGACTAAACAACTCAAAATGAACTACAAATTCACCAGCTAAACCACATACATCCAGAGAAGAATAAGTGCAACTTTATATAGAAGAAGAGCCTTAAATTGACGAAGTTCAAAATCCCACAAAGCCTTTATATTCATGGACAAGAAAATTCTCCAGCAAAGCTTTTGACCAGTCGCCAAGGATGATCTGCAGACATCTATATATCATATTTCAATCAGTAAGCCCCTACTCAAGGAAATCACTCACTAAGCAACATGTGTTCAAAAAGAGTAGCTTTGGTCACTTTATCCCCTTCAAATTGGCTACCGATTAGAATGTTACATGCCTTCATATTTTTTTGGCGAGTACATAACAACATTTGGTACCGTGTTAGACCTGAAGAGATCCAATCTTATTAGTACCGTGTTAAACAAAAAATTCTACACACATCGTTTTATGTCGGTTTAAGAAGAGATCCAATCTTATTAGCCCGGCGGCTTGCAAGGACCCCGTGTCTCATTATATGCGGATGATGCAGCCATTTTCTTGACCCCCACGGAGCACGATGTGTCTACTCTGGCTAGCATCCTCCAGAGTTTTGGGGAGGTCTCCGGTCTAGTGACAAATGTGGCAAAAAGCTCTATAGCTCCAATTCGATGCTCCGACATTGACCTTACGGCGGCCCTGACAAACTTCCCAGCTGCTACCGTTCAATTTCCCCTCAAGTACTTGGGCCTGCCCCTTTCGCTTGGCAGACTAAGACGGGCGGATCTCCAACCTTTCATCGATAAGGCGGTAGCACGGCTGAGCCCTTGGAAGGGAAGATTTCTGAATCGGGCGGGCTGTACCGCTCTCGTGAAATCTGTTCTCTCCTCCATGCCTATCTTCTTGTTAACAGCTCTGAGAGCTGACAAGGGCATCCTGAAGGCTTTTGCTAAGATCAGTCGGGGAATGCTATGGGCCTGCAAGGAAGTTGTTAGTGGGGGAAAGTGCAAGGTCAACTGGCAAAAGGTCTGTCGCCCCAAGGAGCTCGGCGGTCTCGGTATTCTGGACTTGGAAAAATTCTCTCGCGCGCTCAGGCTCCGTTGGTTGTGGTACGAATGGACGGCGCCGGAAAAACCTTGGGTTGGATCTGAAACTCCTAATGATGCCGCCGACAGAGACCTTTTCAACGCCGCTACCCGGGTCACCATTGGAGACGGTGCCAAGGCTTCCTTCTGGTCCTCCTCATGGTTGGATGGTGCTCCTCCGAAGGACTTAGCTCCCTTAATCTTCAAAGCTTCTAGGAGAAAGAACCGAACGGTTCGGGATGCTCTCGAGGGCCAGACCTGGGTTGCAGATATTAATGTGGACTCATTCACGGTTGAACACCTGGAGCAATACGTCCGCCTTTGGGATCTTCTTTCAGCGGTACAACTATCCCCTGGCACAAGGGACTCCATAATCTGGACCATGTCGCCCAATGGTTGTTACTCGGCCAGCTCCGCCTACAAGGCCCAGTTCCTGGCCTCTCTGCCATGCCCCTTCGGGAAAATTGTTTGGAAAACTTGGGCTCCCCCCAAGTGTCGTTTCTTCGCCTGGCTCGCCGTTCAGAACCGCCTCTGGACCGCCGACCGTCTTGCGAAACGGGGGTGGCCACACCAACCTACTTGTCAGCTGTGTAGATGCTCCCCCGAAACGGCGCGACATATCCTTTTTGAATGCCGCTTTTCCAAGAGGATCTGGGCTGCTGCGGCTTCTTGGCTCTCTTGTCCAGACCTTCTCCTCTGCTTGGGAACGGGAAGACCTAAGGTGCTGGACTATTGGCACGCCATCGCCAAGACTCCCACCTCTTCTCCCAAAGGTTTACGGACAGCCATCATGCTTATCGCTTGGGAGATTTGGAAAGAAAGGAATGAAAGAGTCTTCAGCAATAAATCATCTTTGCCTTCGGTCATCATGGATAAGATTAGGAAGGAAGGAAAGGATTGGATTCTAGCCGGTGCTAAAAACCTGGCGGAGCTTGTAGGGTGACTTTTTTCTCTTTCTTGGGGTCTTTTCCCCCTTTCTTTTATTTTTTTGGCTTCAGCCAATCCTGTGTTTGCTCCTCCTATATCAATATAAGGCAAGCTCTTCTTGCCCCGTTTCAAAAAAAAAAAGAAAATCTAACCTTGGGAGATTGCATATGAATTGAATGGGTAACATAGAGTGTGATGTTCGTCTTATTTTTGTTTGCATGCCCCACACCTCCACTGCTACATATCCAAATTAGCTCAAGTGTCCTTCTCGTTGGAATTAAAAGAACCATAATTATTTCAGCGCTACAAATATCGTGCAACACAACAAATATGTGTCATGTATACTGACAAATTATTGTTGATATTAAACACGTTATAACATTTGTACATAATAGATTAGGTTAATCTGTTCTATAAACACATGATAATCTAAATATCCATAATAATGTTACATACAGTGAGGTGGTTCTTTAAAAGCTATACATTTTCTCGGATATGCATGACACATTCACACGACCTAAACCTGCAAACCACAGAGGCCACCATCTACATGACAACCCATAGAATTAATTGCATAAAAAAACCAATTGCTTAGAGAAAATACACTTTGGCCGTATGTGCAAAGTCAATTGCTGATGACCAAGATCCATTTATCATTGCTGGAGGAAGCTGGGGACACAGTCAATCAATAGTGTGGTCGAGTAGCTCAGATATCAAAGTGAAAGAAGAGAGCATGTTACTTACCGCCTTCAAACATTATGATGTATATCCCGGCGAGCACAAACATGTCATTGGCACGGAAGTTGGCAGTGCAGAAGCTTAGACGTGGTCGATTACAATGCAACGGTGGTCCTGGGGGCTCTTGGAAGGCTGCTGATTCCTACAAGCTTTGTATAATGATGCGAAAACTTTGCAGTACATGAAATAGCTTTGCATCAAAACTTGATTTTCATCTTTAGTCAATCAGAATGCTATGTCCGTTCAGACCAACAGGAAGATTCAGATGAGCCATTAGACCAGACTTTTGCTTTGTTACAATTGGGGCAAGGGTTTGAATCAAGAAGCGAGAAAACATGTTTGCTACTCACCTTGGAGAAGAACCATATACTCTCTACACATGGAGAAAGAATAATAAAAGGTGAGATCTTGAGATTATATTGTACTTCCAAACAGTACAAACCATCGAACACCACCTCTAGCCATTTGATATAGTATAGATAACCTTATTCCTCCCTTCAGAAATACATGTATCATGAGTTTAGTTTTGTTTGAGAACTTACACAAGAATGCTGCTTTAGAATTATTATAGCTATTTTCCTGAAGTTGGTAGATTCATCTCTACACTAAATAACTTTCATCATTCACATTTTTACTGATGAAAAGGAAACTCTGGACAATTCTAGTATGGATCAATGGAGGAAAGGAGCTAAACTATGAAAAATAAGTAAACTATAACCATAAAAAGTAACATCAATGAATATTTCTTTCCTACTCATAACTATTTTGTTTGTTTGAAATACATATTCAAAAAATTGTCCACTTTCGATAGTAATTATCTAAAGTTCATTGTAATAACACACGTAACTTTAATAGTTGGTATATACTATAAGTGGATACTTCTATATTTTCTGTAGGTCCATGCATCAATTGGTTCTGCTTCACAATTGTTCTAATACAGTAATATGTACTCATGCTAGAAGATGGGCTGGCCATTAAATGCTTGAAAGACCTGCATCGGGTGGATTTTCTAGCGGCGGTGAACTTATAGTAAGTTAGTAACACATGAGCGATGCCAAAATCGTAAATATCCTGCAAACCTGCAATTGAAACAGCAGAAAAATGCATCAGTTTTGCAATAGATGGCTATGAGTAGTGCTTGCGCCAATAGAGAATGCGGGTCATGGAGAAATGGAGAAAGAACAAGAACATGGGCACGTCATGTATGTGCGCATGTCCCAAAATATTTGCTAATTGCCGTTGTTGCATCATGCCTGTTGGCCTGCTGGATGAGGACTCGGTCAACTTGGCGGCACAGATCGCTGATCTGGACCAGCGTGATGGAAGCCAAGGTTTCAGCGTCTGGACCATCGCCAGGTTGCCTGAAACCATCACACTTGACAAGACATCACAAGAAGAGATACAGAAGAACACGATGGGAAAAGAATTTAGATGCTTTTATTCACGTGAAAAGTCTCGCCAGATAGCAAGGAGCGAATGAGCGGGACGCCGGTCTGGACCTTCGTCGCAGGCGTCACGCCAACCATGACGACGGGGCACACAGTAATGAAGCTAATGCTGTTCTCCTACCTGACCTCGCACTGCCGCATTCTCTGCGAGCATGCACCGCCAGCTCGATCAGGCCTTCTTGGACAAATGTGTGTGCTGCACAGGCTGAAGAACGCGAAGTAACTGATTTCTATTTTCCTCGGGATCCTCTGTCATGAGGGTCACCGGGGCGGCGACGAAAAATTTGTAGTCTCAGCCGGCGACGCCACCCTCTTCGTCCAGGTTGTTGAGGAAGACCTCGAGCCTTGACATGGAAGTTCCTCACCGTGCCATCTGAAATGAGAGTTCACAATGCCTGAAAGTTGCTACTCACTTTCCACTCAAATCCAATTATTCACCCCATGGACATAGATCTCAATACAGAGTAACATTCTTTTCTGCTTCTATCACACAAAAGAGGAAAATCAACAAAAAAATGATTCATAATCTCTGCTCATCAGATTGGTATACCACTACTCATTGCACAAAAATGATAGCACTACTTGTTTTATGAGGTGCACACCAATCATAGTAGACAGCAAGTAACGCACTCTCGTAGATTAGCTTAGGATTCAGATAATGCATACGGTGGCAAGAAAGTAAGTATGCGGATAAATAAGATAATCGTCAACACTATATGTTACCATGAGGTATGAGCATACCAGCTCCATCAACTGTTATTTCTCTTTCCTATAATTAGTTCATGGATGACAGGTCTGCTTAGTAAATTAGATGAAGAAATTATACCCAGTGATAAGTAAACTTATATGCACTTGCGCACCATTCATTGCTTTTTGCACTTTTACCTGCATAGTAGTAAAACCATTAGGAGGTTCTGAACAGTAAACTTTTGATGACAGAGATTAAGAAGGATAGCATCTCTCGTTTACCACCTACCTACGAAATTGACAACGTTCTTCTCTTATATAATATCATTAATACACCATTACTTGAAAATCACGTCTAATCATTCATCTGTTGCCTAGCTCTCTGTCTGACACTTATATTTTTTGCGTTGCATCAATATGCATCAGGGGCCAGAGCGTGTGAGACCCTGCAGGCTGCAGCAGTCATCAGATAGGCAGCTATATATTGCAACCCTTGAAGCACCAATCAACGATCAAATCATCTGAGATCTCATCCATTGGAAATATATGGCTTGTTTACCTGAGTTGAGGAGAAGGTCCAGATCCAGCTTCGGGTGGCGGCGGAGGCAGTGAGAATCGGTGGCGTCAGCAGGGAAACTTGATGGCATCGGAAGGGAGACCATCGGTGCTAGTGCGTTGGCGTCGTCCCCCTGGAGGGCTTGATGGCGCACCGGCCAATCCCCACCTCACCGACCACATGCTCAGCAGTAAAAAAACTATTTTTCTGCAACTGAATTGGCAGGAAATTCTTCATTGTCATATATAATGAACGTGTTAGACATTTTTCTGCAACTGAATTCTAGATTGATGAATTCCAAACAATTGCTTCAAAATGCACATTCTCTTTCCAGACAAAAAGCGAACGATTTTCAGAAGATCCATGATTGTCATATATACTGTATCGTGAGGATCCAAATCCTTGTGGAATGCTCACAAGTCTCAGATATACACTTATCATCAGGAATCGTTTTTCAAATAATGGCAGACATGCAACTTTTGATGAGGAAGAAAAAGAGAACTGACATCATTGGAGGCCATGGCCTTGTCTTGCTTGAACTGCTCTCGTTGCTGCAAACGGCTAGATCAGGCTCACCCTAGCTTCCCTGTCATCACCACCACCGCCACCGTATCCGGATCTCCATCTCCCAAAGCGCTCAGCAGTAAAAAAACACCATGCTAGTCATAACAAAAAGAAATGATATGCAAGGGGAAATTAATTCATGATATTCTATGAAACATGATTGAATTGTCAATAAATAAATTAAACGGAATAGACCAGTGTCATTCTTTTTGTTTCACAACTGTTGAAGGGAGAGCCTTGGCTTCACTTGAAGATTTATAGAAGAGTGATGAAGAAGGAACCGGCAAACTGGAAACTGGTGGTGGTGTAAATATCTAACAATCACTTGCATGTGTGTGCACTGTGTGCTAGCGTACGTAACTAACACTCATCTATGTAGAGTCTCTACTTAACATGCATGGTTTGCATTGCTAGCAACTATCGTGGTCAGATAACGTTACTATCTACTACTACAGTACATTCAGGCAATCAGCTACTTTACAATTTTAGTTAACAATGAATTTCATAAGCTAACTGGTAGTAATTTAGATGAGAGATTCCAATGCAAAGAAGTGTTATTATCTGCACACTTGGTCAGCTAAAGATGATTCTAATAATCTAAAGCAACTCCTATGATTTATATGCTTAATATGACAAGAACAGATTCTACACCAAAATTGTTGAATGAATAGAAATCATTATTATTTATCTGAAACATGAGCCTTTTTTTCCAAATGTTATGTACCAGGAAAATAGCAAGTAATCACGTATCATGCTTCATGCTACTCTGAAACTAAGGTTGCATCTCACACTGGCTGGGACAACCTCGTGTGCCGGTTCAGACTCACCTGTACCCCTCAGATTCGTGAGCATCACCATGACCTTGGTTTGTCCATCCATGTAAAACAACGTCGCTACTCTGAATGAATGGGTGACATGGCAGTGGGCAACACAGAGGAATCCCCCACCTCCAGAATAGTACGCCATGGGCTCGCATAGAGGGCAGCGAACAAAGCTTCTCCGCAGGCTATGCAAAAGAAAAAGAAATTAGATGCTCGCCGGACAGAAGAAATAGATCGTTGATGTCCTTGATCTAGCAGTGACAACGGCCATCTCAACGCACTCGGACTGGTGAAGTATGGAGATGAGATATACAGAAGTTGCGTGGTGGAAGGAGGCGTGGCGAATCGAGAGGGCGACCCTCCCCGAATAAGTGGCGGCGCGGATGAACATGGGAGGGTAGGGCGGCAGCCCTCTTGCCGGAGATGGCGCTGCACCACGTAGGGTAGGGCGTTGTCGATGCCTGGGAGTTCGCCGGTGTTGCAGCGGCAGGAGAGGGCACCAATGGTGCGGATACTGAGGAGCAAGCCCAAGGACGGGGCACGCGCGCCGCCGCGCGAGGTTGAGGAGCAGCGCCATCCTCTCTCTGTGGCGATGGAGCCGGAAGACAATGGGAAGGGGCGGCGGCAAACCCTAGCGCCGTCAGCCGACGGCTGTCCCCTGATGCGAGCCAAAATCTCCGCCATGGCCCTTGGGTTCACTGCTCTTCTCTTCGACGGTGGGAGTCGTGGGTGGTTGGCACTTGGATGGGATCATTCGAGGAGGAGACGTGCGTGGGTAACTTCTTTTCCTGATTTTTTGCGTTAACCGGGAGAGGAAAGGGTGTGAGCGGCCGGATTTGCCGATTATTTTTCTGTGCTGGAGAGAGGACGGACGTACCAACCATCTCACCACCTCTAGCCATTTAATATAGTAGAGATATGCTTTTTCATGAGTCATCCTAGATATCCGAGCGGTTTTGTTAGTTCAATAGGATTGCAAATAATTGGCTGGTAGTATAGCTTGGTTTTTCTTGTTTACTCTTGTCATGGAAAAAAGAGAGTTCGTCTAGATATCCAAATGAATTTGTCAAGTGTCTCCGTTAGAGCATCTCTAGTGGCTCCTCTATATGATCCTCTAAATATGTATAGATGACTATGAGCTGAAAAAACGTTTTCACTGGCTCATCTAAACGGCCATCTAAATATAGAGGGCCATCCATTTCCTCTACTCATCCTCCAAATCTAGAGGACGGAGCGAGGATCATTCAAAGCAAAATCCTTCACCGCGCACGCGTCCCCACACACATCTGATATCAAGAGGTCCACTTGACAGTGACTAAATCAAAAATATAGACGGTCTAGATATAGACGTTCCACTGAAAAACTTTGGATATCTAAAAGGGAATCTTTATAGATGGTCATCTATATGGAGATATAGAGGTCCTCATTTAGAGGAACCACTAGAGATGCTCTTAGTTGACACCGATGTTCTTGCTCTTGCTCATCAGAAAACAGGGACACATCCCTCGTCAGAAAAAAAGTGAGCATTCAGAAACACCATGTAGTAGTAGTACCATTCCCACTGCGGTAATGCTGGCATTTTTTTTTGCGAAACACAATACAGATATAAACGCTCACAAAAACTTACACCTACACACTCACCCCTATGAAAGCATACACGCACACCCTACCCCTACGAGCCATCTCCGAGAGACTGGTTCATGAACTTGACCCGACGAGTCTTGAGATTGACGAAGTCACCAGCTGTGATGAAAATGTCGTCTTCCACTAAAGAATATTCTACCTTTACGAGACAACAAAGTATCAAACCTGCTATGACTGAAGGTGTCACTGCCCTCCTAAGCATCCAACAACAGATTAGTTCTACAGGGCCGGCTTTTCTTATTTGTCTAGTCTTGCAAGTATAATCAGATGAGATGGAAGAATAATCAGGATGACCCATGCCTTGTGTTGTGCGGGGTGTGCACGCAAGGAAGACGAGGGTTCATGATGCAAAAGGCAAACCGGTGAAAGACCAGCGTCCACCTCCGCTGTTGACAGGTGTGGAAACTGCTAGACGCACGAGAGACTGAGAGAGCCCGCCCAAATCGCACCTCCGCGCCCGCCACGCCGGTCCGGTCGCCGGTCGCCGGCCGCCGGCCGCCGGGTTCCCACGCCCCCGTGCCGCCCTTGTGAGCCCATTGAGACCACCATCGCCTCCATCCGCTTCCCTTGCCGCCGCCCGATCCCACCACCGCCGTTGTCGTCGTCGCCTCACCGCTGCCGCGCCACCTCCTCATCCCGAGCGGCTCGTGTCCCTCCTCCTCCCGCTCGGCCTCGGAGTGGAGTACCCCTGTTGGTGTGTTGCCACAGACTCACATGCATAGTTTCAGTTGGGTGCTTAGGCATAGTTTCAGTTGGGGCTTTGTTCAATTGGCTGTTTTGTTAGTTGGCTTAGTGTACTGAACTTGGAAACAAGAATCATCCACATCATCTTATTGACATCATTGTTCGAAAAATTTGAACTCTGCAAACCCTGTGTCTAGCGCACCGCAAACGGTTGATGGAGAAAATTGGAGGTTTGCCTTTGGTCTTTTATAGAAACGCCAATGCGTACTTTTATGTAGGAGAGTGCCTTTGGGCAGGCTCAGCGTTTCACACCTGGGTATTTTACTCGATTTTACTACTTGAATCTACTGCCATGATTGTGCACTGACATAATTTTACAAGTGCATTTGTATTTGGGTGTTGATTGGTTCATTGTGGCCCTGTGGGCTGTAAGGGTGCTTTTGTGACATGATTTGCTCTGACTTCTGCAGGTTGGGTGTTGTTTCCATCTTGGGTGGAGTAGTAGTGTTTGTTCGATTTTGTGTTGCCCATTGACCGTGAATCTCAATATTTTGTCAATAATGTAATGTTTACATAATAGTTTGTTACATTTGGTTAGGCCGGTTGATATGTGCACTGATGCCGGACATTTTTACTCATTTATTCATAAATCTTGTAATATAATTCCAAGAAGAAAAAATCTAGTAATATATGACATTTTATTTCCACTGATTAATGCTGGTGGTATCTAATGGTTAAGCATCGATCTTTCATTGCAGCCTTCTAATACAAGTGATGGACCAGATAGGGGAGGAGCATTTCCCATGGACGGTAAGTTTGATTTATAACCAAGTTTCAAAAAAGCGGAAAGTGTAATCGGTGCATGGATCCTATAGGTTTATACTGCTTCTCTTCATGAACATATCTGTTCCTGCTAGACCATATACACCATAGTACCGCTAGCGCTATCGGTTTATGTCCTGCTTTCAAGAAAGGGCCTACCAGCAGGTCTCCCATCCAAGTTACCAGGTGCAGTCTTGGGATCATAAAGCCAAAGTGATGCAATGTTGCAGTCCAGAACTGTTTTGCATGGACACATTGAAGCATCACATGGTATAGTGTTTCATCCTCATGGAAAGTGGCATTTTCCATCACGTGCCTCCTTGCCAGTTCAGCGTAGCAAGGAAAAGAAAACTTCAAATCCCGCCACCAGAAGATCCTCACTTTCAGTATTAACTTTAGCTGCCAAGGTTCTTCCATACTTGATCAGAGTCCCAGTTTGAGCTCCCCGGGGCCTCAGCTATGTGCCCCCTCCCCCATTGCGAAGAACAGCCTCTGCATCAAGAGGACAAGGACAGAAAGTCTCAATTACTATCTCTTCATCCCATTTGCATGTAGCTGGATCAGTGACTTCAGCTACCATCTTCAATTCTGTGTCTTGTTCCATACAAGTGGTTTCAGACCCGGTACACCTGTGAGCCATTGGTTCTCCCAAATAAGGGTGTCATTGTCATTATCAATTCGACGAATAAGACCTTTCTTAAGCACCTCTCTGCCACATATGATAGCTTTCCAAACTCTGGATGCACTCCGTGGGCATCCTACAGATAGGATATCTCCATTTGGGAAATACCTTCCCTTCAACACCCAGCACATAAACTTGTTGGATTCTCAAGCTCCAAGCTTGCTTCCATAACATAGCATTATTAAGTTTTTGGAGGTCTCTAAACCCCAGACCTCCTTTACTCTTTGCAATCGACATCTTGTCCCATGACTGCATTCCACATTTGTCAATGATCCACTCCACTAGTACTTGGATGAAATCGCCATATGAACATTATTTGTAACTAGAACTGCTTGCAAAGCTTATTGCTCGTCTTGATAATATATTCGTATACACTACACAGGGGAAGGATAAAGTTGAAGAATCTCGTGCTAGAGCCACTGGCCTTTATGGAGAGACGATGGATTTGTTTATCGGGAAATATACTATGGGCATCTATGAAAGAGATGTACTAATCAAGAAAGGGGTACAATTGAAGAGGGAGACATTTGAGTTACTTTCTGAGTTCTTCCATCCTAATGCTGTTCACATTCTGGACTTCATTGATGAAGACAAAAACCGTGTCAGTTTTGTTGTTTCCAAAGTTGATGCATCATTCTTAGCTTGGTTGAAAGCAGAAGGCAAACAAAAACAACTTATGTTTGATGAAAATGGAAAGATGAAAACTTTGTTTAGGGACATGATTATGTAGGTTTACTTCTTGTCCATTCATCAATTATAGTGTTTTATTTCTGTCCATAAACTTATATATATATATTCTTTACAGTGAACTGTGTGATCTGGTGGATAGCTTGCTTGGTAAAGGTATAGTCATTGCGAACAGTTTCAACATGGAAGATTTTTACCTTACGATAAGTGATGATGGGATACCTAAGTTGGTCCTTCTGTTGACTGCAGGTGAGTTTTTTCATGTCATAGAACATGTCTTGAATCTGTTTTCTTATATCTTTACATTCTGCTTTATAGTGTAGCAGTAAGTCTAAATATTAGCCATTAGATATGCTACATCAGACGGTAGAGAAGCGCCAGATTCGAGTGCCCGCGGTATTAGATTGGAGTCGAGCCGATGGCTGGCATTGTTGGAATTCCCTTTTTTTTAGAGAAAACGCAAAAGAATTTGTGTTTCATTTCATTGAAAAGGAAGGCAACAGGGTACAACCTCCAGAGAGGAGGGACACACACAAACACACGCACACACACGACCGTCCTCACCAAGCGACTACAACTAGGTGAGGAGGTGCCTCTAACTTCAAAACGCAACATCAAAGGGCTTCGCCTAGCCTAGCCTCCAGCCATGAATGGCGAGGTGTTGAGACTCTGAGCAACAGGGCACGCCACAACCAATGCTAGACGCCTCCAAGGACAAATGCAGCTCCAGCATAGCCCAGGCCAACGTACCTCGCACCCATAAATGCCTAGAGAGTTGGCAGGTGGAAGGCAGGACCTGGCTGGAACTAGTGTAGCAGTCGTCGGGGAGTGTCGTCGCCGGTGTAGTGCACCCTGGAGTCCAGCACCCAGTGCGGTGAACATGCCAAAGCAACGCATCACCACCATCTCTTGCTGCCGCATCGGGTACTCCACGTGCAGCCCAAGCAGCGCCTTCAAGAAGGGAGAGGCGCGGAGATGCCGTCGCTGCCCGGTCCAGGAAGCCGAACCTATGGTTTCCCACGGTGCTCGTGGAGGATGTCCAGTCAGGGTTATGACAACGCCTCCATGGAGGTAACGGTGCCCTCAGGCGTCGCCATTGTCAGCACCGGCCATCGCCGTGCAGGGATTTCGCCCAACCCAAGAGCATAGACTATCTAAGACCACCAAAGAGGGCAGACTGGAGATGGGGATCAAGTTGCTGAGGAAGAAAGCCAACACGGGGAGGGGAGCCAAGTAGTGTTGCCATTGAGGTCGGGAGGCACCGACCAGAGCATGCCAGCCAACAGTTGGGAGCACGTCGCCAGACTGGCGGCCAAAGGGGCCAGCCACCGTGCCGTCGCAAACAGATGGCCGTCATCCGCGCTGGCCCGCATCCACCGCCGCCAGGAACCGCCGGGGCACAACAGAGCAGGCACTGCCGCTGCTCGCGTGCTCGTCTGCCCAGCAGCTACCACCGGCGGCGGCTGGGAGAGTGTGGGAGGAGGGAGGGTGGTGGGCAGGGACTGGGGATCAGGTTGCTGAGGAAGAAAGCCAACACGGGGAGGGGAGCCAAGTAGTGTTGCCATCGAGGTCGGGAGGCACCGACCAGAGCATGCCAGCCAACAGTTGGGAGCACGTCGCCAGACTGGCGGCCAAAGGGGCCAGCCACCGTGCCGTCGCAAACAGATGGCCGTCATCCGCGCTGGCCCGCATCCACCGCCGCCAGGAACCGCCGGGGCACAACAGAGCAGGCACTGCCGCTGCTCGCGTGCTCGTCTGCCCAGCAGCTACCACCGGCGGCGGCTGGGAGAGTGTGGGAGGAGGGAGGGTGGTGGGCAGGGACGGAGGAGAACCGTGGGCTGGGCTGGCCCCGTGCGGCCCAGATCTGGATCTTCACCTCCGTCACACGCAGCCGGCGACCGGCCAGCAGCCGCCGCCTTGGTGGCCCGCGCTCGCCACCCGCCATGGCAGCTCGTCCTCCTCTGCGCAGGCAGCCGCCTGCCGCCGCGCATCCGCACCCACCCACCGCGCCATGCTCGCGCGCCGGCGCCCGAACGGGCCCCGCTGCCGCCATCCTCCGGCAAGGACTTTGCCTGCCAGCATCCTCGGCGGCGGAGAGGGAGGGACGAGGACGAGGAGGGCTAGGGTTTCGCCACCCGAGTCACCCCAAGGGAGCGGCGCAGGGGCTGTTAGAATTCCCTCATAGGCGCAACAACTACAATACGATCTATAGTACATCCACTGCCAAAGTTGTTGCTGTAAACAAGATGTTGCCGTAAACAAGATAATAATAATGGTTTCAGTAACATTCTATTCGTGTAAGTTCAGATTTATGTCATGATATGTTTTTTCTTCAGATTTAGGTTCGATGTCGCAAGGGTGGCCAATTACCTTATGAATCATTTATGCAAGAGATAAATTAATTTTGTGTTATAGTTGTGGATATATTTGGTCAAACTTGGAGAAGTTTGACTTGGGAGTAGGGCTGCAAGCAGCACGCTATGCGGGGTGGATTTGTATCCAAACAGTACAGATTTGGTGGATTCTGAATGATTTCCTGTAGTGCAATTTGTGCTAATTACCATGATTTGTGGGATTGTGCGGGAACTGCTTCTGTAGCCCTACTTGGGAGGAAGCTATAACTTAATTCAGTTTGGAACAAAGGAAGTAGGTTGCATGTTTAGTACTATGTGAGTTTTAGGGTCTTCTCAGTTTATACCAACTTGTGATTTTACACAGTGCAGAACTTTTCTGATCTTTTTTAAGTATGCATAGTGTAATCAATCGATCCTATTTTGAAAATGCAGTGAAAAAGCCCCAATATCCTAAACATGATGTAAAAGAGAGCTGGAAATCAGTTAGAAACTTTATAAACTCATGCTGCACCGAATGTGATACCAAGTTAAACTCCTGGGGGAAGAACTTCTCTGATTTCATTGGAAAAGACACATTTACATTAGAGATGTTAAGAGGCTATCCGGATACATGGGACTACAAGATGAAGGGAGATTACTTGTTGTCTTTACATGTAGCGGACCAGAAAATGATGCGATCTCTAATAAAGGGAACATGTGTTCATTGGCCAAAATCTGACCATGTTTTGCCAGAGTTGCTCAATGGACTTATTGAGAGTTCAGAGAAGAAAGGATATTTCTATAATGATCGCGATCCTTATGAATATACTGCACTTCTGAAGAACTCGTACAAACATTTTGATGAGTTGCCTGAGCATTTTAAGGTAATTGGCATTTCTTTGACATATGCAATGATGAACTTACTAGTGTACTACTGACACATTTTATTTTTGTAGTCTATTCTTGTGAACCGTGAAGGTCTACTAAAACAAATTGAGCGTTGGAGTCCTGATATTTGGAAAAATTTATATGAAATCATTGGTGAGTTATTATGTCATTTGTGTTTATATTTTTAACTCTGTTCTGTACTAAAAGTGGGTTGACAGTTTGCTCTCTCGATTTGCAGGTGTGCCTAAAAATCCAAAAACTTGGAGCTAGTGCATAGTTCTTTTTAGGAATCACCAGGTAGTCTTTACTTCTAGTGCTCTGTAAGGGTGAAGCCATGTAGTCCTAATCTGCATATGCAAATTTCCTGAACTTTTCACTAGAACTGAATAATAAGCATCAGCAAATTCCCTGAACTTTTCACTAGAACTGAATAATAAGCATCAGCAAATTCCCTGAACTGACAAAAATGCAGTGCATCATTGCATAACGTGATGTTACACTGTCACGTCAGCATGTTTTATATCGTGAGCAGCAACCTGAATCTGCAGTCTCTGTTTTTTTACTTGCAGTCTTCCTGCTCATGAGGCATTTCCGGATGAAGCTTGATTGATAGTAAGAAGGCCGGGAGAAATGCAAAGGGTCGCTTGACTTCTCTAAACATTCTGAAAGGATCATAGCTCCAGAATTGGAGTTGTATACAAACTGTTGGGTGTAGGGAGTTTACCCTGGCAGCGTAGGATGTCTGAATGCTAAGCAAGCAGATCAATCCGTGCAAAGTTTATATATGAGTATTGTTAGCTGATCAGTATGATCTGATGTGAACTTTTTTTTAACTTGCATGATTCTGGCTAATAGTCTGATGTAACTTAGCTAGGAATGTTTTTTCTGAGAGATTATTGATGTCCTCGGTTGCTCTGCTTTAACATTTGCATCAGATTATGACTATACATGGACAGGAAGCAGGGCAGCTGTGTTGCTGTAACTTTTCCTTTTTGTTGTTAACTTGGTTCTATTTCCATGCCGAGTTTAGCTGTTAGATAGAACCCTTGCAAGGAAGATCTGTCATTTTGGTCACTGTCCCATGGCAGTGATGCGCTGATGGCTTGGAACTTTGGGAGTGGCTTCTCTACTGCCGGGATTTGCATGTACTCCAATTTCTTTGTAGAGCAAATCAGATGCCAACGGAATATATTATTCTTTAAATAAAAAGTAACCGGAAGCAGCAGCCGGAAATTGTACTGGTAGTAGTACTATGGATGAGAAGCGACGTTGCAACGCTGCCGGCCGAAAGATTTCCTGCACGTGAGTCCGGGTCAGCTTACCTGCACATTTTAATGTCCAGGGCGAATCGGAAGCTTCCATGGGATTTGGGGATTTGAAAGCAGCAGCCAGCAGGCCATTGTCGGGATGTCGTCTGCTTGAAGGGACCGTCCTCTGGGGTGTCGTGCAGTCTCTGCACCACAGCGTCCGTGCCTAGACAGATGCAAGTTTTTCGATAAAGTTAACCCTTTTTTGAAAGTTCAGCAAGATCTAACCTTGTTTTGAAACTAACCCCTTTTTTTCTGGGACGCTACCCTCTTCTATGTAGCGCCTTTTTTTAAGGGCGATACCCTTTCTCCAGCGTGGCAGGCACCTTTGTGAGTTGTGAGGAGCGCTACCTTTTTTTGCTAGGGAAAATTAGTTTCGTACCATTAAAAGATCCTAACTTTAGAAAACTACCACCCAAACATTGGGCTTTAGAAAAATACCACTGAAACCTTGCTCCGTTATTGATCTCTACCATCACCGTGAAGTCCACGTGAGTTGGGCCAAATTGACTGAACCAGATCCACGCATCCAACTCAGGCAGCATCATCTGAAGAAAAAGAACAACTCAGGCAATAGAGCTAGGAGGGGATTTTGAAGACCACCTGCAATTGCGGCGTACCTCCCGGCGGCGCGCTTCCCCGGAGGCAGTATAGGCGGCTCCTCCGGCAGTCCGGCCTCTCCTCCATGGTGCGCCCTCCCTCCACCCTCTCTTCTCTCGTCCCCTCTTGTTTTTCTTGTTGTTCCATCTTCCATAGTGTAAATTTAGTCTTGGAGATTCTGTAGTTCATACGGGCAGAGATTCCATGAGCAGAGATTTGAAAGGGGATGAATGCTGTTAAAGTTTCATACGGGCAATCTCCACTAATTCTCTTATATTCTTCCGGTTTGTATGAATTTTTCTTCCCTTTATGCGTGGATAGAACTCTTATATTTTCCCTTAATCCCCTAATACTCTCCCTGATTCATTTGTTTTTAGCTCCAATTCACGTGTTGTTCACGGTGATGGTACAAATCAATAACGGAGTAAGCTTTTAGTGGTATTTTTCTGCAGCCCAATCTTTCGGTGGTACTTTTCTAAAGTCGGGATCTTTTAATGGTACAAAACTAATTTTCCCTTTTTGCTAAATAAAGAAAGAGTTAATCTATTACTCTGGCGCGTGCTGTGGACCAGCGTGGTGGCTCGCCTTGCCATCTCTATCCCAGAGGGCTTGGGTTCGAGACCCCGTTTTTTTTTTTCTGAGGATCGTGAAGTTTCCCAAACAGTATGTTGTATAACATAGGATGAAATATAGAGTAGAACAGTATGCTATATAACAGATTAACAGGGATGATGTAATGTACCTGGTATGTGCATCGCGTTGACGATCTGAGTTGTAGCAAGATGCCACATCTAGACTGTGTGAATAATTGTCACAAATTCCTGTGGCATTACATGTATTTCATTTGGAAGCATATAAAATCTAACTCAGAGACAAGAGATAAATAAATAAAATTAATTAATAGGTCTACAACAAGAGATGAAAGACAAATATATTAATAATAGTCATCATTTTTTCATGTTTCTCTTGCAATAGTGAATAAATGCAACCATGCAAGATTTAATCAATCACCATACTAGATAAGACATTGCAATCGGTAAGCATAAGATTCAGAATGGACGTTGCTACAAAACAAAAGGGAAAAACTAATGCCGGGAGCTCGACGGCCTCGACTAGGATTTTTTCCCTCCACGAACACGCTCCAGGCGACTTTTCCTCTCACACCTCTCTCTCCCTGCTACAGTAGCCAAAGGCGATACAAAGAGAACCGGCCCGATCCGGAGCCCCTCCGGCGGTGATGCTGGCCGGAGGTGGCGGAGGTGAGGTGCCGGGGTAGGTTTTCCTGTGTAGGAGTAGTTCCCGGCGGTTTGTCGGTTAGTTTTGGAGTTGAAGCCCTGGTTTCTCGGCCAGATCCAGAGCAGGCCGTGTGTCGGAGGTGATCCTTTCTGCTCCGGCGGCCGGAGTCCAGGACAACCTCTACCTCGATCGATCTCCGTAATAAGGCTTTCGTTCCTCCCCTCGAGCTCGTGATGACGCCCCTTCTTCCGTTCCTGGCCAGCCTTGGTGGCGAGGGGGACCGGTCGGAGTCGTCGTCGCGGTCTCGATCTGGAGGTGACAGGGGCTGAGTGCCTCTTTGGTGCTCCGGCGCGACACCATTTGGCCCGTCGCTGGCGGCCTCCCTCCAGATCCATGGTGGATCTTTGACTGGAGCTCGCGGACGGCTAGGCTCTTCGATAAGGCGCCTAGGAGTCAACAACTGAAGAAGAAGAAGAAGGTTGCCTCCTTGCCTCCTTGGCCGACAATGGTGGCGGGGGAGGTTGGCATGGAGGCGGACTGCTTGGTATTCTTCCGACCTGACCGGCTGTGGAGGCGAGGGGGTTTGTGGTGCTGCACAGTCCGTGCTTCTCCCTCTAGAGTGCTGACGTTGTCCTCGTCGCAGTTGGCTCTCTCTCTCGTCTTCTCAAGCCCCATGGTGGTGGCTTGACTTTGGAATTTGGTTGCCAGCGGTGATGGTTTCGAAGAGGAGCTTCCCTCCGACGTTTCATTGGCGGATTTCCCCGTCTTCGTGTCGGACCCAATGACAGTAGGGTTGTCGCTTCACCGCTGCTTGGCTCCGGCTATTGGTGCTCTCCTGTGCTTCGTCTCCAAGTGGCATGTTCCCCGGAGGCGCGGTCGCAGTCCGTCGTCGGAGCTCGGTCTGGAGGAGGAGGAGGACGGAGGGCTTGATCACATTTTCAAGTTTTCTCTAGGGTCTTCTTTGCTTAATTTCTGGACCCCTGTGTAATTCCATGTATTTCTTAGGATCTATTTGTACTCCAGTTTTATTAATAGCAGCATTTATCGGGTGGGTTCAGACCTTTCGAAAAAAAAAACACGCTCCTGGCCGAGTGATTGACTTGTTTTTCTCTAGTTCGCTGTTGTGCGCGAGAGCGGAGCCTGACCTGTATGAGCAGAGCGATAATGCTGGCTTTTCATTTGTTTTTTAAAGCCGGGTGTGAATCCGTTTCAAAAAAAAAATACCATTTCCCGTTTCAAAAAAAAAATAAAGCCGGGTGTGAATTTGTTACGCGCCGTAGTGTGTGTAGCTTGCGCTTTTCTTCCCGTTTTTCCATTTTTCTCCAATGTATTGTTCTGCCGATTCTGTACTGAGTTTTGTTTATTTCCTTTTCAGCTAAGAGCGAAGAGATTAATCGAGAATTCGAGATTAGTTGCAACCTATTGGACACGGAGAAAAATATTAGTAGCAACAGTTGCAATCTATGTTTCACCAGTTGCAAAATGTTTGCAACTCGTAAAGTGCCAGCTAGGATCCGCGCATAACTGAAAAAATACGAGTTGCAACCCATGCATATAACTAAGCAAATACCAGTTGCGTTTCCTGTGTAAATCGTAAAATACCAATTACAACCTGTGTGGCTGAAAATATATCAGTTGCAACTCATGAACAATTGACAAACTACCAGTTGCAATCCATGCGCAACCGCAAAAATATCAGTTGCAACCCGCAAAAATATCAGTTTCAGATGTGCGCAACTGAGAAAATATCAATTGTAGATCGTGTATAACTTAGAAAATATAAGTCCAAGCCATACATAACTCACAATATACTACTTACAAGTTACAACCCGTGTGCAACTGAAAAGTACCAGTTGTAGCATATACACAACTTAGGAAGTACAAGTTGTAATTGCATGTAACTTGCAAAATACCAGCCGCAGCCCATACGCAACTAAAAAATATCAGTTGCAACCCGTACATAACCAAGAAAATACCAATTGTGAAACACGAAAATATGTGCAACCAAGGTACAGTTGCATGCAAGGTAGGCCTTTTTAGATCTGCACCTTCTTTTACTTTCACATACTGTTCCTCCTCCTTGTCCCGTAGCAAGTGAACCACCCGTGATTGTTTTCAGCGTCTCCTTACTTTGTCGGGCGGTTTCATGGTTTGAAGCCTAAGACAAATTAAAAGCCCACGGTTCCAATGATAATGGCCTACAAGGGGATTTGCCAAAAACCTTGTAGCTACGTCAATGGTTTGGTTTTAGAGGATTTTGTAGTAGCTGGCATTATTTTCGAAAAAATGGCGACACTAGAGTTATAACCTTGACCGGTCAAAGTCCCTGCCACATCACCGTTCGTGTACTGTGTGCGGCGACCGTAAATTCAACCTTTTGTAAGTACAATGATCTAGAATGGAATCCAATTGAGAGTCGATTTGGCGCAAAACTAGGAACTTGGCGTAGCAAATTACTTTCGTACGGAGACAGATTAACTTTAATTAACTCGGTCTTAACAAGCTTACCAATGTTTATGTTGTCGTTTTTAGAGATTCCTGTAGGGGTCCAAAAACGATTAGATTTTTATCGGTCTAGTTTCTTCTGGCAAACCGATGAGACAAAGAAAAAATATAGGCTCACAAGATGGAACATGGTGTGTAGACCTAAAGACCAAGGAGGGTTGGGAATTGAAGTTTTGGAACTAAAAAATAAGTGCCTGTTGAGTAAGTGGTTGTTCAAGATTCTTACTGAGGAAGGAATGTGGCAACAACTTATTACTAATAAATATTTAAAAAATCAGACTTTAGCACAGGTGGAAGCAAAACCTTCTGATTCTCTATTTTGGAAAGGTCTAATGCATGTGAAAGATGATTTTTTTTAAAAGAGGAGCTTTTAAATTGGGGAATGGAGAAGACATTCGATTTTGGGAAGATATCTGGCTTGGAGATACGACACTAGCGCAGCAGTATCCAGCCTTATATAATATTGTACAAACAAAACATGTTAGAGTGTCCACTGTGTTGGCACATAATCCACTAAATATTGCGTTTAGAAGGGCGTTTAACGATTTTAAATGGAACCAATGGATAAATCTGTGTCAACGGCTAATAACGGTACAGTTGACAAACTCTCCGGATAAATTTGTTTGGAAACTTAATGAGTCCGGCATTTATTCTGTCAAATCATTGTATCTTGATCTAATGAATGGTCACACTCCCTTTTTAAGAAAATACTTATGGAAATTGAAGATTCTATTAAAAATTAAAAAATTTATGTGGTTCCTAAATGGTAAAGTGCTGCTCACAAAGGACAATTTGGCGAAACGTAAATGGAATGGTTGTCAGGAATGTTGTTTCTGTAATGAATCAGAAACTATTCATCACTTATTCTTATCATGCCCTTTTGCTAGAATTATTTGGCGTATCATATATTGCACATTTAATATACCTCCTCCTGCTAATATTACAAATATGTTTGGAAATTGGCTAAATGGAGTTACAAAGTGGGATAAGAACAGGATAAGGATTGGCATATCTGCTGTATGTTGGTCTATATGGACAAGTCGGAATGATCTTATTTTTAACAGACAAAAGGGAACAAATTTTTTGCAGGTTATAAGACGGGCGGCTTACTGGATACAACAATGGGCGTTCCTTCTCCCGGAAGATCAGCGGGAGATTATGGATACTGGATGCAACCGTATGCTGGCGGTTACTCAGGACTTCTTTTTCCAGGCTACTGGGTGGCGACATACTAGTAGGATACAAAATGGATAACTTTGCATGCTTATGTTTCTTTCGATGGTTGATACATGTCTCAACCCTTTCTGATCCATGATGTAAAACTTTGAACTACAAATGCTTTAAATAAATGAAAGCCGTGTGCATCAATCTGATGCAGAGGCTGGGCTATGCCCCATTTCGAAAAAACAATGATCAAACTGATCGATTTATATAGACAAGTTTCATGATGCCAGATGTATTTTACTCCGAACAAGACACTTAGGCCTCGCTTGGTTCGGTGTTTCAGGCCCCGAAACGGACGTGAAATCCGGTCCTGCAAAAATTACGGAGGTAATTCTATAAAGCGTGCTTGGTTTGTGTTTTCAAAAAAAAAAAGCGTGCTTGGTTTGTCGGTTAGATTTCCTGTCACGTCCATTTCCAGCTCTAAGAGCATCTCCAGTCGCGTCCCCCAAACCGTCCCCCAAACCGTGCCGGATCGAGCGTTTGGGGGACGTGTTTTGTTCGTGCCGCGTTTGGGGGACGTCGCTCCCCCGCGTCCCCAAACGCCCCAAACATTTAAAATATTTTTTTTTGCATTTTTATTTCAATTTCCACAAACTAATACATAATTGGGTACGTGGTTTTCACAAACTAATACATAGTTGGAACCGTGGTGGACACAAATATAAAATATTGCAAATAAACTAAACCTAACTAGGCCGTGCATCGGAGGTTTCTGTGTTCGCTGCTAAGAAAAAACACTCGAGGGCACACCCAGTCACCTAAATTGGAAAATCCAGCGGGAGGATGGTGCCCTTGTTGGTTCTACCGATGAGGCGAGCAGACGAAACCTCCGTGCACGTGTTGCGAAGAAACAACACTCGGTCTTCCTCCTCGTCGGTCGTCGCCGTGGTAGTCCCTGTCGACGTGGTAGTCCCGGCGGCAGCGCCTCTCGTCGAAGACCTTGACGCTCATGTCCCTGTTGCCTAAGTAGGAGAACGGGAGGATGAAGCCGGCCGAGGTGGTGGCGCGCGAACTTCTCCCAGCCGATGTTGAGGTACATCTTGCCGCGCGCGTCGTAGATCGCGTCGACGATCCACCGGTAGTAGCCGCACGAAGCCTCCCGCAGATGCATCTTGCGCGGGCGTACGCCACCGACGTACTCGGCGAAGGAGTCCGGCGGCCTCTGGATGCCGCGGGTCGCCCTTGAGGACGAGGACGAACTCGAACAGCACGTCCGGCTCCACGTCCATCTCCGACGATGAAGACGACGACGCGGGAGGCGACGGCGATCGTTCAGCTATGCCGCGGCCACGACCAGGACCACGACCACGGCCGCGGCCGCGAGGTCGGCCTCCGCCTCTACCAGACATAGCGTCGAGTCTTGTTGAGAGATGGTGGCGGCTAGGGTTTGGGAGAGAGGCGCTAGGGTTTGTGTGTGATAGGGACGATGAGCGCCCTTTTTATAGGCCGGAGGGAGGCGGATGAGCGGTGGCGCTCATTAACGCCGGCACGCAGAGCTAGGCGCGACGGGACGCGTCGCTGCGCCCTCTGCGGGAACTGCACCGTCGCTGCGCGAATAACTTCCGTCGTGAGGTAGGCGACGGTTAGGTTTAAATTAATTGTGCCGGGTCGGCCCGCCACTCCGCCTCGCTTTCGTTGTGTCCGGCGTCCCCGGAGCGTCCATGGGACGGGGACGGGCTCGGCGCCGGACACCGTATAGGCGCGCCGGACAAAAATGGGCTTTGGAGGACGCGGCTGGAACACATTTTCTGTCCGGCGCGCCCCAAATCCCTTTGGGGGACGCGACTGAAGATGCTCTAAATCCCGGGTAAATCGCACGGATCATCTGAGATTCTGAGGTCACTTGGCAGTTTTGTTGTGCACCCTATAATTTCGGAGCACTTAATTTACGTGGGGAAATAAAACATACTCCCTCCCTCCACAAAAAATGTTTAAAATTTATTAAAATTTAGATATACCTAAACACTAAATAGCATATAAATATATTTAAAAATTGACAACTCTAAGACGTTCCATGGAACGGAGAGAGTACTTTCCAAGCGGGGCTACGAAGATGTTCTAGGAACACTACCACGACTCTGATTCTCCTACATGGCGTGGCGTGGTTGCTCCTCGGGGCCCATCGACAGCTGACGTCCAAAGAAATTCGCTCAAAGCGTCGTCTAGCGACCACAAGAAGACCGTTGCGCACATGAACACCTCGTAGTTTCCCAGGTTTGGCTTGTGCTTCATGTAGCTCTATCCATAGTGTGCTCTCTCTTCGTGTGAAATATTTGAGCGCAAAACCACTAAACCAATTTTTTCTCCTTAGGAAACCATTACCATTGGGGCAAGTTGTTTAATAGCACCTAAATATCCCAATTTAGTCGGTTCAACATAATTATCCGGTTCCATGTGTCATAGGAGGCAAGTTTCCTCTGAGTTTTTTCTTACAGTCGGACAAGACTTGAAACAAACTATTTGGTAGTTTTCATTCTTTTTAACTTACGCACAAAAATATTTCATGAATTCAATAATTTATATTTTGTAGCCAATTCCACTAACTCAAAGTACTTTTAGAGAATAAACTAAAAAAAAACTTCTTGTATCGCACAACCTTTTTGACTTTTGGTGTTATGTAGCGTTTGGCCAAAATTTGTTCAAAATCCAGTAATTCAACTACTAGTACTAGGTAACTATAAAATTTCATCATTTGCCTTGTTGATTTGAAGTTACCTTTGTTTTATAGCATTTGGTCAAAACTAATCAAAATTTGATAGTTTTTAAAAGGAATTATGAAAATTTATGGTAGCATAACCAAGCTGATTGATGGAACGAGCTACTAGATTTCTTTTCATATTTTCCTTTTTTATTTTTAAACTAATTTGGCCAAAAGTAAAAAAAAAAAATCTTCTAAACAGGTCGATTCAAGTCCGGTCTAGCCTTCAGAATATATAAAGGAGAGAAACCAGCCACCTTTTCTAGGTGGACCTAACTATTGGGACCAAACTGTAGGAAAAAATTAATGTCCAATGAAGGACCGAATCCTGAGATATGTGTTCTTCAAGGACCTCTTTAATTTAAAGGATTTGCATAAAAAAATTGAAGTATTCAAAATCATAGAAACTTCATATAGTGGTTGTTTGATTTGTACTCCCTCCATCCTAAAATGTAAGCCGTCTAAGATTAGTCAAAAGTCAAATCCTTCTAACTTTGATCAAATATTTAAGAAAAATACAAGTTTTACCATGATTGGGGAATTTAGGAACCGTCCAACCAAAAAAATCTAATGACGGATAAATTAGTAGTACGGGAAAGTATTAGGAAAAAAGTACTGGAAAGCACCAGGAAGTACTGATTTATTTATTTAGTAAAAAGGGTAGATAAGTCATTTTGCGTTCAATGGCCCCACCTGTCTGCCTCTATCTCAGTCTCTCCCATCTCAATCTGTGCGATTCCTTTCCCAACCTCTCCGCCGGCGGCGGCCCAAGGCGGCTCAAGGCGACGATACCACGCATGGCGGATGCCTCTCCTCTTCCACCGCCTCGCTGGTCGCGGTCGAGGCATCTCATGGCTGGTTACCCGAAGGCCTGAAGCTGGACAAGGGCGGGTTAGAGCACGCGCCGGCGGTCTCGCTGGAGCCGGACAAGGAAGGGGTGGAGGCGCTATTGGAGTTGGTGCTGGCTTCTTCTCCATGTGCTCCTCCCCCGCCTCCCCGCCGGTGGCGGCCTACGAGCGGCGACTGTCTCCCGCACGGACCCGCCTTTAGGACCACGCCGCTCCACATGGACGTCTTGTATCGCGCCGGCGAGAAGCTCCAGCTAGATCCCGGGTCAGCACTTTTTTACTCACGCATCATTTCCAGCGGATCCTCTCAGTTACACTGATGAAATTTCTTCAGGGCGTGTCCACCTATTGTCCTCTTCTGATTTCCGTTGGAAAATTATACCAAAACAATACAGTACTATTGTTTAAGAAACTAGATGTATGTGTTGTTTGCTTGCTTGGATTTGATAATTAGAACTTCCCATGCAAATAACAAATCAATGACACATTAGAGAACAGGGGATCGAGTAGGGGCAAAGCGGCATATAAGGGCATGTTCAATGCTAGGCGCTTGTTTAGACGCTTGAGAAGAAAAATGGCTGGCAATTAATCCTAGCGTCTGCGCTGCTCCAACGCTCTCTGCTAACTACAGACGGCAAACCGTCTTTTTTCTGCCATCCGCATTGTGGTCTGTGTACGAGGAAAAAGGCAAGCGCCGCTGAAAGATTTTGCGTCGACGCAAGACGCTAGGACTTGACAGCCTAACTGCTAATCGGCTGGGAAAAATTTCCTAGCGCCTCCTCACTAGCGCCCGCAGTGTACATGCCCTAAGGGCATGTACAGCGCTGAGCGCTTATTTAGACGCTTAAGGTGGTGGTTAGTCTGGCCAAAATCATTAGCGCCCGAAGTATCCAACGCGGGCACGGAAAGCAAACGCTTGGGTGAATTAAAAAATAACAAAATAAATGGAGAACAGAGAGTAGAATCAGCCTGTGCGGAAAAAACGAGACGAAGCGCTCGGCGAAAACTTTTGAGTCGACGCTAGAGCTTTTCCTGGGATCGGACGGGATTAGCTGATAACTACCAGGATATTAAGCCTGGCGCCCGGTGTTGGCGCCCGCGCTGTACATGCCCTAAGGGACAAGTTATGAAGGCAAACCAAATTTATAACCGGTTGTAGTTGATCTGGTAAGTTCCCCTCCGCGACCCTCTCTGGTTTACACTTCTATAAGGAAATACGTGGTCTGTGGTCTGTAGTTTGTATTGTCCTTGTTCATGCTATTCCGGAGGAGGTGGAATTTTGGATGTGCGCATCAAATTAATTAGCGGTAGACTATATACTCTATACATGAAAAATGTTCTGTGACGGTTATGCATCTAGCCGCTTACACCACTTGTCCCTTTTTCTGAAACTCTATACTAGACCATATGTTAGTTTTCTCTTTCTGTCTCTTTGTATATTGCTAGAAATTGCCAGGTTTCAAAATGTGGCCTTTTTTTGGGCAATCTAGAGAAGTAATAGCTTGAAGGGTTTTGAACCACCTGACCTGTGGAACCATCAGGTTCAGCTAGAACATCTTGAAAGACAAAGCTTTAGGACAAAATTAATATTAACATTGCAGATTATGTAATTCACTTGCACATATTTCATGTTGTTGTATGTACTATTAATTTCTTGCATGCTCATGATTCATGTTGCAATTCATACCATGTGTCTGTGCTAAACTTGGTGCACCGGGTAATATTTAACTCAATTTGTGATTAACATTTCTCCATTACTGGTATGTATAACAAAGTATTGATCAATTGTTGTGTATGTTTGGGACGTTGATTTGGCCGCCCCTGACCGGCGAGGAGCATGTAGAACAAATGATGCAAGCTCATAAAAGGAGAAAAAACTGTGACTTGTACGTTGTCAGGAATGGTCCACCCTCAGATAATATTGATGATGGCATGGGTGAAGAGGTTGCTTATCTTGCCAATTTTCTACATATTTTACCACATTTTTTGCTACATTTACTTCTATGTTCATCCTAATGCTTTTTTTGTGCTTTTGGGCAGGGTCAATTCTACCGAACATCGATTCATGGGCCGATAGAGGCAAGTCCGACATGGACAAAGATGGGTCCTCGTCACGAATGAAGCAACTAGCACTTAGCACTCAGAAGAAGGCATGGCATTTTAGCTGTTGTGACGCAGTAGGGCATAATCATTCGGATTCACAAAGAACTTAATTACCAAGATGATGTTGGATGGTTTTTTAGTAGGCTTTGAGTTTTTTTCTTCTGTCATGCTCTGACCTCGACAAAGGGGTATCCTTAGTGACATTTAGCTCAGCTTTTGTTCTCCCGAAGGATGTAACAATACCAACATTTTAATCATCATATCATCAGATAATTTTTTGTTTTCTCGAATTCAACCCTTTTCTCCAATTGACCTGATTCGTGTTTGAAATATTCACCAGCATGTACATGTGCATATTCCCTTAAAAAGCATGTACATCCAAGCTTACATATCACTCGTTTGAATCGGTAAGCATCATCAGCAACGTCACGTCACCATCCAAGCACGTTTTCGGAATAAGAAAATCAATACCCCGTGCAACTGAATGTATCTGAATATAATTCCTTTGGCTATTGTACAATTAATTTGGATGACCACAACATAACTCTCGAGCGCTGAGCCAAGGACATGTGTGCGCTGCACTGGTGGTCGTAGTGCTCAGCTGTTCTGCAAAGTGAAAGGGCAGATGCATCACTGCCTGTTGTTTTCTCAACTTCCCCGTGAGTTCTTGATCATGATGAATGAGCACCTTATGCTTTAGAAGATACAAGGCCAGCCAGCTAGCCTGAAGAAATACCAATTCAGTTTTCACAATAAAAGACTGATGTCATTTCACAAAACTTTCCTAAGCTAGAATTTAACTTTCTACTTTACAACACTTGGTTAATTACTGAGAAAAAAAATACTGCTGCAGGCACTCTTTTGTTTTCTGGAGGTTCATTGGCTTAGATATCAAAGAATCCATGCCTGCAGCAAAGCACCCATCAGCGATCTCTCAAAACGATTTAATGTAGGAGTCCATAAACTGGATTAAAGCTGGATTGATATGTAAATCCCATGCATTGATATGTAAAGCTGGATTAAGAAGTAAGTAAAGTCCAATGGCCAGCAAAACACTGAAAAGTCTCCACAAAAATTAGCTTCTCATGTGAGTCATGTGATACAATATTTTTATCTTACATATTACCTACCCATTAGGCAAACCATCAAGACCTCTGTAGATTTCACCTAGTATACTACAAATGTAATGTCTGAGAGAACTTATTGACATTATGAACAAAAAAAGAAGAAATCAAACAGCATGAGCAATTGTTGGCTGTTGCTACCACCACCAGCAGCAGTCAGTAAGAAGCTAGCAGATGTGAACTTAACCATAATACTCCCTCTGTCCCAAAAAAAAGCTGCTCAACTTTTTCTACATATTTTTGTGGAGAACATATCAACTAATTATAATTAGATGATATCTCAAGGTATTCCAATTGCAGTAGGAATTGAAGCTACGGTCAGTTATCATCAAACATCAGTTTCTTGATTCAGAGGAGCTAAAGTGGTAGTAAATTCATGTGGCCCATGTGAATATTAACCTTAAAAGAATTAAGTCCTTTGGACCCAAAAGGGAGATATCCCATAATGTTGAATGACACAAGTTCAACAAACATCTGACCGGCCAATGAAATTTGGAATATTAATCAATGGCTAATCTCCAGCATGACATACTTCCACTGATCGGCATATATATTGGAATGGAATTAGCAGTATTACCAACATCTAGCTAGAAGCTTATAAGTTTTACTATAATCTTGAGAATTTAGGAACAGTCCATTCAAGGCCAAGCTTTGCGGTTGCAGGTATTATGGATAAATAGCTCAGCGACATAGATTTTTTTAATACGGAGTAGGATAAAGTGACAGCCTTTCACCTGGAATTGGAACAAAAAAGGCAATTAAATCAATGAGTTGAAACATAGTACTACGTATTTCATTCAAGTTAGAAGGTTCGTGCTGATTTCGGTGGAAGAGTATGTGTACCTTTAGCTGTGTTTGAGGTGCTCTCAAGTGTCAGCTGGAGATCACCGGCGAGGAAGTGGTGGTGGAGAACTGGAGATTAGGGACGATGCAGCCGCGGGGGTTCAGAGTGTGAGATCCCGGGCGGTTCGGGTGCCTTGCATCTGCCGAGAGGTGCAGAAATCTCGGGCAGTTTGGGTGCCGTGCATCTGCCGAGAGATGCAGAAATCTCGGGCTGTTCCTGGAGGACGCCGGCGAGCTCGAGTGCGAGCAGGCGAGGCTGGCGACCTGCTAGGCGAGGCGGCCGAGGTGCAGAAATTGAGTGTAGAGGGAGCGAGCTGATTCGGCGGCGCGTCCGGCGAGCGGCGGCGCCGTATATTTGCGCCGGGATAGGGTACGAACCGGCGGCGTGTCCGGCGAGGGTTTCAGATCGTGGTCGCCATTCGCCAAGTGGTGGTCGCTACTCCCGAACGAGGCTCTCCGGTCGTGCGGGGTGGTCTGCAGGTGAAGTTACCAAAATACCCCTGGTGAGGTAAATTAAATTCTAAATAAATTATAGGACAGATCGGACGGACACAATAAATCGGAACGGTAGTACTGGAAAGTACTCCGTAGCACTCTCCAATCACCGTAACAGAGCTCTAAGAAAAAATATCTACATCTACACTATCAAATGTACACACTGAGAAAGTTTATTTTATTGTGAATCTATTGATATTACTTTTGTAACTTGGACAAACTTAGTAAAAGTTGACTTTTAATTGATCTTAGAATTAAATGTCATAGAATTAGGTGGGTGCAGGATAAGGATTAGCTCGCGCTCTTGCAAATGCACCATTCGTTTTTGCTGACAAAAACAGCAGTTACACTGGTAACATTGGCTCATTTGGAGGTTATTATCAATGAAAAAAATAGCGCGCTAACACAAATAGCGTGGGCTTCAGAAAAACGCTATAGACGCTATAACGTGCTAATAGCGTGCTATTTTTCAAAATAGCGTTTAACAAAAAAATATAAAAATTTAGGATTTTAGCATATATATAATAATAGATATAGCACTCTGCAGCTATAAAATCTCGGATATGATATTTTGCAGCCAAACATCAACCAAAGATAGTTCACATAGTCCATAACTTGATATGACATAGTCTCAAAATCACAAACCATAGTTCACATTCACATTGTCCCGAACTAGAAGGATTGAAGGAGGGGAACGGAGGCACGGGGTGAAGGCGTGAAGGTGAAGCTAGGCGTGGCCGCTTACCACCGATTGACAGAGGAGAAGGGGGCGGAGCTGCGCCATCACGTCGTCGCCTGTCGGGCAGAGCAGGTGACAAGGAGTTAGGGAGTGTGCGATCTGAGTTTCTTAATATAGGGTTGCCTGGATTAGGGATTTATGATACGCAAGTGGGTCAAAATATGGAATGAGCTACTAAAAAACTACTCTGCAAAATAGCGTGCTATGCGAAATAGCGAATAGCGCCAAATAGCGTGAAATAGCGTGTCTTTAGCGCGTATAGCGTCATAGCGTGCCTAGAATGCATAGCGTAGCGTTCAACTTCCAAATACGCTATAGCGCCGCTATTAGCGTGAAATAGCGCGCTATTTTTTTCGTTGGTTATTATACATCTATGAACACATTCATCCATCATACAATTCGCTAATCATATGCGCCTTAAAAGAGATCCTCTAATCCAACATGAAGTAAGTACATTGCATATATCTTGACAAGGAATCAGCAAGCTGACTGTTGATGCTTCTTTCTGATGCTACAAATGAAGTGCTCTTTCAGGCTGGACATTCAGTAGAACATGTCATATGTGGAACGAAGCAGTAATCTTTTTTTTGACAGTAACGAAGCAGTAATCTGTGAACTTATCAGCCTATCTTTTTTACCCTCACTTCTTACTGTTTGTGGACATTGCTCGGCATGTACCTCCGTATGGGTTTATCCTACAGTAGCATAATTTGGACCCAACAGTTTGGCAAATTTCAGCCACCTTGTCATAGTAGCAAATTCCCCTGTGCATGTCTTTACTCTTTAGTGATCCAGATCGATTGTCTAGCATCACAAGAGCAAGTTTCATTTTCAATGTCAACACTAGTCTACAATAGTCATGTTTTTTTTTGAACACAGAGATGGGTCTAGAAGACCCCAGAGATTCATCCATTAAAGTGGCAGGTATAGAATTTTACAAAAAGCCCCTTATACAACACTCGCTCAAAGAACCTAAAATTTGAAGAAAGGGGCTCGCACTTTACAAAAAACACCCTACAGAGATCTTCGAAAACGCAATCAGGACCTGGGTGTCTCTGAAAGGATCGTATGCCGCACTTAGAGGGGGGGTGAATAGGTGCTAACCAATTTTTAGTTCTTTTTCAATTTAGGCTTGACACAAAGGTAAATTCTCTAGATATGCAACTATGTGAATTTACCTATATGACAAGGTCAACAACTAAGCAAGATATGGCTACGCAATATATAGAGGAGATAAAGGATAGAGGTAACCGAGAGTGGAGCACACGGAGACACGGAGTTGATTCCCGTAGTTCCCTTCCTTTGCAAGAAGGTACGTCTACGTTTGGAGGAGTGTGGTCGCTACGAAAGCCAAACCAACAGTCACGAAGACTTCACTCAGGTCTCCTGTGAGCAACGCCACGAAGGCCTAGCCCACTTCCACTAAGGGATTTCCTAGGCGGAAAGGGCCTTTACAAAGTTCTTGGGGCACACATCCACAACCGAGGAGGCTCCCAAATCTGTAACAACACAACAATCAACAACAATACATCAACAACAAACAACTAGGGATCCAAATAGGAACACTAGCAAAGGGGCCCTCAAGCATATGAGGGGAAATGTAAATCGCTTCGGTGAGGATGTAGATCGGTGTCTTCTCCTTCGAATCTCCAAAGATCAAGAGCTTTGGTTGGGTGAGGGAGGAGATCTTGCAAATCTTGTGTTCTTGAGGTGGCTCTAATAGTGGTGAGGCTTGGCAGAATTTTGGTCAATGATTGAGCAAGGAGCAAGGTAGAATAAGGGAGGTATAAATACCCCCCCCCCCAAATCCAGTCGTTGGAGACTTTCGAGGGCCGGATAATCCGGCCTAAGTTGGGGCCGGATAATCCGCCCCCCCCACCTGGGAAAATCCGGCCAAATGTCCGGCCAAATGTCCGGCCCATGTCCAGGGACTTACTGAGCCGCGTCGCCTCTGGTCCTTAGCCAAATTTTTGGGGACCGGATATTTCGCAAATATCCGGCCCGGATTATCCGGCCTTGGGGAAAATCCGGCCAAATGTCCGACCAAAAATCCGGCCCATGTCTAGGGAAGTACTGAGCCACATCGTCTTGAGTCCTTAGCCAAATTTTGGGGGGCGGATATTTTGCAAATATCCGGCCCGGATTATCCGGCCTGGTGAATCTTTTTCTGCTTTCTTTTGACTCGTTTTTCCACACAAGTCACTCATATACATGTATCTATGTAATTCATGCACCACTTCATCAAACATTAGTGTATCACATGCATTGACATCAAACACACAAAACACATTGTGAGAGATGTTCTTTCAATCTCCCCCTTTTTGGTGTTTGATGACAATACACGGATTTGCAAAGAAAGCACAATAGAAAGCAAACATGTTGGCAAATCATAGAGGCACTCCCCCTACATGTGTGCATACAAGTAATTTGCATTTGAATACAAATACACAACATATAGGTGTGAGGTGCCTCAACACAAGAGATATCCAACATGAGCTCGAACAAGAGACATAGACATATATGGAGTTGAGACAAGGTGATAGAGATCATACCCATATGGAGATATATAATACCGGATATATAATATCACACACCATATAATAAACCTTGGTCTCAACATATAGAAATCCAAAATCCTTAACATGATGTCTCACAACCACACATAGCACGTAGTTTTGAACGAACAAACCAACAAGCCAAATAGTTCAAATAAACAACATAAAGGAGGACACAAGCAATAAAAGAATGATAAACGCATATGCTTGTGCCCTAACCACCATGCCAATCCCGTAGATAGAACCTAATAGAACACTTCTCCCCCTTTGGCATCGAGACGCCAAAAAGGGAAAAGTGCGATGCTACTCGCCCCAAGGAGATCACTCGGAGCCCTCTTCATCTTCGGTCTGGTACTCCTCTTCCTCTTCCTCTTCATCTTCAGTGTCAGTGGCAGGAGGAGAGTTGCGAGTGTAGTTGGCCCTCTGAATGCATTCCTCAAGATCATTCCACGGAACCTGTGAAGAGTGCCACTCACTGTAACCTGGGTGAACTGGAGGCTGAGGCGGAGGTCCTTGCTCACCACTGAGCTTGTGAAGAATGACCGCCTGAGTATGTTGAATGTCAGAACGTCGGCTGGCCTCAAAGTTTTCCTTGTGGATCTCAATGTTCATGCACAAAATGTTGCGCAGAAACCAGCTAAGCTTCTTCACATGCTTCTTCATCACAGGAATATCAGCATGACGAGTAGGGGCAAAGCCACTAGAGCAGGCATCTCCCATAAAGGAGTCAGGAGCAGGTGTAGCATGGGGAACTGGCTTCTTCTTGTAAGCCTTCTTGACAGTGTGCTTCTCCTTTGGGAACTGACTCAAGTCTTCATCCATAGCCACAGAATTGTTGATGAGGAGCTGGATATATGGTGCATATGGCATGGTGGTCCGGGAGACCATGGCATCATGAATCTCATTAAAGATGAAGTCCATGATATCAAGAGAGAAGTCTTGTACCTCATTACAATCACGAGCACACTTAAGGCTGAGGTGCATAAGATCCACAAGAGCTCCACGGATTGCATCATTGTTTCCACCACTTGGAGCAATGGTGGCTCGAAAGAAACGGAGCACCTGACTATAGATGGGAAGAAGCCCCTTGGTAGAACCAACCGCTCCAGACGAGTCATAGAGATCAAAAAGCACATTTTTATCCGTCTTCTGAGGACCATGGAGGCGGAGACCACCTTCTGCAGGAAGTCCAAGAATAGAAGCAAACCGGCGCAAGGTTGCCTTACAATGGGTGGAGCCAGACATCCATTCCATAGTGCGCTCAGCATCTTTCTTGAAGGCCAGTGTAGCAAAGAATTGCTTAATCAACTCTGGACTGTAGTCACACTGAATCTTCATCAGATCCTGCAAACCCATCCTACCAGTCACCCAGATGGCATCCTCAAAATGATCATTGACAGCCAGTTTATCCACATTGATTGCTTGCATTGGTCTCACTTTCCTCATGGGTTCATATATATCCTTGAAAATGAACTCCTGCTCCAGGCACCAAAAGCGCTTGTCCTCTATCTCATCATCCCTCTGAACATCTTCGTACCAGTTCTTCTGTCGGATAGAGGCATAAGTGACACCATCTATGGACTTGTAATTCTCCCTACTTTCCTTGCCTTTCCGCCTTAGAGTGACGGACTTGCGAGGAGCATTCTGAGCAAATTCATCACTTGACCGGTTCTGCCTTGGGCGTCTCCGAGTACCCCGAGAACCACTACCTGTGAGAGGCAAAGACGGATAGCAAAGAGAAGATAATGCTCATAAGTCATGTATGATACAGTAATGTACTCTAGAAACATACTATGAGTCGGTACAAGTCTAGACATGATAGATTGAATCAAACTGCACTAGCGATGAAGCTCCAAGCCGGATAGTCCGGTGTCCCCGAGGGGCGGATAATCCGGCCCGGCCGGATAATCCGGCCCTGCGGATCTGCCAAAATCGCAATAAAAAACTTGTCTACGACTAGATCGGCCTCATAGCATGCAAGAGGAGTATACTACACATGGTTTGGAACAACTAGGCAACATCTCCACCAAGAAAATAGCACGTATAAAACACAACACCTAGGGTTATGGATTGTGAGCCATACCCCCATCCATTGGAGGAGCCGCTTGGAGGAGATGAGAGCTAGGGAGGAGGAGCACCCCACCCAAAAACTCCGGAGGGAGCGGACGGGCGGCTCCAGCGAGGAGGAGGAGCTCCGGCGACCTTGAGGGAAGAGAGAGGAGAGAGGCGCGTGGGGGACTGGTTTGTGAACCGTTCACCCCGCGGCCTCCCCCTCAAGACCTTCAAGACCTGCCCAGGCCGGATAATCTGTCCCTATGTAGGGCGGATAATCCGGCCGGGCCGGATTTTCCGGGTGGCCATCAGGCCGGATTATCCGGTTTTTTTGGAAAATTCCAGAATGCCGGAATACTGCCTATCTTTTGTTGGTTATTTGCATAAACCCATATGTGGTGCAATGAAGTATCACAACACATATAAGATGCATATTGACCAATAAGATGGGGCAACCTAGATCATCCGACCGAAATTCCTCAAACTCCAAGTTTTTACCAAAACATGACGTATGAGCAAGATGGAAATGGCTTATAGATGAGTGTAGGCTTGGGTTTAGAAAGCTCAAACTGTTAATGGTACATGATCACTCAAGTTTGCAAGATATGAGCAAATAAGGCCAAACTAGAGTGATTTCCCATAAGAACACGGAGATGACAAATAAAATCATTAAGATCCAAATAACTCCAACTCTTCACAAAGAAGAGTGTGGTGGCCTAGGCCACCATATATGAGTGTTATGGCATGGCACCGCGAAGATATATCTTGGGCCCAAAACCACTACTCATCATTGAAGCTCACATATCATCATATGATATAAAGAGAATGATTTCTTTAATGTTGGCATTATGGGGGGGGGGGGGAATAGCTCAATAGTTTAAACCACACTCCCCCTATCTCCATCCCACATCTAAACCAAATAAAGTTTTGAGACAAAGGTGTGTTTGCAAGATGGTAAAGCTATACTCCTTGAATCAATGATATTTAGCTCATTCCTCAAATAGCAAAACCTTGCTTCATCAAGAGGCTTCGTGAATATATCGGCAAGTTGGTCTTTGGTAGGGACATAGATAAGCTCAATATCACCACGGGCAACATGATCCCTAATAAAATGATTCGGATCTCAATATGCTTCGTTCTTGAATGTTGCACCGGATTATAGGCAATCTTGATAGCACTTTCATTGTCACATAATAGAGGCACTTTGTCACAAATGACATTGTATTCCTTTAAAGTTTGCCTCATCCATAACAATTGAGTGCATCCACTTGCGGCGGCAACATATTCGGCTTTGGCGGTGGAGAGAGATATACAATTTTGCTTCTTAGAAGACCAACACACCAAGGACCTACCAAGGAATTGGCAAGCCCCGGAGGTTGATTTCTTATCATCCTTGTCTCCCGCCCAATCCGCATCGGTGTATCCATTGAGAATAAAACTTGAGCCTTTAGGATACCAAATACCATATCTTGGGGTATCAACTAAATATCGAAAGATTCTTTTGAGAGCCATCATGTGACTCTCCTTAGGAGAAGCTTGATACCTTGCACACACACCAACACTCAATACTATGTCCGGTCTAGATGCACAAAGGTAAAGCAAGGATCCAATCACGGAGCGATATATCTTTTGATCCACCTCTTTACCATTGGGATCTAGTGCAAGATGACTTTTAGTAGCCATAGGAGTGGCTACACCCTTCATCTCGGTCATCTTGAACCTCTTGAGCATGTCTTGGAGATATTTTGCTTGATTGATGAAAGTCCCTTCACTTGTTTGCTTGATCTCAAAACCAAGAAAGAACTTCATCTCTCCCATCATAGACATCTCAAACCTATCGGTCATAAGCTTTGAAAATTCATCATTGAAAGATTTTTTAGTAGAGCCAAAGATAATATCATCAACATATAATTGACAAACGAAAAGCTCCCCATTAACCCTCTTAGTAAAAAGAGTGGGATCGATTAGCCCAACATCAAACCCACGGTCTATCAACAATTCTTTAAGGTGCTCATACCAAGCTCTAGGAGCTTGTTTGAGACCATAAAGTGTTTTATCAAGCTTATAGACATGGTTTGGAAAGTTGAGATCCTCAAACCCCGGGGGTTGCTTAACATAAACCTCTTCACGCAAAGGACCATTAAGAAATGCACTTTTCACATCCATTTGTTGTAACTTAAAGTTATGATGCGATGCATAAGCAAGAAGGATACGGATGGACTCAAGGCGAGCCACGGGAGCATAAGTTTCTCCAAAGTCAATTCCTTCAACTTGAGAGAAACCTTGAGCCACCAATCTTGCCTTGTTCCTCACAACATTTCCAAACTCATATTGCTTGTTCTTGAATATCCATTTAGTGCCTATAACATTGCGGCACTCCTTTGGCTTCTCTACTAAGGTCCACACTTTGTTGCGCTTGAAGTTGTTGAGTTCCTCGTGCATAGATTCCACCCAATCCAAATCTTCAAGGGCTTCAAACACTTTCTTGGGTTCCACTAAGGAGATATAAGCATGATGATTGCTAAAATTAGCCAATTGCCTTCTTTTGGAAACCTTTGCTCGTATATCACCAAGGACCTTGTCATGTGCGTGTTCACGAATTTCAAGGGTCCTTTCTATTCTTGCTAGACGACGGGCCTCGATCTCCTCCTTGGTTCTTCTAGGTCTTGGAGGTTTCACTTGATCAACTTGATCATTTGGGTCCCCGTCTTGACCTTCAGTTTGAGCTTCCTCAATTTCTTGAGAATGCTCAACCTCATGTGCTTGATCTTGGACAATATTTGGTGAAGTGCAAACATCGAATGGAAACTCATCGGAGCCATCATGAATCCTTGATTGATCTTGTCCTTGATCTTATACATGAGAGAGAGGGTTTTCTTCTTGTTCTTGGGTTGGTGCATCATTAGCTTCAAGAGATGGAGTTTGTTGATGTTGAGAAGATGAGGGCTCCACCGTGGTAGAGCATAGTCCTTCCCGAGACGCCACACCGTGTCCCTCAATGGGCGTAAAAATCCCACACCTATTCTTACTGTGGCATCTTGAGGTATTTCATCACCTGCACATACATCAACTTGCCCCACTTGGGAGCCATCATTTTCTTCGAACTTCACACTACAAGATTCGATGATAATCTTGGAAGATATATCAAAGACTCTATAAGCTTTAGGAGCAAATTTAGACAAACGAACTCCTTTGATATGGAGTTTGTTGATGTTGAGAAGATTCGGCACCGTAACCAACAAATATACCCTCCAAAGCTTTAGGAGCAAATTTAGACAAACGAACTCCTTTGATTTTATAGAAACACTTACACCCGAACACCTTGAAGTATGAGATATTAGGCTTGTTGCCGGTGAGAAATTCATATGGAGTCTTGTTCAAGCCCTTACGGAGATAGAGCCGGTTAGAGGAATGACAAGCGGTGGAGATGGCTTCGACCCAAAAATTATAGCGGGATTTGTATTCCGCCATCATAGACCTTGCCATATCCAAGAGAGTCCGGTTCTTCCTCTCCGCAACACCATTTTGTTGAGGGGTGTATGCATCGGAATATTGATGTCTTATCCCCTCATCACTAAGAAAATCATTGAGTGTGTAGTTCTTGAACTCGGAGCCGTTGTCACTTCTTATTGCCATAATAAGGAGGTTGTGTTTGAGTTGCACCTCGGTGGCAAAGTCAATGAAGATTTGTTGAGTCTCATCTTTCGTTTTGAGAAAGAAGACCCAAGTGTATCTTGAATAATCATCAACAATTACCAAGCAATATTTCTTCCCACCAAAGCTTGCATGAGTGGTAGGACCAAAGAGATCCACATGAAGGAGCTCCAAGATCCTCTTGGAAGAGATGATAGTCTTGCTTGGGTGCGGAGCATTTTGCCTTCAACACAAGCCCTACAAACACGATCTTTGGCAAAAGAAATATTTTCCATTAGTCCCACAATATGGTTCCCCTTATGGAGACTTTGCAAATTTCTCATGTTGACATGGGCTAAGTGGCGATGCCACAACCAACCCACATCCGCCTTTCCGAATAGGCACATCGCACTTGAAGTGGTGGTCCCGAAAAGTCCACCACATAGAAGTTATGTTCGCGATACCCAACGACGACTTTTAGAGTCTTGCTCCACAAGAGGACCACAATATCATTATCAATAAAGACGGCGAAACCCATCTTTCCAAGGGCGGAAACGAAAAGTAAATTGTAACCAAGGGTTTTGACAAGCATGACATCCACAAGAGTAACGTTGTGTGCAACTGATACGTCTCAAACGTATCTATAATTTCTTATGTTCCATGCTACTTTTATGACAATACTTGAATGTTTTATACATACTTTACGACATTATTATACATTTTCCGGCACTAACCTATTAACAAGATGCCGAAGTGCCAGTTGCTTTTATCTGTTTTTGGTTTCGAAATCCTAGTAAGGAATTATTCTCGGAATTGGACGAAATCAACGCCCAGGGTCCTATTTTCCACGAAGCCTGAGAAGACCGAGGGGAAAGGAAGTGGGGCCACGAGGTGCCAGACAACAGCGGCGCGGCCCAAGCCCGGCCGTGGCCTGTAGTGGGGCCCTCGCGTCGCCCAGACCTACCCTTCCGCCTACAAATAGCCTTCGTCGCGAAACCCCTGTACCGAGAGCCACGATACGGAAAACATTGCGAGAGGCCGCCGTCGCAATCCCATCTCGGGGGATTCGGAGATCGCCTCGGCACCTGCTAGGAGGGAATCATCACGGAGGGGCTCTAAATCATCATGCCCGCCTCGGATTGATGTGTGAGTAGTTCATCCTTGGACTATGGGTCCATAGCAGTAGCTAGATGGTTGTCTTCTCCGCATGTGCTATCATTATTTAGATCTTGTGAGCTGCCTAACATGATCAAGATCATCTATTTGTAATGCTACATGTTGTGTTTGGCGGTATCCGATGAATATAGAATATTATGTCAAGTTGATTATCAATCTATCATATATGTGTTGTTTATGTTCTTGCATGCTCTCCGTTGCTAGTAGAGGCTCTGGCCAAGTTGATACTTGTAACTCCAAGAGGGAGTAATTATGCTCGATAGTGTGTTCATGCCTCCATTGAATCTGGGATCGTGAAGTAGGTTCTAAGGTTGTGGATGTGCTGTTGCTACTAGGGATAAAACATCGATGCTTTGTCTAAGGATATTTGTGTTGATTACATTACGCACCATACTTAATGCAATTATCTGTTGTTTGCAACTTAATATGGAAGGGTTCGGATGATAACCGAAGGTGGATTATTTAGGCATAGATGCATCTTGGATGGCGGTCTATGTATTTTGTCGTAATGCCCTGATTAAATCACATAGTAATCATCGTTGATATGTATTGAATCTTTATTTGTCAATTCCATGTAATTTGTTCACCCAGCATGTTAGTTATCTTATCGGAGAGACACCTCTAGTGATTGTGGACCCGGTCCATTCTTTTACATCTGAATACATTCTACTGCAATCATTGTTTTTCTGTTTCTTTGCAAACAAACACCATCTTCCACTCGATACGCTTAATCCTTTGTTTTCAGCAAGCCGTGAGATTGACAACCTCACTGTTACGTTGGGGCAAAGTACTTTGATTGTGTTGTGCAGGTTCCACGTTGGCGCCGGTTTCACTTGGTGTTGCGCCGCACTACATTACTCCACCAACAACCTTCACGTGCTTCTTGGCTCCTACTGGTTCGATAACCTTGGTTCCTTTCTGAGGGAAAACTTGCTGCTGTGCGCATCATACCTTCCTGTCGTTGCCTATTCGACGATACCCCAGAGGAGGGATCCTCACGAGGGGGAGAAGAAGTAGGGGCCATAGGGCGGAGTGCACACGGGACGGTAGTACGCGAGTTACCCAGCCGAACACCCGATGACGGGGCCTGCTTGTCTGGAATTATGCGGCGCTTGCGCGTTGTTACAATGGTTGTGGTTGTGCCTCTAGGGCTCCCGGGATCCGGCTTATATAGACGCACGGATCTAGGGTTTACATGGAGAGTCCTAGCCGGAATACAAGTTGCCTAACTACGGTACAATATCTTGCCGTGTACGCCAAGGATCCGCCTTCCTCTTGGTCGTCTGGATCAGGATACTTTATGGGCCTCCACGGATCCGGCCTCCTGTAGGTCGGTTGAGATCCGGCTCCTCGTTCTGGGTGGACTTCATCCTTAATGATCAACGACAATGGGCCTTGATGGGCCGTGCCACCATCACCATCGTGGGCCACCGGGCTTGCCGGATCCATGCCATGTCGTGATATACCCATAAAGTATACCACAACAGTTAGCCCAAGTTCTCAGAGATTCATCATTCCTCCAATTTTAATTTAACTCGGATCAGAGAATCTTGAAGAGCTTCAAACTTTCTTGTTTCCGACATCATCTTCTCGGAAATCATATGTCCTTCAATATCGATAATGTAACGGAGTTTCCATCTTTCCCGCGCACAACTCTTAATTTCCCGCGCTAAATTTTCAGATGCGAATCTTCAGCCGGAAATTTCGGGAGCGCACGGTTAAGTTACCTCCACGTCATTTTAGCGCTTTTAACCTAAGACACGCGTCAAGCATCGAACGGCGAGACCGTTCAGTTTCCACCGTCGGATCAAACGCGAATCTCCGTGCGAGGTCTATAAATACCCCACGCGCGGTAACTTCCCATTCTTTTCACCTCCTCTCGTCTTCCTCCTCGCGCCGCGCCGCCCGTGGATCTCGACTCCGGCGAACCTTCTCCACGGGAAGCTTCAGTCACCGCCGCACCAAACCTCCCTTCGCACTAAGATTCCCACGGTTGATCGGGAATTTCTCCCCGCCGCCGATTGGTGGTCAAAGCGCGAAGTTTACGTCACGACCTTCATCCCACCGGAGCATCGCCGGACCGCCGCGCCATCAACGGTACGTGCACCGGACTTGTAGAAGAAGAAGTAGACTAGCGTAGTTTCCGGTTACTCAACTTAGTTTGCATGGGTGCAGCCGGAAGTATGCCGCATGATTCACACTGTACTGGTAGTTCTCCGAATAGCCCGGATCCCAGTTCGCTAGAACCATTCTGTCCGGATCCCATAGCATATCTACCACCATACGTTTCCGACATTAGACTTGCTCAACCATTCTCCGCCTCTTCCAGTACCAAACTAGGCCGGATTCCAACCGCTCAAGAGCTCGAAGAAGAACTCCAAGGTCAAGCTAGAATGGCGGCCAAAGTCCAGGAGTCGGAGAATAAGAGGGCGTCCAAGGCTCGGATCCGCGAAGGTGAGCGGGGTCAATGGTGTCCTACGAAACTACCGATGTGGAGCTTAGAGAGCTCCAGAACAAGGGTATGATCTCCGCTCATTGGAGCTTCATACGCGACACCGTCGTCCCCAAGCCCGGAGCCGGAGAAATTGTCATGACCAAGGCTTGGGTAGAGCGCGGATTATCGCTCCCCTGTTCGGAATTCTTCCTCTCCATCCTCAACACATATGGGCTTCAGCCCCACAACATCCGCCCCAGCTCATACCTTCTACTTTCCAACTTCGCGACACTTTGCGAAGGGCATCTCGGAATCCGACCAGATGTCAAATTATGGCAGTTCTTCTTCCGAGTGAAGAAAGAGACGAAGGACAAAGCCATGTTGAACTGGGAGCATGACGTTCATGCTCCGACCTGGCCGCATGTATCCTCCTCACGATTCCACGAATCCGTCCGGTACTGGAACACCGGATGGTTCTACGAGAAGAACGCTTCGGTTAGGAAATCACGACAGTGCGCCCAGTTCGTCAACGAGCCTCGGAAGAGCTCGCGGTGGAGCTTCGTCCCCTCTCTCGCCCAAACTCCTATCTTGGAGAAGGCGGCGCGGAGAATCTCTGGCTAGTCCATGACGGGCTAGCCGGAGCTCGGCCTCTCGGCTGGTTCACCGGCGGATCGGCCTCTGCGATATAACGCGGTTAATCTGCGCATGCAAGGCGGACGACCAGCTCCGAGCTACCCGCCACGACCTTCCCTGATTCCCTCAAAGGAGAATCAAAACGCTCGTGAAGATAGGCCGGGGCCAACCGGTCCCGGAATTGATCAAGGATATCCATACAAACAACCAGTGTCCTCCGGTAAGCTCTGATCCCTTCGTTACTTCAAACCTCACAAATTTTTGGATGTTGTTTAACTTATAATAGCTTTCCTTCCAGCTCGATACTTTGGCGGAGGAATACTTTCGCGCCATACTTCGTGTCCCCGTTAGCGGCGACGCGGCGGAGGAGGTTCCGGAAGACGATGAGGAGGAAGAGGAGCAGGCACCCCGGAGCGGCCTCAACCTTCGAGCGTCCCCGCGCCAAAGCTTCCGGCTCGGCCGGGCGGCGGCGCGAGCCTCCGCCAAGAAGCCCAAGATCACCAAGCCCTCCGCTAAACTCAAAGCGGAGCGTGAACGTTTGAAGATGCTTGCAACTGCAGGCAAACGCTCTCGCCCCCATCATCCCGGCGCCCCGTAAGTTTCCAGTATGGCACGTCTCTACTTTGATGTAATTGTTTCTTATGCGATCCTCTTTTACTTGTTCGCAGAATTCCGACCTACCGCTACCACCCGGACCACAGCCAGAGCCCATCACCAAATACATGACAAAGTCTCCGGCTGTTGGCCCCTCCGACTCCTCCCCAAGCACTTCCCACTTGCTCCTCGACCATCTCCCCTTCGGGTGATCAATCTCCCCCTCTGCCCATAATACTCCACGGAAATAATTCCGGTTAGCGGCGAAAGGCGGGAGGAGAAGATCCCAAGGCCAAAGTCCCTGCCCAAGATGAAACAGAAGTACAAGGCCAAGGAGAGGTTGAGAGAAGATCGGAGCGGCGGCGGCGTCGTCGTTTCCAAAAAAAACTTTGGAGATCCGGATGACCTCCCACCCCCAAGGCATATGCTACCAAGTTTTTTAACAAGCTAACCGAGGCGGAAAAATGGGAGCTTGAACAAGATGCTCCAACGCCATCTGAACAACGCTGGGGAAGCCGGATGCGCGACGTCGGAGATCCAAGACTTTAAGAAGGACGTCGGCCAGTTCTTCGACAAGCTTATCTGCAAGCAAAGTACTCCGTACCCCAAGCATGTGGCGGAAACTAGATCTACTAGTCGCTTAGATGCTTTAGAGTAAAGTCTCTTTTGGAGAAATTTTTCAGTTGTCGTAGTAGCCCCCAAGCATTATATCGGAAGGATTCCGGTAGTGATGCTTCAAAGGACCCCACTATTGTAGGCGGAATTTTTACTCCTGTACAGGAACAGCAGGCGCTACACTATGAGCTGCATAAAAACATTGCCCTGCAGCGCCGCGTTACCTTGGGTCAAGCGGAAAATATCCGGACCCTGAAGAATGAAAATGCAGAACTGAACAAGCTGCTGGCGGACGCCCAAGGTTGGTTTCCGCCCTTTTTTGTTAGTAGTTCACATTTCGCTCTTGAACTTGTGTTTGACTTGAATCCTTACAGGCGCATCCTCTTCCTTGGCTACGACTTCTTCCGAACTTGAGAACCTGCGCTCCTCGTACCAAGAGTTGGAAACAAAATTGAAGGAGGCGGAACAAAAGAAGGAGCAGGCCGACAAACAGCTGGTGGAGAAAAACTCCGAGTTCATCAAGGAAAAGGGCGAATTCTTGCTGAAGAGAAATCTTGTGACGAAACCATCAAGAGGCAGCGAAGGAGCTTAATGACCTCGAAATATATGGAGACCGCAGAGCGTCACTGGGACTTGCTGACCGAAAACATCCTAGGTACTCTTAACCGGAGTTTTTTATCTTGATGTATATTTTTTGTGCTCAACTTGGATACTTATTCTTGTATCTTGTGTAGAGCCGCTTGGATATCCTGAAAAACGTCGGATCTATTTCCCCGGACGTCTCCTTACTCTCGCCGGTGATGATTGCAAGGATCTCATCTCCGCCTCCCGGAAGATATGCCACAATTTGTCGTGAAGAAGAGCCGCACATCCCAAACTGGTTAAGAAAATGGATATTCTTCCGGAGCTGGTGACGGATGCAAGCTTCATCAGGCCGCAGCTGCAATGACCTTGACTATGTGCTTGGCGCATAACCGGAGATGGATCTTGACCGGGTAACTCTGGTGTTCCTCCGTCCGCAGATGTCGGTGCGCTTTTAGAAGCAGTAAGTGGCTATGATACCCGCATCGCGCGGAGGATCCGGCATGAAGAATTCTACGACAAGGTGGTTCTTCCTGCGGACGAGCTCCTTGAAGCCGAACCGGAAAGAGCACGACGCGGAGCCCGACCTGCGAATCCGGACTCGGTTTACTGGACCAGCTCAAGGATGCTCCCAAGAGGAACCCAAGGCCGTACGCAACACGAAGAAGAAGAGGAAAGTGAGGAAGATGTGTCGTCTCCGGCCGAGGACGCCAAGGAGAAGGATCCAGAGGGCAATGCTTCTCCGTCCAAGGAGGAGTGAAAACTTTTATGTCCTGCGGGAAAAACAATGCATCATTTTGGCCCCAGCGAGGGTTTGTAATATAACTTTAAATTCTTAAGTAGTTAGGGCTGAAACAATCGTGCATGTGTGGGCGGAAAATACTTATCCTGCTATCCGTTTTAAGATTATTTGCATGTGTTGTTTCTTGAAAGCAAGTGCTGGCTTTATAGTTTCCGGCTTGCCCACTTGACCTTCCACGAGCCGGAAAACCCGTGCCGGAGACGCTCGCAGGCGCGCGAGCCCAATGGCGATCCGTCAATAACCGCGGAAACAAGCCCCCAGCCCAGGTGCCGGAAGTCGCTACCAGGAATCCATGGGTTTGCAACAAAAAATTTCCGCCAGAAAACTTAAGCTTACGTCCTAAAGGACGATTTTGAAAATCACAACTTTCATACACGCCTGGGCGGAAAGATCCAGCTCTGCGGTTTTAGTCGGAAAAAATGTACACGATCCAGAAATGAAAAATTAAAGGAGGTAAAAGACTCTAAGAGTGAACCAAAAGCTTTATTTCATTGATCATGTATCATAGATATTACAAGGTATGTAATGCGTAAAGCGCTAAGTGTGCAAAGGACGTAGCTGTGCTATGTTCCAGGGACGATCTTTCATCATATATGTCACCCGGATCCTCTCTTTTCGTTTCCGGTGCCGGTTGGCAGGTCTATCTTTCAATTCCCGGAAATCAACGAGGTAGTAAGATCCGTTGTGTAGTACTGATGACACAAGGTCCTTCCCATGGAGATTGCAACTTGTGATCTTTCACCTTGACGAAGGCGGAGGACTAAGTCTCCGACCATGAACGAGCGATTCCGAACTCGCGGCTATGGTAGCGTCGGAGCTTCGCTGGTAGATGGTGGAGCGTTGGTCAGCTAAATTCCGAGCTTCTTCGATCGGGTCCACAGATAGCTGTCGAGCCTCGTCAGCAGTTTCTTCATTGTAGGCGGAAACTCGCGGTGAATCATGGATGATGTCGGTGGGGAGCACAGCTTCGGATCCATATACCGGGAAGAACGGAGTAAATCCGGTTGACTGTTAAGGGTAGTTCGCAAACTCCACAGAACGAGTCTAGTTCATCAGCCCAAGCTCCGGCTGCGCGCAGCGGTTCTTCAAGGCGAGGTTTGATTCCGGCTAGTATAAGACCATTGGCTCGTTCGACCTGACCGTTGGATTGTGGATGGGCCACGGATGCAAGGTCAAGCCGGATCCCACTCATCGCAATAATCCTTGAGTTCTCCTTGCGCAAAGTTTGTGCCATTATCTGTGATTATGCGGTGTGGGATGCCGAATCTCGTCACGAGGCTGCAAACAAATTTTAGTGCCGTGGCACCATCGCTTTTCTCCTCTTTGCCTCGATCCATTATTGAACTTGTCAATAGCGACCAAGAGGTATTCATGACCGCCGGGAGATGATTTCTTTAATTTACCAACCATATCGAGCCCCAGGACCGCAAACGGCCAGGTGATAGGTATGGTCCTCAGCTCTTGGGCTGGAGCGTTTGGTTGAGTAGCGTAGTACTGACAACCTCGGCAAGTTTTCACCAGCTTCTCGGCGTCTTCTTTAGTTGTTGCCAGTGAAATCCTAACCGAAAAGCTTTTGCAACGAGGACCTGGGCGGCGTGATGCCCGTAATCCCTGCGTGGATCTCTCGGAGGATTTCAATGCCGTCTTGATTAGAGACGCATTTAAGAAATACCTCGTTTGCACTTTGTTTGTAGAGCTGTCCATCAACAACTGTGTAGGATCTTGCTCGTCGATGATCGTGCGTGGACCTCGTCCTCGGCAACTTCGATCAATGAGGTAATCCGAAACGGCTGAGTCCAGGCCGGAATGATTGCCATCACTTCCTTAGCAGAAACTGCCAGATCGGGATTTCGGGTTTGCACCCTTCACCGAGGGTACGTAGATGCTCAAGAAAATTCCCGGGCGGGTTGGCCTGGATCCGGAAGGCTTGGACGGCATGTCCGCCTGCCGTGTTATCGTCTCTCTGACGTACTTGACTTCGTATCCGAGAAGCACTTGGCGATCTCGTCAGCTTCGTCTCTGTAAGCCGCCATGACGGAGTTTCTGGCGTTCCAGGTTCCGGCTACTTGTTGTGCCACCGGTCGGAACCTCCGCAGCATATGATGTGCTTGATCCCAATTTCCTTAGCGATGCGCAGACCGTGTAGTAGAGCCTCGTATTCCGCCATATTGTTGGTAGCTTGAATCTGCAGAACGTATTGCGGTTCTTCTCCGGTAGGTGACTTCAGGGTAACTCCAGCCCCTGAGCCTTGATGTTGCTTGGATCCGTCAAAGTGCATGACCCAGCTTCAGGTTCCGGCACGGGTGTGCCCTCGGTGCTTCGGTCAATCCGCGATGAAATCCGCTAGAACTTGAGACTTGATTGCGATTCGGGCTTCGTAGTTGATGTCAAGGGCAGATAACTCGATGCCATTTTGCTACTCGCCTGTTGCGTCGGAGTTGTTGATGATGGTTCCCAGGGGAGCTTTGCTCACCTTGATGAGGTGCTCCTGGAAGTAGTGTCTCAGCTTACGGCTGCCTAGGAATACTCCATAAGCTAGCTTCTGAAAGTGAGGGTATCTTTATTTGGATTCCGTCAAGACTTCGCTAATGTAGTAGACGGGCCTTTGGACTCCATGCTCATGTCCTTCTTCCTGTCGCACCACCAAGATCACGAGACTAATGACTCTGTTGGTGGCTGCCATATAGAAGGAGCATGAGCTCAGAGCTGCCAGTATGGGTGGTGAGGAGAGTATGTTCTTCAATCCTGAAGTGCTTCTGCTGCCTCGTCCCAGAGACAAATTTGTCTGATTTTCTTGACAGCTTGTATAGAGGTAGGGCTTTCCCGCCAAGACGGCTAACAAATCTACTGATTGCCGCAACCAGTTAATCGTTGCACGTCTTTGAGACAAGTTGGCCTTTTGATGTTCAGGATAGCCTTGATTTTTTCCGGGTTAACTTTAATGCCCCTGTGGGAGACAATGAAGCCAAGGAGTTTTCCGGCTGGTACGCCAAAGCGCACTTCAGCGGATTTAACATCATCTTGTACGGTCGAAGATTGTCAAAGGTTTCCTTCAGTCGCTGAGCAAGTCGGATCCCTTTGGGTCATGACCGCGATGTCGTCGCGTAAGCGTGCACGTTCCGGCCAATCCTTCGGGCACCGCTGCATCGTACGTTGGTATGTGGCACTGCGTTTTTCAAGCCAAAAGGCATGGTAACATAGCGTATGTGCCAAAGGTGTGATGAAAGAAGGTCGCAGTGGTGAGACTCCTTCATCGGGATCTGATGATACCCGGAATATGCGTCAAGAAAACACGAAGTTCCGCCCCCTGCCGTCGAATCAATGACTTGGTCAATGCGCGGCAAAGGGAACGGATCCTTCGGACAATGCTTATTCACGCCGGAGTAATCGATGCACATTCTTAGTATTTCAGAATTCTTTTTGGGTACAAGGACGGGGTTTGCGACCCAATCGGTATGGATAACTTCTACTACAAAACCTGCCTCTAGTAACTTTGCTAATTCCATTCCTATGGCGCGCGCTTCTTGTCTCCAAAGCGTCGCATAGCTTGCTTCACCGGTTTTGCACCCGGATTTATATTGAGGTAGTGCTCGGCGAGTTCCCTTGGTACTCCGGACATGTCGGAAGGTTTCCATGCGAAGATATCCATGTTAGCTCGAGGAACTCGACGAGCGCTTCCTATTTGGGGTCCATGTTGGCTCCGACTGAAACCTGCTTGGAGCTGTCGCCTTCAACGAGGTCATGCTTCTTGGTTTCTATCGCGGCCTTGAGCGTTTCTGTTCGGAGATGCTTCTTGGTGGTCTGCATCTCGTCGGATCCACCGCGGCTCTGTAGCCTTGCAGCTCTTCTCCCGATATGACGGATTCTGCAAAGGCGGCCTCGCCTTCCTCGCAGTCCTAGCTTTCTTGTAGTCTCCGGACACGGTGATCATGCCGTAAGGACCGGAATCTTGAGCTTGTTGTAGATGTAGCATGCCCTGGCGTGGAACTTGTGGTAGGTGGGCCGAAGATCACGTGGTAGGAGCTTTTGAAGGGCACTACTTCGAACATGATCATCTCTTCGCGGTAATTGTTAACATCGCCGAAGGCCACGGGAAGTTTGATGCTGCCCAGGGAATTTGCCTTCTTACCCGGAACCACACCATGAAACTCAGTGGTGCTGTGCTTCAGCTGGTCCTTGGTCAGGTTCATCTTCTCCAGGGTCTCAAGGTACATGATGTTCAGGCTAGCTCCTCCATCCATAAGGCACTTGGAGAAGTCATACCCGTCTATGCGGGGACTTACAACCAGAGCGTAGCACTCATTGGGGATGACGGCCGGATGATCCGACTGTCAAAAATCTGGCTTTCTCCGCCACTTGACATCTGCGGCACAGCGGGCTTTGGCGTTCAAGAGCCGGAGCGCCGATTTTTCCGCGCGGACAGTTGGGGTTCCGAGGAAGGTGTGGTAGTTCCGACACTCTTTTTGCCGAAAGGATTGGATTTGTTGGCTGCGGTACCCTCCTTGGGTTCCGGCGAAGCGTCATCCTCTTCCATAGCCTCGGCTGTCCTCCTCTTTGTCCTTGTTCTTGCCCTTGCCTCCTTTGCCGCGGGCGGTGCTTCCGGGCTCGCTTGTATCCTGCCTCCGGGTCGATCTTCAGATTGTTGACCCACTTGCGATTGCGGTTGGTGTGAGTGGATTTGCCGGGCCGGATCCAGATGAGCACGGCATATCCCTGTATTCTTTACGTTTGGGAGCGCGGGATCCGGCTGCGGTGACCTCGTCGGCCGCTGCTGGCCCTGCCTGCTCCGCCTCCACGTCCGCGGCCTCTTCCGCCTCCTGAACCTCCGCGTTGGAACGTCATGGCGACCATGTCGGATCCTCCGCCTTCTGGTCTTCGGGTTCTTCCGCTTGTTGCTGTTCTTGACGCCGTTGTCACGGTTTTCTTTTGTTGGTGCGGGGGTATGGCTGTGGCTGCGAGATCTCCGCTGCGTCGTCATCGGCGGCGGTGTGATCATTGGCGATGTTTATCATCTCATCAAGGGTGAGCTTGTTCGCATTCACCAGGCAGGTAAGCTTGTGACGCGGCAGCCCTCCACGCTGCAAGCCACCAATGAAGGCGTGCATTGTTGTGCGGTTATCTACGTTCTCGCACTCGTTTCTGGTTGCCAGCCATCGGGTGAGGAAGCTCCTGGATGTTTCACCCTTCTTATGGATGCAGGTTGAAGGTCGCGGTGGTGGCCGGTCTCTTGTAGGTGCCCTGAAGTGGTTCTCGAAAGCCTTCTTCAGGTCAAACCAGAAAAGATAGTGTTTTCCTCGAGGTCAGAGCCAAACTCGAGCTGGACCAATAAGGTACAATTGGAGCATGCGGCATGCTATATTCGGGGTTCCTCCGGCAAAGGTTACTGCATTGTAGTAATCCTCAATCCAGGTATCCGGCCTATCGCTGCCATCATAATGCTTCAGATTTCCAGGTAGCTTAAGGTTCAAGCTTCTTGGCTTTGGTTCCTCTCGGATCATCCGGCCAAAGCACCTTGGACCGATGTAGTCGGATCAGTACTCGTTGAGGCGCTCCCGAGCATCGCGAGGACCCCGCCGGGGTGACTTTGAGCGAGAGCAGGATCTCGACCTCCGCCTCCGCCTCCGCTCTGCCTCCGCCTCCAGGTGGTGGCGAGGGGGCTGCGGGCTGTGAGATGATCTTCCGCCTTCGGACTCTCGGCTGCTCCCGCGGCTGGCTCCGCCGGTGGCTCCCTTCCTCTTGGTGGTGGTCGCCTCCGTCGTTCCGGCTCCTGCGAGGCTCAGGCTCGCGTTCTTGGTTCCGGCTCCTGCGTGGCTCCGGCGTACGCTCCCTGCTCCTGTCCCTAGGAGGCGGCATGTTGTCGCGGATGTTGATTCCACCTGGCCCATGGGGCCTGGTGTTTCCGGCAGGACTGCGACGTCGAGGGGTAGCGGAGGACGCGAAGCTCGGGGTGGTGGTGATGGAACACGATACTTGTCTCTGCCAGTATACATCGGATCCTTTCCCTTTGCCGGGTTTTTCGGTGTTGAATCCGAGGGCACCGGAATTGGATTCGGATGTTCTCTGGCTTTCCTTCTGCGCTCCGTGGATCCGGTGCGCGATTCTCCATCACGGTGCTGACTTGCTACGGCGTCCTTCTACGCGGTGGATAAGCAATGATCCGGATTGGATTCTAACACAGCGAAGTGTCGCTTGCTCTGCTGCATTGCTGAGGCAACGAGCTTCGGACGTAGTTGATGTCAATCTCTCGTCCTTCTTCTTCAGGAGCTCCGCAGCCTTCTTCATGTTATCCTTTGGAGTTGCGAGCGGCTGCTGCTGTGGGTGTTGCAAAGGTAATCTTGCGGGGAGGGATGGCTTCTCGAGCGATCCTGTCAACCTCCTCCTGCGCACAGGCTACCCTTTCCTCCCATTCTTTTCGGAGCTTCTTGACTGTCGCCAGCATTTCGTCGACCTCGCGATCTTTCTTTAGGGAGTGGTCCACAAAGTTTGCAGCTATGGTTCTTTCTTCTAGCATTGCGGCTGCGGTCCTGGCAAATGAGCTGTTGCCAGCATCTCCTGCCTTTTGGCTTCTAAGGCCTCCGGATCGCGCCTCCTCGGGAGTTATTGGTTTGTTGAGAATATCAGATTGTGCGACTAAATCCATGCGTGCTTGCTCGACCATCTCTTCAGGTGACAGGACATCCTTTCGTGGTCGTGCCCGGTTCAAGGGAGATCCTACGTTGGATGGTCCTGGGTCTGAGGTGGAGTCTTCATCTTCTTCTGCTGATCCGGCGGTGCCACGGTTGCTAGAACCTGCATTGGCTGGGCGGATTGCGTCGACTTGTTCACCACCTCCGAGTTCCTCGAGCTTGCGGTTGAATTCTTCCGTATCCATGGAGGAGGATTCGCCGGAAGTTGGGCTTAAGTTGCCGAGTTGATTCCTCGGGGTTTCCGGCTCTATCTTGTTCCGGGCGTCGCTATCTCCGACAGCCTCTTGCTCCGGAGCGTCGCCGTTTCCGGGTACCTCAACCTGCAAGGGTCAGCTCCGTCCTCAAGGGGGCGGCTCGGTGTGGGCCAAGAAGTGCACAGTGACACCTTTGCTCTAACACGGGAGACCCAGGCGGATCCGCATTGGTCTTCCACCGTTTCTCCTGCTCGGGCGGATTGGGTGGGCTTTGACTTTTCCGATCTAAGGCGGAATCTTCCTTAAAAGTTCGCGACTCGATCGGATCTTGCACGAGCGTCCGGCTGAACGGTCGCGTCGGTCCACCGCGTTCCGTCGAATCGACGGTCTGCCGATGAAGATGTGGATGCCGCCGATTGGGACGATGGAGAGCTTGACGGGGTTTGACCTGGCCGGAATCCAGAGTCGTCGGAGGACGATCGGAAAATTCCGGCGTAAAGTACGCGCCCACATCGATCGAGTCGTCGTAGCTTCCATGGCGGAGCCCTCCCGGTTCCGGCCTCCGGACGCCTCGGGCCCCACGGTGGCGCCAACGTCGTTGCCTATTCGACGATACCCCGGAGGAGGGATCCTCACGAGAGAGAGAAGTAGGGGCCATGGGCGGAGTGCACACGGGACGGTGTACGCGAGTTACCCGGCTTCGGAACACTGACGGGGCACACTGCTTGTCTGGAATTATACGGCGCTTGCGCGTTGTTACAATGGTTGTGGTTGTGCCTCTAGGGCTCCCGGGATCCGGCTTATATAGACGCACGGATCTGGGGTTTACATGGAGAGTCCTAGCCGGAATACAAGTTGCCTAACTACGGTACAATATCTTGCCGTGTACGCCAAGGATCCGCCTTCCCTGGTCGTGCTGGATCCGGATACTTTATGGGCCTCCACGGATCCGGCCTCCTTCGTAGGTCGGTTGAGATCCGGCTCCTCGTTCCTGGGCTGGACTTCATCCTTAATGATCAACAGCAACTGGGCCGCCCGATGGGCCGTATGCCACCATCACCATCTGTGGGCCACCCGGGCTTGCCGGATCCAGGCCATGTCGCTGATATACCCATAAAGTATACCCACAACACTTCCTCTTGGGGTTCCCAACGGACGTGTACATCTACGCGCATCAGCAACCACAACCTTGCCAAAACCCAATACCTCGGATGTAGAATTATCGCCAAAGGAGATGGTGATATTATTTATGTTGGGCCTCAACTCCTTGACGAGGTTCTTGCCGCCGGTCATATGACTTGTACATCCACTATCAAGTACCCATTTTGAACCTCCGTGGCATAGTCCTACATGAGATCAGTTCTTGGATTTAGATACCCATTTTTCAATGGGTCCTCTTTTGTTAGCAACAAGGGTCTTTGGGACCCAAATAGACCAAGCAACATAACCATCATATGGGCCAACATATTTTGCATAGACATCACCATAATAATCTTTAAATAGAACATAGTGAGGATTAGCAAATCCCGCACCATCATCATTAATAGTGTTGCCCTTAGAGGCTTCACCATTATTGATAACTATATATTTTCTTTTCTTATGCGGGCTTGGCCTTTTTCTTCTTAGCATTTTTAGCCTTGGTATTATAACCAAGACCCTCCTTCCCATTGTTTGACCTTTGCTTACTCAAAAGATCATCCAAAGAAAGTTTACTTTGGGAAGAGGAGGCCTTAGCAAGGTCATCCTTTAACCTAGCATTTTCCTCAATAACATTTGCATGATCACAAGAAGGGGTAGAGGAGCTAGGTGATAACGCGTGAAACACACACGTCCGTTGGGAACCCCAAGTGGAAGGTATGATGCGTATAGAAGCAAGTTTCCCTCAGTATGAAACCAAGGTTATCGAACCAGTAGGAGTCAAGGACCACGTGAAGGTTGTTGGTGGAGGAGTGTAGTGCGGCGCAACACCGGTGAATCCGGCGCCAACGTGGAACCTGCACAACACAATCAAGATACTTTGCCCAACGTAATGAGGTTGTCAATCTCACCGGCTTGCTGAAAACAAAGGATTAAACGTATGGTGTGGATAATGATGTTTGTTTGCGAAGAACAACAAAGAACATAGTTTGCAGTAGATTGTATTTCGGATGTAAAAGAATGGACCGGGGTCCACAGTTCACTAGTGGTGTCTCTCCAATAAGATAAATAACATGCTGGGTGAACAAATTACAGGTGGGCAATTGACAAATAAAGATTCAATACATATCATGATGATCACTATGCGATTTAATCAGGGCATTACGACAAAGAACATAGACCTCCATCCAGCATGCATCTATGCCTAAATAGTCCACCTTCAGGGTTAGCATCCGCACCCCTTCCAGTATTAAGTTGCAAACAACGAACAATTGCATTAAGTATGGTGCGTAATGTAATCAACACAAATATCCTTAGACAAAGCATCGATGTTTTATCCCTAGTAGCAACATCACATCCACAACCTTAAAACTTTCTGTCACTGTCCCAGATTCAATGGAGGCATGAACCCACTACCGAGCATAAATACCCCCTCTTGGAGTTACAAGTATCAGCTTGGCCAGAGCCTCTACTAGCAACGGAGCATGCAAGAACATAAACAACACATATATGATAGATTGATAATCAACTTGACATAATATTCTATATTCATCGGATCACAAACAAACACGTAGCATTACAAATAGATGATCTTGATCATGTTAGGCAGCTCACAAGATCTAAACATGAGAGCACAAGAGGAGAAGACAACCATCGCCTGCTATGGACCCATAGTCAAGGATGAACTACTCATCAATCCGGAGCGGGCATGGTGATGTGAGCCTCGGGTGATGATTCCCCTCTCCGGCAGGGTGCCGGACGATCTCTGAATCCCCCAAGATGGGATTGGCGACGTTGGAGAGGCACAGGGGGCCCCACCATAGGCCGGCTCGTGGCCTTCATATGCTCTTCAGTCTTGGAAGCTCGGAAAAAGTAAGACCTTGGGCGTTGATTTCGTCCAATTCCGAGAATATTTCCTTTGTAGGATTTACGAAACCAAACAGCAGAAAACAGCAACTGGCGCTTCGGCATCTTGTTAATAGGTTAGTGACGGAAAATGCATAATAATGATGTAAAGTATGTATAAAACATGTGAGTATTGTCATAAAAGTAGCATGGAACATAAGAAATTATAGACGTGATACGTCTCCAACGTATCGATAATTTCTTATGTTCCATGCTACTTTGATGCCACACATGTTTTATACACATTATATGTCATATTTATGCATTTTCTGGAACTAACCTATTAACAAGATGCGAATGCCGATTCTGTTCTGTTTTTTTTGGTTTCAGAAAATCCTTAGTAAAATATTCTCGGAATTGGACGAAATCACCTCCCGGTTCTATTTGCCCGGAAGCATCCGAGACACAGCCCCGGAGGGGGCCTGGTGGGCCCAGACACTGGTGGCGCGGCCTGGCCACTGGCCGCGCCACCCTGGTGTCGTCGCCTCGTTGACCCTCTGCGCCGCCTCTTCGCCTATAAAGCCCACTGCCGAAAACCCTTACGGAGGAAGCCACGATACGAGAAAAGTTCCAGAGCCGCCGCCATCGCAAGCCAAGATCGGGGACAGAATCTCTGGCGGCACCTGCGGAAGTGCCCCGGAAGGCTTCTCCATCGACACCGCTGCCATCTCCACCGCCATCTTCATCACCTCTTGCTCCCATGAGGAGGAGTAGTTCTCCATCGAGGCTCGGGGCTGTACCGGTAGCTATGTGGTTAATCTCTCTTCTCTGTACTCCAATACAATGATCTCATGAGCTGCCTTACATGATTGAGATCCATATGATGAGCTTTGTATCGCTACTAGTTGTGTGCTACTCATGTGATGTTATTAAAGTAGTTCTATTCCTCCTACTTGGTGTAAAGGTGATTAGTGTGTGCACCTGTGGTTCTTGTCGTAGGCTATGATCACGATCTCTTGTAGATTGTGGAGTTAATTATCATTATGATAGTATTGATGTGATCTATTCCTCCTTCATAGTGTAATATGGACATGTGTGCACTATGTTAGTTCTTGGTTTATTTTGCAATGATCTATTATGCTCTAAGGTTACTTAAATATGAACATGGAATTGTGGAGCTTGTTAACTCCGGCATTGAGGGTTCGTGTAATCCTACGCAATGATGTTCATTATCAAACAAGAGTGTATGTAGCACATATGAGAAGAAGTATTTATTATGCGATCAATGTTGAGAGTGTCCACTAGTGAAAGTATGATCCCTAGGCCTTGTTTCCAATACTGAAAACACCGTTTTTACTGTTCTGTTGCATGTTTACTCGCTGCCATATTTTATTCAGATTGCCATTACCACTCATATACATCCATATTACTTGTATTTCACTATCTCTTCGCCGAACTAGTGCACCTATACACCTGACAAGTGTATTTGGTGTGTTGGGGACACAAGAGACTTCTTGCTTTGTGATTACGGGGTTGCTTGAGAGGATATCTTTGACCTCTTCCTCCACGAGTTCGATAAACCTTGGGTAATCCACTTAAGGAAACTTCTTGCTGTTCTACAAACCTCGCACTTGGAGGCCCACCGTCTACAAGAATAGAAGTACCCGTGACATCAAGCACTTTTAAGGCGCCGTTCTGAGAGGAAAGGTAAAGGTACTCACACTCGGTTCAGTGCGAGTACTTTTAGGCGCCATTGTGTGTGTACTCGAAGCTATTTCCTTTAGACTACTGCAATTGCATCTTTTTGTTTCTTGTTTTTATTTTTCACTAGTTAGGCATAATGGAAAACAACAAAAAAATTAGTGAGCTTCTTATTCTATTTCCTGATTTAAGACATGGATGGTTTGATGCGAAAATTAAAAAACCTATGGAACCTTATTTACATGATAGTAGCAATGTTATTAGTATGAATGCAATTACTGCTAATGCTATGAAGAAGTCTAAGCTTGGGGAAGCTAGTTTACATAAAAATAATCTTTTTAGCTCCTCGCTTTGGAAGAAATATTTTGCTCCGATGATGCTTTATCTCCCATATGCGATAACTCTAATGATGCTTCTGATATTTTAAATCCACCTGCTGAAAGTATTCCGTAAATACCTATGGAAATTATTGAACGTGTTATGGATAACCGCTATGAAGGGGATGGAACTGTCCATCTGGAGATCATTTACTGTTTTTGCATGAATTATGCGGGTTATTCAAGTGTGCAGGTATCTCTATGGATGAAGTGAAGAAGAAACTATTCTCTATGTCGCTGTCTGGTAAAGCGGCGCATTGGTATAAACTATTGAAGGACGGGCGCTCTCTTGATTGGAAGGATATTGTGCCTCTATTTTATTCCAAGTTCTATCCTCCAAGTGAAATTCACAAAGATCGAAACCATATATAATTTACGGCCTCATGATGGAGAGAGTATTGCCCAAGCATGGGAGAGATTGAAGTCTTTAATGCTCAAATGCCCCAATCATGAGCTTCCGGGTAATATCATCATTGATAATTTCTATGCAAGACTTTCTTTTCAAGATAAGACCTTGTTGGATACTACTTGTTCCGGATCATTCACGAGCAATAAAGAAGAGTTTAAAAGGGACCTTCTTGATCGGATTAAGGAGAATGCTGAAGATTGGGAGAACGACAAAGGTAAAGAGTCAGGTATAAATTATGATTATGAATGCATTGAAACTTTCATGGATAGTGGTAAATTTGAAATATGAGTGCTACTTATGGTCTTGACTCTCAAGTTGCTGCAAATCTTTATAAAGCCTTTGCTTCTCATTTAGAATTGCCTAAAAAGAATTTTGATAAGTATCATGAACCTTTTAAAGACGCTTGCATGAAGAATGAAATTGTTGTTAATGATTGCAATAAGCGTGCTCAAACTCCTAAGAATGCTATTTCCTATAAGCATGTTAATTTTTGTGGAATACATAGACCTTGTGGAATTAATCAAATAGAAGATGAATATTGTATCCATCAGGAATGAAAAAACTAGAAAGTGGTCTAGAGCTCTAGATGATCTTGGAGAAAAAGTGTGTGCCCTCTATCCTTTTATTTGTGAACTTTGCCATAGAGTTGGTCATTTTAATTTTCAATGTTCCTCCAATGATAATTCAAACCCCATGAGTTCTGCAAATTTGTATTGTGATGATGAAATTATTCCTAATCAGCATGATGAACTTACCTTATTTTTGAAGTGTGAAGAGTTATCAAGAAAAATTTCTTTGTTAAATATTAACGATCTTGATATTGATGATGTCCTGCATGGATGTCTTATTGCATTGATAATAGCCATACAAATACTTACATACAAAATATTTTAGAAGATGACACCTTGCCAAAATATGATAGGACCGCTGTGTGTTTCAACTAATTAATGAAAAGGAGGATCCTCCCAAGTTTCTTCTATTGTTTCTAAAGTAAATCGGGTTATGCGGACAAGCCACCCTTCAAGCCTCTTCCTCCTCTAAAGAAGGGAATGAGGAGAAGGAAGAGAAGAAGAAGAAGAAGAAGGAGAAGAAGAAGGAACGAAGAAGAAGAAGAAGAAGAAGAAGAATAAAAAGAAAGAGGTAACGGTGTATCCCAGCGTGAACGAGATAACGCTAGGTAACCGTAAGTATGTTGCTCTAATGATTATTGTGATAATGAATCTGAATACGATGATCTTCCTATGCCCTTTACATACATTAGCGATCATGATTTGAATGAGCACATTACCTTTGATATTGGAAATCTCTTTGTACTGATTATGAAAGTAATGATGATAGCATTATTCATGTCCCCTTAAACGATGATATTGAAAGCCCTAAGCTTGGGGATGTTGTGCTTAAAGATCCTATATTTGAGACTTCTACTTTTAGTGAAAGTGATGATATTACATATTCTGGTTTAGATAATTGCTATAGAGATGTATATGACACATGTTACAATTATCCTTATGAAACTTGTCATAGTTATGATGGGCTTGCCAAAAACAATTCTTTTAATATGCAACTTGTTTACCATGTTCAAATTCTTGATAATAATCTTGCTTCAATTACTATTAATGAGAATAACTCTTCTTATGCCAAAATTAATGATACTTCTATGCATATGAACCATGATAAGAATGTTTTAAGTGGCGGGTATATTGTGGATTTCATCAATGATGCTCTGAAAGTTATTATGAGAGAGGAAATATGGTTATATGCATCTTAATAATATTAAGTTTCCACTCTTTATGTTGAGAATCTTTAAGCTACTCGTGTTTTATCCTCTTATGCTTGCCACTTTGCTCTTCATGAATTCATTTGTGTATAAGATTCTTTTGCATAGGAAGCATGTTAGGCTCAAATGTGTTTTGAATTGCCTCTTGAAGCTCTCTTTTGCTTCAAATACTATTTCTTGCGGGTGCATCATTAAAATTGTTGAGCCCATCTTAATGGCTATAAAGAAAGAACTTCTTGGGAGATAACCCATGTGTTATTTTGCTACAGTACTTTGTTTTATATTTGTGTCTTGGAAGTTGTTTACTACTGTAGCAACCTCTCCTTATCATGTTTTTGTGCCAAGTAAAGTTTCTATGTCAAAGTTGATGTTATATTTGGGATCGCTGCGCAGAAACAGCATTGCTGACTGTCACGAATCTGGGCACAGTTCTCTGTAGAAAATTCGAAAAATCTGCCAATTTGAGCGTGATCCTCGAATATGTACGCAACTTTCATTAGTTTTGAGTTTTTCCATTTGAGCAAGTCTGGTGCCTTTAAATTCGTCTTTGGGACTGTTCTGTTTTTGACGATTCTGCCTTTTATTTCGCATTGCCTCTTTTGCTATGTTGGATTCATTTCTTTGATCCATTAATGTCCAGTAGCTTTATGCAATGTCCAGAAGTGAAAAGAATGTTTGTGAGAACATGTGAATTTTTGATTATGCACTAACCCTCTAATGAGTTTGCTTGAAGTTTGGTGTGAAGGAAGTTTTCAAGGGTCAAGAGAGGAGGATGATATACTACGATCAAGAAGAATGAAAAGTCTAAGCTTGGGGATGCCCCGGTGGTTCATCCCTGCATATTTCAAGAAGACTCAAGCATCTAAGCTTGGGGATGCCCAAGGCATCCCCTTCTTCATCGACAAAGTATCGGGTTCCTTCTCTTGAAACTATATTTTATTCTCACATCTTATGTACTTTACTTGGAGCGTACGTATGCTTTTGTTTTTGTTTTGTTTGAATAAATGATTGTTTGGGAGAGAGACACTCCGCTGGTTCGTATGAACACATGTGTTCTTAGCTTTTAATTTTCATGGCGAAGGTTGCTTCGTTAATTGTTATATGGTTGGAAACGGAAATGCTACATGTAGTAATTGGTATAATGTCTTGAATAATGTGAAACTTGGAAATTGTTGTGCTCATATAGATCTTGTTTAAGCTCTTGCATCATGTACCTTGTACCCATTAATGAATAATTACATAGAGCTTGTTAAAATTTGGTTTGCATGATTGGTCTCTCCAAGTCTAGATATTTTCTGGTTGAGGTGTTTGAACAACAAGGAGACAATGTAAAGTCTTATAATGCTTACAATATGTTCATATGTGAGTCTTGCTGCACCATTTTATACTTGAGTTTGCTTCAAATAACCTTGCTAGCCTAAACCTTGTATCGAGAGGAATACTTCTCATGCATCCAAATTCCTTGAGCCAACCACTATGCCATTTGTGTCCACCATACCTACCTACTACATGGTATTTCTCCGCCATTCCAAAGTAAATTGCTTGAGTGCTACCTTTAAACAATTCAAAAGTTATTACCTCTTATTTGTGTCAATGTTTTATAGCTCATGAGGAAGTATGTGGTGTTTTATCTTTCGATCTTGTCATTTACGTTTGACAGACTTTCACAATGGACTAGTGGCTTCATCCGCTTATCAATAATTTTGCAAAAGAGCTGGCAATGAGGTTCCCAGCCTCAATTAATTAACTTGCATTAATAATTCTCTTCACATGTTTTGCTCTGATCTATCAGTAAGCAACTTAATTTTGCAAATAGACACTCCTCCATGGTATGTGAATGTTGGAAGGCACCCGAGGATTCGGTTAGCCATGGCTTGTGTAAGCAAAAGGTTGGGAGGAGTGTCATCCATAAATAAAGAAAAACTAAACTAAAGTACATGTGTAAACAAAAGAGAAGAGGGATGATCTACCTTGCTGGTAGATAACGTCCTTCATGGGAGCCGCTCTTGAAAGTCTGGTTGATGAGGTAGTTAGAGTACCCACTTGCCATTCGTTGACAACAACAAACACCTCTCAAAATTTTACTTTTATGCTCTCTTTATGTTTTCAAAACCAAAGCTCTAGCACAAATATAGCAATCGATGCTTTCCTCTCTGGACCATTCTTTTACCTTTATGTTGAGTCAGTTCACCTATCTCTCTCCATAAGAAGCAAACACTTGTGTGAACTGTGCATTGATTCCTACATACTTGCATATTGCACTTGTTATATTACTTTATGTTGACAATATCCATGAGATATACATGTTATAAGTTGAAAGCAACCGCTGAAACTTAATCTTCCATTGTGTTGCTTCAATACCTCTACTTTGAATTATTGCTTTATGAGTTAACTCTTATGCAAGACTTATTGATGCTTGTCTTGAAAGTACTATTCATGAAAAGTCTTTGTTATATGATTCATTTGTTTACTCGTTATCTTCATCATTGCTTCGAATCTGCATTCATCTCATGTGCTTTACAATAGTATGATCAAGGTTATGATGGCATGTCACTTCAGAAATTATCTTTGTTATCGTTTTACCTGCTCGGGATGAGCAGAACTAAGCAGGGATGCGATACGTCTCAACGTATCGATAATTTCTTATGTTCCATGCTACTTTATTGATGACACCTACATGTTTTATACACATTATATGTCATATTTATGCATTTTGGAACTAACCTATTAACAAGATGCCGAAGTGCCGGTTCCTGTTTGCTGTTTTTGGTTTCGAAATCCTAGTAACGAAATATTCTCGGAATTGGACGAAATCACCTCCCAGGTTCCTATTTTGCCGGAAGCATCCAGTGCAGAGGCGCCGGAGGGGGCCGGTGGGCCCGAGATGACATGGTGGCGCGGCCCAGGCCTGGCCGCGCCACCTATGGTGTCGTCGCCTCGTTGACCCTCTGCGCCGCCTCTTCGCCTATAAAGCCCTCGCACGAAAACCCTTACGGAGGAAGCCACGATACGAGAAAAGTTCCGAGCCGCCGCCATCGCGAAGCCAAGATGCGGGGGACGGGAGTCTGTTCCGGCACCGGAGCGGGGAAGTGCCCCGGAAGGCTTCTCCATCGACACCGCTGCCATCTCCACCGCCATCTTCATCACCGGCGTGCTGCTCATGAGGAGGGAGTAGTTCTCCATCGAGGCTCGGGCTTGCAGGTAGCTATGTGGTTAATCTCTCTTCTCTGTACTCAATACAATGATCTCATGAGCTGCCTTACATGATTGAGATCCATATGATGAGCTTTGTATCGCTACTAGTTGTGTGCTACTCATGTGATGTTATTAAAGTAGTTCTATTCCTCCTACTTGGTGTAAAGGTGATTAGTGTGTGCACCATGTGGTTCTTGTCGTAGGCTATGATCACGATCTCTTGTAGATTGTGGAGTTAATTATCATTATGATAGTATTGATGTGATCTATTCCTCCTTCATAGTGTAATATGGACATCGTGTGCACTATGTTAGTTCTTGGTTTATTTTGCAATGATCTATTATGCTCTAAGGTTACTTAAATATGAACATGGAATTGTGGAGCTTGTTAACTCCGGCATTGAGGTTCGTGTAATCCTACGCAATGATGTTCATTATCAAACAAGAGTGTATGTAGCACATATGAGAAGAAGTATTTATTATGCGATCAATGTTGAGAGTGTCCACTAGTGAAAGTATGATCCCTAGGCCTTGTTTCCAATACTGAAAACACCGTTTACTTACTGTTTTGTTGCATGTTTACTCGCTGCCATATTTTATTCAGATTGCCATTACCACTCATATACATCCATATTACTTGTATTTCACTATCTCTTCGCCGAACTAGTGCACCTATACACCGACAAGTGTATTTGGTGTGTTGGGGACACAAGAGACTTCTTGCTTTGTGATTACGGGGTTGCTTGAGAGGGATATCTTTGACCTCTTCCTCCCTGAGTTCGATAAACCTTGGGTAATCCACTTAAGGGAAACTTGCTGCTGTTCTACAAACCTCTGCACTTGGAGGCCCAACACTGTCTACAAGAATAGAAGTACCCGTAGACATCAATACGTTTGACACATATCAAACATCCCCAAGCTTAGTTCCTACTCGCCCTCGAGTAGGTAAACGATAACAACAATAATTTCTGAAGTGACATGCTACCAACATAATCTTGATCAACATTATTGTAAAGCATATGAGATGAATGGAGTGATTCAAAGCAATAGATTGCTAACAAAGAGATAATGACTAAACAACTGAATCATATAGCAAAACTTTTCATGAATAGTACTTTTAAGACAAGTATCAAAAAGACTTGCATAAGAGCTAACTCATAAAGCAATAGATTCAAAGTAGAAGGCATTGAAGCAACACAAAGGATGATTAAGTTTCAGCAATTGCTTTCAACTTCTAACATGTATATCTCATGGATAATTGTCAACATAGAGTAATATAACAAGTGCAATAAGTAAACATGTAAGAATCAATGCACACAGTTAACACAAGTGTTTGCTTCTAAGATAGAGAAGTAGGTAAACCGACTCAACATAAAGTAAAAGAATGGCCCTAGAGAAGCATGGATTACTATTTTTGTGCTAGAGCTTTTGTTTTGAAAACATAGAAACAATTTTGTCAATGGTAGTAATAATTCATATGTGTTATGCATAATACATCCTACAAGTTGCAAGCCTCATGCATAGAATACCAATAGTGCCCGCACCTAATTAGCTTGGATTTACATGGATTATCATTGCATAACATATGTTTCAACCAAGTGTCACAAAGGGGTACCTCTATGCCGTTAAAAAGGTCCAAGGAGATCAATCGCATTTGATTTCTCGTTTTTAATAGATCTCAACTTAGGACATCCATATCGGGACAACATAGAAAACAGATAATGGACTCCTCTTTAATGCATAAGCATTCAACAGATAATATTCTCATAAGAGATTGAGGATGAATGTCCAAATGAAAACTTCCACCATGATACATGGCTTTGGTTAGCGGCCCAATGCTCTTCTCTAACATATGCATACTCAAACCATTTGATCATGATAAATCACCCTTACTTCAGACAAGACGAACATGCATAGCAACTCACATGATATTCAACAAAGGTAAAAGTTGATGGCGTCCCCAGAAACATGGTTACCGCTCAACAAGCAACTTATAAGAACTAAAACACATAGCTACATATTCATCACCACAATAGTTTTTAAGCTATTTTTCCATGAGCTATATATTGCAAAGACAAAGGAATGAAATTTTAAATGTAGCACTCAAGTAATTTACTTTGGAATGGCGAGAAATACCACATAGTAGGTAGATATGGTGGACACAAATGGCATGGGTTTTGGCTCAAGGTGTTTGGATGCACGAGAAGCATTTCCTCTCATAAGGCTTTGGCTAGCAAGGTTGTTTGAAGCAAACCCAAGTATGAACAGGTACAGCAAAACTTACACAAGAACATATTGCAAACATTATAAGACTCTACACCGTCTTCCTTGTTGTTCAAACACTTTACAAAATATCTAGACCTTAGAGAGACCAATCATGCAAACCAAATTTCAACAAGCTCTACGGTAGTTCTCCACTAATAGATTAAACTACATGATGCAAGAGCTTAAACATGATCTATGAGAGCTCAAAACAATTGCCAAGTATCAAGTTATTCAAAACCATATGAAGCATTTTCTGATTCCAACCAAATAGCAATCAACGAAGCAATTTTCAGCCTTCGCCATGAACATTAAAGCATAACTAAGAATACTAGTGTTCAATATGAAAAAGCGGAGCGTAATATCTCCAATACAAGGATGGTGGGATCCAACTTTATTCAAACCAAAACAAAAACAAAAGCAAACAGACGCTCCAAGTAAAGAACATAAGATGTGATAGAATAAAAATATAGTTTCACTAGAAGTGACCGATAAGTTGTCGATGAAGAAGGGGATGCCTTGGGCATCCCCAAGCTTAGATGCTTGAGTCTTCTTGAAATATGCAGGATGAACCACGGGGCATCCCCAAGCTTAGACTTTTCACTCTTCTTGATCATATTGTATCATCCTCTTCTCTTGACCCTTGAAAACTTCCTCCACACCAAACTTAAAGCAAAATCATTAGAGGGTTAGTGCATAATCAAAAATTCACATATTAAGAGGTGACATAATCATTCTTAACACTTCTGGATATTGCACAAAGCTACTGAAAGTTAATGGAACAAAGAAATCCATTCAACATAGCAAAAGAGGCAATGCGAAATAAAAGGCAGAATCTGTCAAAACAGAACAGTCCGTAAAGATGAATTTTTGAGGCACTTAACCTCAGATGGAAAAACTCAAAACTAATGAAAGTTGCGTACATATCGAGGATCATGCACGTAAATTGGCAGATTTTTTGATTTTTCTACAGATAGATCGCAAATTCGTGACGATGACAATTTTCTGCGGAATCCAAATCTAGCATCAACTTTACTATAGAGACTTTACTTGGCACAAAAACATAATAAGGAGAGGTTGCTACAGTAGTAACAACTTCCAAGACTCAACAATACAATAGTAAAATAAAACATGGTTTATCTCCCAAGAAGTGCTTTTCTTTAACGCCTTTCAGCGAGGCGCAGAAAGTGCAAATCAAGTATTATCTAGAGAGGAAGCATCAACATTATTACCTCGGGCTTTACACCTACCCTTCTTACTTTTTTTCTTACTCTTTGGTTTAGGGAATACATGACCGCCTCCGGTGTAGAGGTGAATTTTAGGGTGCCTTTTCCCACATCTATGATTGCTCCCAATAGTTTCAGCAGGGATCTTCCAAGTGTGATTTGTCTTGTTCCTACACATTCAATAACAAGATAATCAGTGAATACCGTTCTTCCAAGAATGGTTGTGAACACACCCTCGGCTATTCCTTTAGGAATTATAACGAGTTATCAAAGAGTTATTCCTTCTCCACCTTCAAATCCCCAGTGTCAAAGATTCATAAATACTCTTAGGCATAAGGCAAAATTCAGACATAATATCACAATGGGCATAAAAGTTTCACCACCAATAATAACTTTAATAGTAGGCTCCACATTGAAGGTTCAGAGTTTACTAAAACATGATCAAGACGCTCACGAATCTGACTATACCTTTCTTTCAAGCAAGATGCATTTGTCTCAAGAGTGTTTAATCTATTATAAATACTAACAAGAGATGAATCAAAATTATTAGCTGAACTATATGATGCAACCAATTTTTTTATAGCATTAAAAGCTTGATCCCGATCGCAATGAAGGAAGTCTCCTCCCACTACAACATCCAAGGCATATCTATAGCGAATCATAAGCCCAAAATAAAAGTTACTAAGGAGAAGACTTAGAGTCATTTTAGGTTCAGCTTTACGATAAGAATCAAAAATTCTAGACCAAGCATCTTTAAAACTCTCCTCATCCCCTTGTTTAAAAGTGAAGATTAATTCCTCAGGTGAAGAAGTAACAGGTACAGAGCTAGACATGATAACAAAATAAACTAAATGCAAGTAACTATTTTTTTGTGTGTTTTGATATAGAGCAAGTAAACAAGACAGAAAGTAAAGCAACTATTTTTTTTTGTATTTTTGATATAAAGCAAACAAGACAGTAAATAAAGTAAAGTAAAACAAGACAAAAACAAAGTAAAGAGATTGGGTGTGGAGACTCCCTTGCATGTCTTGATCTCCCCAAGCGGCGCCAGAAATTTAGCTTGATAACGCGTGAAGCACACGTCCATTGGGAACCCCAAGTGGAAGGTGTGATGCGTATAGAAGCAAGTTTCCTCAGTATGAAACCAAGGTTATCGAACCAGTAGGAGTCAAGGACCACGTGAAGGTTGTTGGTGGAGGAGTGTAGTGCGGCGCAACACCAGTGAATCGGCGCCAACGTGGAACCTGCACAACACAATCAAGATACTTTGCCCCAACGTAACGAGGTTGTCAATCTCACCGGCTTGCTGAAAACAAAGGATTAAACGTATGGTGTGGAGAATGATGTTTGTTTGCGAAGAACAACAAAGAACAGAGATTGCAGTAGATTGTATTTCAGATGTAAAAGAATGGACCGGGGTCCACAGTTCACTAGTAGTGTCTCTCCAATAAGATAAATAACATGCTAGGTGAACAAATTACAGGGCAATTGACAAATAAAGATTCAATACATATCATGATGATCACTATGAGATTTAATCAGGGCATTACGACAAAGAACATAGACCGCCATCCAGCATGCATCTATGCCTAAATAGTCCACCTTCAGGTTAGCATCCGCACCCTTCCAGTATTAAGTTGCAAACAAGACAATTGCATTAAGTATGGTGCGTAATGTAATCAACACAAATATCCTTAGACAAAGCATCGATGTTTTATCCCTAGTAGCAACAACACATCCACAACCTTAGAACTTTGTCACTGTCCCGATTCAATGGAGGCATGAACCCACTATCGAGCATAAATACACCCTCTTGGAGTTACAAGTATCAACTTGGCCAGAGCCTCTACTAGCAGAGAGCATGCAAGAACATAAACAACACATATATGATAGATTGATAATCAACTTGACATAATATTCTATATTCATCGGATCCACCAAACACAACATGTAGCATTACAAATAGATGATCTTGATCATGTTAGGCAGCTCACAAGATCTAAACATGATAGCACAAGAGGAGAAGACAACCATCTAGCTACTGCTATGGACCCATAGTCCAAGGATGAACTACTCACGCATCAATCCGGAGGCGGGCATGGTGATGTAGAGCCTCCGTGATGATTCCCCTCTCCGGTGCGGGCGATCTCTGAATCCCGAGATGGGATTGGCGGTGGCGGCGTCTGCGGGAAGTATTTCCGTATCGTGGCTCTCGGTAATAGGGTTTTCGACGGAGACTTTAAGTAGGCGGAAGGGCAGCATTGGAGGGGGCACGGGGCCCCACACCATAGGCCGGCACGGGCCCATGCAGGCCGCGCCCTATGGTGTCGGCCTCGTGGCCCCACTTCGTATGCTCTTCGGTCTTCGGAAGCTCCGTGGAAAAATAAGACCCGGGCGTTGATTTCGTCCAATTCGAGAATATTTCCTTTGTAGGATTTCGAAACCAAAAACAAAAACAACTGGCGCTTCGGCATCTTGTTAATAGGTTATTGCCGGAAAATGCATAATAATGATGTAAAGTATGTATAAAACATGTGAGTATTGTCATAAAAGTAGCATGGAACATAAGAAATTATAGATACGTTTGACACGTATCACTAGGCACATCATATGAAGCAAGCCTAATTTTAAGTTGCTCATTAGACTTGGATAGGAGAGTGTATTCACTCTTCAAAGCTTTGTGAGCTTTGTCTAGTTCATCTAGATCCTTCACAAGTTTCTCATGATCAACACCAAATTGGGCCTTTTCCTTTTTAAGCACTTTAGACTTAGCCCTAACAAGATCTCTAGCTTTAATGAGCTTGTTAATTTTATCTTGAGGCCCTTCAAGAGTTTCTAGCCTCTCTTCAAGAGAAGCTATAGTTTCTTGACTTTCCTCAAGAGCATTTTTAAGAGCATGAATTTCAAGAGAGTCTTCTCTCTCTATTTGACATTTTTTCTCAAGAGTATCATTTAGTTGAGCTATACGAACCATGAGACTTGAAACATGCTTTTTAGTGTTACCTTGTAAGTTAAGAATGAACTCGTCAAAATCAATCATTTCTTGTTTCACTTTTAAACTAGCATGATTAACCCCTAGATCATTTGATATGTTAGGCATAGAGGGGTTAGGAGATGATACCTCGGAGGATTTAGCCATGAGGCAACTTTCTTCCTCCACATGAATGACTTCATTGGGGGATTCACTTGGTGATGAAGAGTTGGTGGAGAGGGAGGCAAGAGCAACCAATCCGTTTGAAGCATCATCTTCTTCATCATCAACATCATCATCCCCAGAGGAATATTCTTCTTGAGTTGATAGCACAATAGATGTGTCCAAGGTGGACCTTGCCATGAAGCAATGAGCATTCTTGATATGAGGATTCTCATTGGGGGATTCAAAGAGAGATGAAGAGGGAATGTTGGTAGTGACAATGGCGGCCACCTCCTTTGAGCTTTCTTCTTCTTCATCATCACTAGAACTTTTAACTTCATCGGAAGAATATTCTTCCCTAGTCACTAGCACAATCCTTGGAGGCCTCTTACCCTTCTTGCTCTTGTTGTAGAATTTCTTGTTGGGGGCCTTTGAATATTTGCCCTTTGAGTCTTTGCTCTTGTCCTTGGGAATGAGCCTTCCACCATGAGTCTCCCTATTCTCATAGGGGCATTCGGCGATGAAATGGCGCTTGTCATCACAGTTGTAGCATGATCTTGTTCTTGGACCCAAGCTAGTGAACCCACTTTTGTTGTTTCTCTTGATGTTGTCTTCCTTGGCCTTGGAAGGATCAACCCAAAAAGATTTTGCATGGAAGGCCATGTGATCATTGTAGTGGAATTCCAAGTCTTCCGGATAAGACATACTCCAAGATGCCCTATATTGTTCTTGAGGGTTCACTTCTTCTACGGAATTGACCGTCAAGGCAAGATTGTTCCCTTTTGACATACCAATGGCACGATTGCGAGCATCATGGGAGTTTTGCTCGAGCACCTTGAGGGCTTGCATCTCGTGTACGGCTTGTTGAGAAGTGAGAGAGGAATAGCATTCTCTCCCAACAAGAGTCTTGACATCAATGGGTTCAAACGGCATCATGCAATCGATGTACTTATCCTTGATCCAAGAGTTATTGATGTGGGTGGCACCCACATTCCGGTGATAAGTCTTCCATACATGACTTCATGATCTTCATCCGGTAGCCTCATGAATCCTTCGGCTTGATTCTGAAGAGAATTGTACTTGTTCCTTCTCATGCTATCACTCCCAATGCAACTAGCGGCCAAACCATCCCAAGCTTCCTTGGCGGTGGTGAAATTCCGAACACGAGACAATTCCTTTGTCCCCACACTAGTTTGAATCATGTGCAAGGCGGTGTCATTGAGTTGACTATCAACCGCTTCTCTTCTAGTCAACTTGTTTGGGTTGTATGGATTGAAGCCTTCAACGATGATTCTCCAAAGTTCATTGGAGACACTGCGAACATGAGAACGAAACTCAAATTGCCATGTATCGAAATCTTTAACATTAAACTTAGGTGGGTCGCCCCGAATGTTTATATGAGGATGAGGAACCGGGATATCGGGAAATAGGAAAGGCGGAGGCACTTGATTGTATCCAACACCTCCACTAGTTCCACTAGGAGAAGCACCGGGGGATTTAATAGTGGTTAACTTATCACCATTCAAGGGTTTGGTAGAGGAGGGTAATGACGACGCATCTCCCTCTTCTAACGCAACCTTGTCCTTTCCCTCTATGACGGGAGCTACGGGGGGAACCAGAGTCAAAAGCTCGGAAATCATTTTTCTCATGCTTTCCACTTGAGCATCCATGGCGGACCTCAAGGATGTTTCCATTGCCTTGAATTCATCCATGGTGACCATCTTTGCGGCCCCTTCCGCACCCTCGTCATTCGGCATACTCTTAGGCAGTTAAGCCCAAAATAAGAGCCGAGGCTCTGATACCAATTGAAAGGATCGTATGCCGCACCTAGAGGGGGGGTGAATAGGTGCTAACCAATTTTTAGTTCTTTTTCAATTTAGGCTTGACACAAAGGTAAATTCTCTAGATATGCAACTATGTGAATTTACCTATATGACAAGGTCAACAACTAAGCAAGATATGGCTACGCAATATATAGAGGAGATAAAGGATAGAGGTAACCGAGAGTGGAGCACACGGAGACACGGAGTTGCTTCCCGTAGTTCCCTTCCTTTGCAAGAAGGTACGTCTACGTTTGGAGGGTGTGGTCGCTACGAAAGCAGACCAACGGTCACGAAGACTTCACTCAGGTCTCTGAGCAACGCCACGAAGGCCTAGCCCACTTCCACTAAGGGATTTCCTAGGCGGAAACCGGGCCTTTACAAAGTTCTTGGGGCACACATCCACAACCGAATTGGAGGCTCCCAAATCTGTAACAACACAACAATCAACAACAATACATCAACAACATTCAACTAGGGATCCAAATAGGAACACTAGCAAAGGGGCCCTCAAGCATATGAGGGGGAAATGTAAATCGCTTCGGTGAGGATGTAGATCGGTGTCTTCTCCTTCGAATCTCCAAAGATCAAGAGCTTTGGTTGGGTGAGGAGGAGATCTTGCAAATCTTGTGTTCTTGAGGTGGCTCTAATGGTGGTGAGGCTTGGCAGAATTTTGGTCAATGATTGAGCAAGGAGCAAGGTAGAAGAAGGTGGGTATAAATACCCCCCCCCCCCAAAAAAAATTTACCGGGAAAATCCACGTCCGGCCCCCCCCACCGGCCCTGGAAAAATGTCCACCCATTTCGCGTCGCGGCCCGCCGGATTCCAAATTCCCGGATTATCCTGTTGGGGAAATTCCGGCCAAATCCGGGAAATCTCCATGTCCACATCGTCTCGAGTCCTTAAATTTTGGGGGCCGGATATTTTGCCAAATCCGGCCCGATTAGCCAAATCCGGATATTTAAATATTTATTTGCTTTCTTTTGACTCGTTTTCCCACACAAGTCACTCATATACATGTATCTATATAATTCATGCACCACTTCATCAAACATTAGTGTATCACATGCATTGACATCAAACACACAAAACACATTGTGAGAGATGATCTTTCAGTCTCCGCCACCAACCGCCGGCGTCCTCCAGACGTCGCCGCCGAGGAACGAGAGCAAGAAGCTCGTAGGCTCCCTTTCGGCGCAAATCTCCTGCAAACGGCCGTTGTCAAGCCACCGGGGACGAAACCACTTGGTCGCCAGACGCCGTCGAGCCTTCGCCGCAGAAGAGAGAGAGGCCTCCATGAAGGAGGTTGAGTTAGGGCCGCCATCTCGGCCAGAGATCACAGCGCCAATCATGGACGCTATGTGTTCCGCTCGGAGGATCAACGATCCATAGCACCCTGCAGGCAATGGCTGCGGCAGATCCATCTGGGCAACCGCTGAGCCGTCGGAGTCCTCACCACCACCATGGCAGAGCAGGATAGACGGCATCAAGGGGCTACACGAGAAGGAGCAGCAACAACAAGAGAGATTGGCTTCCACTCCTAGATCCAAAATTGGTCCATTCTCCTCCAGCACCTCCTCGCCACCACGGCCGGCCAGGGAGGAAGAAAGAAGGAACCTGGCTGCAGATGGACTTTGCTCTCCCTCGTCACCATGGCCGGCCAAGAGCTCGCCAGTCTTGCAGCAAAGATTAGGAAGAAGAGAACCAGCAGGCACCACTTTATTGATGAAGACGGTGGCGCTGCATCCCCCTGCCAAGCTCCGACTAGAGGAGCGTCAGCACGAGCAGCAGCAGCCCTAGGAACGCCATGGATCTGGGCCAAGATCCAGAGCGTCCGCCTTCTCTACAGGCAAACCGCCCAAACACCGGCAGAGGCCGGAAAACCATCAGAAACCTACAGATCTAATTCTAGACTACTCCGGCACCCAATCTAAGCCTACTCCGACCAGCTATTCTGGCGGAGCGGCCGTCGGTGGCCCGGTCTGCGGTGGAAGCCTCTCAAGAGAACTGTAGCAAGGGGAGAGCGATACGGGGGGAAATGGGTACAATAGTCATGTTGGACTTTATATGCAGCGGTAAATCACTTTGATCACTACTAGTACTACAGTTTTAAACCCCAAATTTCTGCGTGACGTGTCCAGCCTCTCAGGCTGCAGACCTTAGTATATTGTGAAATGGGATAAAATAAAATAAAAAACATAAACAGCGTTCCGTCGCACGAGCGAGTCTTAAATAATTAGTATTATTATGCGTATTCCCGAATAAACAAATATAATTGGGGAAGAAGGAAATCGGCGCGCGGGAGACTCATTTCCACGGGCAACCGCCACGGCCACCCCAACTCCCGCGGCGCCCCTCTCGCAAGCACCGCCGCCGGCCCATGGAGATCGCGAGCTCGACGGTGCCGGGATGCCGCGGAGGAGGCGGGAGCCTGTGCCGCGCCCGGCGGCTGGAGGCAGCGGCGGCGACGTCCATCCCCGTGGCCGCGGGGGCGACGGTGCCGGGCGGCCGCGGAGGCGGCGGGAACATGTGCCACGCCCGACGGCTGGAGGCGGCGGGGGCGACGCCCATCCCCGTGGCCACGGAGGTGGTGAACCCATTGGTGCTGGGCGGCCACGGAGGAGGCAGCAGGAACAGGCAGCGCGCCCGCCGGCGACGCAAGGCGGCGGGATCGACGCCCGTGGACGCGGACGCGGACGCGGACGCGGGGCTGGGAACGCCGGTGGTCGTCTGCGTGAGCGACCTAAACCCTTACCCCTTGTTTCTGCTGCGATGTTTCAGTTTAACGAAAGGGAAAAGTGTGGTGGAAGGTCTACTTATGCCATATGTCTCGTATAAACACATAAATTAAATGCATCTACTGGCTGCAGTTAATCTTACATGTAGGAAACTTCAACATTTGGCAACTCTTACCTTCATACGAAAAGAACCTGAACTTGATATCGCGGAATTTCGAGATCTTCCTTTTTTTGCAAGTGAAGTATGGTTATTTTGGCAGTGTTACATTTTTGTGGCAGGGTCTACTGCATTACTTGCTAGATTTTTCCGGGTTCAGAAAACTGTATCTGGATCCTATTTCTTCCAAAGCTTAAACAAACCTGCTACACTTTCCCTTTTTTTAAGGAAATGAAATTATCGAAAGTAGACCGGTTTTTGTTATTTACTTGTACTTGATTTCGGTGATGTTAGTCGGTAAGGCCTACCCGTGCTCACAGCAGTTTGTCTCTTATTTTCAGGGATCCCAAGGTCATAGAAAGAAAGATGAGGAGATGCCAGCGGAGAACATAGTGAGTCTCCTCCACTTCCCATGGGGGTTATGAACCCTCTATTGAAGACAATGCCATTGATATCTATTTGTACTCCTTCCATATGATTCTCATTAATTTGTTTGACTTGTAGCCAACTCTTGGTTTGTTTAATAGTATCTATTTCCTTTAGATTATTATTTCTTCCAGCGATTAACCAAACCTGCTAAAATTTTCACTTCCCATTTTTTAAGGAAATAAAATTATTGAAAGTAGACCGGTTCTTGTTATTTACTTAAAGTTCATTTCGGTCATGTTAATTGGTAAGGCCTACCTGTATTCAGCAGTTTGACTTCGGTCTCTTATTTTCAGATATGCCAAGGTGATAAAAAGAAAGCTGAGGAGATACCATCAGAGAACATAGTGAGTCTTTTCGCCTTTAAAACCCATATGGGTATTCATTTTTTGACTAACAATTCAAATGAACTTTCACTTGGAGGTACTAATTTCCCCCAAAAAAAAAAAAGATTGTGAATTATACGAAGAGAATGCAAATTAAACCTCCAACACCAAAACTCAACTTTCAATTTGGTAGCAAAGGCTTTCGACTAGATGTGAGAACATGCTTTCTGAATAGGTTAGGAGATATAACATGTTTGAGATACTTTAATATAACACAACTTTTTTTTACAAAATAATTGAGTGTGTACTATTTAAGACAGAGTACAGGTAGCCTTACAATCATTGAGGATCGTTCCCTCCATGCAGTGCAGAATCGAATCCACCACATAGTATGACTGAACTTCCCAAAATCATGGGCACCACTCTGTGCTTATCGGTTTATCTTGCTAATCTGGGAACCAGGAAACTCTTGTAGGATGTAATTCACTTCTGTTAGGATACCAGCAATTGCAGATTTGCTTCTTTCTTAGCTGTCAGTTCATGCACCACGCCGGCATTGTCTGATTCTAAATGGACCGGTTTAACAGTACTAGTGACGATTGATCTGAGTCCCTCACGACAGGCCAAAGCTTTAGCAATTTCAGCCGAACAAATCCACTCCAGAATTCGCCAGTAGGCTCAGCCCTTTTTTCTCAGCATTAGTCTGAAGTTCAGTTCAGTAAAATCACCGCACCGCAGGTGTATAAACGTGAAGGTTCAACTGTCAGTTTGATGGCTACTTGTAAATATTATTGGAATCTTATTTAGTTTGTAAATGTTAATAGAGATGTTAAAATTTATTGTGAATATTTGTCTGTCTCAACTCCATGGAGTTTGAAGTGTGTTTGTTTCCTTAAAGGCAATATGGCGGCTAATCTAAGAGTTGTTTGTCGCAAAGAGAGCTAGTCACACATTAAGAATCAATACTTTAAAAAGTGAGCGGCAAGGTTACATCCTTGTGCTTCTAGTTTGGTATCTGAATTAGTTGTCGTGGTTTTGTCAGCCATCAGGTTTGTGAAAGCTCACTTAATATTTCTTCACTGGTATTTTTTGAAATATAAGGCGTTCTTTCGTTATTATTAGTGTTGAAGCTGCATCATGTGCAGCATTTTACCAAGGTAGGCGTTGTACCTGCGTACCAGAATCTTCCCAGATTTGGCAAATCTTACCTTCATATGAAAGGAACTTGAACTTTTTGCAAGTGAAGTATGGTTATTTTGGTACTGTTGCATTTTTGTGGCATGGCTTACTGCGTTAGTAACTAGATTTTTCTGGTATCAGAAAACTGTATCTGGATCCTATTGAGATTTTAGTATAGTTGTGACAGTTGAAAGGAAGAATGCAAACTTGTATAGTTAGTTATGTGATATTCATGCTTTACCAAATTTATCCTTTAGATTGCATTGTCCCAATTAGATAATTTCATGTTCCTGCAAACTTGTATAGCTGGTTAGCTGATTTTATTTTTATCCTTTAGATTGCATTGTCCCAATTAGATAAAGATCTGATGTTTGAGTGATTTTCCCGCTTGCAGACTAACCTGTCAAATCAGGAGGATGCTCGACCTAGCACTGAAAGAAAAAGAAAATCCACAAAGGCATGAATTTACTCAAAGATTTCTTATAACTGCCATATTATGCTATATGACAATTATGATTCAAAATTCCAGGTCCATGATATTCCCTTCGAGGTATTCCGGGTGCTAGTTAATCCTGCAAAGCGACAGTACGCACACAGACTTGGAAAATCCACAAACCTTTCAAAGGTCAGAGAGGATGTCGATTCCCTTCCCTATATAAACTTCAAGAAAGAAAGGAGTGGTAACAGTTATGCGTTCCATATAATGGCTTTCCTGTGGCACAATAATATATTACGTCTCAAAAGAATAGATGCTGACAAGTCCGAAGTGAATGGCAACGGATTAATTGCCTTTGTTGAGCCTGTCAGGGGGACAATGGACTCCCTGTGTTCACCTAATCTTTTCATGGACAACTACGGGTATCTCCCCACGGAGATATTCAGAGCTTCTGTGAAGTATGTTCGCACCATATTAGATATTTGATCAGTTTTTTAATGCTACATCTCCTTAATGTATTTATACTGATTTTTTTTAGGGGGGTTGTCAGCGGGCTATGCTTCTTGTGGGTGAACGGCCTATATCACGGCAATTTAAAGTGGAGTAGCATATACTACAACAACAAGAAGTCAATAAAATTAGCAAACTTTGAGATCCAAGGTAATGAAATGCATTTACCGTTCAGCAGCAATTATTTGTAGTTTTACACTGAATTTTTGTACAGCTAAATACATTTTCAAACTGCAGAGTCATTGTCTAAAGAAAAGGCTAGAATCAATGACCGGGATTGCTTAGTTCGAATGCTGCAACATGTGTCGAACCAAGCTGTGCTTGTCAACCCAAGATGTTCGCGTGAATTGATAGATTTGTTGATCAACATGCTGAACAACATAGATTTGTAAGTAATTTGTTCCTTGTGTCCTTCTTTTGTTCGCTGTGCTTATCTTTTGAGTTGTCAAGTTCCAACTCTATCGATCAAATTTTCAGGTCTCAACCTGTTGGACTTGAAGCAAGCATTCTGGATAACTCTTTCTTTTGGACGTCAGCGCAAAGAAAACGTTTCTTAACTAATACTATTGCCTTAAAATTGAATGATGACGAGTTTGTTAGCAAATTACCTCGTGACCTATGTAAATGTCCCTGGACCAAGTTATACAATAAAGAGTTCATTGAAGTTGTGAAGGCTATGAATGACTATCGGGAAACAAAGGGCTGGTCTGCCTACGAAGGATACAACATAAAGCAATTTGTCAGTTGCATCTGCGGTGCCTATACCCACCAGAATATGATGCACGTAAGTTTATCTAACAAGTTGGTACTTGCATTCAGCATACAAATAAATTATCTGAAAGAATATTTTCTAGCACATAACAGCAACTAATTGCAGGCAATGGACATTGATTTTATTGTAACAAGAAACTGCCCTTTGCTGGTTGAAAAGCTGAGGAGGCTGCTTTGAACTAATTACTGGTAAGATTAATAAAATGTTTTATTTTCTTTCTACGAGTGAAATTTAGCTTTGTACTTCTACTATATGCTATAATGGATTTTCCACAAACAATTTTCACAACATATCTTGCACAATTAAGATTTAAAAGGTTAGTTAGTTTCTGTTTTGTATGTAAGCAGTATATTTAAATTTTATACCCACATTTAGTTGAGTTTATAATGTTGTTAACAGAATATGGCAGGATTTGGGATACTAGGGATAACTAGCAACTTGAAATTTGGTTGTCCCTCTCTGGAGAGTTTCTGATTTACATGTAGGCTAACATGCTCCCCTTTGTGTTACATGGACATGAAGTCTGGTATCCACACATTAAACAATCGTTACGAGAAACATGAATAATTTGGGTATATGCCATATTTTCCGGTTGATGTTGTTCTTTAAGTATATGAGAGTATCCATAAAAAACACCAGGGAAGCAGTAGTTGTGCCATACTACCAGTAATAATAGCTGTAGGGGGCAAGCTGCAGGGCTAAATTGACCCACCACGGATAGTTATGAACCCTATGTAAAAACAGGGGATGTTTGGTTGCTACTTGGTGGTATTTTCAAAGCTGGAGGTGACGCAGATGAACATCCTCTGTTGTGTAGGGTATAAATATGCCGATTAAAGTTTTTCTCAATGTACTGTGACTTTCAAAGGAGTTCACAGTTTAGAAAATCCGATATTTTTAAGAATTTCACAAAAAATCATTGGGTGCAAATTCTAGCAGTTCATGTTCTTTTACTTTTGGTAAGGCACTAAGATTGGTTTATATCAAACAATGCATCCTTGATGAATAGTGTGTCACTTACTTTGCATTTGTACTTTAATATATAAAAAGTAATAGACGCAGTATCAGGTTGTAGCATGGTAGAGTCTAAGAAGCGTGGTGTTTTACCGTTTGGAATTTCCCTACACCTATCAAGCAATGCATATTGAAGTCCGATCTGGTATCTGCAGACATTAATTCTTTAATTAGAACAAGATACAGTGGTAAAAATATCTCCAATGATGTACAGAGTTATATTGCACTAAATAAATAAATATTAAATCAATCTTACTGGTTATTGCATTCATTTTTTGTAGCCTGATTATGGCAATAGCAACTATCTTTGCATTTTCTTGGTGATTATTGTAGGCTACAACACATCTGAACCAGATGATTGTACATGGTGCATTTACTGGCTATTCCATTACTTTGTTGGAACCTAATTTTGTTTTACTTGATGTTTATTAAACTACCAGAGCTTCTCCTGATAAACCATGGTCTATGGCTAATGAAACTGAAGGATAAGAAGTAGGAGCAGAATGCTATCCTGTGCATACGCGGGGGTTCTCACCCGGGGGATGAAGAATGTAAACTGTGCACATTGCTAACGGTCAGCGAGTAGATATTGGATAGGATTGCAAACATTACTTTGTATATGTCATTGTAGTGGTTGATTCGTTGAGAGAGTGATCTAGCAAATTGGCAGAACAGTGGCTGGTTGCTGACTTAAGTTCTGAAGAGATATTTTGGCAGCAGGGATCAGTTGGTGCTGTGTAACTGTAGGCTGTTGGAGCAGATATCTCGTTCAAGTACTCCCTCGATCCCAAAATATAAGGCACACTTTTTTCGCATGGTCTTCGGCGCACAACTTTGACTAATAATATACACAAAATTATATGGTTTCCCTACGTATAAATGGTATCGTTGCATTCCATCATGCAAATCTTTTTCATTTCATATATATATTTCTACAAACTTTGTGAATATATTATAAGTGCAAATCATAGTCAAAGTTATAGGTTGTCGTGCCATGTGGATGATTATTTCGATTGTTTATATAGAGCACAACATAGTTAGTAAGTGATTGTGTTCTGATTAATGTTGTTTTGATTGACGGTACTGGGAATTGTCTAGATAGTTGATACTTGAGTCCTAGATATTGCAGTATTTGTTTTATATTGCATGCCATGTCACCTATTTTACATTGTGTTTTAATAAATAAATCGATGCTTGTACTCCTTCTTTCCCAAAATAAAAAAGGTCTTCTTTATCCTAGGGTTGGGAGGTATTCTCTAGCTCCTACTTTTGATTTTTCATTGAACTTGCAAGGGCAACTTGAGAGTGGACTTTTAGAGCAGGTGCTTGGTGAGCACCCGTATCCACACCGTCTATGTTGCATCAAGATTCGTGCAAGTTCTTTTTTCCAAACAATTTCTCATTTTTGTATCTCTCACACCACACATTATTTGAACTCGAAAATTTGCAGATCACTTAAAAATAACAATTGGAATGTGGGAAAAATATTTTGGATTTTTTATTTCATTATCTATATATGTAGTTCAAGAATTTATTTTGAAATTTAAATAATTTAAAATTTAAGTTTGCACAAAAAAATTCAGATCTATTTTTCCTCCATTCTATTTGTTATTTTTGAATGACCTGCAAAAAAATCAAATCGAAATGTTACATAATTTGGAAGATACAAAAAAGACAAAGTGAAAAAAAGTGAAGGTGCGCAGGACGCACCTGCTCCATTGAAGTTTTCCCAACTTGCAAGATATAATATGAGTATCATATCTTAAGGTACAATTAAATTTTGACTCTTGATATTCTTTCCTACATAGAGAACTCATACATATTATTGATGCACAATGTGATCTCGTGACCAGAAAACCTGTAAGGCATGGCAGAGCACATCTTACGCGGATATATTTTCTCTTACATATGGGCACGACGAATCCCCCATGCCCGCGGCACTGACCACCATGACACCATCTCTGCATCAAGCAACAGTGCTGCCGCACCCAGCGCCAACCAAGGTAAGTCTAAAGTATGAACCAACCCAGTCACTTTTTTTAGGGTAAAGAGAGTTTCATTAATCAGCGGAATAGAGGATTACATTCTTGGCGTAGCAGTTCTGAAACTGACGGAGGGATATGGAGAATCCACTCAGAATCGGTTCCAGTACTCAGCTAAATCATGTGCTACTCTATTATAAACTCTCTTTACTTTCTGAACCAGCACCTCCTGAAGACGAGCAAAGGTGCCTCGAATCTCATTGACGATTGGCTCCCACGAACAAAGCAGAGACTCTTTCCTTTGTAGTGCTGTGACTGCTTCCAGATTATCGGACTCCAGGATAATAGGCATATGCACTCTATCGGCTGCAGCTTTTGCTCCTTACTTTTGCGGGAATTCTACACCGGGGTTTTTTTTGTGGGAGAAGATGCCTTCTCTGTCTCACATGTTCAGGAATGCATTTTAACACCAGAGTAGCTTCCACAAGTGTCCGACCTAAAATGGTCCCCCAAATCTCCCATAGTCCCATTGTTCTTCCGGGGGTAACCCTGCATCTTGCTGTCCTCGAGGCGCATCGCGCCAATCCATCGATTCAAATTTCGAACAGCCTATCCACCGTGTGGATCTCGAGGAGATCCCCCTGGCTGCTTCAAGGGCTCTTTGACACCTCTAGATCCCTCAATATATAGAGGTGGATATGCAATCTTGGCGATATGATGGATGTCCCTTCGATCCAAGGGCTCTTTGACACATCTAGATCCCTTTATTACTTATGATTCCATAAAGTCGTAGCTTGGCCGAATCCATCAAATATGGTAAGAGTCAATCACGTCACATATTTTTGGAATCCTAAAACTGCTTCTGAACCCTGCAGTAATATGACCGGACAGGGGCATCCGAAGTCCGATTAGAGCGAATTTTATATCTAAAATGAAGCGCATAAAATTCCCCACAACTTTGTAAATTGACACTTTTTCATTACTTTCTTCGGGGTCTACCATGGCGATATTCGAAAAATTTATTGCAAAAACAGATTTCGGGAAACTCCAGATTTCACCATAATGGCCGGTTTCCTTCCATATTTCCTATTTCCTGCACAAAAAAGTATGAATCAAGAACTTGTTCACTTTTGCAACTATTAATTGGATAGTACCAATAAATATAATAAAGTTGCATAATAATAATAATTTTGACACAATAAACTATAAAGTTCATGTATGCATTTTACATGCATCAAAAGGCTGAGTAGGGGTGGCTAGCACGGTGGAAAGCGCCGACGGAGACGTGTAGACCGGGGCGGAGTATCTCGAGCGTCGGTAGACTTGTAGAGGAGTAGAGGGGTGTCGGGGCTAGCGACAACTCATGTGGGAGGTGGGCTTTAGCGCTACGTCAAGTGGAGAGGGCAGGTGGAGTGGCATGGAATAATGGAGATTCCTATATACCGACTTGGTCGGTGCCTACTCGGGAACGCACACCCCCTTGTCGGGTTTGGGCCAAGCCCATTTTTCTGTTTTGCCTTTATTAGTTCGGTTTTCAAGTTCAAAATTTTCCTTTTTCCTTTTTTGGGTTCGTGGTTTGGTTTTCTTTTTTCAGCCAATTTTCCAAATTTGGAAATTGTTTGAATTTAAAAAACAATTTTCAATTTTTTTTGAAAGTTCGAAAATTTTCAAAATTGAAATTTTGTTTAAGTTTTAAAAATGTTCAAATGAAAAAATATCCAGATTTGAAAACTGTTGAAATTTTGAAAATACTACAATTTCAAAAATGTTCAGATTTGAACATTTATTTAAATTTTAAATATGTTCAAATTTTAAAATGTTTGAATTTCGAAAATGTTCAAATTAAAAATTTATTGAAATTATAAGTGTTAAAATTTTATAAATTGTTCAATTTCAACAAAATGTTCAGATCTAATAAATGTTCACATCTTGAGAAAATATTCAAATATTTTAATTTTTTGTTTTTCAAAAATAACCAATTTGGTAATACTGAAAAGAAACAACTGAAAAATGGAAAAGGAGATTCTGCCTGAGCCGTGACCCAACTTGCCGACCCGGGTACGCAAGGGTGTGTCGACTCGGACGATGGTGAGGCGCTCCTGGGAACAACTGCTTGCGGGCAAGGAGAGGAGGGGGTCGGCCGTCGACGTGAGAGAGAGTTTGGGGACGAGATGGAGAAGTCGAGTGTTGGGAGATTGGGATCATGACGGCGCTAGGAGTAGGAGGGATCCAAGGGAAACGAGGAAGGCACCCATAGCAAGGCATGGACATCTTTGCTACAGCACAGGACCGTGTTGCATATCAACCCATCTTATAGAACAAATCATGAAAAATAATAAAAATTATATTGACGCTCTCCATGAGCTTTCCTACTTAGCCGCTCGCATTTTATCCATCGGGGAGACGAAAACAACACAAAAGACGCTGACAGATGGGACCATCCCAAGTGAAACCGTGGGTACAAGTGGGGTTGGTAAAAGATGTTGATTCCTGGAACAAAGCAAGTGCTGTGCGAGGACCGCATGATTTAGATCCAACATAAGCTACGAGTCAGCACAAAAGTTCCAACATAATGGTCAGCCATAAGTTATGCGTAACCAAAATGTCAGTTGCGAGGCCTTTCAATTCGATCTATACTAGTATTGTTTTCAAGACAAAGCTTGTGACCAAATTATGAAGCATTTACTACAGCAGAGGGCTGTGTCACATATCAGCTCTTTTGTCCAAGCTCTATCGTATTTCCTTCTTGACCTTTGGAGTGAATCTGGCTGATGGCAGTCACATTTCAAACTGCTCTGATCTGATTTTGAGGAAAATTCACGAAATCACCCCAATTTCTTTTGCAACCTGCATTTTCTTTCTGATGTAGTCCACGTAGATCAAAGGTTTTGGAACCTGAAAACATTATCACATTTCAGGTCAAAAAGATGTTAATCAGTATAAAAAAGATACGTTTACTAGCAAGGAAAAAATACTAACAATTTCATCAACTGCATCTTTGATTAGCGCAAGAACTTCATTTTCTGGGACCTGTAAGATGTTAAGTCAATGTAAACATATATTATGATTTTTCAACACAAACATATTGCAATTACTAATTCCAAGCTCAGATAAATCATGCTTACCTTCTCGTCAATGTGAGCCACGTGGGTATAATACTACAAAAAAGAAACATAACAAATAATTAATAACATAAAGAACATATCTTCCGTGAATAAACCAAAATGTGAAGAGGAGGAAGCTTACTGCCTGTTTCATTGTAATGCTCATCAGTGGGTGGTCTTCAAGCTCAGCCTTTATAAACCGACGCTGCAAGGGATACAAGCCTAGCTTGTACAGATCCTCCAAAGCATCTTTGAAATCCACCTGTACAATATTAAAGGAAAAAAACACCATGATATTAAAAGCATATAATAAATACAGTGAACAAAAATTATTGTTGTGCAGCCTAAGGTACAAATCCAAACCTTGTCCTTGGCAATCCGTTTCCAAAGCTCAAGCATGACACAATCTAAATCCTTGCGATAAGTAAGATTAAACATTGCACTGCAGGTACAATCCTGAATAAAAAGCAGAACTATCAAATACCATCACAAGTTACACTCACCAGCTAAACTAGGAAATGTTGGATATTCCGGTTTTTCCAAAGAGTGATGGAGGGGATTGTCTTACCTTGATACCAGTATAAACTAACGCAGCAGAGATATTGCCAAAACGAGCTGCAATCTTTGGTGCTTCGTTATGTGCCTTAATGTCATATCTATTACGCTGAGCATCAAAGTGTTCTGGTTCCACATCATCATCTTCAACTGACTGTGAGATGGTAAAACCTTATCAGACAAGATAGCATAAGTAAGATCATTAGTTTGCAATTTGCATTAAACACTCATACCTTAAGCTCGCTCGACAGTTCTTCATAAAACTGCAGAAACTCTAGGTCGCATTTCAAGGTAGTACATGTCGTGTGGTACGACTCCCAGGAAACATATGTATCCTGCAACCAAAACAATAGTAACTATAAATAGCACATAAGCTGCTGGTGCCAGGTAAAGTGACTTCCAGCAGGTGGAATATTTAAAAATGCATAAAGATGTTGTATTAAGATAAGTTTGCTTAAATATAGGTACAAAACATGGTAGAGCACAAAATACATTCATATGTATTATCAACGTGGATTCGCAACCATGGGTTGTAGCTACACATATATCCAGAGTCGCTTCATATGTCTAGTGATTCGTGTGCTACTTATCGTCCGTTAACTTTCCCATATACTAGGTAAATTGCAAGATGGAAACTCGAACCCAACCGACCATGAGCAGATGCAACACGCCGGCGCACACAACGACCTGCACCTAGCACACCCAAAGAGTCGACAGGAACATGGACACCCCAGCTACGGAACAACAAGACAACATCGCATGTGAATAGAAGTGAGAAGTAAAGCCATCCTAAATACAACCAACACCGAAACAAAGCACCGAAAATACCCAAACGCTTCAGACCCCGCCGGCCTCGCGATGGATGGCTGTCGTCCATGGAACGGACAACAGCAACAACAGCAACAACAAAGCCTTTTTGTCAAGCAAGTTGGGGTAGGCTAGATATGAAACCCAGCAGAAATAAAAGGAGAATTTCTATTGGGTTTCATATCCATAGGAATGGCTGACACATCAGAAGATGAACGCCCTGTCATTCAGGGAGAAATCAAAACCCACATACACCAATCTACTGCGCTGTACACCATCTTCCACAATGAGAAAAAACACGAACCGCCATCTACCTAATGAAGTCACATCCAATTACGTACCGGTAGAAGAAACACACTTTCAAAATAACCACCAAAAGAAAGTGCATAACCACATAAGCATATACCAGCAAAGCACTTCTGGTCAGCAAGCAAAGCATAGTCGAAGAGAAACAACACATAAGAAGAGACACACTGTTAAAGCAACCACCAAAGGAAAGTGCATAACCATATAAGCATATACCAGCAAAGCACTTCCGGTCAGCAAGCAAAGCACAGTCGAAGAGAAACAACACAAAACGCCATCAATACTCTTGTATATAGCATCTCTATTCGACTAAATATGCATCACATTCTAACACTCCGACCAAACAATGTCACCTCAAACATACAGACCACAACCAATAAAACCTAGAAGACCGTCAATCCAAAACGAAAAGACATGTAATGTACTCCAACAAGGTACAAACTTACTAATACCAGAAAAGCAGAACTCGTATTCTGGTGTGTCCATCATAAATCACATCCGCAACTTAGAAATTTAGAGTGGAATTATGCTCAAAAAGAACTGTATCATTAAAAAAGGGAAAATGTAAATTTTGTACTTATTTAAAATGAAAAAAGGAAAGGAAACAGAGCTGAGTTGAGTTCTATGCAGTTAAATTAACCTAATTATCCTGTTAAACTCACTTAAACCATTTTCTTCTAGTTTCCCTGCAAAAGAAGGAACTTGATTCTACTATTTTGTCCTACAACAGTGCAAAAAACCTTAATGCCCAAACATACCAACTTTTGAGAAACAAATACAACCAGAATTGTTTTTTAACCATGAGTAGCTACAAGAATCAACAAAGCATAACTCAAACAGGAAGGGAAGTGGAATTAACAATATAAAAAAAGCTTAAAAAACATGGCCAAGAAGTGAGAGAATGTTGGTACTCACATCGACATCACAACCAAGAACTAGTCGCTGGTAATCATCCAAGCAAGACCGTTTGCAATAGTCAACATTGAAATACCATCCGCAGTTGAGCTCATATTGCTCAAAGTAACCCTCATCACGAAGAGTATCCGAGGAGTAATCTTCCTTTAGTTGTGTTATATCCACATCCTTGCCCTCCCAGAACAGCTATACATCAATACAAAGAGCAGGACTATGTTAATTGAACACAAAATAAACTGAACATACACAATCAAACTGAATATAATTAGGATATATTATCCTCCCATGTCGCGTGTTAGTACCTCGTGAGCTTTGATGCGGTACAAGGCTAAGCGCTCATACACCTTGTTGAGCTGCTCGGGGTCGTCATATACATCCCAGGATTCTTCCTTATGACAAGGGTCAGCGAGCTGTTTGTAGTAAGCAACCTGAGACTGAGAGGTTGGTGGGCTGGCGATCACTTTTGCTCTTTTCTCTCCTGTCCAGCTGCCTGTTTCCTCCAAAAGATGTGCGGGTGGGCTTGATTGGTCCGGGACCAGATTCACATTGAGGCAATTGTCAGTTTTGTTGTTAGGTTCATCATCATCATCTGCACACAACAGAGCAATGTCCGTGGACTGCCTCTTATCCCTCAATAATATGTTCTCTTCTTCCTCGTTGGTCTCTATAGCTGCTTCATTGCTGCCACCGTGGACATCCTTGTGTTGCTGCCACTGTTTGCTCCTTGTCATTTTAGGACTCATTGTGTTTGGTTGCTTGCCGCTCTTATCTCCCAACAATTGGCTGTTTTCCTCCGCATAGGCCTCCTCAGCTTCCTGCATGTTGCTTCCACTGTGGACATCCTTGCAATGCTTCCGCTGTTTGCCCCTTCTCCCTCTAGGACTCATTCTAGGAGAAAGAGCTGCCATGTCTCCAGCTGCGTGTTTGCCTCTCCCTCTAGGACTCATTCTAGGAGAAAGAGCTGACATGTCTCCAGCTGCGTGTTTGCCTCGCCCTTTAGGACTCATTCTAGGAGAAAGAGCTGCCATGTCTCCAGCAGGTGAGCGAGGTTTGTTGGAGCACTTGGATCCCAGAATCTCTTCTCCAGCCAAAGCATGCCGGATATGCAAGCCACGGGTTTTCGTCTTGCCCTGATTCTTCCGGTTTCCAGGCGACCAGCTTAGTACTGCTTTCATGGTCCGCGAAACCGGGTCAGATGGCCGATTCTCCTTGGGCTTGGTCGGCGTCCTCTCGACATTATCACGAGCAGCAGCAGCAGCAGGAGAGGAAGCTCCGAAATCTTGTAAGCTAGGATAAGAAGGGCTGCTTCTAATTACCAGCAGATCCGTCATGTTGTCCGCTGAGCGCTGGAGAAGAGCAGGAGGCCGAAACGTAAGCACGAACCCTAGTCTTGTCCAGCCAAATCGACGAGAGCGGCGTGGTGCGCGCCGCCAGAGCAGGCGCCGCGCGGGGGTGGGGCAGGAGGAGAGGCTGCAACGGCGGCGTAGATCAGGAGGCGCGGAGGTGGGCCGGGAGGAGAGCCGGCGACGGCGGCGCAAGTCAGGCGACGACGACGACGGCAGGAATTGGTATGGTGGGGAAATTGTGACCTATCGCGGCGGTTTCTTTTTTTTTCTGCGGCGGGTTGAAGGAGTTTGTTGGGCCGCGGACGCTGATACGGCTCTGCTTTAAAACTGGCCGCACAGGATTCCAAGTCCGACTCGGCCTTTACTCCTCATCTCCAACTCGACTCCAATTCTTTTAGGTAGCGACGGATTCGCTTTTGTCTGCGTCCAAGGCCCATGGCCCAAAGATAACGGGTGCACCTATTTGACGCTTGTAGCGTCAAGGCTTTCAAAAATACGCGCCTTTAAAATGTTCACAAATTTGAACAAAAATATATTCTTGAATTTTAAAATGTTCATGAATTTAAAAAATGTTGAAAAAATTAAAATATGATCACAAACTTAGAAGAAAACTGGAGAAAACGGAACAAGAAAAATATACATGAAAGAAGAATCGGAAAACGAAAAGAAAACTAGTTAAACCGTGGAAGAACAAAAAAAAAAGCGGCTAGAACATTTCCAAAACCAGTAATAGCGAAGCTTCCCAAAACAGGTTACAACGTTTTAGGGTACGCACAAGTGAACACGTGAGTGAGATAGGGTACGCGTTTTCGAGATACCTGACGCCCGTCGAGCGTCAAATAGGAATAGCCAAAGATAACACATGAGAGATGTATCAGTTCAAGTAAAAACTCGGTTGCCTTAGGGTGTGTTTGGTAGGTCGGCTCTACTCAGAATTTCCCTCCTCACCCAACTATTGGTTGTTTGTTAGGTCGGCTCACGTGCCTCCACCCTGCCCAGGAGATACGAAAAAGGGCGCTCCGCCCTGCCGAGCAGCGAAGTGGAAATCGAGCTTCGCTCGTGAACTCGGTCGAGCGCGCCCCGAAAACAGAGACCCGAGCCTCCCGAAAATATCTCCGCGCATCCATCTCTAGAGGGGTAGACCTCTTCCCGTCACCCCAACCCCTTCCCCACGACCAGACCATCCTTCTCCTGCGAGTCGCCAAAAATCGCCGCCGTCGTTCGCCGCCAAGGACGCCGACTCCCCCGCCTCCCCGAGACACCAGCCTAGGTCCTCGAGATCTCGCGCTCGTCTCTGCCTCCCGCGAGACCCCGCCGCTCCTCCCAGGGCGCCCTCGAGATCCAGATCGAGCTGCCATGGAGCAGGCGAAGCTCGACAGTGGCAGCCGTCCTTGATGGTTGAGGCGGCCCTCCTGGAGCTCGCACGGGCCTCCTCCTCCGACGCCTGGTCTTGAGCAGCAGCAGTATAGCACGAGTCCAACCCTAGCAGCTCCATCGATCTGCACTTCTCCGAGCTGCTCGTCTCCGAGTTGATCGTCTCCGGCCGGATCTGCACGAGCTGTGAAGGTAGTATCATATCCTGCTTATTACAGAAAAAATGATGTCATTCCTTGCATTTTTTTCGCCAATAATATTGCAGCAGTAAGGAACATTTGTGTGGGCAATGAACTATTATGATAATTGCAGCAATATAATGGTAATTGCAGCACTACAAACTTGTTCTGCTTGTGGGCAGTAAGATGAATTGTTGTTTTTATTTGTGATAGATGGATGATTTGGCAAGAAAGCGGCGCCAACTTATCGTGCAAGCAGCCGGCATCGCAGCTGTATTGGGTGCATACATGATCTTTATCTCAAGGAGAGCTAGGAAACAAACTCCATTGTTAACAATGAGTCGTTGGGTGCATACATTGTTGCAAATAGGGGGCCAGCTCTCATTTGATGTATCAGTTGTTGTAATAATTGCATTTTATGAATTGTGACTTTCTTATGTTGTTGGAATCTGCTATGAATTGTGCCATTTTGGTGCTATGTCATATAATTCTGGACTGGCTGTTATCTTCCTGGAATATGTCATGCACTTGCTGGAATAAATATTGCTCTGCTGGGATATGTCATTTTCGTCCTAGAATATGTCCTATAATTACTGGACTGTGTGTTATATTGCTGGAATTTACTAATTGAATTTGTTTGTTGTAGATGGCTGAGTTTGTGGAGGAAGTTCCGGAAGTAGGTGCTAAAATCAAGAAGGCATTCAAGCGCATCATAGCCAAGAATCCTGATCTTGTTTGACTTCTTAAATGTGGATGTAATATCTATTTTGTAATGCTAATGAGAACCTGTATTATGCAATATTATGGACAAAGACTTTGTAATATTGGTCTGCATGCTGAATCATCTTTTATGTACTATGGATGTTGCACGTATGTACCTTGGAGTGTGTATGTACGTATTTACTAAAATGTATTCATTTTGGTGCCAGTCTCACTAACTTAGAGAGAAGGTAACCACATCTAACTCAAACAGTCTACCAAACAACATCTCAGCCCAACACATCTCAACAGACCCAGGCTAACAAACAACATCTCTCTCAAAATGTCTCTGCTGACCCGGGCTACCAAACATATAAGAGAATCTCAGCTCAACTTAGCTAAGGACAGCTTGTATGAGGAGAGATGGAAAATCTGAGTAGCCCCGGGCTACCAAACACACCCTAATAATGTATAGATCAGTCCAGTGCCTTCAATAAACAAAAATCCGGTGCTCTATACTCAAATAAAGAATGTGAAAAGGATGCCATCTCCAACGCGAACCTTTTAGGTCCAATTACATGGCCACACGGGACATGGCGGCGTTTGCGTGACCACCCAGATACTTTAATATGTGAAGCAAGTATTTTCTTACAGACTGCTAGGCGGGCACCCATTTCGCACTAAGTGGCATTATCTTCCTGCCAGGCGCTGCCCATGGCAGGCTCGACATGACGCGTCCATGGCAGAGGCCATCGAGCGTGGGAAAGTTCCTGCGCATAGGAGGGTTCCCACGCGCCAAACGGTGTCGCAGCGCGCGTTCCCGCCCCGTTTTCCGCCACGGCCGATGCTAAAACAAGCGCCGCGCGCTACCTCCACATGCACATGCGCCCTCTTCCCCCTCTTCCTTATACGACGCGCTCTCCTCTGCGTCATTGAAAGGATCGTATACTGCACCTAAAGGGGGTGAATAGGTGCTACTAAATTTTAAGTTCTTTTTCAATTTAGGCTTGGCACAAAGTTAAATTTTCTAGATATGCAACTATGTGAATTTACCTAAAAGACAAGCTATACAACTAAGCAAAATACCACTAAGTAAGATACAACAATACAACAAAGGATAGAGGTAACCGAGAGTGGAGCACGCGGAGACACAAGAGATTATTCCCGTAGTTCCTTCTTTTTTAGGAGAAGTACGTCTACGTTGGAGGGGTGTGGCTGCCACAAAATCCTAACCAACGTCACAAAGACTTCACCCTATTCGTCGGTGAGCATCGCCACGAAGGCCTAGCTCACTTGTCTAGGCGGAAACCGAGCCTTTACAAGGTTCTTCAGGCACGCATCTGGTGCATGTAAAATGCATGCATTAACTTTGTAGTTTATTGACACATGTTCTCACATATTTGTATCTTATATAATGTTATTTTCGTGTTTTATATTATTTTTGGAGATTTTCTAGACAATCCCCTCTCCTCTAGTTTTAACTCTGTCTGGAATAAAACACCTTCTATTAGTATTTTTTACTTTTCAGGAACTATGCGACTCAAAAAAGGGCAAAGTAAGGGGCCATGCTTCGGAATTTTCGAGATGAACAAAATGAACTAAAGTGGGACATCAGGAGGTCAATGGGCTGGGAAATAGGCCATGTGGCGTACGCACCCCCTTAGGGCGCGCCACCTAGGCTTATTTCCCCCTCGTTCGTCCGATTCGCTTCAATCTTGCACCCACAGACTTCGTTTGACCTAAAAACCTCATATATATACGACCCCAGGGTTTGCTCGAGGATACAACGGCGGAGATCTAAAACACATAAACAACGACTCAGCAGGCCTCCACCGGCGGAGATCGGGGGGTGAAACCACTACTGGAATCACCTCCGGTGGACTCCACCATCTTCATCTACCTCTTGTAATCTTTTGGCAAACATGATGTGTGAGGCAACCTATCGTTTTCCCATGACGTATTGTACCTATATGTCTTTGTTTGAGTAGTGACTTGTTCTTGGCAATTGTGAGATAATTTGTTGATAGTTGCATATAAATATTTGTTATCTTCTATAATGACCCCGTGTACTAATATATGAGTGCACACATATGTTGGGGAATGCACGAGGTTGTCACGGTTGCTTGATGATAGGAGGACGGACAATTGGAGCTTGACAGAAACCATGCCCCAATTCTTAGATATTCATGGTATATTAATTCATGGTTAATCAACATGGGGTGGGGTATAACTATGGGGACCTTTAAACTTACGTCGGTGGTTGGACTTTATGTCTTAATAATTCTCTTGTTTGTTCTTAACTGGCCTTGGGATCAATCACTAGGGGTGTAATTGCTCATACCAATGGCTGCACTAATCTATGGCTCCTCTCTAGAAGAAACACTAAAATGACTATACTAAGCTTCACTAACTGTGACAGCACACAAATGAAATAGCAATTTACCAGAACACTTACTCCCTTGAGTTACTTCATCTTACTCCACTTCACCTCACTTTACTTATCTTGTATTAGTTTTACTTCTTGCATTTCATTTTCAGCACTTATAGTCTTACATTATACTCCTCTTCACATATACACATACACTATAGATTCTAGCTTTGCATAGAAGACCATATAAGTGGGTTATAGGGCTTTAGAGAATGGATAGTTTACCTTCAGCTCCTTGTGGGTTCGATACTCAAATACTTATCGAATTATACTACGATGATCCCCCACACTTGGCGGTTATCAAGATACTTTTCTGGCGCCCTTGCCAGGGAGCGTAGGGCTAAGCTTATATTTTTTGCTCGCATTGCTAGTTTACTTTTAATACCTTGTTATAAAATATAAAACCCATAAAAATTGAAAATATAAAAATAAAATGGTTCCAATGATGTCACGGAGTTTCTTTTTAGATATGTTGAAAGCTTGAATATTCCTCTTGGCACTAATTATTTGAATGCAATAAACCATGTTGAGAGTGCCAAGGAAGAACAAAATAAGGAGGATGATAAAAGAATAAGCTTGGGGATTCCCATGTAACCCCAACAAGAGGATGAAGAAGAACAAGTGGAGGAAGAACGGAGTAGCTACCCATCTGTAACTCCCAGCAATGGTAACACACAAATTCCTATGAAGACCCCTTCTTATACTATGGATCATGATACCCTATATGATATAAGTTTGTCTATTCTATGGGAGGGTCGTGATGATGTAACGGAAATAGATTACACCATAAGATCATTAGATGATTTATCTTTATGTGGTGACTCTACTAAAAATTATGTGGTTGAATTCACCTTTGATGCTTGCAACTATGATGATAGAGGAAGAGATAAGAGCCCCCTTTATGTTTACATGTTATTTAAAATAAAAGCTACTGATAATTATATGCATTGGTTACCTCTAAGTTTCTGTTATTTATTCATATATAAAGTTTCAATGCATAGGAAGAGAGTGAGACTTAAAATTTAATAGGTTCAAATCTTGTGTTGTGCTCCATATGCTTTCAAGTAAAACTTAGTTTGAGCATACCTTTATGTCCTTGTTAAATTATAAAATAACTTTACATAAATTAATTAGATTATAAGTTTTAATAGAAATAAAAATAAACTATGTAAGAGTAAATGAGAAGGATGAGCAATGAATCGAGAAGTTGGGGTCGACCTTGAGCATGTGTTGTTCATGCCAATGGAACCATTGCAAAGTCTATATCATTAAAAATATTCTTACAATAAACAAAAACTAATAAAGTGTCTCTATTCTAATATATTAGCTTCTTGAATAAAATGGTTTCACCAAAATTACTATAGTTTCCATCTTGGTTCAAATTATCATATCATCCGTTTGGAGTATCATGGAGATGAAAATATTTCTTTGTTTGAGATGAGTAACATGATATGATGATGAAGAAGTAGAGGAAAAGAAGTAGAAAGATCATAAGTTTGTGGATGACCACGCATCCCCCTATTCTTTCAAATATTTCAAGTCATTCATTTCAAACTCATGTTCTAGTTTTATCTTCATGATCCCTTTTAAATGTTTGCGGGGACCATCTTTTTATTTGACTTTGGTTGTTTTTAGTTTTTCCTATCCACTCTTGCAGTAGCAAGAGAGTTTCTTTTTGTTTATCTCTCTGTTCATTTAAATAAAGTACCAAGTTTTACCCATCATGGGTTTTAAAAGTTGTGAAACAAAATGGGAGTTGTTGATTTCTGCGTGCTTCTTTTTAGTACACGATTTACCTAATTTTTTGACACTCCTAAAATCTTGAGAAATTCACTGAAGTTGCAATTTTGACTATCTATATGCACAAAAATTGGCTAAAATTATTGACATGTCTAGGTATTTAAAAATCATGTTTTGCTGCTGTTAAAATTCTTGACAGATTCTGCCCTCTAATGTTTGAACCATTCTTTTAGGTTTCAATATAATTTTTGTTAAGTCTTTTGATGTACTAGGAATGAGTAGTACATTATGCATTCTCTTGTTCATAAAGGAATATTTTGTCTTTGAAGAATATGGCAGCAAGCATGATATTTTTGTACCGCTAATGTCACCCCATAGAGAAGAAATGGGAGAAAGTTTTGTGTTGAAGTTTTTTCACGAGAAATAGAGGAACACCACACCAAGAGCTATCCAAGAATGCTGAAGACCATAATATTGGGAATGTCCAAGGCACCCCACTAGATCCACCTTAAACTTTCGTTTTGTACATACCTAAACTTTGTTTTTTGAGCAACATAGAATGATCGCAAAAACTTGGAGCGTCCTTTATTAGTGTTATGTCTAGTTTTGCTTTAAATAAATAAGACCATCATGACAAATGCCTTGCATGCTTATAAAAGAGCTACTGAAATAAATTATCCTATTCTTAAATATCTTAATGAAAATAATTTGCATGCTGTGAAAAGAAAAAGGGAATGCCAACAAAAAGCCAAAAGTTAAGTGATGCATGGTATCGCTAGTTTCAAATGCTTTATTAAAGGGATTATTAATTCTATGCCCCTCGTTCGTTAACACTACTCACTTTTCCCCACTGGCTCATTTTTCCTTCGAAGTGAGCAACTATTCGGGGGCAAAAGTGAGGAAAATGTGAAAGCAAAAGTTTAGAAACATGGGGAAAAGTGAGCAAAAAGTTATCGAATGGGGAAAAGTGAGCACAACTAAGAAACCAGGGGCATAGAATTAAATACCCGTTTATTAAATGATGATTTGTTGAGTGACTTATTTAATTCTACTTCTTACTAGTATACATAGATGTTTAACATTAAGTATCATTGTTTGATGATAAATGAATAGCACTATGAACACTATTGCATGCTTTTAGACCTATTGCTAGCCAAAAAGAAAAAAAAATTCTCACACAAGTTTAGACTTGTATCGAAATCAAATCAATCCAAACACATACCATACCTACCTATATAACACTTGCTATTCCAAGTATAATATGTGTGTTATGCCTCCAATTACTTCAAAATATCTTTTTGTGTAATTTCAAGCTCATGGGAAAGTAAGACATGGAAGGAAAAACACCACGATGGAAGTTGTGGGTTTGACAAATTATAAATAGTGAGGTTGGTTGGAACCATGTTGACATGGGAAACACCTTTCAACATTTCACTTATCTTTGAGTTGATCATCATGTTTTTTCTGTTACTTGATAGCCACCTTGGGCGAAATAAAGGGGGTTATCATGTAAAAGATTGGAGTATGCATATATGTTAGAGAAGATCATTGGGCCGCTAACCAAAGCCATGCCAAATCATGGTGAAAGTTTCAGCATGGGCATCCTCAATAGGACAGGAAAAAAATAAAAAAGGGATGAAAAAGAAAGAAAGAAAAAGGAGGTTTTTTGTAGGAGGATGCTCATTTGTCTATTGTCCCGTCTTCCCGGTATATAGGGACTTTACAGTTGAGGTTGTAAAATCTCCTTGGGTTCTTTGTATAGGAGGCATGGAGGTACCCTTTGCGATACTTGGTTAAAACAATATGCATATTGAGAAGTTCTATGCTAATCTAAAGCTAAGTAGTGCGAGGTGTGTTTGTCAAGTGGTAAAGGGGAATGAGGCACTTACTTATAAGAGGTCAAACACATGAACCATCAGTATCTCTAAAACAAAGTAACAAATAGATTTGTGGAACCCCATCCTCATGATTACTATTGACATGAATTACATAGCTTAAAACATTATTCTATGCTCTCTTTTATCTTTTTATTTTGTTGGAGGACTAGCACATGTATTTCCTACTTAGTTTTTGTTATTCAGTCAAAAGAGTCAAAATAGAAGAAAAAGAGTCTTCCAAATAAATTCTATAGGTTCATCCAAGCAAGCTTTATGGTTCATAATACTTCTCATTTATTTGCTTACAATGCCACTTATTATTATGATGCTTTGTAGAATGTGAGAGATTTCACTTTATAATTCATTTTATTATTATTATTATTCATTAATGACTGAACCTTGTGAGACGTTGCATGATAGTCTAGAAGAAACGCAATAAACTCCAAAGTTCATGTTAGTCTTATCACCTTTATGCTTGAGGACGAGCATATGTGCTTGGGGTTGTTGCTGCATGTAAAATGCATGCATGAAATTTTAGTTTATTGACACATATTCCCACATTTTGCATCATATATAATGTTATTTTCATGTTTTATATTGTTTTTGGGGATTTTCTAAACAATCCCCTCTCCTCTAATTTTAACTTTGTCTAGCAGAAAACACCTTCTATTAGTATTTTTTACTTTTCAGGAGCTACATGACTCGAAAAAGAGCAAGGTCAGGGGCTATGCTTCGAAATTTTTGAGACGAACAAAATGAGCTAAAATGCAACACCAGAAGGTTGATAGGCTAGGAAATAGGCACTGTGGCGCGTCCATCCCCTTAGGGCGTGCCACCTGGGCTTGTTTCCCCCTTGTCCATCTGATTCGCCTCAATCTTGCATCCACGGATTTCGTTTGACCTAAAAACCACTATATATACGACCCCTAGGGTTTCCTCGAGGATACGGTGACAAAAATCAAAAAAAACATAAACAGAGAGTCAGCAGGCCGCCTCCAGCGGAGATCGGAGGGAGGAACCGCTGTCGGAATCGCCTCCGTTGGACTCCACCCCCTCCGGCATGGTCATAATCACCATCTTCTTCATCGACACCATCTGCACCATCTTCATCTACCCCTTGCAATCTCTTGGCAAACATGATGTGTGAGACAATCTATCATTTTCCCATGATGTATTGTACCTCTATGTCTTTGTTTGAGTAGTGACTTGTTATTGGAATTTGGGGGATAATTTGTTAATGGTTCCTGATACGTCTCCAACGTATCTATAATTTCTGATGTTCCATGCAAGTTTTATGACAATACCTACATGTTTTGTTCACACTTTATATCATTTTTATGCATTTTCCGGAACTAACCTATTAACAAGATGCCGAAGTGCCAGCTCTTTTTGGTTCAAATCCTACACAAGAAATATTCTCGAATTGGACGAAACAAAAGCCCAAGACCTTATTTTCCTAAGGTTCCGTAGAGCCGAGAGAGGGAGCCAGGGGGCCCCACCCCACATGGCGGCGCGGCCAAGGGGGGGGCGCCCCCTATGGTGTGGGACCCTCGGGACCCCCCGAGGCTGCCCTTCCGCCTATATTCTCTCCTCCTCGAAACCCTAAAAAGATAAGCCACAGACGAGAAAAGTTATGCAGCCGCGAAGTCAAGTTCGGGGACAAGTCTCTGTTCCGGACGACGCCGGGACGGGGAATTGCCCCCGAATCCATCTCCATCGACACCACCGCCATCTTCATCGCCGTTGTTGTCTCCCATGATGAGGAGGAGTAGTTCTCCCTCGAGGCTGAGGGCCCTACCGGTAGCTATGTGGTTAATCTCTCTCATGTACCTCAATACAATGATCTCATGAGCTGCCTTACATGATTGAGATCCATATGATGAGCTTTGTATCACTATTAATCTATGTGCTACTCTAGTGATGTTATTAAAGTAGTCTATTCCTCCTTCATGATGTAAAGGTGACGGTGTGTGCATCATGTAGTACTTGGCGTAGGTTATGATTGTGATCTCTTGTAGATTATGAAGTTAACTATTACTATGATAGTATTGATGTGATCTATTCTGTCAACACCCGGATTTTTAAGTCCGGATGCCTATTATGTCATACATCGCAATCCCAGGAATATTGTTGTTGCGAGACATAACAGTTGATACCATAAGTCATCATTCATTACAAACCGTCATTGTCTTACAAAAGGGGATCACATGATCCAATATTACACAAATAGTTGATCTATTGATCAACGAACAACACAGTAGCAGAAGCGTAATAGAAGTGGAATATCTAGTTCCACAGGCCAACGCTTTACGTTAGGTGACTCCTAGTTGTTGTAGACGTCCTGTTGACCTTCATCCTCATACTGCTGCTCTTCTTCATGTTCTGGCCATTTGAATAGCCAGGGACACAGCCGTGAGTACTTCAAAGTACTCGCAAACTAATACTAAGTAACTATGATCAACTTTAATAAGGGGGTGCTAAGCTCTAGTTTTATTTGCATAAAGCCAGTTTTAGTTCATAAGCCTTTCATATAGACCATTCATAAATTAACTAACTCAAGTGGGAACATTAGTGTCATTCCCACAACTTAGTTGTGATTCACCATTATTCATCATTCACTATTCATATTTTCAATTCCTAATACTGGAAACTAGATGGCCTTTCCAACCGTCCGTAACCCTGGACACGACTATTCGAATAGGTTTACACTGCAGAGGTTGCACACTTGTGCCACAACATTTGATTTCATCCGTCGGGATTTCCCCGAATCATCGTAACACAAGACGCGGATCATCAACCATAACCTTTCATTTACTAACCCTAGTATGAGCATCTCTCCCCATGAGCTTGGCCTCCCAGTGAAGACCAATCAACCTGGGAACTACAGTGCTTGGCCGTACAATTCACCTCAATTCACATCATTTCTCAACAACGGAGGCAGCCTCGGCATAACCCCTATGATGTGTGTTCAGAGGGAACCCATACTAGAATACATAAACTTCTAGTTAAGCCCTTACCCATAATCAGGTATTGTGGGGGTACTCAAAAAATGGAAAGGTATCGCATCAAAACCAACATTAGTTTTTAATCAAAAATCACTATCTTCTCTTGGTCATATTCACCTTCAAAATTCATTTCATAGTTTCACAATCATCATTTCACCACACATGTTCCCATCTAGAGTAGTCATTTTTAATTTAGCACTAGCCACTAGTCATGAGGGGTGCTAACTAGCTTTGAATTGCATGGGCTACCTTTGGTAACCTTGTTCTACTCTAGACTAAGTGAATCATGAATCAAAAGTACTTGGATAAAATAAAGCAGTAAAACCTGTAAGTAAAAGCTTGTAGTAAAAACTGGGATGGATTAATAAGTATAAAGTAAAGTGTGGGGTGCTTTGCTCTTGGAGCTTTGCACATTGCAAGAGTGTTAGCTTGCCTTGAGTGTTGTACTGATCAAAGTGGTCTTCCTCTCCTTGGGTGTAGACCTCCTCCTCCTCGGTGTACTCCTCGGTACTAGCATCTAAATACGAGTATAATACACACCATCACCACACAAAGCTTTAAATACTAAACTAAGCACACACATGAATCACTCCTACTAAGCTATCATAACAACATGCTTATTAGGTGGGTTGACTTAACTTTATTCTTAAGAAAAATAATTTCATCTCATTATAAATATTAATTTGTGTTTCTATTCATTTCTTGAGAGAAAATAATTTCCTCTCATTGAATCTTATTAAGATTTAATTTCCTCATTTAATATCATATGACCTAGGTTGACCAAAGTCAACCTCTTCATAAGTATCATTTGGGAAAATGATTTAAATGAGGTACATCACCTCATGCCTTTTTAATACTCATGATTAATGATTTAATATCATCAACTAATTTAATATGAGTTTAAATTGACCATGGTCTCTACCTCATATTAACTTGGTTGAGACAAGATTTAAGTGAGGGAGAAGCTCTCACACATATTAATAAAAGATAAGTTTATTTAAAAAGCACTAGAAATAGCCATAGGGCCAATTTTTAAACCATGCCATGATCATACAAACAACCAGGCAATATTTTTATATATTTAGATAGGTATGGTGAAATATGATTTTTGAGAGTTGGTTTCAACTTAAAAGCATTTTTATTTAATTTTTAATAATTAATTGAAGTGGAAAAAGGCCCTGCCTTGTTTATTTTGTCAGATTTATTCTACAAATAATCTAGGGTTGGGACCAGTGTAGTTTTGTAGGTATTTTGACAAGGTTTCCAGATATATAAAATTTGTCAAATTTGGTTTGGTAGATTTTATTCTATTTAATTTTAAAAACAGCATCTGAGAAGAAATACTTAAATTCGAAAATTCCAATTTGAAATAAAAGGGCCTGGCGGGAAACTAAACGGGCTGCACAGCGAGAGAGAAAAGTGGGCCGGCCCAGCAGCGCGTCCACGCAGCGGGCCGACTGACAGTGTGGGGACCACACGTCAGTGGGTTTAAAACGCCGAATCGGTACGTGGATGGTGAACCGTTGGATCAGAGGGGGATCGGACGAACGACGATCATCGTCGTCTCCGGCGAGAAGGGCGAGCACTGACGGTGGCGAGGGGTCGGCGGCTCACCGGCGGCGCGGCGAGGGTCGGCGAGGCGCGGAGAAGACGTTGGCGAGGTAGAGGAAGCAGCCTGTAGCGCCTCGCCTCCGGGGTGGCCTCCTTCGCCGGCGGGCTCCGTGTACTGGCGGCGGCGACGAGCTTGCGATTGGGGCAGCGGGGTGGCTAATCGAGTGAATGGAGAGGTCGAGGAGGGGTGGTGTGAGGAGGAGAAGCGGATGGTGTGCTCAATTTGAGACGAGGGGCGCCCCTTTTATAGCAGCGCGAGGTGGCCGTGGCGCATGGATGATCTCACCATCGACGACGGTGCTACAGCGGCGGTGATGGACTGGCGATGACGCACGCGGGTAGGCGACGTCCTGGCGGTGACGCAGCGCTTGACGGCGTTGAAAAAGATGCATAGGAGAGGACGGGCGCATGACGGGAGCTTGCACCGCGGCGGACGTCGTCGGCGTGGGCGTGGCGCACGGCGTTCCCGCGACCAATGGCGGTGTCTGGGCGGCTCACCATGGCGTCGTGAAGCATTTGGCGCTGGAGGCGGGGCTGGGGTCAACGGAGTCGTTCGGGCGACGACGTGTCGGCGACTGCGACGCTCGCCGTGCGCGCGTGCGGCACGCTCACGTGCTGGGCGGCACGTGTTCTGACTCGTGGTGCACCGTTTGGGCGAGGCTCGTGTCCAGGATGATCAGGGGAGTGTGGTGCACAGGACATGGTGGTACATGGTGGGGAAGGCCAGAGAGAGATGTGGCATGATGATGCCATGCCATGCCACGGCATGGCATGCTCTGGTAGAAATGGTGATGATTTCGTGTACCTCATCTTGTCCATTCTGCTTGGCAAGGTGTAGAGGGTCAAGGGGAGTACAGAGGATGACCTAGGTTGGATGGTGGAGGCCAAAACCCACTGGTTTGTTTGATGTGTGGAGTTGGCAGGGTGATGCTCACCAAGTGTTTGATGAAATGCCCGCAAGAACAAAATTTTCGAATTTTTGAATGAATTTTGGTGGGTTGCAAACATATATTATTTGCAGTAGAATGGTGGTGGTGGTGGTCAAATTTGCATGGTTTGGCAAAAATCCAAAATGCACATGATCTTCATTTTCAAATCTGGTTCCAACTTTGCTTGATGAAATCTTGGAATCCAGAAGGAATTTGTATGGGGTTGCTTGAGCAAAGTTGTTCACTTTTATGTTGGCTTGGATGAGGTGCAAAGGTTTGAAAAAGTTTAGTTTAGAATTTTTGAAATAACAGGGCTCAAAGTAGACATCAGGTTACAAATGTCAAAAGTGACCATTAGTGCATGTGAGCTCATATTTCATTCAAATTTGATTTGATTTGGGTTTCTTTGATTCTAAAAGTGATATTATGTGTTTAGTACCCATTTACAACTAATGGTGCAAGCCATTATGGCCTAGATCACTTATTTACAAATTTGGCCAACTCATATGTGAGTGTGTGATTCTATTTTTCCATTTCTTTTGTTCATTTATTTTTCTTTCTATTTGGTTGATCAAGTGATCATAGGTTAGGGTTTTAGCATCATGGTTCACTCACAAGCAATCCTCATGGAAACTACTCACTTAACACAGTACTCAAAGATGAAAATATGCATAGTACTTGTGTTGTGAAAAAGTTTTTGTAGGTTCTCAAATTTGGGTTTTGGGAATATCTCTCTTTATCTCTTTATTGCATTTTTGGGATGTTACAAACCCTTCCCCCTTACAAAAGATCTCGTCCCGAGATCTTAAAGAAAAACTAGGTACTAAAGAGATTTGGGTATTCCTTCTTCATGTCCTCTTCTCGCTCCCAGGTGGCTTCTTCTTCAGTGTGATTGCTCCACTGAATCTTCAGATACTCCTGGTGCGGGTGGTTCTGTATGCTTCTTCCAGGATGCGAATAGGCACTTCGCGATATGTCAAATCTGAGTTGATGTCCACCGATATGTGATCAATATTCTTGAACACTTCAGTCTTCTCCGGTACTTCCAAGCATTTCCGGAGCAGTGAGATGTGGAACACATTGTGCACAGCCGCCATTTCTTCCGGTAGTTCCAGTTGATAAGATACTTCTCCTCGGCGACTCAGAACTTTGAAGGGTCCGACATATCGGGGCGCGAGCTTTCCTTTCAGCTGGAATCTTTGCATTCCTTTGAGGGGTGACACCTTGAGATAGACAAAATCTCCAATCTCGGAGGTCATTTCTCGGCGCTCTTGTCGGCGTAGCTCTTCTGTCTTGATTGCGCAGTCTTGAGGTACTCGCGATCTTGTGCACCTTCTCTTCGGCTTCTCGAAGAACATCCGGTCCAAAGACTTGGCTTTCTCCGACTTCCGACCAATTCAGAGGGGTACGACATTTCCTTCCATACAGGGCTTCAAAGGGGGCCATCTGTAAGCTGGCTTGATAACTATTGTTGTACGAGAATTCAGCGTAAGGCAAGCAGTCTTCCCACTTGGATCCATATTCCAATACACAGGCTCTCAGCATGTCCTCGAGTATCTGGTTGATTCTTTCAGTTTGTCCGTCCGTCTGGGGGTGATAGGCGATGCTGAAATTTAGTCGGGTTCCAAGTGCTTCATGCACTTTCTGCCAGAATCTTGAGGTGAACTGCGATCCTCTATCTGACACTATTGACTTCGGGGTTCCGTGCAGGGCGACTATTCTTGAGATGTACAACTCTGCTAGCTTCGGGCCTTGATAGGTGGTCTTGACAGAATAAAATGTGCAACCTTGGTTAACCTATCGATGACTACCCAGATGGAGTCATTTCCTCTGCTAGATTTGGGCAATCCCGTGATAAAGTCCATACCGATGAATCCCATTTCCACTCAGGAATCTGTAAGGGTTGCAACAGTCGTTGATGTTCGCTGACTCTCTGACAGATATCACACTTGGCGATGTAGCCCCCGATTTCTCGCTTCATCCCATGCCACCAGAATTGTTCCTTCAAATCTTGGTACATCTTGGTACCTCCGGGGTGGATAGAGTATAGGGTGTCGTGGGCCTCCTTCAGTATGACTTGCTTCAATTTGAGTCCGACGGCACACATAGGCGACCGTTGTACCAAAGTACTCTTCTTCATCTTCGCGAATCCCGGTGCCTTTCCCGCGCTATTTGACTCTTGATTCCGTCAATGCTGGCATTTCCTTCTGGGCTTCCTTGATTTGACTAATCAAAGTAGGTTGCAGCTCTATGCTAGCTAGGTATCCTTCACTAACTAGCTCCAATCTAAACCGTTCAAACTCTTCATGCAAGCTAGGTTTCAGCTATCATGGAGTTCAGTGACACGACTGTCTACTCAAAGCATCCGCTACCACATTGGCCTTGCCGGTGATAGTGGATTTCCATATCATAGTCCTTGATCAGCTCTAACCATCTTCTTTGCCTCATATTCAGCTCCTTCTGAAGATATACTTCATGCTCTTGTGATCCGAATAGATCTCGCATCGATTACCCATGAGGTAATGACGCCAAACTTTCAAGGCTAACACTACGGCTGCGAGCTCGAGGTCATGGGTTGGGTAGTTCTGCTCATGCTGCTTCAACTGCCGGGACAAATAAGATATCACCTTTCCTTCTTGCATCAACACGCATCCAAGACCAATCTTAGATGCGTCACAATAGACGTCAAAGGGTTTGGTGATGTCCGGCATGATTAGGATAGGGGCTGTGGTTAGTCTGGTCTTAAGCTGCTGGAAGCTTGCTTCACATTTATCAGTCCATTCAAACTTCTTGTCTTTCTTTAACAGTTATGTCATTGGCCTGGCAATGCTTGAAAATCCTTCAACAAATCTGCGGTAATATCCGGCTAATCCAAGAAATGCACGGACCTCGGTCTGTGTGGTTGGGGTTTTCCATTCCTTAACTGTTTTGATTTTGGTGGGATCTACGGCAATTCCTCCTGCAGACAAGATATGTCCCAGGAATCCTACCTCTTCCAACCAAAACTCGCACTTGCTGAACTTTGCATACAACTTGTGCTGTCTAAGGGTTTCTAGAATAACCTCCAAATGTTGCTCATGTTCCTCTTCGGTTTTGGAGTAGATAAGGATGTCGTCGATGAAGACAACGACAAACTTATCCAGAAAGTTCATGAAAATCTTATTCATGAGGTTCATGAAGTAAGCAGGGGCATTGGTTAATCCAAACGACATGACATTGTACTCATACAACCCATATCTGGTGGTAAAGGCAGTTTTGGGGATATCCGATGCACGGATCTTCAGCTGATGATAACCAGTCTAAGATCAATCTTAGAGAATACAGTGGCTCAACTGGTCAAACAGGTCTTCTATCTTTGGCAAGGGGTATTTGTTTTTGATGGTGACATCGTTAAGTTTATGATAATCCGTACATAACCAATTGGCACCATCCTTTTTATCCACAAACAACACTGGTGACCTCCAAGGCGACGCACTTGGTCGAATCAGACCTTTGAACAACATATCATCTAGTTGCTTCTTCAGCTCCACTAACTCTGTTGGGTTCATACTATAGGCTCTCTGGGCTATAGGTCCTGCCGTGGATTAACTCGATGATAAACTCGATATCCCGATCCGGGGGCATACCGGGTAGATCATCCGAAAACACATCAGGGTATCGGCAGACGACCCCGATCTGATCCAGTTGGTTTGGCTACACTTTGGTTGCAGTGAAATTTCTGGGCAGTTTCTCAGACACATGTTCTATTTTTATTCCGGTGCTACTAGTCATGGTGATGGCCTTCTTGGCGCAGTCTATCAATCCAAGATGTTTCGCCATCCAATCCATACCCAAGACTACTTCCAATCCTTTGTTCCCAGAACAATCAAGTTTGCATAAAAAACTATTTCTTGAATTCTGATGGGTACTTCTTTGCAAAATTTTCTAGCTTTAGTTGTTGATCCAGGTATTTGAACTATCATGACATGTTTCAAGCTGATTGGTTGAATCTTACTAGTGCACACAAAATCTTCAGTAACAAATGAATGCGATGCTCCTGAATCAAACAACACTCTTGCGGTATTGAGTTAACAGAGAACATACCTAGCACCACATCTGGTGCTTCCTGGGCTTCCTCGGCGCTCATGTGGTAGAGACGACCTCCGCTTGTTCGGGTTGTTGGGGGCGAACTTTTGCCGGTGGAGACACGGCGCGCTGCTGAGCAGGTGCAGTGGTGTTGCCGGCGAGCTTGGCCAGCCTTTGGGGCACTCATTGGAGAAGTGTCCCACAACTCCACATTCATAGCAGGTGATTGTGGACTCGTCCTTGGTTGCAACGGGGATGGCATTGCTTCCTCCCCTGGTGGTTGGTGGTGTTGTTGTTATGGTTGTTGTTGGGGGCTCGCGGCGGGCGCGGTTGAAGTTGCTGTTGTGGTGCACATAGAAGTTATGTTGTTTATGGTGGGGGCCTCCGGCCTTTGTTTCCTCCGTCTCGGCTTCAAAGCCGGGCGCGACATCTGGTTCTCGGCTTGTTGTTTCGGGGGCAAAGCCACCACTTGAGCTAGGGCGATACCGGGGGTATTGCTGGGCCCACTTTGGTTCATCATGCGGCGCTTTCGGTTCTCATTAGCTTGGTGCAGTTTGCCTTCCATCTGGATGGCAGAATCCACGAGGGCTTCAAGGTCGGCGAAGGGGATGTTGACTAGGACGCATCTCATCATGCACCGTTGAGGAATCTCTCCTTTCTTTTCTCGGTGGTGTCGGTTTCATCGGGGGCGTACCTTGACAGGGTGAGGAACCTGTCGCGGTATTCTACCACCGACATCCGTCCTTGCTTCAACTCACGGAATTCATCTCTCATTTTCTTGATCAAACCTGGTGGCACATGATACTTGCTAAACTTGAGCTTGAAATCAGCCCAAGTCATCATTTGTCCGGCATTTAATGCACGGGCGCTTGTCCACCAAGCTCTTGCTGGTCCGGCAAGGTAGTGCGTAACAAGACTTTCTCATTCTCCTCAACTCCAACTACCTCCAAGTTGTTTTCCATCGTTTGCAGCCAATCATCTGCATCTAATGGCTCTTCCGTCTTGCTGAAGACAGGTGGGTTTGTGTTTTGGAAATTCTTAAGTTTGGATCCAGGATGATCATGGTTCCCATGGCCATGCTGGTTGTTGGCTAGCTGTTGCAGTGCTGCTATGGTGGCTTGGCGTTCAGCTCTGTCAGTTTCCCTGTCTGTCATTAGGGTCTGCAGTAGTTGCATCATTGCGTCCGGGTTCACGTTGCGATGCGGACGAGCCATCTGAACAGGTAGATAGATCATGAGACGAGAGGGAATTTTCTATGGCTGTTTTGGTTAAGTTTTAAAACTTAAAAACTTGAAGTCTTTTGATGATGAACATAACACACATTTATTCATTCATGACAAACATCACACATTACAAGTGAAAACACTAAGGGTTTTAAGAACCCTTCTTCTCCAATCTACGATACATGGTGCGGGATACAACTCACACCTACGTAAGTGAAGCTAGTGCAACTACTCCTCATCGTCTTCATCCACATCGATGGGAATTATCCCATCCTCCTCCGACTCTAGAAACTCGTAGTCCTCCTCATCAGTGAACTCATCCTCCTCAAAGTCGTTGTCGTCACTCAGGAAGTCATCGCCTCCCTGGGTGTCCTCTCCATCCTCCTCCATCTCCTGGATCTGGTCCTGCTGGGTCCGGAAAGTCACCTCCAAGGTGCGTATCTTCTCGCGAAGACGCGCGATAGTAGCATCCTTCTTGGCGCGCTGCAGGCGGAGTGACCTGCGGTCCTTGGCGAGTAGCCTGATGGCGTCGGCATGATGAGCCAAAGCCATCTGGGCACGGTGGGCGTGGACACGAGTCAGCTCCAGGTCCTTCCGGGTCTCATGAAGCATAAAGTCCAGATGCTCCACATGATGCTTGAGCACCGGGTGCGAAGAGAGTGCCATGGGCTCCCCCATGGTGTCATGCCTCGCGAAGTGGGCGGGCGGCTTCCCTGGAGTGCGGCGATGTTTTGTCCGCACACCTGAGCGAGTCCCTCCTGAAGGGCATGAGCAAGCCCGTCCACCCAGTTGCTTGCCTTGAAGGAGAAAAGAATCCTCTCCGAGATGGGAGGCTCCGGACTTCCCTTCAAGTCAGCGGTGATCATCCACTGTTGTTCCCCCCGGGGGTGTTGTGGATCCGACTCCGTGGAATCGGGGGAGGTGGGCGTTCAAGCTCCTCGGACACGTAGTACAAGTCGCGCCGAACACCAAACTTCCTCCATTTCCCAGCTCGTAGGGCTCCGTCTGGGCGTAGTGCTCCATCTGAAAGTGAAATGGATGAGTAAGTTAGAGATGGGAACAAGTGTGGCAAAATTTTAGATGGATTTATAAGGAGGAGCATGGCTTATCATTTTTGAAAAGATCTTATAGAGAAGAACATGAGTAAATTTTTCACAAATATTCACTTCATTTGTTTTAGAAACTAAAATTTTCAGAACGTCCATTCTAAACTAGGGTCTCCTAAGGTCAAACAATGGCTCTGATACCAACTTGTCAACACCCATTTTTAAGTCCTGATGCCTATTATGTCATACATCGCAATCCCAGGAATATTGTTGTTGCGAGACATAACAGTTGATACCATAAGTCATCATTCATTACAAACCATCATTGTCTTACAAAAGGGGATCACATGATCCAATATTACACAAATAGTTGATCTATTGATCAACGAACAACACGTAGCGGCGCGTAATAGAAGTGGACTATCTAGTTCCACAGGCCAACGCTACGTTAGGCGACTCCTAGTTGTTGTAGACGTCCTGTTGACCTTCATCCTCATACTGCTGCTTCTTCATGTTCTGGCCATTTGAATAGCCAGGGACACAGCCGTGAGTACTTCAAAGTACTCGCAAACTAATACTAAGTAACTATGATCAACTTTAATAAGGGGGTGCTAAGCTCTAGTTTTATTTGCATAAAGCCAGTTTTAGTTCATAAGCCTTTCATATAGACCATTCATAAATTAACTAACTCAAGTGGGAACATTAGTGTCATTCCCACAACTTAGTTGTGATTCACCATTATTCATCATTCACCATTCATATTTTCAATTCCTAATACTGGAAACTAGATGGCCTTTCCAACCGTCCGTAACCATGGACACGGCTATTCGAATAGGTTTACACTCTGCAGAGGTTGCACACTTGTGCCACAACATTTGATTTCATCCGTCGGGACATAACACAGTACGCGGATCATCAACCATAACCTTTCATTTACTAACCCTAGTATGAGCACCTCTCCCATGAGCTTGGCCTCCCGTGAAGACCAACTGTCAACCTGAACTGCATGGGCTTGGCCGTACAATTCACCTCAATTCACATCATTTCTCAACAACGGAGGCAGCCTCGGCATAACCCCTATGATGTGTGTTCAGAGGGAACCCATACTAGAATACATAAACTTCTAGTTAAGCCCTTACCCATAATCAGGTATTGTGGGGGTACTCAAAAAATGGAAAGGTATCGCATCCAAACCAACATTAGTTTTTAATCAAAAATCACTATCTTCTCTTGGTCACATTCACCTTCAAAATTCATTTCATAGTTTCACAATCATCATTTCACCACACATGTTCCCATCTAGAGTAGTCATTTTTAATTTAGCACTAGCCACTAGTCATGAGGGGTGCTAACTAGCTTTGAATTGCATGGGCTACCTTTGGTAACCTTGTTCTACTCTAGACTAAGTGAATCATGAATCAAAAGTACTTGGATAAAATAAAGCAGTAAAACTTGTAAGTAAAAGCTTGTAGTAAAAACTGGGATGGCTTAATAAGTACAAAGTAAAGTGTGGGGTGATTTGCTCTTGGAGCTTTGCACATTGCAAGAGTGTTAGCTTGCCTTGAGTGTTGTACTGATCAAAGTGGTCTTCCTCTCCTTGGGTGTAGACCTCCTCCTCCTCGGTGTACTCCTCGGTACTAGCGTCTAAATACGAGTATAATACACACCATCACCACACAAAGCTTTAAATACTAAACTAAGCACACACATGAATCACTCCTACTAAGCTATCATAACAACATGCTTATTAGGTGGGTTGACTTAACTTTATTCTTAAGAAAATAATTTCCTCTCATTATAAATATTAATTTGTGTTTCTATTTCTTGAGAGAAAATAATTTCCTCTCATTGAATCTTATTAAGATTTAATTTCCTCATTTAATATCATATGACCTAGGTTGACCAAAGTCAACCTCTTCATAAGTATCATTTGGGAAAATGATTTAAATGAGGTACATCACCTCATGCCTTTTTAATACTCATGATTAATGATTTTATATCATCAACTAATTTAATATGAGTTTAAATTGACCATGGTCTCTACCTCATATTAACTAGGTTGAGACAAGATTTAAGTGAGGGAGAAGCTCTCACACATATTAATAAAAGATAAGTTTATTTAAAAAGCACTAGAAATAGCCATAGGGCCAATTTTTAAACCATGCCATGATCATACAAACAACCAGGCAATATTTTTACATATTTAGATAGGTATGGTGAAATATGATTTTTGAGAGTTGGTTTCAACTTAAAAGCATTTTTATTTAATTTTTAATAATTAATTGAAGTGGAAAAAGGCCCTGCCTTGTTTATTTTGTCAGATTTATTCTACATGGTGGTGCATGGTGGGGAAGGCCAGAGAGAGATGTGGCATGATGATGCCATGCCATGCCACGACATGGCATGCTCTGGTACAAATGGTGATGATTTCGTGTACCTCATCTTGTCCATTCTGCTTGGCAAGGTGTAGAGGGTCAAGGGGAGTACAGAGGATGACCTAGGTTGGATGGTGGAGGCCAAAACCCACTGGTTTGTTTGATGTGTGGAGTTGGCAGGGTGATGCTCACCAAGTGTTCGATGAAATGCCCGCAAGAACAAAATTTTCGAATTTTTGAATAAATTTTGGTGGGTTGCAAACATATATTATTTGCAGTAGAATGGTGGTGGTGGTGGTCAAATTTGCATGGTTTGGCAAAAATCCAAAATGCACATGATCTTCATTTTCAAATCTGGTTCCAACTTTGCTTGATGAAATCTTTGAATCCAGAAGGAATTTGTATGGGGTTGCTTGAGCAAAGTTGTTCACTTTTATGTTGGCTTGGATGAGGTGCAAAGGTTTGACAAAAGTTTAGTTTAGAATTTTTGAAATAACAGGGCTCAAAGTAGACATAAGGTTACAAATGTCAAAAGTGACCATTAGTGCATGTGAGCTCATATTTCATTCAAATTTGATTTGATTTGGGTTTCTTTGATTCTAAAAGTGATATGATGTGTTTAGTACCCATTTACAACTAATGGTGCAAGCCATTATGGCCTAGATCACTTATTTACAAATTTGGACAACTCATATGTGAGTGTGTGATTCTATTTTTCCATTTCTTTTGTTCTTTTATTTTTCTTTCTATTTGGTTGATCAAGTGATCATAGGTTAGGGTTTTAGCATCATGGTTCACTCACAAGCAATCCTCATGGCAATTACTCACTTAACACAATACTCAAAGATGAAAATATGCATAGTACTTGTGTTGTGAAAAAGTTTTTGTTGGTTCTCAAATTTGGGTTTTGGGAATATCTCTCTTTATCTCTTTATTGCATTTTTGGGATGTTACATATTCCCCCTTTCATAGCTATTGGTGACTGTGTATGCTATGTTAGTACTCCGTCTAAATTGCAACGGTCTATTATGCACTCTAGAGGTTACTTAAATATGAATTCCGAATGTTGTGGAGCTTGTTAACTCCGGCTTGAGGGACCTCTTGTAGCCCTACACAATGAATGGTGTTTGTTATCCAACAAGAGATTGTGAATGTAGCACAAGTGAGGAGAAGTTATTTATTTATTATGTGATCAATGTTGAGAGTGTCCACTAGTGAAAGTATGATCCCTAGGCCTTGTTTCTAAGCATTGAAACACCGTTTCCAACAAGTTCTGTTACATGTTTGCTTGCTGCCATCTTTATTTCAGATTGCAATTGTTACTTACAATCATCCATATTACTTGTATTTTACTATCTCTTCGCCGAAATAGTGCACCTATACATCTGACAAGTGTATTAGGTGTGTTGGGGACACAAGAGACTTCTTGTATCTTAATTGCAGGGTTGCTTGAGAGGAATATCTTTGACCTCTACCTCCCTGAGTTCGATAAACCTTGGGTGATTCACTTAAGGGAAACTTGCTGCTGTTCTACAAACCTCTTTGGAGGCCCAACATTGTCTACAAGAATAGAAGCACACGTAGACATCAAGCTATTTTCTCCCGTTGCCGGGGAGGTAAGGTAAAAGGTATTCACATCCTCCGACTACTAAGCTATTTCCTAGCACTGTTGCCGGTGTGTGAGTGCTCGAAGGTATCTCCTTTAAATTCTGCAATTTTATCTTTTTTGTCTCTTGTTTTTATTTTCACTAGTTAGGCTTAATGGAAAACAACAAAAAATTAGAGATCTTTATAGTATTTATCTTGAGTTAGGACATGAGGTGTTTGAAGAGAAAATTAAAAACCCATGGAACTTTGTTTGCAAAATAGTTGTAGCAATGTTTTTAGCATGAACTCTTTGAACACTATTATTGCTAAGGCTATGGAAGAATTTAAGCTTGGGGAGGTCGGTTTTGATGAAAATGATCTCTTTAATTAGTCCCCCAAGCATGGAGGAGAAAATTTACTTTGATGATACTTTTCCTCCCATTTATGATGATTACAATAATGAATATGATATTTTCAGTCCACCTACTATTGAGGAAAAAATTAATTATGATTACAGTATGCCTCCTATATATGATGATTATGGTGATGAGAATAATAATGATAGCTATTTTATTGAATTTGCTCCCACTACAATTAATAGTAATGACTATGCTTATGTGGAGAGTAATAATTTTATGCATGTAGCTCATGACAAGAATGTTCTATGCGATAGTTATATTGTTGAGTTTGTTCATGATGCTACTGAAAGTTATTATGAGAGAGGGAAACATGGTTATATGCATCTTAATAATATTAAGTTTCTCCTCTTTATGTTGAGAATCTTGAAGTTACTCGTGTTTTGTCTTCCTATGCTTGTCACTTTGTTCTTTATGAATTTATTTCTGTACAAGATTCCTATGCATAGGAAGCGGGTTAGGATTAAATGTGTTTTGAATTTGCTTTTTGATGCTCTCTTTTGCTTCAACTCTTATTTCTTGCGAGAACATCATTAAAATTACTGAGCCCATCTTAATGGCTATAAATAAAGCACTTCTTGGGAGATAACCCATGTTTTTATTTTGCTACTGTTTTATTGTGTCTTGGAAGTTGTTACTACTGTAGCAACCTCTCCTTATCTTTATTTTCTTGTATTGTTGTGCCAAGTAAAGTTTCTAATAGGAAGTTGATACTAGATTTGGATTTCTGCGCAGAAACAGATTTGCTGTCTGTCAGGAATTCGCGTCCTTCTCTCTGTAGAAGAATCAAAAAAATCTGCCAATTTACATGCGTGATCCTCAGATATGTACGCAACTTTCATTAGTTTTGTGTTTTTCCATCTGAGAAAGTTAAGTGCCTCAGAAAAATTCGTCTTTATGGACTATTCTGTTTTGACAGATTCTGTCTTTTTATTTCGCATTGCCTCTTTTGCTATATTGAATGGATTTCTTTGTTCCATTAACTTTCAGTAGCTTTGTGCAATGTCCAGAAGTATTAAGAATGATTATGTCACCTCTGAATATGTGAATTTTTGATTATGCACTAACCCTCTAATAAGTTTGCTTAAAGTTTGGTGTGGAGGAAGTTTTCAAGGGTCAAGAGAAGAGGATGATACAATATGATCAAGAAGAGTGAAAAGTCTAAGCTTGGGGATGCCCCCGTGGTTCATCCCTGCATATTTCAAGAAGACTCAAGCATCTAAGCTTGGGGATGCCCAAGGCATCCCCTTCTTCATCGACAACTTATCATGTCACTTCTAGTGAAACTATATTTTTATTCCGTCACATCTTATGTTTTTTACTTGGAGCGTCTATTTGTTTTTGTTTTTTGTTTTTGTTTGAATAAATTTGGATCCCACAATCCTTGTATTTGAGATATACACGCTCCGCTTTTTCATTTGAACAATTGTGTTCTTAATTATGCTTTAATGTTCATGGCGAAGGCTGAAAACTGCTTCGTTGATTGCTATATGGTTGGAATCAGAAAATGCTTCATATGGTTTTGAATAATTTGATACTTGGCAATTGTTTTGAGCTCTCATAGATCAAGTTTAAGCTCTTGCATCATGTAGTTTAAATCTATTAGTGGAGTACTACCGTAGAGCTTGTTGAAATTTGGTTTGCATGATTGATCTCTCTAAAGTCTAGATATTTTCTGGTGAAGTGTTTGAACAACAAGGAAGACAGTGTAGAGTCTTATAATTCTTGCAATATGTTCTTGTGTAAGTTTTGTTGTACCTGTTCATACTTGTGTTTGCTTCAAACAACCTTGTTAGCCAAAGCCTTGTACTGAGAGGAAATGCTTCTCGTGCATCCAAACACCTTGAGCCAAAGCCCATGCCATTTGTGTCCACCATAACTACCTATATGTGGTATTTTTCTGCCATTCCAAAGTAAATTACTTGAGTGCTACCTTTAAAATTTCATTTCTTTGTCTTTACAATACATAGCTCATGGGAAAATAGCTTAAAAACTATTGTGGTGATGAATATGTTGCTATGTATCTTAGTTCTTATAAGTTGCTTGTTGAGCGGTAACCATGTTTCTGGGACGCCATCAACTTTTTACACCTTTGTTGAATATCATGTGAGTTGCTATGCATGTTCGTCTTGTCTGAAGTAAGGGTGATTTATCATGATCAAATGGTTTGAGTATGCATATTGTTAGAGAAGAACATTGGGCCGCTAACCAAAGCCATGTATCATGGTGGAAGTTTTCAGTTTGGACATTAATCCTCAATCTCTTATGAGAATATTATCTGTTGAATGCTTATGCATTAAAGAGGAGTCCATTATCTGTTTTCTATGTTGTCCTGGTATGGATGTCCTTAGTTGAGATCTATCAAAAACGAGAAATCAAATGCGATTTATCTCCTTGGACCTTTGTACAGGCGGCATAGAGGTAACCCTTTGTGACACTTGGTTGAAACATATGTTATGCAATGATAATCCATGTAAATCCAAGCTAATTAGGACAAGGTGCGAGCACTATTGGTATTCTATGCATGAGGCTTGCAACTTATAGGATGTTTTATGCATAACACATATGAATTATTACTACCGTTGACAAAATTGTTTCTATGTTTTCAAAATAAAAGCTCTAGCACAAAAATAGTAATCCCTGCTTCCCTCTGCGAAGGGCCTTTCTTTTACTTTATGTTGAGTCAGTTTACCTACTTCCTCCTATCTCAGAAGCAAACACTTGTGTCAACTGTGTGCATTGATTCCTACATACTTGCTTATTTGCACTCATCATATTACTTTGTGTTGACAATTATCCATGAGATATACATGTTGAAGTTGAAAGCAACTGCTGAAACTTATATCTTCCTATGTGTTGCTTCGAAACCTCTTACTTTGAATCTATTGCTTTATGAGTTAACTCCTATGCAAGTCTTATTGATGCTTGTCTTGAAAGTACTATTCATGAAAAGTCTTTGCTATATAATTCAGTTGTTTAGTCATTATCTTTACCATTGCTTTGAATCACTTCATTCATCTCATATGCTTTACAATAGTATTGATCAAGATTATGATAGTAGCATGTCACTTCAGAAGTTATCCTTGTTATCGTTTACCTACTCGAGGGCGAGTAGGAACTAAGATTGGGGATGCTTGATACGTCTCCAACGTATCTATAATTTCTGATGTTCCATGCTAGTTTTATGACGATACCTACATGTTTTGTTCACACTTTATATCATTTTTATGCATTTTACTAACCTATTAACAAGATGCCGAAGTGCTTCCTGTCTGCTATTTTTGGTTCCAGAATCCTACACAGAAACATTCTCGAATTGGACGAAACAAAAGCCCAAGACCTTATTTCCTGGAAGGTTCCAGAGAGCCAGAGGGGCCGAGGGCCTGGGGGCCCCACCCACCATGGCGGCGGGGGGGGGGGGCGCGCCCCTATGGTGTGGGACCCTTGGGACCCCTCCGAGGCTGCCCTTCCGCCTATATTCTCTCCGCCTCGAAAACCCTAAAAATAAGCCACGGACGAGAAAAGTTACGCAGCCGCCGCCATCGCGGGTCAAGTTCGGGGGCCCGCACGCCGCCGGACGGGGAATTGCCCCCGAATCCATCTCCATCGACACCACCGCCATCTTCATCGCCGTTGCTGTCTCCCATGATGAGGAGGGAGTAGTTCTCCCCGAGGCTGAGGGCTCTACCGGTAGCTATGTGGTTAATCTCTCTCATGTACCTCAATACAATGATCTCATGAGCTGCCTTACATGATTGAGATCTATATGATGAGCTTTGTATCACTATTAATCTATGTGCTACTCTAGTGATGTTATTAAAGTAGTCTATTCCTCCTTCATGATGTAAAGGTGACAGTGTGTGCATCATGTAGTACTTGGCGTAGGTTATGATTGTAATCTCTTGTAGATTATGGAGTTAACTATTACTATGATAGTATTGATGTGATCTATTCCCCTTTCATAGCTTAAAGGTGTGTATGCTATGTTAGTACTCGGTCTAAATTGCAACGGTCTATTATGCACTCTAGAGGTTACTTAAATATGAATTCCGAATGTTGTGGAGCTTGTTTACTCCGGCTTGAGGGAGCTCTTGTATCCCTACACAATGAATGGTGTTTGTTATCCAACAAGAGAGTGTGAATGTAGCACAAGTGAGGAGAAGTTATTTATTTATTATGTGATCAATGTTGAGAGTGTCCACTAGCGAAAGTATGATCCCTAGGCCTTGTTTCCAAATACTGCAAACATCGCTTATTTACTGTTTTACTGCATCTTTACTTCCTGCAATATTACCACCATCTATACCACCCCTGTTTTACTATCTCTTCGCCGAACTAGTGCACCTATACATCTGACAAGTGTATTAGGTGTGTTGGGGACACAAGAGACTTCTGTATCTTAATTGCAGGGTTGCTTGAGAGGAATATCTTTGACCTCTACCTCCCTGAGTTCGATAAACCTTGGGTGATTCACTTAAGGAAAACTTGCTGCTGTTCTACAAACCTCTGCTCTTGGAGGCCCAACACTGTCTACAGGAATAGAAGCGTGCGTAGACATCAGTTCCATATAAGTATTTGTTATCTTCTATGATGATCTCTGGTTCTGATATATGTGTGCACACATATGTTGGGGAATGCATGAGGTTGTCATCGTTGCATGATGATAGGAGGAGGGACAGCTAGAGCTTGAGAGAAACCATGTTCCATTCTTAGATATTCATGTTAAATTAATGCATGGTTAATCACCGGGGGTATAACTATGGGTACATTTAAACTTACAGCGGTGGTTGGACATTATGTCTTAATAATTCCCTTGTTTGCTCTTAACTGGTCTTGGGATCAATCACTAGGGGTGTAATTGCTCATATCAATGGGTGCACTAATGTATGGCTCCTCTCTAGAAGAAACACTAACATGACTATGGTAAGCTTCAGTCATTGTGACAACAAACAAATGAAATAGCAATTTGCCAGAACACTTACTCCCTTGAGTTACTTCATCTTACACCACTTCACCTCACTTTACTTATCTTGCATTAGTTTTACTTCTTGCATTTCATTTTTAGCACTTATAGTTTTATAGTATACACCTCTTCACATATACATACACTATAGATTCTAGCTTTGCATAGAAGACCATATAAGTGGGTTATAGGGCTTAGAGAATATATAGTTTACCTTCAGCTACTCGTGGGTTCGACACTCAAATACTGATCGAATTGTACTACAGTGATCCCCTGCACTTGGGGGTTAACCGAATTGGAGGCTCCCAAGGCTGTTACAACAAAATAACAACTTATTAATGAAGTAAACGACAACTGGGATTTCCAAAAGAAACACTAGCCAAACGGGCCCTCAAGTGAATGAGGGGAAAATGCACATCGCTTTGGTGAAGTTGTAGATCGGGATCTTCTACTTCGATTCTCCAAAGGTCAAGAGTTTTGGGTGATTGAGAGAGGAGATCAAGTGATTTTAGTGGCTCAACTTGAGGACTTATTTTTAAGAAAAAATAAGCGGCTTCAGCTTGAGGATGAAGTGGTGTATCTTTCCTAGACCACGTAATGCTGACAAAAGTTTACTGAACTTGTGAAGATATCATCTAAATTCTTATCTTTCTAGTAAGAATAATGTTTCTTTCTTATACTAAAATAAGTGTAAATCACTTGTTTGCTGTATTTGTGGTACGTATGTGCAAAAGAATGGGATCATTATAGAAATGTCGAGATACACTTGCATTTTGTATTCAACTAAATTCCTATAGTTCTAATTACACATAACAACAAATTACAACTAAAGGAAATCAAGCTAAATTTTATCAAGAATGAGATATAGTTTTAATTTGTGTATAACTAATGTTCTACTATAAAGGATTTTTTTAACACTTCCCAACTTGGAGCTGAAGAATTTTTTTGATACGTATGTAGTTAAACATCATGATTTTAATTTGGTAAATTTTGTAGTTCATAACATTATGTTTGATGCTTAAACCTTTTAAGTAATAAAGCGCCCTTTATCGAGAAAATAACATTATGTTTGATCTATGCTCCCTGTTTTAAAACATACAACATATTTTTGGTTTGTTGAGATAGTGATTCCCTGTTAATTGTTATTTTTAGTATTTACTTAATGAGATTAAGGTTACAATGTAAGTGACGAAAATTGTACACACCTACTCTCACATGGCGAGCACACAGGCAAAATGCTACTATCTATAGTTTTTCTAAACTAATTTTGATTGTGTATGTTCTTTATTGTCTACTATATATAAAAAGTTGTGGAATTCTCTAGATATTGGTTTTAAAATATCCATATCCACATGAACTCACATTGTTAAGTGTGGTCTACTATGAGAATAAGGTCCACCCACCCCGCTTTGCTAGCAACTAGAACAACTTTAAGGAAGCAGGATCCCCCAGAGCAACCAGAAGACGACGACCGGCTACCGGCGAGGCGAGGTGGAGGGCAACAAAACTGTCGGGAGGGGTGCAAAGGGCACGGCGGAAGAGCAAACACGCAATCAATATTCGGAATGCAAGATCGATGAAAGATCTTAGCACACAAGTACACAACCATTAGTTTTGCTCTCTCTCTCTCGAACTTGTTCAGCGGCGACCGACACGCAACGCAACAACTGACACACAAGAACCGACATTGTGACGACACGTATTCCCAAATACATAGGCATCGATGTGCTTGTTAGATGTATATATCTGATGTATATATCTGTCTATTGTAGTCCCATATGTTAGGGGGCTTTCTGCATATGTGCACCTGTACATGTACTATATATTGTGGCCTTGGCCCCCGGTAATACAACAAGCATATTGCTCTAACATGGTATCAGAGCCCCAGGTCTCGAGTTCAAATCCTGGCTTTCACATGGTTTTCGCAATTAAGCCTAAAAATTGCTGTTGTCCCCCTCTTTAGCCACCGCTGATGCCCTGTTCGGTGTGCTCTTCTTCTTTCACGTGTTGACTTTCTCTTCTCCCGTCACACGCGAGTGGGGGTGTGTGAATGTATATGTGGATTGCCTAGCCCTTTCCATCAGTTCTGACTTTTGGTTCAAGTGGCTAGTGCATGTCTCAGCTCCTACCACTGTTCACTATAGTCATCTCCTCCGTGTTCTTCGTTATCTTCGTGGCACGATCACTCGTCGCCTTTTCTTTCCCCGTTCCAGCTCTATCCAGCTCCAGTGCTATTCGGATGCTACATGGGCGAGTGCTCCTACGGATCGTCGTTCGCTTTCTGCTTACTTTGTGTTTCTTGGTGGTTCGCTTGTTGCTTGGAAGACGAAGAAACAGGTCGCAGTTTCCCGTTCGAGTGTTGAGGCTGAGTTGCGGGCTATGGCTTTGTTGATTGCTGAGGTGACTTGGTTACGGTGGTTGCTTGCAGATTTTGGGGTCTGTTACGACACCCACTCCACTTTTGTCTGACAGTACAGGTGCTATCTATTGCACGTGATCCGGTCAAGCATGAGCTGACCAAGCATATCGGTGTTGATGCTTTTACACACGTGCACGTGCAGGATGATGTTGTTGCGGTTCATTATGTGCCTTCAGATTTGCGCGGCGGATTTCTTTACTAAGGCACAGACTCGAGCGCAGCATGATTTCTTACTCTCCAAACTCAGTGTTGTGGATCCACCATGAGTTTGCGGGGGGTGTTAGATGTATATATCTGATGTATATATCTGTCTATTGTAGTCCCATATGTTAGGGAGCTTTCTGCATATGTGCACCTGTACATGTACTATATATTGTGACCTTTGGCCCCCCGGTAATACAACAAGCATATTGCTCTAACAGTGCTAACTCAGAACCTTTGTAGGCCCAACGATAGCAACATGCCGATCAACCAGATGCGCTTCCAACACTGTGAGCTTCGAGCTCTTGGAAGATGTGCACCTGGATATGTAGTATTGGCCGTCCCTATAGCAGGAACTCAAGGTGGAGATTTTGATCCCAGCAATTTCGTGGTGCCACTAGAAACCCTAGGTACTAGTGAGAGACAATCCATAAACCTTGACGTCTGGTTTGCGCCTTCATATGATCATGCAGCTGATGCACTAACAAAGCTATCAACGCGAATATATGCCAACCCGATGTAGAAACAATCCGACCCTTTGATGTCGGGTCAATCGATGTCGGTTCACTGCGGCCTAATTCGCGCGTCAAACTGGTCTATCATCACCTTACCACGGATAGTCAAGTGAAGCAATTAAACTAAAATTATTGGTGCGTCGGCTTCATCAGGTACCGGCGTACCGCCAAATGCAGTTGATTTGTAGCAATTCGATAGACTGCTACAGTACTCGGACAAAATTCTCCATTGTTTCTCGATAAATTTTGTTTAATGTGAACGTGGAGTAGCATCCAGTTCCAAGCACTTCGATCTTGGAAATTCTCCCACATAAATAGACAGGGTGTACTTGTCCCGTACTGTAATCTACGTTTGCCATATCCCCAGGCAGCGAAGAAGTGAAGACTCTATCCTTTGCCCTCATCGCCTGCGTGCCCAACAGAAGAAACATACATATTGTCACAGCGCGGAGAAGAAGATGAAGCAGGTTAAACGAATGGACGCAGGCTTACTTCTTTCTCCCAGTTGGTTGCGCAGAAGGAAATGGCGAGAAGCAAGAGCATCTGCACCACCAAGCCGCACAGTATTCCGAACCAAAGCCCCTGTGCAGATCGAGCTCAACCCAGTGAACCAAAAATTTCCAATCGAGAAGACTCTTTTACTGCAAATTAAGACGGAAAACAAACAACGCATACCATTCCTCCAAGATGACAGACAAAGGCGGCAAATAATGCTACAGGGATGCCGACGAGGTAATACGCGGCGAGGTTGACGCAGGCGCCCATCTTCTGCTGTCCACAGCCCCTAACCACACCTGCAAATGGAATCATGCAAGTTCTGTATGTTCATCGATCATGAATGTTCGGAATCTGCGAATGGGGAGGCCTCGGGAACAGAGCAATGGCTACCATACCTGAGAGGACGCCCTGGAGGCCGTCGAAGAGGATGGAGACGGCGAGGATGGGCATCATCCGGGCAATGTAGGCGGCCACCTCCTGCTCGTTGCTGTAGGCGTACCCCCACACGTTGCGCACAAGGAGCATGAGGAGCCCCTCCGACGCGCCTACTGCGAGCGCCAGCATCATGACGACGCGGGCGGCAAGGCGGGCCGCCTGCGGTCGCCCCGCTCCAAGCTCATTCGACACGCGCGTGCTGCACATGCACATTTGTTCGATCTATCAGTATTCAGTTGAAGAACACCAGGATGTGATGATTTTCATTTCAGGGCTGAGATTGACCGACCTTATGGCGCCGCCGAGTCCGAGCGGCACCATGAACGCGAAGGCGTTAGTGTTCAAGCTGCGCAGAAGCAGCAGGGAGATTATATGATCAATTTACCAGAGGAAAAAATGATCGAAAAGACTAATTAATCAAGTGTGTACTAAAGATACCAGATGGACAGAACAGCCGCCTCAAGCTTGGGATTAGGGAGGAGACCAGAGAGCAGCACTAGCAACTCGAATGATCCCCACTCCATGCTGCATGCATAAACCATTAGTTTCAGCCTCTGATCGAGTTTCATATGCAGTGAATGCCAGATCGATCATTAACCAAGGCAGCAGGCAGGCTCAGATCGAGTTTCACGTACCACACCATGAGAGCGGACGGCACGGCGAGCTTCAAGAACCCGAGGAGGCCATGGAACGCTTGGCGGGAGAACCCGGTCCAGGTCGTCCTGCAGGACGGCGAGAGCCTGACGTAGAGCGCGAGGATGGAGAGGTTGGTAAGGAAGGAGACGGCGTTGGCGACGGCGGCGCCCTTGCTCCCCATGCGGAGCTTGTACACCAGCACCCAGCACACCAGCACGTGGCTCAGCGCCGCGACGCCGGAGCTGAGCATCACGGGCACCACGAGGCTTTGCGTCTGCAGGAACCGGACGTAGCACTGCAGCGGCCCGTAGACGAAGAGCGTGGGGATCATCCACCGGATGTAGCTGCCGGCGCCCGCCGCGATCTCCGGGTCCTGCCCGAACAAGAGCAGGATCTCGCCCGTGTAGGTCCACAGCGCCGCCACCGGGACGCTCGCCAGGCCCAGCACCACCATCGCCCGCTGGTTGTACACGCCCACCATGTGGTGCTGCCCCGCTCCGAAGGCTTGCCCGCACAGCGTGTCCAGGCTGCATGCCATGCCGAACAGCAAGCTGAACCCGGTGACGGCGGCGAAGGAGGTGGCCACGGAGGCGCTGGACAGCGCGAGCTCGCCGAGGTGGCCCACGAACATAACGGAGATCATCTGGACGACGTTCTGCAGGAGGTACCCCACGATCAGAGGCCCGGCGAGGCACACCTGTTTCTTCACCTCGCACAGCACCAAGCTCTCACCATCGCCGCCGCCTCCTGGGATCTTCTCGGCAGCGCTGACGAGGAGCTGCTCCTCCATGCTTCACCAAAGCACTGGTGACCTCACTGATTGATTGATCGACCGATTGGGCTAGTATTTGTGATTGGTTGGAATATGCATGCTAGCTAGCTAGCTAGTAGTCAATTCGATTCGATTCGATTGTCACCAAGCGCCAAAAGGAAGCCAACTATATAATCGAGATTGTCAGCAAAAGTGTGCATTCTATGTGCACGTGACAACGATGGCTTGGATCGATGCTTAACTCCTGCAATATCGAATTTGCATCCTGATTTATGCTCTTGAGTTGTAAATTTGGCTGTAACTAAGATTTTTTCAGTTATAAATTTTGTAGTTGCAAGTGAGATTCCACCTAAAAAAACAATTTCTCCAAACTATTAAATTTGCTTCATAATTGGTACTAATGACGAGTTGCAAAATAGATTACGATAAAATTTAATACTAACTTTATTCTACTGAAAACTAAGTTACTTAGAAGTACTAACTACAGCCCGTCTGACTTGGTGAGTATGCAGGCATAGGCCAAGATCAGAAAAAATCAACAGATAAGACAACCGTCGATAGTGAAATATTGTACATTATCTCAAATAAACCTCTCTGGCCTGTTTGGAGGTAATTATACACCATGGGAATCTGGGCGTGCTAGATCAGATCTTACTGTCTTTGAAACACAATTTTGTTAGTGTCAATCTTGTCATGTAGTTATATATGCATCGATGTCACGAAATTTGCTAGCGATGCATGTCGGCATGGAGCGGCAGCTAAGAATACAACTACAGCCCTAGATGCATATGTTACTTCAATATACGGAGCAAATTAAGTTCAGTTTTACGTTTTTTTTTACAGGGGTGTTTTATTAAATTCATAAATTAGCTGCATATAACTATTAAAGTCGTAAATTAGCTTAACCAACCTCTCCATAACTAAGATCAAACATAAAAAAGACGGCGCCGAACAATTGTGCGAGAACATATAATGGAAACTAAGGCGACGGAGGGCCGATCCGAATACTACCCTGCCATCCACATGAGATAAAAATATCTCTCGTAGCCCGCTCCAACTATGTACAAACCTTCGTAAACATGTATTTGTTCTCCGTGCGTTGAAGACAAGACCACAAACGGTGTGTATAGGTAAACCAACCATTCATCATGGCCAAAAGGACCAAATAACGACAAGTGCACCACCTAAGGAGAATTCTAAACTTATGGTCTATGACATGTAATCGGTTGCATAAAAAATTGGCAACACTACGTAGCACAAACAAGTTAGAAGCCACTCGGATGATTGGGAACTTGTGAAATTGCATTGGACAATATTTGCTAATTGACTTGTCATGTTGATAAAATCCGCATTGTACATTTCCACGCCATAAACATAGGGGAAACAACCCCTCCGAAAACAACTCCCCGAGTCGCTTCCCCAAGGCTGTGAAGAGGGTCCAAACCCTAGCCACCAAGAGCCACCCCAATGACCCTACCTTCCACCGCTATCGTCGGTGTTAGCCGCGGTGGCGGTGGCCCAATCGCCGAATGTGTTGGGGGTAGAATGAGCGATGCCGACATCCTTGGGGTTGATGGGTGACAAAGGATTAACTTGTCAATGCCTACAGATTGTAGACTAGGGTTTTGCTGAAAGTAGAGGGCAAGTAGATCTCGAAGGTTTAGGCGAAAAGTACTCGACGATTATGAAAACTAGGGTTATGTTGACGTGATTCGATCCTCTCTTTGTCCCTCGACTCCCCTTATATAGGAGGTGGAGCCGAGGGTTTCGTTTTACAAGTTACAGAGTCCGGGACGGTTTCTAACTCATCCCGCCGGATTACAAATAACACTTCCTATTACAACTCTAACTTTCCTTAATATATCTTGAACTCCCGAATCTTCTTATTCTTCGGATAGTGGGCCTTCAGTAAACCCCGGGTACTATCTTTGGCAGGCCCATTTGGGATGCCTATGTCAGTAGCCCCCGAGATTTTGCTTGAATCGTAGAGTCAGGGAAAATCTCGACTGTTTATTTTTATTCGAGAGCTTTTATTTATACTTCTTCACATAAAATTCTATATTGTACAGGGATAATGGTAGTTGGGGCTAGTTCATCTGACGGATCAGGTACTAGTTAACTGCTCTAGTGGCAATCCGCAAAACCTACTTCAAGATCACGTCCCTGGACATGATCTCGGGATACTGGTGTAAACTTCGACAGGTGCCGCTTAAGGTCTTACCATTCTGTCGAGTCCCACTCAAATTTATCGGGTACCTAACGCGTCCGTTAGGATTTTTCTTCGTATCTGTTGATACGGATAAAAGTAGCAGAGCGCAGTCTTTGGCGATGCCACGCCCAGCAGAACGGATCTGGGGTCTTACCTTCGCAAATTTGCGGCATTCAGAAATTGATCGCACCTTTGGCGTTCTGAGAATATATTGTCGAGTGCTTTTCGCCGGCTTAGCACATTCTATCGAGTCATATTTGATGACTTATTTTGTCTTCCCGATGGGAGTATATGTAGAGTTATATGTATAACTCGAAATATACTCACTTCTATTTCTTTATTTTGATAAAAATTCATCGGGCACGCGAACAACGTTCCCGATGGGAGTAGCCCCAGAGGCTACATCCAAGGACTTGTACTTGGGTGTAGGCTCCACAGATTAGTATCCGTTGTTGATATATTCATAATCTTTCTCGACATTTTGTATCTATCGGGTGCGCGACTAGCGCTCCCGATGGGAGTAGCCCCCGAGGCTATGAACAAATGCTTGCATTTGGTCATAGGCTCGCCATTTCTATCTTGTCATATTCGAAATTTTCTATTTTTCCAAAGTAGCCCCCGAGCGTTTGGGCAAAAACTTGTATTTGATCAAAGGCTCTCGACATAATCTTTGTGTTGTCGATAAACTTCTGAAACCTTATTGTCGAATTTTTCTTTTATCTTGACGACGTCATTGCTGATGATAGCCACGATTTTTATTTTGGAAACTGACCATTACCGCTTGTTTCGCTGCCTTGTGGGTCCCAATTCCTTATCTGACGGACACGTCGTGCAAGTGGGGGACACATGTTCTCCCTTTTTCTGGCACACGTTCTGTAACCTCGTCGATGTAAAATACTTTTTTACCCTCGTCTCCACGTGGCTATCATCTCCTTCACACTTTTTCCATCCAACGGTGCAATGCTTCGCCTGATTCCTATATAAACCTTTCTTCAACCTCGGTTCACTCCTTCACTTGCGCCGCACATTTGTTCCTCTTTGCAAAAACTTCCCCTGCGCCCAATTCTCTTCGATCTTCCGCACGCACGAGCATTGCTTTTCCAGTGCCATTGATGCCACCGCGCACGCGACTTACACGCCACAGTACTCCAGAGTCCGAGATGGCCGCTGAAGATCTTGAATGGGAGAGATCTAAAATCTCCAACCAAGACCTCAACATGATGAAGAATCTTGGCCTGATGAAGAAAGAAGACGCCATCCGCTTTCCCAGCGAAGAAAGCTACCCCAACCCTCCAATGGAGTACCGGGTTAGTTTCGTTGATCACCTCATCCGCGGCCTTTCTCGCCCCAATTCACGATTTCCTCCGCGGCCTTCTTGTTTTTATGGGATTCAACTGCACCAGTTGACCCCCAATTCCATCCTCCATATTTCCATTTTTATCACGCTGTGCGAATGTTTCCTTGGAGTCCCTCCTAACTGGGCTCTTTGGAAACGCATTTTCCTTCTCCGCCGCAATGCCTCCCGCAACGCCACTTATAACATAGGCGGCGTTGTTATCTGTGTCCGAACTGACGTTGATTACTTCGACGTCAAATTTCCTGATTCTGTCCAAGGGTGGCGCAAAAAGTGGCTCTACATTCACGAAGAAAGTGCCAACTCTGTGGAACACAACATAATCCCCTTCGACGGAAATGCCAAAATTCAGCGCCGCCGCTCCTGGGATGCTGAAGCTTCAAGAGAAAAAGGCGACAGAAGCACTTATGTCTCGTATTCATCAGTTTCAAAATACTCGAGGCAAAGAGCTATCTGGTGTTCAAATCACTGCCTACTTTCTTAGAATTAGAGTGCAGCCTCTTCAGGCTCGCAAAAATCCCCTTTGGACATATGCTGGTGGAAACGACGCCAATAGGCTCTCCGCTGATCTTTCCTGCAGGACTTGGAGAAGCTGATTCGAAGAATTTCCCGTTTAAACAAGAAAGATCCTGTTCCTTCCTCCTGTCGCGTGGAACCATACAGCTCCACCAATCCTCTCCCCGAGGTATTTTGTCTTCTCGAATTTTTATCTTGTTCCGAACGTTCCCTGATCTCATTGTATTGATATCTCGCTAATTTTTCTTTTGTCGCTATTTTTTGCAGAACCATCCTACTATGGCTTCTCTTCCTCCCCTTCCTGAGGATGGAGAAGTCGAAGAACAAGCTATCGTTGCCGAAGACAATCAAGGTTCTTCTCTTCATGAAAGTGAAGTCGCAGGTTCTCACAAATCTGCGGCTTCCCATGAAAAAGAAGTTGAATCTGAAGCCAGCGAGTCGACGCAATCCCTTCCTCCTGCCGTTTCCCCAAAGAACAAAAGGAAAAGGATGACGCCGAAGCTTCCGGCACCTTCCAAACCCGAAGAAGCTGTTCCTTCTCATCCGAAGTCAGCTTATGACCATACCTCGAGACTCTCATCAGTTCGTAAGTACCATCTCCCTGTTTTTTTGCACTTTGAGGATTTTTTGTCTATCTTGCCTTTTATGTTGTCGACATTTACTCGTAGTGATGATGAAGTAGTACCAAATGTTGATGTGGCTGCTCGAACGAGTACGTCACATACATTAGTCGCCTCGGAGACGCCAGTCGAAGGAGAAGAATCGTCGCCTCCTCGACAAAATGTCGGCACTGCGACTCCTCCGTCAAGCCCCTTGTCCCTTCACCAAAAAGGGCAAGGGTTGAAACAATTCCGGAGCCTACTCTTCAGTCGAGTAGCTCTTCTAACCCTCTATTGGATGATGTAAGTTTGTCGATATCTATGTTTCCTCTATTTTGCTTTTTCACGCCTTCACTTTTCTCTTTCTTTGTTCTTTTTTGACAGCCTATGATCAAAGATCTTATCCGCATCGGATCCCAATTCATTGGGTACCGTGAATATGCCAGCAAGGCTGAAGGTGACACCCTTTATACTTGCCGTTCTTTCTGACTTTTGCTCCTGTTGTTTGTCGCAGTTTTTGATCTTTCCTCTCCTTTTTTTTACTCCGACAGAGAAACTTGCAGAGGCCAATAATCGTGCCGACGCACTTGTTCAAAAACTGGAACAAAGTGAGGCGGCCCGCAAGAAAGCCGAACTTGTTGCTAGCGAAGCCAAAACCGAGGCTGATGAAGCCAAAGCAAAAGTCGCTAGTGTCGAGGAACTGCAGAAAAGACTTGAGGATGCTGAATCTGCTTTAAACGAGCATAAAACTGCCCAAGCTGCTCGTGAGGAGGGGATCCTCAAGCGTCTGAAGTCACAAATTCGACGTACTGAAAGTAATATTATCGATCCCTTCCATTTTTTAGTGGACTTCCTGTTTCTTGTTTGTTGATTGATGTTTTGTTTCCTGCGGCAGCTCAAACGAACCAAGGTTTTGATCTGAAGAATCCCGTCAATGATCCTCTCCTTGACACACTTTCTTATCTAGAGCTTCATGGGTCCGAAATTCGTGAAGGCGTGTCAAATGCTAGTGCAGGATTGTCGACGCTGTTCCCCTACTTCTTCCCGAAGAAAGAGGAGCCCCCGACTTTCCTTGCCAAAAGCTTCAATTCATCAGAAGACCTTGGACTGAAGATGCGCCAGGAAAACATGAAGGTTGTTGTCGAAAGCACTGTTGCCCTGGTTGCTGACAGCCAACAGACTGTTGATTGGATGAAAGTTGGCGACACCGATCAAATAGAGCAATCAAGGTGGAGGTCGCTGATTAAGGCAGCCAAACCCAACACGAAGAAAATCTTGGCATATCTCGGGATCAAGCCATCTTCGACTCCCAGCTCCTCAAGGCCGGAGGTCTAGTTTCATATTCTTTTGCTTTGTTTTTAGTTTACCTCCTCTTTTTGGTATTGTCGCTATAGTGCTCCTGGCGATGATTAGGTCTTCTAGAGGTCCTTATTTTGTAATAGACATGTATATATTTATGAGAATGAATGGAAGTCGAACTTTGTCTCAATGATTGATATCGACGTTTTTCTATTTTTCAGTTGATTTTTGACAACTATTCGTCAATTCCTGGTCCTTCCGAAGTTTTTCCTTCGTCTCTTTCGAAGAAGTCTTCTATCCCTGTTAACCTTGTTGATGATTCTTCGAGTAAGGATCTGACAGAGGAATTGAAAGAACTTCGAGTACAACTCCAGTCCGTGAAGAAGCAGTCGCTTATGCTTATGGAGCAATCTCGAGGATCTTCTCAAAGGGAAAAGATTGCACTCCAACAAGCTCAGGATGCCATGACTGAAAAGGACGCCGCTGTTGCTGAGGCTGCTGCAGCTATATCTCGAGAAAATTCTATGCTCCAGCTGCTAACAGATGCTAGCTTGGATATGGCGGGTAAGTTTCATTGTCTTTATCTTGCTTCTTCTTTTCCTTTTGCTTGCCTCCTTATTACCCACTGACTTGTTTTAAGAAACAATAGGTGCTTTTTTGGATACTGCAACTGAAGATGAACGTGTCGAGGCTCGTTCCAATGTTCTTCTTCGGCTTGCGCGTGAACATGGGTCGACTTTTTGGGGCACACCTGAACGGACTCGCCAAATCGTGAGATTTCAAGATCGTGCGCTTCAGGTTCGCGAGTATCTTGACTTCTGTACAAGGACTTTGTCTCTGGTTTATGGTACCATGTTTCCTCGCAATAAGATGCCAGAGACCCTTCCTGCGTTGATGGACAAATTTCGAGATGCTCCTCGCATCCACGGCTTTGTACGAGCCCAACTAGCTGCTGGCGCAAGGTTTGCGATGATCATGATAAAAATTTGCTACCCGAAGTTAGACGTAGGGCAAGTTGTCCCAAAGTGCTTGGAGAAGATGTCGAAGAAGAAAAGAAACTTCGGCAAATATGATGACATTGTTACTCCTGTTGCTGAAGATATGATGGATGAACTTCTCCGGATGGATTCCGAATTCTTCGTGAAGGGTAGCTACGCTGAGCATAGTACTCGCGCTGTAAATAATGAGCGCTTGACCATAGATAATATTTTGGGAAATCCTTGAAGACGAACTTATTCCAAAATTTGTATCCTGTGTATATGAGCTATATTGTAAAGTCATTATATTTTATTTTTGTCGCCAAGCCCCCGGGCGTTTTGATTGCAATATTTTTTGTTTATTATAATGCGAGGTTGTCCCAAGGCAAGATAATATACACTGTGTACTATTTTTGCGGGTGCAAGCCCCCGAGTTGATCACTATTTTGTCGATATCTCTTTTTGCTTTGGCGAGGTATTTTTCTACCAAGGCAGGATGCTTCTTTTGCGTTCATCGACAATGTGTGTATATATATATTGTATCTTTTAGGGGGAATCCCCTGATCCCGTCGAGAAAAAGATATATAATTCCACTATCTTTATTATATTGCAGCACCGCGAGCCGCCCTCATTAAAAACCTCTCCCGGCCCCACTCGGTGCCCCAAAAAGGAAAAGAGTGCGCTGAAAACTCGCGGGCGTTTTAGTACATTGTATGTTTACAAAGTAGACTATATTTCGTGATCTAAGCGTAAAAACGCTCGAGTTGTGTTACGTTCCAGGGATTTGGCTCGGCAATCCCGTCTTCTGTCTTTGATTCGTATGCTCCTCCTTCGATTACCTCTGTGACGATGTAGGGTCCAAGCCATGGTGACTCGAGTTTTTCGTGACTTTTTTGGTTGAGTCGCAGAACTAAGTCACCAACTTGAAAAGACCTCGGCGCAATCTTCGACTGTGGTAGTTCTTCAGGTCCTGCTGATATTTGGCGACTCGTGACAGACTTCGTCTCGAGCTTCACAAGTGCATCGACATCGTCCTCCAAGGCTTCTCTCGAGGTTTCTTCATTATATTCTGTGACTCTTGGAGAATCGTGCTCATTTCTATCGGCAGGACTGCTTCGGCGCCATGGACCAGTAAAAACGGCGTTTCCTGTGTCGCCGTATTTGGTGTTGTTCGAATACTCCATAATACACTTGGCAGCTCCTCCGGCCAAGTATGCCGAGCTTTTTCCAAAGGTCCTAGCAGCTGCTTGATGCCATTGCAGATAATGCCGTTGGCTTTCTCGACTTGTCCATTGGTTTGTGGATGTGCGACAGACGCAAAACTTAACTTAATGCCCACTGCTGCACAATATGCTTTGAACTCCTTGGACGTAAAATTGCTGCCGTTGTCTGTGACAATGCTGTGAGGGACTCCAAATCTAAAGACGATGCTTTTCACTTAATCGCCGACGCACCGTCCGGTGAATTTATCGGCTTTGTTTCTATCCACTTTGTAAATTTGTCGACAGCGACAAGCATATACTCATAACCTCCGAAGGCTTTGTGTAGCTTTTCCACCATGTCGAGACCCCATTGAGCAAAGGGCCAAGACAATGGGATTGGCATAAGTTCTGCTGCGAGAGTGAGGTCTCGGCGGCAAATCTTTGGCACGCGTCGCAAGTTCTCACTATTTCCTTTGCGTCCTCAATTGCTGTTAGCCAATAGAATCCTGCTCTGAAAAACCTTAGCCGCGATAGCTCTGCTGCTCGCGTGGTGCCCGCATATTCCTTCGTGCACATCTTTCAGATAATTCTTCCTTCTTCGGGCGTAACGCTTTTTGTAGCACGCCCGAGATACTTCGCTTTGTACAACTCGCCTTTTACCACAGAAAAGCTTTTGATCTTCTCGATTATTCGCCTTGCCGACTGGGTCGTCGGGTATCGTTTTCCTTAGGATGTATGATACGTAAGCCTGCATCCATGGAACTTGTACCATCATGACTAGCTCCTGCTCCTCTTCTTCTTCTACCGTGTCGTTGGTGGTACTCGAGGTTTTCACTTTCTTCTCCTTCTTTGTTTTTGCTGGCTTTGTTGATCTCTCGCTTATCTCTTCCCAAAACACACCTGGGGGAATCGCGAGACACTGTGATCCGATGTTTGCGAGAACGTCGGCTTCATCATTGCTCATCCTGCTGATGTGGTTTACCTCGCAACCATCGAATAACTTTTCGAGCTCATTGTATACCTCTTTGTATGCTATCATACTTTCGTTGAGTGCATCGCATTGGTTCATGACTTGTTGTGCCACCAATTGTGAGTCGCCGAAAATTTTCAGTCGGTTGCACCGCAAGCTTTCGCCATCTTCTTCATCCCGTGTATGAGAGCTTCATATTCTCTTCATTGTTAGACGCGTTTGGGAACGTCATCCGCAGAACATACTTCAACTTGTCGCCTTCAGTGATACCAATATCACGCCCGCCCAAAGACCTTCCAATCTTTTGGACCCGTCGAAGTTCATGGTCCAAGTTCTCGATAAATCTGGGGGTCCCGTGTTTTGTAGCTCCATCCACTCTCAATGAAAAAACCTGTGATTTTATTGCTTTTCTTTTTCGTACGTGATGTCCCGAGGGGAAAGTTCTATTCCCCAAAGGGAGACACGACCTGCTTCTGGGTTGTTCAGATATTTGACAAGGAGCCTCGTTGACCACTATTATCGGGTGCGCCGAAAAATAGTGTCGCAATTTTTTGCTGCCGTGAATACCCATATGCCAGCTTCGATATTGCGGGCACCGCTGTTTTGAGGGCGACGTACTTCGCTAATGAAATATACTGGCCTCTAAACTCCATGAAGCTTGCCTTCTTCTTCTTCTCGACGACTAGGCCGTGCTGACCACCCGAGGTGTGGCTGCAATGTACAAGAGGAGAGGTTCTTTCTTCTTTGGCGCCACCAATATCGGTGGTGTCGAAATTGCTCGCTTGAGGTTCTCGAAGGCTCTATCTGCTCCTCGTTCCATTGAAATTTTTTCCCTTGTTTGATCAATGCATAGAACGGCAACGCTCTTTCTCTCCTAGCTGGCTTACCAATCTGCTAAAGTCGCGACTCGCCCCGTTAGCTGTTGTATTTCTTTCAACTTTGTTGGCTTTCTCATAGTGACGATGGCCTGTATTTTTTCGGGATTAGCTTCAATCCCCCTTGCTGATACTAGGAACCCGAGAAGTTCTCCAGCGGGAACTCCAAAGGAGCATTTTGTCGGGTTCGGCTTGAGGCAGAACTTGTCGAGGTTGTCGAAGGTTTCCTTCAAGTCTTCGATCAAAGTCGACCCTTTCTTTGATGTTATTACGACATCGTCGATGTAGACTTGTACATTTTTTCCAATCTGTGTTGCTAGGCACTTCTGCATCATCCGTGATATGTTGCTCCCGCGTTTTTCATCAAAGGGCATTGTTTTGTAGCAAAACACGCCATAAGGTGTGATGAACGCTGTCTTAGCTTCATCTTCTTCTTTTTTAATCTGATCTGGTTATAACCAGAATATGCGTCCAAGAAGGAAAGACGTTCGCATCCTGCCGTGGAGTCGATGATTTGATCGATCCTTGGGAGGGGAAAGTGATCCTTGGGACAATGTTTATTGAGGCACGTGAAGTCGACGCACATGCGAAGGACTATTGTGTGTTTCTTCGGCACCATCACTGGGTTAGCTACCCATGTGGCTTCTGTAGATATTTCTCTGATGAAACCAGCGTCTTTGAGTCGATCTATCTCTGATAACATTGCTTTGCGGCTAGGTTCCGAAAAACGTCGTAAAGGCTGCTTGACTGGTCTTGCGAGAGGATCCAAATTGAGGTGGTGCTCGGCGAGTTCCCTGGGTACTCCTGGCATGTCAGCTGGACACCATGCGAAGATTTTCCAATGCTCACGGAGGAACTCGACGAGCGCGCTTTCCTATGCGACATCCATGTTTGCGGCGATGGACGTCGTTTTCGATCCGTCGTGGATCTGTACCTCTTTTGAATCCTTGGCTGTATTGAAAGTTGGCTCCTTAGAAGATCTCCCTACCGGTAGCACATCATATCAGTGAACCTTGGCGCCGCATACTGCTTGCATCCCGAAAGTTTCTGATAGTCGATGAAAATCCTTGTCGCATTTATCTGATAACGCGAAACTTCCTTTGATTGTGATAGGTCCCTTGGGCCCAGGCAACCTCCACAACAGATATGTATAATGCGGCACTGCCATGAACCTAGCATACGCTGGTCGTCCCAACGTAGCGTGATATTGCGACTGAAATCCACAACTTCGAACTCCAAATTCTCTATCATGTAGTTTTCTCGGGTTCCAAACTGAACGTCGAGGTTGATCTTGCCCAATGGGTAACTTGGCTTCTCTGGTGTGATCCCATGAAACGTGTGTCAGCTTTTTCGATTTTTCAGGGATATGTTCATCTTCCTCAATGTATCTGCATACATGAGGTTTAAGCGCGTCGCCATCTATGAAAACTCTCGACACGTCGAAACCAGCGATTACTGCGGGTAAGATGAGTGCTGATTGTCCTGGTCGAGGAACTTGCTGCGGATGGTCTGCGATTGTGAAGCCGATGTCTTGCCCCGACCAATTTAGGTACTCGATCGTTGGTGGAGGCATCTTCTCTACCATGAACACTTGTCGCGAGATTACCTTCTGCGCCCTGTTTGATGGCCTGGCTTTCTGAATCATCGAGACCACCGTTAGAGTTGGGGTCAACATATGGAGGTGGATGGGGTGCTGCCGCAATTCTAAGCTGGTGTCGATTTTCTTCGGTAATTGCGGGAGGAGGTGGAAGGTGAATCTCGCTCCTGGGCTCCCGAGGACTTCGTTATTTGCTTGGGCATTTGCAATTCCTGCGGCTCGCAACATTGCCTGAAAATTACGGCAGTCTTTTTCTGGAGATGTCCTGATCGCCTCTTTCCATTGTTGTCGAGGTAAAGTGCATTTGACACGGACTGTTCATCATCTCCTGAGACACATAAGGTCTTTGAATCCTTGGTCCACTATTTTGCCTGCCGCGAGAAATCACCTCTATTGTCACCTTGTTGCTCATTACTCCCTTGATAATCATCTCGACTATTTCCTCCTCCAAAACCAGCCGATATATGGCCGGGAGCATCGTTGTTGTAGAACCGGCGAGAAAATCGCCTTCTATTTTGATAATTTCGACCACGATCCTCTTCTGGCGACCTGTGTCGCTTGTTGTATATTGCGTCTTCTCCATCTGCCCATTTATTGGCTATCTCCATGAGTGCTGATATGGTCTTAGGGTTGGTTCTCCCTAAGTCCTCGACGAAATCTCCTCGCCGATTCCTGCTACGAACGCATCTATTGCCCTCTCGTCAGATATATCTTCTGCCGAGTTTTTATGATGTTCCACCGCTGTATGTATTTTCTCATCGACTCGTCGTTTTTTGTCGACACGCTCTCAACTCTTCCAATGACGCAGGTTTTTGCAGGTGGATCGGAAGTTTTTCACGAAGATGTCCTCAAAGTTATCCCAGCTGTCGATGGAACTTGGGGGAGTTTCTTTATCCAAGATCTCGCGGCACCGCTCAAATGGACTTGGATACTTTGCATAGCTGTTGCTCTGGTTCCTCCTACCAGCTTCACCATCTCGAGATAATTGATGTCTACGGGTGCTTCTATTCTTGTAGACAGTGTTGGGCCTCCAAGAGCAGAGGTTTGTAGAACAGCAGAAGTTTCCCTTAAGTGGATTACCCAAGGTTTATCGAACTCAGGAGGAAGAGGTCAAAGATATCCCTCTCATGCAACCCTGCAACCACAAAGCAAGGAGTCTCTTGTGTCCCCAACACACCAATAGGTGCACTAGTTCGGCGAAGAGATAGTGAAATACAAGTGGTATAAATAAGTATGAGCAGTAGTATGGGCCGTAAAATATTTGCCAGTTGATGGTAGTAATATTGTAGGAAGTAAACATGCAGTAGTAACGCAGTAAAAACAAAGAAAGCGGCGATAGCAGTATTTAGGAACAAGGCCTAGGGATTAGACTTTCACTAGTGGACACTCTCAACATTGATCACATAATAAATAAGTTCTTCCTTTGTGCTACATATACTCTTGTTGGATGATGAACACCATTAATTGTGTAGGATTACACGAACCCTCAATGCCGGAGTTAACAAGCGCCACAACATTCGATATTCATGTTTAAGTAACCTTAGAGCATAATAGATCTTTGCAAAATAAACCAAGTACTAACATAGCATGCACACTGTCACCATCACACTACGAAGGAGGCATAGATCACATCAATACTATCATAATGACAATTAACTCCACAATCTACAAGAGATCATGATCATAATCTACGACAAGAACTACACGATGCACACACGTCACCATTACACCATGCAGGAGGAATAGACTACTTTAATAACATCACATGAGTAGCACATAGATAAATAGTGATACAAAACACATTGCAATCATAAAGGGATATAAATAAGCACTTCACTACGCCATTCATAACAGTGAATAAGTATTCTATGAAATATAGCCTAAGAGACCCATGATGGCGTGTAACTCACACGTTCGTTGGGAACCCCAAGAGGAAGGTATGATGCGCACAGTAGCAAGTTTTCCCTCAGAAAGAAACCAAGGTTTAATCGAACCAGTGAGGAGCCAAGAAGCACGTTGAAGGTTGATGGTCGCGAAATGTGATGCGGCGCAACACCAGGGATTCCGGCGCCAACGCGGAACCCGCACAACACAACCAAAGTACTTTGCTCCCAACGAAACAGTGAGGTTGTCAATCTCATTGCTGTAACAAAGGATTAAACGTATCGAGTGGAAGATGTGTTTGCAAAGAAAACAGTAAACACAATTGCAGATTGTATGCTATGTAAAGAATAGGACCGGGGTCCACAGTTCACTAGAGGTGTCTCTCCCATAAGATAAAGCATGTTGGGTGAACAAATTACAGTGGCAATTGACAAATAGAGAAAGGCATAACAATGCATATACATGATATGATAAATATAGTGAGATTTAATCCCGGCATTACGACAAAGTACATAGACCGCCATCCAACTGCATCTATGCCTAAAAAGTCCACCTTCAGGTTATCATCCGAACCCCCTCCAGTATTAAGTTGCAAAGCAACAGACAATTGCATTAAGTATGGTGCGTAATGTAATCAACAACTACATCCTTAGACATAGCATCAATGTTTTATCCCTAGTGGCAACACCACATCACAACCTTAGAACCTACTGTCACGATCCCAGATTCAATGAAGGCATGAACCCACTATCGAGCATAAATACCCCCTCTTGGAGTTAAGAGCAAAAACTTGGCCAGCCTCTACTAATAACGGAGAGCATGCAAGATCATAAACAACACATAAACAATAGATTGATAATCACCATAATCATAGTACTCTCTATCCATCGGATCCCGACAAACACAACATATAGTATTACAGATAGATGATCTTGATCATGTTAGGCAGCTCACAAGATCCAACAATGAAGCACAACAAGGAGAAGACGACCATCTAGCTACCGCTATGGACCCATGGTCCAGGGGTGAACTACTCACTCATCACTCGGAGGCGACCATGGCGGTGTAGAGTCCTCCGGAGATGAACTCCTCCGGCAGGTGCCGGAGGCGATCTCCCGTAACCCCCGAGATGGGATTCCGCGGCGGCGGCGTCTCGCATAAGCCGTATCGTGGCTCTCTCTGTAAGGGTTTTCGATGCAGGGCTTTATATAGGCGAAGAGGCGGCGCAGAGGGTCAAAGGGCGACCACACCATAGGTGGCGCGGCCAGTGGTTCGGCCGCGCCACCATGTCATCCGGGGCCTCACCAGGCCCCCTCCTCGCGCGCCTCTCGGGTGTTCTGGATGCTTCCGGCAAAATAGGAACCTGGGAGGTGATTTCGTCCAATTCCGAGAATATTTCGTTACTAGGATTTCTGAAACCAAAAACAGGAAATGGAACTGCACTTCGGCATCTTGTTAATAGGTTAGTTCCGTAAAATGCGTAAATACGACATATAATGTGCATAAAACATGTAGGTATCAATAAAGTGGCATGGAACATAAGAAATTATCGATACGTTGGAGACGTATCAGCATCCCCAAGCTTAGTTCTGCTTCCCGAGCAGGTAAAACGATAACAAAGATAATTTCTTATGACATGCTATCATAATCTTGATCATACTATTTGTAAACATATGTAATGATTGCAGCGATCAAAACAATGGTAATGACATGAGTAAACAAGTGAATCATAAAGCAAAGACTTTTCATGAATAGTACTTCAAGACAAGCATCAATAAGTTTTGCATAAGAGTTAACTCATAAAGCAATAATTTAAAGTAAAGGCATGGAAGCAACAAAATGGAAGATTAAGTTTCAGCGGTGATGGCGTGTAACTCACACGTTCGTTGGGAACCCCAAGAGGAAGGTATGATGCGCACAGTAGCAAGTTTTCCCAGAAAGAAACCAAGGTTTAATCGAACCAGAGGAGCCAAGAAGCACGTTGAAGGTTGATGGTCGCGAAATGTGATGCGGCGCAACACCAAGGATTCCGGCGCCAACGCGGAACCTGCACAACACAACCAAAGTACTTTGCCCCAACGAAATGTGAGGTTGTCAATCTCACCGGCTTGCTGTGAATAAAGGATTAAACGTACGAGTGGAAGATGTTTGCAAAGAAAAAAACACAATTGCAGTATTTGTATGCTAGGTAAAGAATAGACCGGGGTCCACAGCTCACTAGAGGTGTCTCTCCCATAAGATAAAGCATGTTGGGTAAACAAATTACAATTGGCAATTGACAAATAGAGAAAGGCATAACAATGCATATACATGATATGATAAATATAGTGAGATTTAATTGGGCATTACGACAAAGCACATAGACCGCCATCCAACCGCATCTATGCCTAAAAAGTCCACCTTCAGGTTATCATCCGAACCTCCTCCAGTATTAAGTTGCAAAGCAATGACAATTGCATTAAGTATGGTGCGTAATGTAATCGACAACTACATCCTTAGACATAGCATCAATGTTTTATCCCTAGTGGCAACAAAGACATCCACAACCTTAGAACTTTCTGTCACTGTCCCACATTCAATGGAGGCATGAACCCACTATCGAGCATAAATACTCCCTCTTGGAGTTAAGAGTAAAAAATTGGCCAGAGCCTCTACTAATAACGGAGAGCATGCAAGATCATAAACAACACATAAACAATAGATTGATAATCACCATAATCATAGTACTCTCTATCCATCGGATCCCGACAAACACAACATATAGAATTACATATAGATGATCTTGATCATGTTAGGCAGCTCACAAGATCCAACAATGAAGCACAACAAGGAGAAGACGACCATCTAGCTACCGCTATGGACCCATGGTCCAGGGTGAACTACTCCACTCATCACTCCGAGGCGACCATGGCGGTGTAGAGTCCTCCGGGGAGATGAATCCCCTCTCCGGCAGGTGCCGGAGGCGATTCTGAATCCCCCGAGATGGGATCGCGGCGGCGGCGTCTCTGGAAGGTTTTCCGTATCGTGGCTCTCGGTACGGGGGTTTCGCGACGGAGGCTTTAAGTAGGCGGAGGGTCAACGCGGGGGCCACACGAGGGCCCAGAGGCCAGGCGGCGCGGCCAGGCCCGGGGCCGCGCCGCCCTGCCCTCTGCCGCCTCGTGGCCCCACTTCGTTATCTCTTCGGTCTCGGAAGCTTCGTGCAAAATAGGACCCCGGGCGAAAGTTTCATCCAATTCCGAGAATATTTCTTTACTAGAAAAAACAAAAACAGAAAACAAAGAATCTGGCTCTTCGGCATCTTGTTAATAGGTTAGTTCCTAAAATGCATAAATATGACATATAATGTGCATAAAACATGTAGGTATCATCAATAAAGTAGCATGGAACATAAGAAATTATCGATACGTTGGAGACGTATCAAGCGGTTGCTTTCAACTTGTAACATGTATATCTCATGGATATTGTCAACATAGAGTAATATAATAAGTGCAATATGCAAGTATGTAGGAATCAATGCACAGTTCACACAAGTGTTTGCTTCTTAAGGTGGAGAGAAATAGGTGAACTGACTCAACATAAAAGTAAAAGAAAGGCCCTTCGCAGAGGGAAGCATTGATTGCTATATTTGTGCTAGAGCTTTGGTTTTGAAAACATAAAGAGAGCATAAAAATAAAGTTTTGAGAGGTGTTTGTTGTTGTCAACGAATGGTAGTGGGTACTCTAACTACCTCATCAACCAGACTTTCAAGAGCGGCTCCCATGAAGGACGTTATCTCTACCAGCAAGGTAGATCATCCCTCTTCTCTTTTGTTTACACATGTACTTTAGTTTAGTTTTTCTTTATTTATGGATGACACTCCTCCCAACCTTTTGCTTACACAAGCCATGGCTAACCGAATCCTCGGGTTCCTTCCAACATTCACATACCATGGAGGAGTGTCTATTTGCAAAATTAAGTTGCTTACTGATGAATCAGAGCAAAACATGTGAAGAGAATTATTAATGTAAGTTAATTAATTGAGGCTGGGAACCCATTGCCAGCTCTTTTTGCAAAATTATTGGATAAGCGGATGAAGCCACTAGTCCATTGTGAAAGTCTGTCAAAAGTAAATGACAAGATCGAAAGATAAAACACCACATACTTCCTCATGAGCTATAAAACATTGACACAAATAAGAGGTAATAACTTTTGAATTGTTTAAAGGTAGCACTCAAGCAATTTACTTTGGAATGGCGGAAAATACCATGTAGTAGGTAGGTATGGTGGACACAAATGGCATAGTGGTTGGCTCAAGGATTTTGGATGCATGAGAAGTAATCCCTCTCGATACAAGGTTTAGGCTAGCAAGGTTTATTTGAAACAAACTCAAGGATGAACCGGTGCAGCAAAACTCACATAAAAGACATATTGTAAACATTATAAGACTCTACACCGTCTTCCTTGTTGTTCAAAACTCAATACTAGAAATTATCTAGACCTTAGAGAGACCAATTATGCAAACCAAATTTTAGCATGCTCTATGTATTTCTTCACTAATAGGTGCAAAGTATATGATGCAAGAGCTTAAACATGAGCACAACAATTGCCAAGTATCACATTATCCAAGACATTTTAGAATTACTACATGTAGCATTTTTCCAATTCCAACCATATAACAATTTAACGAAGAGGAAACTTCGCCATGAATATTATGAGCTAAGAACACATGTGTTCATACGAACCAGCGGAGCGTGTCTCTCTCCCACACAAGGATGAACTTATTCAGAGAACTAAGATAACAAAACAAAAACAAAAATAAAAGCACACAGACGCTCCAAGTAAAGTACATACGATGTGACCGAATAAAAATATAGTTTCACTAGAAGAAACCTGATAAGTTGTCGATGAAGAAGGGGATGCCTTGGGCATCCCCAAGCTTAGATGCTTGAGTCTTCTTAAAATATGCAGGGATGAACCACCGGGGCATCCCCAAGCTTAGACCTTTCACTCTTCTCGATCACATTATATCACCCTCTTCTATTGACCCTTGAAAACTTCCTTCACACCAAACTTCAAGAAAACTCATTAGAGGGTTAGTGCATAATCAAAAATTCACATGTTCAGAGGTGACACAAACATTCTTTTCACTTCTGGACATTGCATAAAGCTACTGGACATTAATGGATCAAAGAAATTCATCCAACATAGCAAAAGAGGCAATGCGAAATAAAAGGCAGAATCTGTCAAAACAGAACAGTCCGTAAAGACGAATTTAAAGCTGGCACCAGACTTGCTCAAATGGAAAAACTCAAAACTAATGAAAGTTGCGTACATATCTGAGGATCACGCTCGTAAATTGGCAGATTTTTTCGAATTTTCTACAGAGAACTGTGCCCAGATTCGTGACAGACAGCAATGCTGTTTCTGGCAGCGATCCCAAATATAACATCAACTTTAACATAGAAACTTTACTTGGCACAAAAACATGATAAGGAGAGGTTGCTACAGTAGTAAACAACTTCCAAGACACAAATATAAAACAAATTACTGTAGCAAAATAACACATGGGTTATCTCCCAAGAAGTTCTTTTCTTTATAGCCATTAAGATGGGCTCAGCAGTTTTAATGATGCTCACATAAGGGTGAGAGTTGAAGCAAAAGAGAGAATCAAAAAGCAAATTCAAAACACATTTAAGTCTAACATGCTTCCTATGCATAAGAATCTTGTAAATAAACAAGTTCATGAAGAGCAAAGTAACAAGCATAGGAAGATAAAACAAGTGTAGCTTCAAAAATTTCAGCACATAGAGAGGTGTTTTAGTAACATAAAATTTTTTACAACCATATTTTCCTCTCTCATAATAACTTTCAGTAGCATCATGAGCAAACTCAACAATATAACTATCACATAAAGCATTCTTATCATGAGTCTCATGCATAAAATAATTACTACTCCCAACATAAGCATAACCAATTTTATTAGTTGTAGTGGGAGCAAATTCAACAAAGTAGCTATCATTATTATTCTCATCATCAAATATAGGAGGAAAAGTATCATCAAAGTAAATTTTCTCCTCAATGCTTGGGGGACTAAAAATATCATGCTCATCAAAGCCAGCTTCCCCAAGCTTAGAATTTTCCATAGCATTAGCAACAATGGTGTTCAAAGCATTCATAGTAATAACATTCCCATTAGCATGCATATAAAGTTTCATGGGTTTCTTAATTCTTTCTTCAAACACATCATGTCCTAATTCAAGATAAAGTTCATAAAGATCTCTCATATTTTTATTGTTTTCCATTATGCCTAACTAGTGTAAACAAGAAACCAAAAGTCGCAATTGCAGAGTCTAAAGGAAATAGCTTCGAGTACTTACAACGGCGCCGGAAAATAGCTTAGTAGCCGAGATCCGAGTGCGAGTACCTTTTACTCCCCCAAACGGCGCCAGAAAATAGCTTGATGTCTACGTGCTTCTATTCTTGTAGACCGTGTTGGGCCTCCAAGAGCAGAGGTTTGTAGAACAGCAGCAAGTTTCCCTTAAGTGGATTACCCAAGGTTTATCGAACTCGGGAGGAAGAGGTCAAAGATATCCCTCTCATGCAACCCCGCAACCACAAAGCAAGAAGTCTCTTGTGTCCCCAACACACCTAATAGGTGCACTAGTTCGGCGAAGAGATAGTGAAATACAAGTGGTATAAATAAGTATGAGCAGTAGTATGGCGCCAGAAAATAGCTCGCTGGCGTGCAGTTGATGGTAGTAATATTGTAGGAAGTAAACATGCAGTAGTAACACAGCAGTAGTAACGCAGTAAAACAGAAACAAGCAGCGATAGCAGATTTAGGAACAAGGCCTAGGGATTAGACTTTCACTAGTGGACACTCTCAACATTGATCACATAATAAATAAGTTCTCTTTCCTTTGTGCTACATATACTCTTGTTGGATGATGAACACCACTAATTGTGTAGGATTACACGAACCCTCAATGCCGGAGTTAACAAGCGCCACAACATTCGATATTCATGTTTAAGTAACCTTAGAGCATAATAGATCTTTGCAAAATAAACCAAGTACTAACATAGCATGCACACTGTCACCATCACACTACGAAGGAGGCATAGATCACATCAATACTATCATAATGACAATTAACTCCACAATCTACAAGAGATCATGATCATAATCTACGACAAGAACTACACGATGCACACACTGTCACCATTACACCATGCAGGAGGAATAGACTACTTTAATAACATCACATGAGTAGCACATAGATAAATAGTGATACAAAACACATTGCAATCATAAAGGGATATAAATAAGCACTTTACTACGCCATTCATAACAGTGAATAAGTATTCTGTGAAATATAGCCTAAGAGACCCATGATGGCGTGTAACTCACACGTTCGTTGGGAACCCCAAGAGGAAGGTATGATGCGCACAGTAGCAAGTTTTCCCTCAGAAAGAAACCAAGGTTTAATCGAACCAGGAGGAGCCAAGAAGCACGTTGAAGGTTGATGGTCGCGAAATATGATGCGGCGCAACACCAGGGATTCCGGCGCCAACGCGGAACCTGCACAACACAACCAAAGTACTTTGCCCCAACGAAACAATGAGGTTGTCAATCTCACCAGCTTGCTGTAACAAAGGATTAAACGTATCGAGTGGAAGATGTTTGCAAAGAAAACAGTAAACACAATTGCAGAGATTGTATGCTATGTAAAGAATAGGACCGGGGTCCACAGTTCACTAGAGGTGTCTCTCCCATAAGATAAAGCATGTTGGGTGAACAAATTACAGTCGGGCAATTGACAAATAGAGAAAGGCATAACAATGCATATACATGATATGATAAATATAGTGAGATTTAATCCGGGCATTACGACAAAGTACATAGACCGCCATCCAACTGCATCTATGCCTAAAAAGTCCACCTTCAGGTTATCATCCGAACCCCTCCAGTATTAAGTTGCAAAGCAACAGACAATTGCATTAAGTATGGTGCGTAATGTAATCAACAACTACATCCTTAGACATAGCATCAATGTTTTATCCCTAGTGGCAACAGCACATCACAACCTTAGAACCTACTGTCACGATCCCAGATTCAATGAAGGCATGAACCCACTATCGAGCATAAATACCCCTCTTGGAGTTAAGAGCAAAAACTTGGCCAGAGCCTCTACTAATAACGGAGAGCATGCAAGATCATAAACAACACATAAACAATAGATTGATAATCACCATAATCATAGTACTCTCTATCCATCGGATCCCGACAAACACAACATATAGTATTACAGATAGATGATCTTGATCATGTTAGGCAGCTCACAAGATCCAACAATGAAGCACAACAAGGAGAAGACGACCATCTAGCCTGCTATGGACCCATGGTCCAGGGGTGAACTACTCACTCATCACTCCGGAGGCGACCATGGCGGTGTAGAGTCCTCCCGGGAGATGAATCCCCTCTCCGGCAGGGTGCCGGAGGCGATCTCCTAATCCCCGAGATGGGATTCGCGGCGGCGTCTCAGAAGGTTTTCCGTATCGTGGCTCTCTCTGTAAGGGTTTCGATGCAGGGGCTTTATATAGGCGAAGAGGCGGCGCAGAGGGTCAAAGGGGCGACCACAATAGGGTGGCGCGGCCAGGGCCTGGGCCGCGCCACCATGTCATCTGGGCCCACCAGGGCCCCCCTCTGGTGTGTTCTGGATGCTTTCGGGCAAAATAGGAACCCGGGAGGTGATTTCGTCCAATTCCGAGAATATTTCGTTGCTAGGATTTCTGAAACCAAAAACAGCAGAAAACAGGAACTGCACTTCGGCATCTTGTTAATAGGTTAGTTCCTGCGTAAATACGACATATAATGTGCATAAAACATGTAGGTATCATCAATAAAGTGGCATGGAACATAAGAAATTATCGATACGTTGGAGACGTATCAATAATCTACGAGCCAATCCTCGGGATCTTGATTGTCGACTTAAATCTGTTCGGCGTCTGCTTGATGCAGAAGCTGCCTCCTTTCTTCTATTTAGTGATGCTGTCTGTTTTTCCAACTCTCTGCTTACTCGAGCAAGTCTATATTGATATGCTTGTAGTTCTTGTGTAGTAGCGGTGGTGGTCATTGGTTCTGAACCGTCCATGGCTCTCGCAGCCCTATCCCACGCTGCTTGCGGGAGTTGGACTTGTGCTCGAGTTGAGGTCCCAGCATATTTAGTGCCTAAGCCATGTCTGAGATCAGCGGGATCGACGTATGGATTTCCCAAATCATCGAAAGCCTCTGACGTTTCTGGCTCTGATCGGCCTGCCCTTCTATCGCATAAATCTGATGATATTTTGCGCATTGATTTTTGTGAGGATTGGTGACACCATCATATAGAGTGGTGAAGACCTTCCGATGGCGACAGATTTGTCGATGAAGTTGAAGTCGACGCTTTCGGAAGTCGCTGCTTATAAAGGAGTCCGCAGACCGACTCGAAGGATGTGTTGCTGAAGATCTTGGCGAGCTTTCCGCTTGCCTTGGTGTCGACGAAGCGTGGCGACGAAAACTCCTCGTCACTCGACGAAAAGTTAGAATCGATCGCTGAAAATTCCGACGAGATCGGAACTTCGAGACGATAGGATCCTTCCTTGTTGACGCCAAATCGGAATTCTCCGAACGTCATGATGATGGGCTCCTCCAGATAGGCACATGCATCCATACGGGAGGGCGGGTGAGGAATAAAATTGAATAGATCAGTTTTTTCCTTGTTACCTCGATCCATCGCGTTACTTGCTGTTGATGAAGTCGAAGATCTTGAACGTGCCATCGAGATCAGCTCCTTGCAACCTCTAATTCCCACAGACGGCGCCAATTGACAAAGGATTAACTTGTCAATGCCTACAGATTGTAGACTAGGGTTTTGCTGGAAGTAGAGGGCAAGTAGATCTCGAAGGTTTAGGCGAAAAGTACTCGACGATTATGAAAACTAGGGTTATGTTGACAGAGATTCGATCCTCTCTTTGTCCCTCGACTCCCCTTATATAGGAGGTGGAGCCGAGGGTTTCGTTTCACACAAGTTACAGAGTCCGGGACGGTTTCTAACTCATCCCGCTAGATTACAAATAACACTTCCTATTACAACTCTAACTTTCCTTAATATATCTTGAACTCCCGAATCTTCTTATTCTTCGGATAGTGGGCCTTCAGTAAACCCCGGGTACTATCTTTGGCAGGCCCATTTGGGATGCCTATGTCAATGGGGCAATGCCAACAGAGGGATCCGAGCATCGTGTCTGGGGTGGTGCCCCTAGTTAGGTGGTGGCGGTAGCCTTCCCCACTAGTCACTGGCCCGGGAGAAGTGCGGTGTGGGGTAGCGCGGGGCTGATCTTTATGACCCTTCGACGATCCAACCTTCCACGAGTGGGGGAGGTGTGATAGCCGGTGAGAACGGAGCAATGACTCCAGTTAGGGCGGGCAACGACAATGTCTTTCGCGATTACCTTGTTGAAGGCATCGTTGTTGCAGCCATCATCTACCCACTCGTGTTGCTCTGAGGGAAACCCTAGATTTGAGGTACCCTGGATTGGATGATGGTGGGTCATCGGCGTTGCTCTCCCCATTGAGGTATTATTTTTGGAGTAGCTGCTGGATGGAGGAGACAACAGGTGGAGTTGTGCACATCTACTGCTTCTACTATAGATAGTCTCTGCGACATGGCGCAACGGTGTCTCTATGACGAATGTGAGACATCCACCTATCGTAAGTGGGTCGAGCATGCGTATGGTTAAATTTAGGCAACCCCTGCAGGGTGTACATCTTATCGATAAGCCGTGTCCGCGGTTATGGACAACTTGGATTTGTATACCTCGATGATAGAACAACTTACACCTTTATATTGATGTTAATAACTTGCGTAGTAATATAGCATTAATACAACGGTTACCTAATAAAACTTGTCCACCGTGTGAGTTCCCTTGTTAGTACTTCTTCCTTTGTGAAGGGGGAATGCATCGGTTGTGTTATGTTTGTAGAGTATAGAACTGTTAGTTTATGCGCTCTCTCACCTTCTCTGATAAACGAATGTTGTAGAGTATCTCTGTAGGTTTTTTAGTGCTTGCGCGCTGATGCGCGTAAATGTACACGTCCGTTGGGAACCCCAAGAGGAAGGTGTGATGCGCACAGCAGCAAGTTTCCCTCAGTATGAAACCAAGGTTATCGAACCAGTAGGAGCCAAGAAGCACGTGAAGGTTGTTGGTGGAGGAATGTAGTGCGGCGCAACACCAGTGAAACCGGCGCCAACGTGGAACCTGCACACACAATCAAAGTACTTTGCCCCAACGTAACGGTGAGGTTGTCAATCTCACCGGCTTGCTGAAAACAAAGGATTAAGCGTATTGAGTGGAAGATGGTGTTTGTTTGCAAAGAACAAGTAAAAACAGTAGAATGTATTCAGATGTAAAAGAATGGATCGGGGTCCACAGTTCACTAGAGGTGTCTCTCCAATAAGATAACTAACATGCTGGGTGAACAAATTACAGGCGGGCAATTAACAAATAAAGATTCAATACATATCAATGATGATTACTATGTGATTTAATCAGGGCATTACGACAAAGCACATAGACCGCTATCCAGCTTGCATCTATGCCTAAATAATCCACCTTCAGGTTATCATCCGAACCCCTTCCAGTATTAAGTTGTAAACAACAGATAATTGCATTAAGTATGGCGCGTAATGTAATCAACACAAATATCCTTAGACAAAGCATCGATGTTTTATCCCTAGTAGCAACAGCACATCCACAACCTTAGAACCTATTGTCACGATCCTAGATTCAATGGAGGCATGAACCCACTATCGAGCATAATTACTCCCTCTTGGAGTTACAAGTATCAACTTGGCGAGTCTCTACTAGCAACGGAGAGCATGCAAGAACATAAACAACACATATATGATAGATTGATAATCAACTTAACATAATATTCTATATTCATCGGATCCCGCCAAACACAACATGTAGCATTACAAATAGATGATCTTGATCATGTTAGGCAGCTCACAAGATCTATACAATGATAGCACAAGCGGAGAAGACAACCATCTAGCTACGCTATGGACCCATAGTCCAAGGATGAACTACTCACGCATCAATCCGGAGGCGGGCATGATGATGTAGAGCCCTCCGGTGATGATTCCCCTCTCCGGCAGGGTGCCGGAGGCGATCTCCTAAATCCCGCGAGATGGGATTCGCGACGGCGGCGTCGGAAGGTTTTCCGATCGTGGCTCTGCATGGGGGTTTCGCGACGAAGGCTATATGTAGGCGGAAGGGTAGGTCAGGGGGCCACACGAGGTCCCCACACACCAGGGCCGCGCGGCGAGGGCCCAGGCCGCGCCGCCCTGCTGTGTCGGCGCCTCGTGGCCCCACTTCGTTTCCCTTTCGGTCTTCTGGAAGCTTCGTGTAAAAATAGGACCCTGGGCGTTGATTTCGTCCAATTCGAGAATATTTCCTTACTGGGATTTCTGAAACCAAAACAGCAGAAAACAGCAACTGGCGCTTCGGCATCTTGTTAATAGGTTAGTGCCGGAAAATGCGTAAATACGACATATAATGTGTATAAAACATGTAGATATCATCAATAATGTAGCATGGAACATAAGAAATTATCGATACGTCGGAGACGTATCAGCATCCCCAAGCTTAGTTCTGCTCGTCCCGAGCAGGTAAACGATAACAAGGATAATTTCTGGAGTGACATGCCATCATAACCTTGATCATACTATTGTAAACATATGTAATGAATGCAGCGATCAAAACAATGGTAATGACATGAGTAAACAAATGAATCATAAAGCAAAGACTTTTCATGAATAGTACTTCAAGACAAGCATCAATAAGTCTTGCATAAGAGTTAACTCATAAAGCAATAAATCAAAGTAAAGGTTTTGAAGCAACACAAAGGAAGATTAAGTTTCAGCGGTTGCTTTCAACTTATAACATGTATATCTCATGGATAGATTCAGCGGTTGCTTTCAACAATATGCAAGTATGTAGGAATCAATGCACAGTTCACACAAGTGTTTGCTTCTTAAGGTGGAGAGAGATAGGTAACTGACTCAACAATAAAAGTAAAAGAAAGGTCATTCAAAGAGGAAAGCATCGATTGCTATATTTGTGCTAGAGCTTTTATTTTGAAAACATGAAACAATTTTGTCAACGGTAGTAATAAAGCATATGTATTATGTAAATTACATCTTACAAGTTGCAAGCCTCATGCATAGTATACTAATAGTGCCCGCACCTTGTCCTAATTAGCTTGGACTACCGGATCATCGCAATACACATGTTTTAACCAAGTGTCACAAAGGGGTACCTCCATGCCGCCTGTACAAAGGTCTAAGGAGAAAGCTCACATTTTGGATTTCTCGCTTTTGATTATTCTCAACTTAGACATCCATACCGGGACAACATGGACAACAGATAATGGACTCCTCTTTAATGCATAAGCATGTGGCAATAATTAGTGTTCTCATATGAGATTGAGGATATATGTCCAAAACTGAAACTTTCACCATGATTCATGGCTTTAGTTAGCGGCCCAATGTTTTTCTCTAACAATATGCATGCTCCAACCATTAAGGTGGTAGATCTCTCTTACTTCAGACAAGACGGACATGCATAGCAACTCACATGATATTCAACAAAGAGTTGATGGCGTCCCAGAAGCATGGTTATCGCACAACAAGCAACTTAATAAGAGATAAAGTGCATAAGTACATATTCAATACCACAATAGTTTTTAAGGCTATTTTGTCCCATGAGCTATATATTGCAAAGGCGAATGATGGAATTTTAAAGGTAGCACTCAAGCAATTTACTTTGGAATGGCTGAGAAATACCATGTAGTAGGTAGGTATGGTGGACACAAATGGCATAGTGGTTGGCTCAAGGATTTTGGATGCATGAGAAGTATTCCCTCTCGATACAAGGTTTAGGCTAGCAAGGTTATTTGAAGCAAACTCAAGGATGAACCGGTGCAGCAAAACTCACATAAAAGACATATTGTAAACATTATAAGACTCTACACCGTCTTCCTTGTTGTTCAAAACTCAATACTAGATATTATCTAGACCTTAGAGAGACCAAATATGCAAACCAAATTTAGCAAGCTCTATGTATTTCTTCATTAATGGGTGCAAAGTATATGATGCAAGAGCTTAAACATGAGCACAACAATTGCCAAGTATCACATTATCCAAGACATTTTAGAATTACTACATGTAGCATTTCCCGATTCCAACCATATAACAATTTAACGAAGAAATTTCAACCTTCGCCTTGAACATTATGAGTAAAGCCTAAGGACATATTTGTCCATATGCAACAGCGGAGCTCTCTCCCATAAAGTGAATTCTAAGATCCATTTTATTCAAACAAAAACAAAAACAAAACAAACCGACGCTCCAAGCAAAGTACATAAGATGTGACTGAATAAAAATATAGTTCCGGGGAGGAACCTGATGATGTTGTCGATCAAGAAGGGGATGCCTTGGGCATCCCAAGCTTAGACGCTTGAGTCTTCTTAAAATATGCAGGGATGAACCACGGGGCATCCCCAAGCTTAGAGTTTTCACTCCTCTTGATCATAGTATATCATACTCCTCTCTTGACCTTGAAAACTTCCTTCACACCAAACTTCAAGCAAACTCATTAGAGGGTTAGTGCACAATTAAAAATTCACATATTCAGAGGTGACACAATCATTCTTAACACTTCTGGACATTGCACAAAGCTACTGGACATTAATGGATCAAAGGAATTCATCCAACATAGCAAATACGGCAATGCGAAATAAAAGGCAGAATCTGTCAAAAACAGAACAGTCCGTAAAGACGAACCTAAAAGGGGCACTAGACTTGCTCAAATGGAAAAACTCAAAACTAATGAAAGTTGCGTACATATCTGAGGATCACACTCGTAATTTTGCAGATTTTTTAGAATTTTTTACAGAGACTTATGCCAGAATTCGTGACAGACAGCAATGCTGTTTCTGCGCAGTGATCCCAAATATAACATCAACTTTAACATAGAAACTTTACTTGGCACAAAAACATGATAAGGAGAGGTTGCTACAGTAGTAAACAACTTCCAAGACTCAAATATAAAACAAAGTACTGTAGTAAAAACATGGGTTGTCTCCCATAAGCGCTTTTCTTTAACGCCTTTCAGCTAGGCGCAGAAAGTGTAATTCAAGTATTATCAAGAGATGAAGCATCAACATTACCCTGGGCTTTACCTTTACCTTTCTTGTTCTTTTTCTTACTCTTTGGTTTAGGGAATACATGTCTACCCCCGGGTGTAGAGGTGAACTTTAGGGTGCCTTCTCCCATATCTATGACTGCTCCCAATAGTTTCAGCAGGGATCTTCCGAGTGTGATTTGTCCTGTTCCTGCACATTCAATAACAAGATAATCAATGGATATTGTTCTACCAAGAATGGTTGTATGCACACCCGCAGCTATTCCTTTAGGAATTATAACAGAGTTATCAATAAGAGTTATTCCTTCTCCCCCTTCAACGAATCCCCAAAGTTGCAAAGATTCATGAATACTCTTAGGCATTAAGCAAAATTCAGACATAATATCACAATTGGCATGAAGAGTTTGGTCACCGATAACAATTTTAACAGTAGGATCCCATAATGAAGGTTCAGAGTTCACTAAAACTTGATCAAGACGGTTACGAATATATCTATAATTTTCATTCAAGCGAGATGCACTTGTCTCAAGAGTGTTTAATCTATTATAAATGCTAATAAGGGCTGAATCAAAGTTATTAGCTGAATCATGTGATGCAACCAACTTCTTTATGGCGTTAAAAGCTTGATCCCCATTACAATGAAGGAAATCTCCCCCACTACAGCATCCAAGGCATATCTATAGCGAATCATAAGACCAAAATAAAAATTACTAAGGAGCAAACTTAGAGTCATTTGAGGTTCAGCTTTACGATAAGAAGTAAAAATCCTGGACCAAGCATCTTTAAAACTTTCCTCATCCCCTTGTTTAAAAGTAAAAACTAATTCCTCAGGTGAAGAAGTAACAGGTACAGAGCTAGACATGATAACAAAAGTAAACTAAATGCAAGTAACTATTTTTTTTGTGTTTTTGATATAGAGAGCAAGACAGTAAATAAAGTAAAACTAGCAACTAACTTTTTGTGTTTTGTTTAGGTGCAGCAAACAAAGTAGTAAATAAAATAAAGAAAGACAAAAACAAAGTAAAGAGATTGGGAAGTGGAGACTCCCCTTGCAGCGTGTCTTGATCTCCTCGCAACGGCGCCAGAAATTTACTATGGCGTGTAGTTGACGTGGGAGTTAGAAATCTTTGTGGTGTAGCTTTTCTTCAGTCCCCGGCAACGGCGCCAGAAAATGCGCGTAGATGTACACGTCCGTTGGGAACCCCAAGAGGAAGGTATGATGCGCACGGTGGCAAGTTTTCCCTCAGAAAGAAACCAAGGTTTAATCGAACCAGGAGGAGCCAAGAAGCACGTTGAAGGTTGATGGTGGCGAAATGTGATGCGGCGCAACACAGGGATTCCGCGCCAACGTGGAACCTGCACAACACAACCAAAGTACTTTGCCCCAACGAAACAGTGAGGTTGTCAATCTCACCGGCTTGCTGTAACAAAGGATTAATCGTATTGTGTGGAAGATGATTGTTTGCGAAGAAAACAGAAAGAACAATTGCAGTAGATTGTATGCGATGTAAAGAATAGGACCGGGTCCACAGTTCACTAGAGGTGTCTCTCCCATAAGATAAAAGCATGTTGGGTGAACAAATTACAGTCGGGCAATTGACAAATAGAAAGGGCATAACAGTGCACATACATGATATGATAAATATAGTGAGATTTAATCGGGCATTACGACAAAGTACATAGACCGCCATCCAGATGCATCTATGCCTAAAAAGTCCACCTTCAGGTTATCATCCGAACCCCTTCCAGTATTAAGTTGCAAGCAACAGACAATTGCATTAAGTATGGTGCGTAATGTAATCAACAACTACATCCTTAGACATAGCATCAATGTTTTATCCCTAGTGGCAACAGCACATCCACAACCTTAGAACTTTCTGTCACTGTCCCAGATTTAATGGAGGCATGAACCCACTATCGAGCATAAATACTCCCTCTTGGAGTTAAGAGCAAAAAGTTGGCCAGAGCCTCTACTAATAACGGAGAGCATGCAAGATCATAAACAACACATAGGTAATAGATTGATAATCACCATAACATAGTATTCTCTATCCATCGGATCCCGACAAACACAACATATAGTATTACAGATAGATGATCTTGATCATGTTAGGCAGCTCACAAGATCCAACAATGAAGCACAATTAGGAGAAGACGACCATCTAGCTACTGCTATGGACCCATAGTCCAGGGGTGAACTACTCACTCATCACTCCGGAGGCGATCATGGCGATGAAGAGTCCTCCGGAGATGATTCCTCTCCGGCAGGGTGCCGGAGGCGATCTCCTGAATCCCCGAGATGGGATTGGCGGCGCGGCGTCTCGGAAGGTTTTCCGTATCGTGGCTCTCGGTACGAGGGTTTCACGACGAAGACTTTAAGTAGGCGGAAGGGCAACGCGGGGGCCACACGAGGGCCCCACACGCTAGGGCCGTGCGGCCGGGGCCTGGCCGCGCCGCCTAGTGTGGCGGCGCCTCGTGGCCCCACTTCCTTCGGTCTTGGAAGCTTCGTGCAAAAATAGGACCCTGGGCGTTGATTTCGTCCAATTCGAGAATATTTCCTTACTTGGATTTCTGAAACCAAAAACAGCAGAAACAGCTGGCTCTTCGGCATCTTGTTAATAGGTTAGTGCCGGAAAATGCGTAAATACGACATATAATGTGTATAAAACATGTAGATATCATCAATAATGTAGCATGGAACATAAGAAATTATCGATACGTCGGAGACGTATCAACAAGCTTCTTAACAAGTTCCTTTAAATCCTCAATCTCATAGGTGAGGTTGCGAATCAGCTCCGAGTTGTGCTCAACGCGGCTCATAATCATGTCAGGTGGCGAGTCCCAACTCCTAGAGTTGTTTCCCCATCCTTCAGCTTCAGGTTTCATCTCTCCTGCAATGTTAGAACGATCTATATCCCAACCACATGGCAACACTACCTTCGGGGTCCTTTCAGTTTGACGATCGTAGATTAGGTTGCGGAAAGGGTGGTAATTGCTTGGAGAGGATGTTCTTGGAGCTAAGTAACGACGTGGAACTCCTCCTCCAGTAGCGATCCGTGCACTTCTCTTGGTGTTGGACGGATTTGATATCACGCCAATGCTTGCAATGGCACACGGGTGTTCTCGCGGAGTTTCCTCCGCTTCTTCCTCACCCTCGCTCTCGACTTCTTTCTTCAATTCAGGGTCTTGAATATCTTCCTCCAAAGGTCCCTTGTCTTTGTTGTTGGAGACCATGGTGCTTCTAGATCAAAACGATCCTGGCAGAAAACAGCTCGAAACAAAACACGACGAGAAAATGATATACGGACCTCCAGGGTCCGGGGATTATATAGCAAATATTTTTACGACAAAAGGAAGGTTCCGGCCGAAAACGAGTGGAAACGGGACGCCGAGGGGCTGTCCCCATAGGGCGGCGCGGCCAGGGTGGGCCCGCGCCGGCCTATGGTGACGGCCCTCGCGCGTCCCTCCACTCCGTTTCGATCCCGTAATTTTTCATATTTTCCAAAAACAGCAGAAATATTGTTCGGAAAGCTAAACGCGGACTTTTCATTACTAAAACTGTTACCTATTCAAAGTCGGACTCTGCAGAACTGTCAATTTGATCTTTGATGAAAGCTTCCGGAGTTATCACTTGAATAATATCAATATCTTCATTATAAGAATCTCCAGAAATATAATGCTTGAGTATTTGTCCATTCACTACTTGTGTGGCATTACCTTCCAAAGAGCTATTTTTTATTGCTCCTGAACGATATACCTCCTCAATAACATATGGTCCTTCCCATTTTGAGAGTAATTTCCCTGCAAAAAATCTGAGACGAGACCGATACAATAGAACTTTATCTCCAACATTAAATTCTCTTTTAATAATTCTTCTATCATGCCACTTCTTAACTTTCTCTTTAAAAAGTTTAGCATTTTCATAAGCTTCACTTCTCCATTCATCTAAAGAACTCAATTGTAGCAACCTCTTCTTACCGGCAAGTTTAAAATCTTTATTAAGTTCTCTTACAGCCCAATAAGCTTTGTGCTCTAGTTCTAAAGGTAAATGACAAGCTTTTCCATAAACCATTTTATAAGGAGACATGCCCATAGGATTTTTATAAGCAGTTCTATAAGCCCACAATGCTTCCTTTAACTTACTAGCCCAATTCTTTCTAGATTTATTAACAGTCTTTCCCAAGATAGCTTTAATTTCTCTATTTGATAATTCTACTTGCCCACTAGTTTGAGGATGATAAGCTGAAGCAATTCTATGATTAATACCATATATATTTGGCAAGAGTTTTTCTAAAACCACCATGAATAAAATGAGAACCTCCATCAGTCATAATATATCTAGGTACTCCAAATCTAGGAAATATAACATCTACAAGCATTTTTATAGAGGTCTCACCATCAGCACTTTTTGTAGGTATGGCTTCTACCCATTTAGTAACATAATCAACAGCGACAAGTATATGAGTGTTACCTTCTGAAGAAGGGAAAGGACCCATGAAGTCGAATCCCCAACAATCAAATGGTTCAATAACAAGAGTATAATTCATAGGCATTTCATTGCGTCTAGAGATATTACCAACTCTTTGACATTCATCACAAGATAAGATAAACTTCCTTGCATCCTTGAAAAGTGTTGGCCAATAAAAACCTGATTGTAGAACCTTTTGTGCGGTTCTATCTCCGGCGTGATGTCCTCCATAAACACTCCCATGGCATTTACTCAATATCTCTTGTTGTTCATATTCGGAACACATCTTCGCATAATACCATCCACTCCTTCTTTATATAAGTGTGGGTCATCCAAAAAATAATGCCTCAAATCATAAAAGAATTTCCTCCTTTGCTGAGCTGAAAAGGTTGGAGGCAAATACTTAAACAATAAAGTTAGCATAATCAGCATACCAAGGGCTCTCTCGCGAGCTCACCTTTATTACAGCCAATTGTTCATTTGGAAAACTATCATTAACGGGAACAGGATCATAAGTAATATTTTCCAATCTAGACAAATTATCAGCAGGATTATCAGCACCTTTCCTATCTACAATATGTAAATCAAATTCTTGCAAAAGAAGAACCCATCTAATAAGCCTCGGCTTAGCATCTTTCTTTTCCATAAGGTACCTAATTGCTGCATGATCAGTATGAATTGTGAATTTTGAATCAACAATATAGGGTCTAAACTTGTCACATGCAAAAACTACGGCTAATAACTCTTTTTCAGTTGTAGCATAATTTCTTTGAGCAGCATCTAGAGTTTTACTAGCATAATGAATAACATTCAATTTTTTATCTACTCGCTGTCCAAGAACAGCGCCTACAGCAAAATCACTAGCATCACACATAATTTCAAAAGGTAAATTCCAATCAGGAGGTTCAACTATAGGAGCAGTTGTTAAGGCTTTCTTTAGAGTTTCAAAAGCTTCCTTACAATCATCATCAAAAACAAAAGGTACATCTTTTTGAAGAAGATTAGTAAGAAGCTTTGAAATTTTAGAGAAATCTTTAATAAACCTCCTATAAAAACCAGCATGACCAAGAATACTACGAATACCTTTAACATCCCTAGGATAGGGCATCTTCTCAATTGCTTCAACTTTAGCTCTATCAACTTCAATACCTCTCTCAGAATTTTATGTCCCAATACAATTCCTTCATTAACCATAAAGTGTCATTTCTCCCAATTAAGAACAAGGTTAGTTTCTTCACATCTCTGCAAAACTTTATCAAGGTTTCGCAAGCAATTATCAAAAGAATTCCCATAGACAGAAAAATCATCCATGAATACCTCAACAATATTTTCACAAATGCCATGAAAAATAGCAGACATGCATCTTTGAAAAGTAGCAGGAGCATTACACAAACCAAAAGGCATACGCATATAAGCATAAGTTCCATAAGGACAAGTGAAAGTGGTTTTCTCTTGATCTTTAGCTCTAACAGCAATTTGTGAAAACCCAGAATATCCATCAAGAAAACAGAAATGAGTATTTTTAGACAGCCTTTCTAACATTTGATCAATAAAAGGTAAAGGGTAATGATCTTTCTTAGTAACTTTATTCACTTTCCTAAAATCAATGCACATTCTATACCCTACAACTACTCTTTGAGGAATAAGCTCATCATTATCATTAGGCACAACGGTTATACCTCCTTTCTTAGGAACACAATGCACAGGACTAACCCATCTACTATCAGCAATAGGATATATAATACCAGCTTCAAGAAGTTTTAATACCTCATTTCTTACCACATCCTTCATCTTGGGAATTAGACGACGCTGATGTTCAACAACAGGTTTTGCACCATCTTCTATATTAATAGCATGTTGGCAAATAGCGGGAGAAATCCCCTTCAAATCATCAAGAGTATAGCCAATAGCTCCTCGGTGCTTCTTCAATATTTCCAATAACCTTTCTTCCTCGATATCTGAAAGCTTAGCACTAATAATAACAGGATATGTTTTCTTCTCATCAATATAAGCATACTTAAGATTATCAGGTAATGGTTTCAAATCAAATACAGGATCTTCCTTTGGTGGTGATGTTACACCTAAATCTTCAACATGTAAGTCATGTTTAAGAATAGGTTGACGAAGGAAAATTTCATCAAGCTCATCCCTTTCTTCCCTAAAAACTTCACTCTCACTATTCTCCAAATGTTGCTGCAAAGGATTACTAGGAGCAAGAGCAATAGATGCACACTGTTCAACTCTAAAATATTCATTAGGCAAATCGGCTTTATAAGGAGTTTTGGCAAATTTAGAGAAGTTAAACTCATAAGATTCACCAGCAAATTTAGTAACAATTTTCTCTTTCTTGCAATCTATAATAGCTCCACATGTATTTAGAAAAGGTCTACCAAAAATAATAGGACAAAACTTACTAGCAGCAGAACCAAGTACCAAAAAGTCAGCAGGATATTTAATCTTACCACATAGAACTTCAACATCTCGAACAATACCAATGGGAGAGATAGTTTATCTATTAGCTAGTCGAATAACCACATCAATATCTTCGAGTTCACAAGAACCAATTTCATGCATAATTTCCGTGTAGAGCTCATAAGGAATGGCACTAATACTTGCACCAATGTCGCATAAACCATAATAGCAATGATCACCAATTCGAACAGAGAGCACAGGAACACTGGCTTTCATAGACTTATTAGGATGCGAAACAATATTAGAAGCATCTTCACAAAAATAATATGACCATCTTCCACATTTTCAGTAACAAGATCTTTAACTATTGCAACAGCAGGTTCAACTTTTATTTGTTCTTCAGGTTCTATAGGTTTCTTTGCACTTTTATTGACTACACTAGTTATAACAGAATACTCCTTCATTTTAGCAGGAAAAGGAGTTTTTTCAATATAAGCTTCAGGAAGAACATGATCAACAGTTTTAATTTCAATACATTTGCCTTTAGGCGAATCAACTTTATCTTTATATGGTTCATGATACTTATCAAAATTCTTCCTAGGCAATTCAAAATGAGAGGCAAAGGCTTTATAAATATTTGCAACAACTTGAGAGTCAAGACCATATGTAGCACTCATATTACGATATTCATCGGTATCCATAAAAGTTTCAATGCATTCATAATTATAATTTATACCTGACACTCTACCTTTGTCGTTCTCCCATCCTTCAGTATTTTCTTGGATTCGATCAAGAAGGTCCCATTTAAACTCTTCTTTATTGCGCGTGAATGATCCAGAACAAGAAGTATCCAGCAAGGTTTTATCTTGAAAAGACAGTCTTGCATAGAAATTATCAATAATAATATTACCAGGAAGCTCATGAATGGGGCATTTGAGCATTAAAGACTTCAATCTCCCCCACGCTTGGGCAATACTCTCTCCATCATGAGGCCAAAAATTATATATACGGTTGCGGTCTTTGTGAATTTCACTTGGAGGATAGAATTTAGAGTAAAATACAGGCACAATATCCTTCCAATCAAGAGAACGCCCATCCTTCAACAGTTTATACCAATGCGCCGCTTTACCAGATAGCGAAATAACAAATAATTTCTTCCTAACTTCATCCATTGAAATACCTGCACATTTGAATAACCCGCATAATTCATGTAAAAACAGTAAATGATCTCCAGGATGAACAGTTCCATCCCCTTCATAGTGGTTATCCACAACACGTTCAATAATTTTCATAGGTATTTTATATGGTATTACTTCCTCACCTGGCGCCTCATCCACTACCGTTGCAGTAGTAGTAGATTTTCCAAATAGAAATTCAAGGGAGGATCTCTCCATAATGATTTATAGCAGCAAGCAGAAACAAAATCAGCACGTACAGTAAAAGTTTCCTTACCAATTCCACTTACCAATAGCGCTTCACTCCCCGACAACGGCGCTAATAGTCTTGATGACCCACAAGTATAGGGGGTATCGTAGTACTTTCGATAAATAAGAGTGTCGAACCCAACGAGGAGCGAAGGTGTTGACAAGCAGTTTCAATGAAGGATTCACTGTAAATGCTCACAGACAAGTATTCAGGGGGTTTTAACATTGCAGATAAATAAAGTACAAGTAAATAAAATGCGAGAGAAATAATTGCAGCAAGTGGCCCAATCCTTTTTAGCACAAAGGACAAGCCGGTTTGTTTAGTTATAATGACCAAACGTTCTTGAGGACACACGGGGATTTTAGTCTAGTGCTTTCGCTTCATACGGCTGATTAATCTTCATTGTTTTGATAAGTGTTGTGTGGGTGAACCTATGCTAATGCACCGCCCTTCCTAGGACTAATACATACTTGTGATTATACCCCTTGCAAGCATCCGCAAATACAAGAAAATTAATTAAGATAAATCTAACCACAGCCTTAAACTCGAGATCCTGCTATCCCTCCGCACCGATATACTAACGGGGTTTAGGTTGTTGTCACTCCGCAACCCCACAATTAGCAAACGAATACAAGATGCACTCCCCTAGGCCCATAAAGGTGAAGTATCATGTAGTCGACGTTCACATGACACCACTAGAAGAGTAACACCACAACTTAAATATCATAACATTGAATACTACTCAACAATAATTCACTACTAACATCCAGACTTCACCCATGTCCTCAAGAACTAAACGAACTACTCACGAGACATCATATGGAACATGATCAGAGGTGATATGATGATGAATAACAATCTGAACATAAACCTTGGTTCAATGGTTTCACTCAATAGCATCAATAACAAGTAGTAATCAACACCGGGAGAGTTTCCCCTATCAAACAATCAAGATCCAACCCAAATCGTTACAGCGGTGACGAGATGCAGTGGTGGAGATGGCGGTGTAGATGATGGAGATGATGGTGATGGCGATGGAGATGATGTCCAGCTCGATGACGATGGCGTCGAATTTCCCCGGCGGATTCCTGCCCGCCGGAGAGCTCTTTTCTCTCTGGTGTTTTTCCGCCCCGAGGCGGCTCTGTCAATTCTCCGTAACTCCCAGGTCTTAGGTTTTCGGACGAAGAAGTACGCGAAGGAGAGGCGGCGAGAGGGGCTGTGGGCCCCCTCCCCACAAGGCGGCGGCGGGCCTGGGCCCGCGCCGGCCTATGGGGGGCCCATGGTGGCTCCTCCCGGCTCCCCCTTTTGGCTCCCTTCGTCTTCTGGAAAAATAGGAATTTTCGTGTAATTTCCGTCAATTGTTGATCTTCGAAATATGGCGTCCTGACGGTGCTTTTTCCGCAGAATCCTGCTCCGGTGAATAATTCTCCAATGATCACGAAACATGCAAAATAGATGAAATAACATAAGTATCATCTCTAAATATGAAATATATCAATGAATAACAGCAAATTATGATATAAAATAGTGATGCAAAATGGACGTATCAACTCCCCCCAAGCTCTAGCCTAAATGATCCACCTTCAGGTTATCATCCGAACCCCTTTCAGTATTAAGTTATAAACAACAGATAATTGCATTAAGTATGTCGCGTAATGTAATCAACACAAATATCCTTAGACAAAGCATCGATGTTTTATCCCTAGTAGCAACAACACATCCACAACCTTAGAACATATTGTCACGATCCCAGATTCAATGGAGGCATGAACCCACTATCGAGCATAATTACTCCCTCTTGGAGTTACAAGTATCAACTTGGCCAGAGCCTCTACTAGCAACGGAGAGCATGCAAGAACATAAACAACACATATATGATAGATTGATAATCAACTTAACATAATATTCTATATTCATCGGATCCCGCCAAACACAACATGTAGCATTACAAATAGATGATCTTGATCATGTTAGGCAGCTCACAAGATCTATACAATGATAGCACAAGCGGAGAAGACAACCATCTAGCTACTGCTATGGACCCATAGTCCAAGGATGAACTACTCGCGCATCAATCCGGAGGCGGGCATGATGATGTAGAGCCCCTCCGGTGATGATTCCCCTCTCCGGCGGGTGCGGAGGCGATCTCCTGAATCCCCGAGATGGGATTCGCGACGGCGCGTCTCTGGAAGGTTTTCCGTATCGTGGCTCTCGGTACGGGGGTTTCGCGACGAAGGCTATATGTAGGCGGAAGGGTAGGTCGGGGGGCCGAGGCCCCACACACCGGGGCCGCGCGGCCAGGCCGCCGCGCCCTGCTGTGTCGGCGCTCGTGGCCCCACTTCGTTTCCCTTTCGGTCTTCTGGAAGCTTCGTGTAAAAATAGGACCCTGGGCGTTGATTTCGTCCAATTCCGAGAATATTTCCTTACTAGGATTTCTGAAACCAAAAACAGCAAAACAGCAACTAGCGCTTCGGCATCTTGTTAATAGGTTAGTGCTGGAAAATGTATAATAATGTTGTAAAGTTTGTATAAAACATTCAAGTATTGTCATAAAAGTAGCATAGAACATAAGAAATTATAGATACGTTTGAGACGTATCACGCGCTGCCACTTAATCCCACCATATTGCCTATGATATTCCTCTTGCGTCCTCTAAATCCCCTGCGTGTCTCAAGTACAAAGGATGACTGGTTAACGGAGGATGTTTATACCGGTCGACCTGGAAACAAAATTGACAATGGCATCAATGTGAATCTGATCATGGTCTGCCAACGAGCAAAAGCAGCAGAATGCTAGAAAAAGAGTCTCAAGAAGCTACACCTCAGGACGAAACAAGCACCGAACACAAAGAAGAACAAGGATCTAGGGATTCCCTCTCCAGACTGTAGATTATACCGGCATTTCCCATGCTTACTACAAGCAGCTAATTGAGGACCCTTTAATCATGAAGAATCCTCGGACGAATTTGACGACGTTGAGCAGCTCAGCGAGGGGTGCACGAGAGCCTAGCCTTGTACCGCATCAAATTTAACGAGATGGGAGAACAATACCATAAATATGAGTACCTTGTTGGATGGTTCTGGCCGGTGTTGCTTATTTCAGCTTGATTACGTATCTGTTCAATTTAGCTCGTGGTTAACTATTAGCTAATATTTTGTATGCACTTTGTGATCAATAATAGCTATTCTGCAACGGATAGGAACTGTATATCACACAACTAAAAGAAGATTACTCCTCGGAAACTCAACATTACGAAATTAATTGTGAATGATACTTCAATCCTGAATGTTTTAAAAAGTCGACCTTGGACGACTTCATTCTGACATGGATGTGGGTATTGGAATTCTTTGTCCCCTTATAGTGCGGATATCTAACATTTTCTATATTTGATCTTACATACTGTAAGGATTTAGACCATGTCTTATTAGAGATTTGGAAATGGGTTAGAGGCATAGTTAGATTTGACCGTACGCTGCCCAAGACTACTTTGTGCTCACAATATTTCTCATTTTGGTGGCACCAGCATTATATGCCTAATAATATGGTGTTTCTTTCATTCTACATTGTCTAGAAGTGTTTTCACAAATGATTTGCATGATTTGTATAAACTAACTTGTATCAATTACAACATCGATTCATAAAGGCAGAGATTGAAAACCATCCACTATGGAGCATTAAAACATGCATTAAGTTCCTCGTTTTCATATATGATTTAGTTGTACTCCTTATTCATGGAGGATATATTTTCTATCTTAATAATTATTGCTACGTTTCTTTTTCCGATATTATACCCACATGGATCACATTGATGATAAGTTTGACATTTCTAATTATTGCCATGTTTCTTTTCGTTCTTAATTTCTAGCAACATTTATCTCATATTTAACTAACTCGGTAGTAAAAAAACATGTTTTTAAAATCTAACCATGCGTATCCAGTTTAGGTAAATTATCCAATCCTACACTACGAGAGTGGATTTTTCGATTATGTATTAAAATCTCTCTTTGGAAGAAAAAAATTTAGTTACATGGTCATATTCTTAATCTAGACTTGATAGTGTAGCATAGATTGTCTAATTAAACATTAAACATTGTTATTTAAATATACCGATTGCTAACTACTTATTTTAGAAAACCATGGTGATATGTATACTCTGTAGTTTTTTTTGAAAGCATGTATACTCTGTAGTTAAAATATTTGCTGCAAGGATTTTGATCTGTTGAGATGAACGTAGTGAATAACATTAACTTTGTGTACCTCGTCTCACCTAGCGAGCCACAAGGCTTTATGTACTCCCGAAAGTATTCGGAGAGTATGTTGTTTGTTATGTACATTAGGTTGTTGGAGCAAAAAAGAAAATACTTTCCGAATGTTCTAGTATTATCTAAAATATCCCGAATTCACAAGCTCTCAAATTCTAATAATAAAGTGGGACCTACTTTGTGGATGTGGCTCCGTCGGATTGGCCATCGCGGTTTCACGGTGGCGACCTGGACTGTCCGAGAATCTTCTCCGTAATATGCCACTGGAACATCATCTCAATCCCCAGAAGGCCCCTGTCCTACCGTAGCGTTTGTGCACAAGCATCAGGGGCATTTCTGTCCAATGGGGTGTCAGTGTTAAGCCCCACGTAATCGGCAAGGTCACACCACTCCTTCCGTTCGCGCTCACTCGCGGCCTCCTCTGGTGGCCATGCGGAGCAGCAGCAATGGAGGCTCTCAGCTCCAGCCGCTTCTCTAGCCGCTTCCCAACCCTCCTCGACCACGTCTCCAAGCCGCCAAAGCCCACGCGCCGCCGCCGCCTGCTGCAAACGCTAGCTTCCATCCCCGCCGATGCCGCCGGGCCGTCGCCGTCCTCGCCGCCGCCCCGGTCTCTCTCCCGGCTACTCGCCGCCGCGCTGCGGGGAGGACGCGTGGGCGGAGAGCTCCCCGACCTACTCTCGGCCGGCGGGGCAGGAGGGGCGGGGATAGGGACGCTGCTGATGAGCACGACGGCGGCGGCGGTGACCAAGGCGCGGGAGAGCCCCTACATCCTGGCGCTGGCGGCGAACCCGACGTTTGTGTCCGGGATGCTGGCCTTCGCGGTGGCGCAGGCCGCCAAGGTCGTGCTAACCTCCGTGGTGGAGCGGCGGTGGAGCCCCCGGATGCTGTGCAGCTCCGGCGGGATGCCCTCCTCGCACTCCGCGCTCTGCACCGCGCTCACCGCCTCCGTCGCGCTCTGCCACGGCGTCGGCGACGCGCTATTCCCCGTCTGCCTCGGGTTCAGTCTCATAGTCATGTATGACGCCACGGGCGTCAGGCGCCACGCCGGGATGCAGGCCGAGGTGAGCTCATGCTTCGCTCCTGCTTTTATCCGTTTTCTGTTGTGGTGTAATTAGATGCTAGCTATATGCTATATATTCAGGAATCAGGAGCCAGGACATATTTCGCTTGGAATGAGCTAAATATATGCGAAATGAACCGGGAATAGCTTTTTAATCGGTGCAGTATGCTAGTCCAGTCTTGTCAATGAAAATATGAATTTGATTTTCATCCTGAAATTTCTACCGTTGCCATCTTTGGCTGGGTACTATTAGCTGAGCAAGGTTGTAGTGATGACATGTTGCTGGATTCCGTCGCACACTAGATTTAGTAGGATTTGTGGGACTGATGCATATTCAGTCCACTGGGAAATTTCCTATAGAAGTACACAAGCTGAATATGATAAAGGTGAGGCTGTATGAACATTGTCATATACAATTGGTCATGTCGCTATTAGCCTGGTGTTAGTTCACTGTGGTAAAAATTTACCCATTGCTAGACATCGAGCTCAAGCTAATACTGACAATACAGTCGTTTGATCATTTCGGCTGACCAGCAGTGGGTATGATCATTCTCCTTTGACAAATGATTGTAACATGTGTAGTGTGGCTAAGAAATTCGAAACTGAATTCAGAACGGCTTGTTATTTGGTGGGAGCATGCTATTTTCGAGTATTTCAGTGACAGATTGAATTTGATGCCCCATCATCAAATTTTAATGCTGCCATCTTTCGCTGGGGATAAACTAAGCAAGGCTTACTAATGAAATGATTTCTGACACGCTAGATTTACTACGATCTGTGGGGCTGATGCTAATTCAGTCCACTGTGATATTGCCTATAGAAGTACTGCATCTGAATATGCTAAATTAGAGGTAGGGATGTATGAACATTGTAATATGTGATTGGTCATGTCACTGCTAGCCTGCTTAGTTAGTTTACTGTAGTAAAATTTAACCCAATGCTAGATGCTGAGCCAAAGGCAATGAACATTGTAAAGGGTATTCAGTCAATGGATCGTTTCTGCTTACGGTAAGTGATTCTTATGTCACTCTGATTACTTGTATGCAATCATTTTTAAGCAGTCGACCTACTCATCCCCTCTGAGAAATGCTTGTAATATGTGTAGTGTGGCTAAAAAAGTTTGAACCTAAATTCAGAACGGGTACTAGGATCTTAGATTCATAACAGGAACAGACCTGGCACAAGGTGTTAAGTCGATCCTTTGCTTGTCATGTTGTGAAAGGATCGACTTAACACCTTCATTTTTTATGGATAGAATAACACCTTTGTTACGCTAGTCATGTCGGGGTGATTGCCACCTTCATTACCTGCCAGGGTGTTCATCCTATTTTTTTGCAGTCACTTATTATTCTTCCATGAAATTTTACAGTTCTGTCACCTGATATATGTTTTCCGGTTGACATAGGTACTCAATAAGATCGTTGAGGACCTATTCCAAGGCCACCCCATCAGCGAAAGGAAACTCAAGGAGTTGTTAGGGCACACCCCATCTCAGGTCTTCGCCGGCGCCTTTCTGGGCATCCTCGTGGCCTGGTTCTGTTGCCAAGGTTGTATTGCTGCCATTTGATACTGCTCATAACGTATTAGTGCATTCTACGCGGAGTTTTGCATCTGCTGTAACCATTGCTGAACAAAATAGGCACTTGATTTGTTGCACATTGGTTGGCTGTGTACATAAATAGCATGGATAAGATCTCACGACTTTGATACTTCCGTTTGATTCAAAATTTTGCAGTATTCTCTTTTTTGTTCCTACTGCAGCAGAAGCTTTAGCTCTTTCATAGTCGCATGAAAATTCGCATACTACTAGAGTATTAGTTAAGCAGGAGAAAATTGTTGAATTAATGAAGGAAAATTCAAGCTAAGCCCAAAGTCATCGTTATGGGAGGTGCCAACTCACAGGTCGCCACTGGTCAGCTTGGCAAGAAAGTTTTTTAAAACTGAAGTTTGACAAAACCATAGTATTTGACTGCCTGGCATAGCAATATGTTAATTTTGAAGAAAAAAATCTGGAGTTGTTTTTCAATACTCCAAAAATAGCATGATTTCAGAGATAATCAAGTATTAACACCACAGTCTTTTTTTACAGCTAAATACATCAAAATATTTGAAACTGTTATATTTTAAGAAACTATAGTGTACTACTAAAATACTTTAAAATTATTTTGCTACCAAACACAGCCTAAGCCGCCGGGAAGAAAAAGACTATGTCGAGATTTGTAGACTCCAACAAAGACCTTGACGCCCATGCACTATTTGCAGCCATACTGGTTGCATATATTGATTTTATTTTCTCCTTTTCGTGTTTACGCTTCCTTTGCACTGCCTCCGTTTATGAAAAAACGGTAAGCTTTTGTTTTCAAAATCAAATACTGTAATATAAAATTTAAATAAGTTTATCTAATACCGTTAAAAGCTACAAGCAATGTGATTAGGTACAATATGAAATTTATCTCTTATGATATCTATCGTAATGTAGTTTACTACCGGAAAACGGATCTTTGCCTAGTTTTGAAGGGATGGCACCCGCATGGCATGGCTATGGGTAGAGCCATCCCACACCCGTTCCCGTCGCTCTCGATCTTACCCGCGATCCGTACCCATACCCATCAACGGGTACAGGTTTTTACCATACCCGTCACCGACAGAGTAAATGGGTACCCGCGGATAAAAATACCGCGCTTATAACACATCAAACTAATCAAAATAGTCATGGAACCATAATTTATAAAAACAACACATTATAAACATCAACACATAATCATGAACAAGATCATATTATAAGCAAGAACACATTCTCATAAATAGAACCAGTTGACCATAAATAGCAGCACATCGAGACGTGATCACGTAAAGATGATATGTACCATGATAGTTGTTGTGAAGTGTATAAGTAGATTGCCTAGCCCTTTCCATCAGTTCGGACTTTTGGTTCAAGTGGCTAGTGCATGAATCTTAACATGGTATCAGAACCCCAGGTCTCGAGTTCAAATCCTGGCTTTCACATGGTTTTCGCAATTACAACAATAGTCACACAAAAGGAGGTGAAATGATCCTAAATAGGATTTAATCCTCACTAACCTATCAATCAATGATTGTGAGACCGGGAAACGTGAGGTTTGGCCGAGCTACATAATTGTGTGATTAGAGGGGAATTAAGTACTCTAGAATATTACAACTGCCCACGTGTCAAAGTTTGGATGGGTAAATGGATACGTGGATATGGGTTCTACGATCCTATACCCGTACCTGCTTTACCCGATGAGTATGATATTTTATCAATTATATACTCATGTGTAAGTTTTTATCCTATACCCGTACTCTTAATGGGTTTTTACCCGACGGGTACACGGGTCATGGGTACTCATTGTCATCCCTAACTTATAATCTTTGTCGAGCGTGTTCGCTTTCGATCAGAACTCGGCAAAGACAACCTTTACATGAAAATACTTGGCAAAGACCTTTGCCGAGTAGCTGTGAAATTACAATCGGTAAAGGCTTGCTGAGTTTTTAATTTTACTTTTGCTGAGTTTTTTTGATGCTATGCAAAGATATTTTTTTGTTGATACTTCTCTCGACAAACTTTATCAGATTTTACTATTTCGGGTAGCGGAGAGAGTACAAAACGGTTGCTGTTCATGCTGGCTGATGCCTGATGATGGAAAGGAGACGAGCAACATCCAGCGAGCCGTGCCACGGGTCCAGGTCGCGCGTAGGCATCGATCGCCGACCGGCGATGGCTCGGCTCGGATGTCCCTGTTTCGTCCGTGACGAAAGGAGATGCTCGCCGCCTGATTTCAAGTGGAAAACGAAATCGAGCACTGCGAGTGCTCGCCTACCTCCCAGCAGATCATCGAGACCACGCGGAAACGTGCACATACAGGCAAGCTGAAGCTGTGGCGCACGCAGTGTACAGCTACAGCCGCCGACGACGACGGCGACGGCAACGGCGCCTCGGCATTCTGTCGATACGGCCCACTTATCTCGCTCCGATGGACCCACCACGGTCGCCGGATGAGCTAGCATCCCATCGCCGGCAAGGTGCATCACGATGCGCGATTGCCTGCATATGTCGTCGTTTAATTTAATCACTTCTTCTCAAGCAAGCGACTCTTAATTCAGAGTAAAATCTATGAGAGGTTACTGAACTTGAGTCTATTACTCTACATGGTCAAGGTACATCAAGATGCGCGATTTCCGGTTATCGAATACCAGATACCGTAGAGCTCCGTATTGACGTGGCACCGACGTGGCACCGATTTGACTAATCTCTAGCAGCAAGATTTCTCGCAAAACGTTACTTCCTTAGAGCATCTCCACCGGCAATCACGGTAGCGGCCTCAATAGCGTTTTGAGGGCCGGCGTGGTTTTTCGGCTCGCACCGGTGCATGCCGGCTAGTTTTCGAGCCCAATAGAATCGCCAGCATCCCCGTGTCGGCCCCTTGGCCAAGGACGCGAATCGGGCGCGTCGACGCCTCGCGGAACATCAGAAAACGAGCGTGGACTCCGCCTGGTAGCCAGACACACCGATTTCCCGCCTCCTACCCACGCCCGAGCCGACTTCCACCCCTCCAGATCGCCACCGTCGCCATCGCCGCCGCGCCCCTGCTTGCAATAGACACCGCCGCCTGTCCAGAAACCGTTGTCCATCGACACGGCCGCCACCCCCTCGACCGGCGGCCGCTGTTTCGCCCGGAACAGAGCTCGCCGCCACCGCGACACAACCGCCCCGCAGGGTGTTCGTCCGATTGCCGCGGTGGACATCGATGACGAGATGATGGTGCAGTTGTTCACGGAGGAGCAGAACGCTGAGGCTGTCCGGCGGCAACAGCAACAGCTGATTCTGAGGAGCATGCTACGCGTTCGCCGGCCTTTCTTTGTCGTGCCTTGTCGCGGCGGCTCAAAGCCAGGCAAGAGGAGGAACATCAACCAGCATCGTCAAGCCGGTGCAATCCTGCTTGACGCCGACTACTTCAACGACGATGCGACTCATTCGCCGAAGGAATTTTGGCGCCGATTTATGATGAAGGAGCTGTTCTTGAAGATTGTCTACGGCGTCAGGGAGTACGACAAGTACTTCATTGCCAATCAAGATTGCATAGGTTTGTGGGGCTTCACCTCAATTTGGAAGTGCACTGCTGCACGGAGCTCCTCCAGATATAGCCAATGACTACCTACGGATGACACAGAGACTCTCTACGGGTTTTACCGAGCCGTCATAGCGGTCTTTGCTAAAGACTATTTGAGAGCACCAAGAGAAGATGATACAGCTCGGATCCTGCAAAAGAATGCAGCAAGAGGATTTCCTGTGATGATCGGAAGCATTGACTGTATGCATTGGGATTGAAAGAATTATCCTTTTGCTTGGCAGGATATCTACAAGGGGCATACTCGTGACTGCAGTGTCATTCTTGAGGCGGTGGCGGACCAGAACCTTTGAATTTGGCATTCATTTTTCGGCATGGCAGGAACAAACAATGATATCAACGTGCTGCAGCGCTCTCTAGTGTTTGCCAGGCTAGCTGAGGGACAAGCTCCTGCCGTGAACTTTGAGGTAAACGGCCACGCATACAACAGGGGTACTATCTAGCTAATGGTATCTACCCGACGTACGCTACGTTTGTGAAGACAGTTCCCTCTCCATCAAACGAGATGAAAGCCTATTTTGTAACATGCCAGGAAGCAGCACGCAAGGATGTTGAGCGTGCTTTTGGGGTGCTTCAGCAGCGTTTCACCATTGTCAGGTACCCTGCTCTCACTTGGTCTGAGTCTTAGATGTGGGAGGTGATGAAGGCATGTGTGATCATGCACAACATGATCATTGAGAGCGAGGGCGACGAACCTGTGCAGGATGATCAACCATTTGATTATCAAGAGCCACTTGCTGAGTTAGAGCATGCACCCCAAGAAAATTCGTCTAAATTTAAATATATCTAGACATTTTTATTATATAAATACATTGCAATTTAGATAAATCTTCAATATTCTTTTAGAGGGAGAGAGAAATTATTTTGGTCCAAAGCAAACGGATCGCCCTCGCCTTTTTTTTTTCTCTATGTGAATAGGAGGACACGTAAACTATAGCTCATCGGATTGACGGTAAATAGACTAAGTTGTTCGCGATGACCCTGTTTTGAACCTATGTTCAGATTCTAGCAATGTTCGCGCTTTCCCCTCTTCTACTTCCAAGATCCGCCCGCTAGTGGTACACAAGCCACTTATCACCCAAATCGCGTCTCTTCCTCTGTGCCTCGTCATCCCATGACACACATGTCACTGTTGCCAATGTCGTTCGACTGGGTTGTTGCGCGCAAGAAGTTAGGAATGATCCAGCCGTAAGTTGTATTTATCAAATAGATTGTGTCTTGCATTGCATAAGTGTCACTATACACGCTCAAAATTTCTTTATTTAGTGCCAGATATTTTTTGAATTCAAATAAAGAGGAAGTCTTCCGCTACATTGCATAAGCATCATTGCCAATATATGCTAGAAATTTCTTTATTTGGTGCTATAATTTTTTGAATTCATATTTTATTTCAATAAGCTCATATGAAAAATTCCCGAGATTTTGCAGTAACCGAATTTTCTGGTTTACACCGGTAAAAAATATCACCGACATAAAACCTTAGCGGTGATCGCTTGTGTGATCATGCGCACCATGATCATTGAGCATGAGTGTGATGAAGGCGTCTTTGATCAAGGATGGCAATTTCAGGATTAATTAATTCCGCACCCGCTTGAGCAGTTCGAGGAGTCCATCCATGTACATCATGAGATACACTACCTTTAGACTTAGGAGCAACCTCAAGGGAGTTTGATAGAGCGGACATTGGCGATAAACTCATCTCATTGTATTTATTTTTCCTTGTGTGAACTATGTGCTTTATTTATTATAGTACATTCAGTTTGAACTATGTAAAATGCCCTATTTGACACCCATGGTAAGGAAAAGATATTCTACACCCAACATATTTTTAGTTTGTTGGATTAAAAATTTATGTTTGATATACAAATAATTGTGTTTATATTGACTCGCCATGAAAAAATCGACATAAAAACACAATATATAAGTCATAAAACGTAAAACTCATAAAAAATACTTATTTTATGTTGTCTTTTCGTACGTCGCGTAAAAAAAATTTTACATCATGTCTATATTTTCTTCCATTCATCGAACGAAAAACTTTTGTGTTGCGTAAAATGAATGTACAATTCAAAAGATACATGACGAGTGTAGAATAACTATTCTACTCCTCGGTAGCCAAGTAGCGTGAATCTTGAACTTTGTGCTTATTTAGATGTATATTGTTTAAATTAATTTGGTTACAACATTATTATTTTTCACTCATATGAGCCAACTAAGTGAAATAATCAAATTGGTCAACGGCGAACTAAAAGGGCTCGAGCCGCTGGGCTGTCCCCGACCAAAACGAGGAACCTATTTTGTTGTATTGTGATCCAAAATCATATACTAAAGGGAGGCTGGATCATTGGCACCGCCTATATATACATCTTGTAAGTTGTAAGCAGTCGGCTAGGGTTTATCAGATTATAAGATAACCCACGGCGTTTGTAAACACCCCCGATATAGTGAAGTTTTGCTGGCTGACGTCCGTGGTTTTTCCCCTTCTGTGTTGAAATGGGTTTTCCACGTTAAATCTCGCGTCTCCGATGCGTTTTATTTATCGTTGTCGCTTTTCTAACATATTTTATCTTTACGACCTAATCCAAATACTAGACCAAAATGAACGATTTTAATGTTTAAAATGGATCCGACAGGTGAGAATGCCCTTAAAGTGCTGACGATTCATCTCACCTCCAACCTTCGGCTGGGGTAAATGTCCCAAACGATGGTGAAATCGACGGGTGGAAAGTGACGAGAGGAGGGCACACAGCTGACCCAGGCTCGAAAAGCGAGAGCCAGGTGTGGCCGGAAGCGCGGTGTAGGTCCGGTGACGCCTCAACTTTCCTGTCGCACATCACGCTAAAGCCAAGCTGCAGCACACATACTATTTTACTACTTCAGCTTCGTTGGGTTGTTGCAGATAAAGAAATGGCGAAATCTCGCTAGACAGGGACGGCGCCGCGCGCCTACTTGCCGCTCTTCGTTCCTTTTAACTCCGGTGGCTGGCTCCCTGCGGTCGTCCCGTGAGCCAACGGAACGCTGGAAGCTTCCAGGTAAACTCCTCCAGACAAAGCAGCAGCCGCGAGCGCCCTGCAGCTGAACCCAGAGTCCGTCCACGCGCACCGCCGCCGGCCTCGCCCGGCGCAGTGGAAGCACGGCGAGAAAACCATTTGACTTGCCGTCCCACTCCCACCGAGTAGCCGCCATTAAATCACGCATCGTCCACACGAGGAGTCCAGCAAAGGGACAGACAGACAGACAGACGGAGGTCGCCGACGCGCGCGGACGGGCAAAAGGCGCCGGCTCAAAGATTTCCGGGCAGAGCGGCGATCTGATCTCATCTCAGGTCAGTTCTTCTTCGTGAATCGTGAGCATCTCTTGGGCTGCTGCCGCTCGCATCACGGGAGGGTCAACGCCTGCGGGAAGCTTCCCCTTTGACGTGCTAGCCGCCGGCGCCGGTGAGTCGGCTCGATCGATGGGCTGCGCGTCGTCGTCCAAGCGGCGCAGGCGCGCGCCGGGGTACGAGGACCCCGCCGTCCTCGCCGCCCAGACCTCCTGTGAGCGCCTCCGCCTCTCTATCTCTCGCGCGCATTCCCCACCTCATCGATCGTTGCTTCTTCATACGTAAAGAACAATACAAGTTTGCCTTGCCTTTCCTCTGCACTCTTCCTGACGTGCATTGCCGCATTGCAGTCACTGTGAACGAGGTGGAGGCGCTGTACGAGCTCTACAAGAAGCTCAGCTTCTCCATCATCAAAGACGGCCTCATCCACAAGGTAGTGGAAACATAGTTCTTTCGCTCCAATTTCTGTCTTGTCCGTGTGTTCGTCAACGATTAGTTTCTCTGATCTTGTCTGCCCTCCTCGTTGTTCATCAGGAGGAGTTCCAGCTCGCCTTGTTCAGGACCAGCAAAGGAGCCAACCTCTTCGCCGACAGGGTCTTCGACCTCTTCGATCTCAAGCGCAACGGCGTCATCGAGTTCGGGGAGTTCGTGCGCTCGCTCAGCATATTCCACCCAAAAGCATCTGAATCGGACAAGACCAAGTGTATGTATTCATCTTCTTGTCCATTCCCCTTTCGCTGTCCGGCCTGTCCTTCATATGCAAAACAGTTTACATCATGTGCGATGCTGCCCATCCGACCATCCATATGCAAGACAAGTTTGCATCACACCGGTGGATCAACTGTCATTCCTTCTATGTTTCCTCTTTTGCAGTTGCATTCAAATTGTATGATTTAAGGGGCACAGGCTACATCGAGAAAGAAGAGGTAAATCATTCTCTCATTCAGTCGTTCAACCTGTATACTACATATAAGTTATTCCGAATTTTAGTTGACGGCTCTGCTGAAACTGTTGACACAGCTTAGAGAGATGGTCCTGGCACTTCTCGATGAGTCCGATCTGTGCCTTTCTGACAGCGCTGTGGAGGAGATTGTGGACAGCGTAATTAACAAAATACTCCTCGCTAAGCATTCAGTCTACTGTATCAAATTTTCCTTCCTTCTAACATGCTCTCTGATGCTCCCTTTGTACTATCAGACATTCAGTCAGGCAGACACCAACGGCGATGGTAGGATAGACCCCAGGGAGTGGGAGGAGTTCGTCAAGAAGAACCCAGCTTCACTCAGGAACATGTCACTACCCTATCTTCAGTGAGTACTCATCTCTCGCTCTACCGCAGCTCTCAGCCTCTCACTCACAACTCCATTACTTTATCAAGATTTCTAGGTTCTGCTTCTTCTAGGCTTACTTAGTTTAGTACAGACATGCTTCTCTTTTGTTTGCACTTTTATCCTTTTGGGCTCTCTCCACCTTGGGTGGTCTGGTCTGTATGCTTTGGGAGTTCTTTTGTGTTTTTTTTTTTCTAATATACAATGGCCCACAATTTAGATAGCTGGCCAATTCTGATGAGTAACGTTGTACTAATTAGGTTAGAGAGAAGACATCCCCTGTTTCTCTTGCCCTTCAAATTTCGAGTGATTTAAAATGACCTTGTGCCTGTTCATTTTCAGGGACATTACAACGGCGTTTCCAAGCTTTGTAATGCATTCAGAAGTTGAAGATTGCGGCGGAATCGACAAATAACAAAAGCGCATCAGTACTGTCTGTGGTTCTTTTATGAGCTAAGCCAACCTTGATGATGCTGCGAGTCAGTGCGCTCAGAGTTAAGTGAGCTCCAACTGGAAATGACTGAAGCTCCGATAGGAGTGCGGCCGGAGCTCTGGTAGCTGGTGAGCGTCAGATGATATAACCAGACAGTAGAAGGAAATCTGATAGCTGACAAGGACAACTGGAAAAATATTTTGTTCGTATCGTTTTAGTGTAGATGGTAGTGGCCCGATAAACCTTCTGTTTTTCTTGAAGGGTATATCGAGGTTCGGCTTTGACAGTCAATCTGATAAACAAACGAGGACCTTAGCGCCAAAATTTGTATCGTTAAATGCATACTTCAAAGAAATCCAAATGTTTTTTGATGGCACTACTCAATAGTACTCCCTCCGTTTTATGAGATAGTACAAAAATACAAAAATGCATAAAATGCAAAAATAAATATTTTGGCGATCCCAATAATATTGGTTTTATGAGATGTTAATATTCCTTTATACCGGTTTTGCTAATTCTCATCCGACTAAGAGTCAAGCTAGAGCTCAGTCCGGTCCTTAGCCTTTAAAATTGCATCACGAATTCATGTTAACTAAAAAAAATCATGTGGTCTAGTTTTTTTTCTAGTTGCACGTGGGTTGCAACTAAAAAAATAATATTTCATACATTATGAAATTGTGGGATGACGTTCTCCGTGGACCGAAAATTAGACGCTCCTTTTTAATATATATTTGATGAAACTATATAAACTTTGACGGATGGTCAAATTTTGTTCACAGAATAGGAATATGAGCATGTCGTGTAATTTGGGACAAAGTGTGTATTTTATACCTTTTTTTAATGTCAAACCCATTTTTTTGTTGCCGTCCAGTTCGAAGAGGCTATAGCCATAATTGTATTACATAAAGGAGACAAGCAAACTAAGCAAAAGCAGTACCTAGAAGTAGGGATAAAAATGAAGCGGATAAGGATGGAGCAAAGTGATGCCACATTTATTTTCACATTTTTTGCGAAAGCAAAAATGAATACAGAAATCTCGGAAACAAAAAACGAAAGCAGATGTTATCAGAAACATATATAAAATGAATATTGTGCAAACACAGATATTGGCCAAAAGAAAGAGAACCCTTGAATCATGCAAAAAAAACCCTAAGCATTAAAACAAGCCAACAAAGTTGTTTCCTAATTCTAGCGTGGTCCTCGATTTACTATGAAATAGGCAAATGTGAAATCTTGGAACACTCCTTGAATTAATGAAGGAATCGTCGCTTTAGGTGTTTGGCTTGACAAGGTCATGGGCATGTGGGATTGGGCCTTGCACGTCAACCACAAAACGGAAATTCAATATTAGCCGGAAATGGAAATTTTGTCGGACGACGTTATTCGTTTTTTCTTTCATTTCCATCAAAAAAATGTTTAGTTTCCTTTCATTTTGCAAATTTCATTTCTGTTTCCATATTTTCATTTTATTTTTGTTTTTTGACAGAAAAGTCGCAAACTTTCAGCCTCACTTCATCCATCCTAGCTAGAAGCAGACCTCCGAGCTCCCTCTATATCGACCGCACCCGTTTAAGGTATCCCTGTCACGTACAAATATGGTTAACCGGCCACCCGTACGAAAAAGCGGGTGACTTATGTGACAACGAAGCCGGCCGCGTGTCCCGTCGTGCGCGTGTTCATCTAGTCTACTCCAATATTGGAGTGGTCTCTAATTCTCTATGTGAAACCTCACCGGCATGATGCTACCGGGTGAGCAGCGGAAATCAACTAATCAAGGGGATCAATCAGCGGGTGGACAGCTTTCGGCTGAGGTTACTTGACATTGACATGGCATGACCACTCCACGAGACCCGGCCGTTGGTGCGATTTGGGATGCTTAATTTAGTACTCTCTCCGTACGGGGTTGTTAGAGGGTTTCAACACGCAGCCCCTATAAAATTGTTGGCATGCGCGTCACTAGCAGGTTGTAAACATGCTGATGGGCCATGCATGTCTATGCATAAATGTAAATAGCTAGGAACAGAACAAGAAGAAGAGAGTAAAATCTTTTAGCGGGGTCTCACCACGGCTCGACCTGTCGTACACTCACACATGCTGAGTTGAAGTTTCTAGCCGAACCTAAACCATTGACAAACTAATACCTTACCTGTGGAGTGAGAACCAACCTGTGATTAGGTGGTTAGAAGAGCAGTGATAAACCCCACTAGAATTTAAATCTTAGGTTTAACACTTTGGTGTCTCAATAAATGAAAGAACGGAAATACTATTTTCTGGCAACTTCTCGTGAGTGTTACTGTCTTGTATACATTCTATTTTGCTTACTCGATGTTTTGTAATTGATGAGTTATGCATGTTTGTGTATATAAACGTGGGCAGCTTGTACTGGATTCTTCTAAGCATTCAAGTTGATGCTGGAAAAGTTGATGTCATGGGTCCATTAGCCAAGACCCTACAAAGTACGAGATCATTGTTTTTATGCTCCAGGGGTAATTTCAATCATTATCATCCTGTATCAACCTCTATCGTTTATTTTCTCATATCAAGTAACTGATAATTTTTTTATGCATTTTCTTTGTTGAACAGGGTTTGAAAACAGTTCATCAAGATGGTTGTCGGTGAATGGAAACCGGAGCTGCGTTTTTCCGGAAAGCATGTAAGTAGTACTAGGTGCGCGCAACTCTTTAATTCTAGTTTCACTAACATTATCATGCTTGACTATTATTTGATTAAATTCTATTATCGTAAAGTGCTTGAGGCAGGCACATAGGACTAATTTATGTGCATTCTACGTTTATGACTACATGCTTATGAGGACCAGTGAGCGACGCATGGATGATTTTCTTCAAGTACGTAAACAATATTCACAATTTTATTTTATTACCATCAATTGTGTTAAGTTTCATTCATAATTTGTTTATGATGATTTGATATATATAACAGAACTTATATATTCATATTGATCTCCTTCTTTTAAAGAACGATAAGATGCGGGACCAACTCCTACCAAAGGACCATGTACAAGCAAAATTCAAGAGGAATTGACGTGATTTTTTTTTGTTTTGCTTTCGGAGGTCATATCTGCAGACGGAGAATACCATTGCCACTAATGCCTCCATGTAATTTAGTGATTTCCATGTAATTAGATAGATAATATGCCAAATTGTATATATATGTATGCTCGATCTTGAGAGAAATTATATTATATATGCATCAACGTGTACAGTATGTAGTAGCGTAGATTATGTATACAAAAACTTGTTTGAAATGAAAAATAACTAGCACACAAAATAAAAAAGAATTAAATGGAAAACACAAAATAAAGGGGTTAAATCTTAAACCCATGCGCGTCCTTACCAACCGGGACTAGGTCCTCAAGCCTGACCGTTCCACCACGGCCACGATTGAAGGCCTCGGTTGGTAACACAACGAGACAAGGGGGGGGGGGGGGGCTTTATTCTCGGTTGTGTACTCTCGGGTGGACAACCAAAACAAAAGGCCCTCACAAACTGAGACTAATTGCCATTTTTCTACTACTGTATGTTACCATCACATCACACATTTCAATGAAGAATGGGTCGATCAAGTATTAAATATGGCATTCTATTGAGACTGCATAGACGAAAAAACATTTTATTTTGTCTCGGCAAAAAAGTGAAATTTTGCAGGGCTATATAGCAGTATATATGTGACGTATTTTGTCTTTTTTAGATTCTAAAATAAAAAAGTGGTTTCTCCGCGAAAATTTCTACGCACACATGGAACATGCGTACGTACCCGGATATTTTTATTTCAGAATTTTTTAACATTTGACAAATACATTTTCTACTAGGGTTCACATGCACCCAGGTTTAAATCGGACTTTTCCGCATTCTATGTTACTATATATATGATACTATCCGCTATATGAAGGTAGTAACATAGGGTAGTAACATGTGCATGTTACTATCTAATGTTACGCTCCACTATGACTAGTCCAACGGCCCAATGCATGAGTGCCAAAGAGAAAATATGTACACTTAAATAGGAACAACATATTTTGACGGGAAATTAAAACTTGCCTTAATTCGCGCAACTTGGTCCTCTGGACTAAATATCCCGCACGTACGGAGGCAATATGTGGCACTAGTAGAAGGTGATTACTGATTAGGCGTTTTTTTTAGAAACTGAAACCCTTGACAAACTAATACATCATCTGACCCGTCACGAATCTATTTTGAGATTTGATTCCTGAGTTTAGCGATGGAAAAGAAATTGTGTAGGTCGACGGTAAACCTTTTCGGCAGAAAATGGGTCAAAGGGTCTAAGGCCAAGCCCATTAATGCTAGTGGAGGAGCTACAACATTTGGGACCAGGGTAAGAAATTGGCACCGAGATTTTTTTCTTTTTGTGGCGGCGTGCGGTTTGACTACGTGCTTCGGCTGAAAACCAAAGATTTTGGATCGGACGGTAGCAGCGCTCTTGCATGTGTGCTGATTTTCTTGAAGATGCCGCCTTGAAATTCGCGAAAGTGCGGCACTCCGATGGTTGTGTGGCGGAGTTACGGCGCTTCTTCGGACGACGTTGATTCTTCGTTTACCTCTTGTTGGTAAAGCTTTCTTGGTGCTCTACACCCCGATTCTCTTCCTTCCGAGTGGGGAGCGGTGGTATATCCTGGTCGGGTTGTTAAAAGAAGGAAATCTGGGGAGACAGGGACGGCCGGTGAGCGGGCGAGCGGGTAAAGGTTTTGCACGTCGCTCACAAAGAGGAGGATCACAGTCACAGCGCTAGTTGGTGGCTGGCCTTGTCCCGTGAAGGAACTAGCCACACGAAAGTTTTAGTACTTTTTCTTTCCTTTTTTGTGGAAACTAAAACGGCAGCCTAGATTCGGCGAACCTGTCGCGGTCCGAAAGCCGAAGCTCAGCGGCATGACGAAAAACCCCATTTGACTTTGAGCACATTTTAAATTGCCCAACGTGCCAGCGGACATAGGGATTTTCCTTCCTCACTCGCGTGCCAACCCGAGCGTCATGAGCCGACGGACACCTCCGGTTAGTTTCCTTTTGCAACCGTAAGCAGTGCACCGGCCGGCCGGACGGCGATCTCATCCCAGGTCACCCAGTTCGTATATATCTCTGTTTCGCCGTCACGTCTTCGGCTAGCTGTTGCCGCCCGCAACCTCATGGGAAGGTCAAATCCGGTATCGCTTGTCAAAAGGATCATTTTTATATAGATGTTAGTCGGGTTAATCTAAAACTAGGACGACCGTACCTACTCACCCAGTCGCGCAACCTAGTACTGGCCGCCGCTGTGACACCTCCATCGCCACTGCCATCGCCTCCTGCGCCGCCACCTCAGCCGCCTTCACGCGCGCCAGCTTAGGTGGGACATGGTCGTCGCCCTAGCCTCCACAAGCTCCTCCTCAGGTGGGACATGGTCACCGCCACCGACTCCGCGTTTGCCGTAGCCTCATCCCTTACTGTGCAACCTCCGGCACCCCCGCCTCCAGTTGCTCGACCTGACGGCCATACGCGGTCGTTTGATCCTCAGCGAACACCTCCAATACGTGGATGGCGGCGAGGTTCGGATCATCTAGGTACGTGCGGCGGGCCATCTCAACAAGGCGAGCCTAGGTGCGGTCGTGCTCGGCCATGGAAGTTTTCTACGGTTAATGTGTGCCTTTCTCGTTCGCCGGCGTCAACCATATATAACTGCGGTGGGGCGGGAAACACCGATAGCGTGCCAATCTACTAGTGTGGGAACCACCGCCCCAGAGCGGGAAGCGGTAATCGCCAATGGCAGTGCTCGACAAGACGTTAAACCGCCATTATCGACCTTGACGCTGTCATGGAAAAAAAAATTATGCGGCCCGCTAGGCATACCCAACGCAAACGAACACGGGGTCCATGTACAACTGATTTAGTGTCCGTGGCTAGACGCAAACGGACGTGCACACATATTTTTAACGTCCGTTTTACATTTAATCTATTAAAGATGCCCTAAACAAAAACAACGGGGCAGACTTGGTGGGGGACACGGAGAGGATGAACAATCAAACCTACTCACTCCATTCTGAATACTTTACATTGTGGACTGAAAATTTGTTCCGAAATATTGTATATTCTAACTTTTAGTTAGTCAACAAAAACACGAATTACTCCTTTATCTATTGGATGTCACTATTTTCAATATAGCTTGAATTGATTGTTTACCTATTTAAGTAGTACTAATAAATAAATGCAGTGCTAAATTGTCTAAAAAAAAATTAGAATGTAAAACAGAACGGAGGGAGTACGTTACGTACCGGGACAGGAGGACTGACGGGATCTCTTCCTTTTACTATTAGTGGTACGGTACCAACGTGCATGTGGATCACACATCCTAGTCGGGCTAAACAAAGAGATCCCGGGAGACAGGGACGGCCGCGAGCAGGCGAGCGGGTAGAGGTTTTGCACGTCGCGCGCAAAGGGGACCATCACAGCGCTGGCCGCTGGCTGGTGGCTCGGGTTGTTTTTCTTTTTTGGGCAAATCTATCACGGTCATTTTATTGATTTTTTTTTAAAGTTTCTCCCTCTGTCCATATCAATATATCTACATCTATTTTTTTATGTCTAAATACATCAAAATTTATTTAAAGTTAAGACATCATCTTATAGATGGAGAGAGTACATCGTTTATCAAGCTAGAAACAATAAAATCAATAGGATCTCCCGTCCAGATACAAGTCTGACCCCCTCTAAGCGAGCAGCAAGAAAATGAGCTACTGTATTGCCTTCCCTATTACAATGCTCAAAAAATAATATAATCAAAACCACTAGCTAAAAATTACATTTTTTCACAAATTGCCGAGCCTCACTAGCCGAGGTGCCGCCATCATGCATTGTCTGAATAATCTCCAAGAAATCAGAGTTGACAATAGTACTCTTGGAACATCCAATCTAACCCCTGGGACGAGTCCATCCTTGAGTGCCCTTGCTTCAGCTATTGCCGCCGAAGCAACATGGGGAATATAGCTATTACATGCCGTTAGAAACCTCCAATTTCGTCTTTGCTTAAGGCTCCCATAAGTTCCATTTCATTTTTGAAGTAAAACACCGCCCTATGGAGGCTATGTGGCTAATGCTGCAAGCCACAAATGCGCGGGTGAGGAAGCTCATGGCCGAGATTGCACGGGCAACATGTTCTAGTGGAGCAACACCCTTGTGGGGAGCGGAACACCAGCGTGGGGTGGGGAGGCGGCCGCACACGAGATGCTACCAGTAGCAAATCTATTACTAGTAGCATGCTTGCCACGCATGCCAGTAACGCTATTGCTGGTAGCGCAGCTTCAAGGACACACACACGCTAGTAACTATTGCTGGTAGAGCAACTTCAAGGATACACGCTACTAGTATTTATTATGGATTAAAAAATAAAATTTCCAACATAGATACAATGTTGCAGTTCAGTATGGATATACAATGTTGCAGTTCAGTACTGATACAATGCTACATAGAAGTAGCACATTATTAAGAACATATAGCTAGCTAGCTAGCTAGGTATGTAGCTATGTACTACACGTCTGGCTCTGCCTCCGCGGGTGGGTAATGGACAATGACTCCGTCAGCATCAGTCGGGTCATGGTACTCACCATTAGATGAAAAAGAGTTTGCGCGATCTTTGTAATAAAAGTAGGTGTGGCCGAATACATCATCCATGTGGAAATGGCACTTTCTGGACGCGGATTTTCGACTTTGCTGTATCCAACAAGGGCCATGGAAATAGTTGTTCTCGTGACCAGTAATAGCAGCCGTGCGCTAAAAATGCGGTGTGCTACCATTAGGTCTGCGCCTATAGCTATTTCCCTACTAGTGCGAGGAGGAGCCCTCTGCTAGCGTGAGCTGAGCTGTTGCGCGTCGATGACAACAGCTCTGTGCCGACATTCTCTATCTTCCTGCCTAACACGGCCACCGCGCCCGACATGTCATTCTTCGGGAGTGGCCCCGAGGAAGAAGGTAGTGCCCTTGTGAGAATGATGCCTTGGAGGTCGGGGTTGGTGGCGCACGAGTCATCATTGTCAGTGATCGTAATTTGATATTTTATATGTGCAGTGACCAATCTGATTGCCACGGATGAGTTCATTGACTTTTCATGCATTTTACTTTTTGACGGATGTAAAATGGTCGAGTTCTAGTTCTCCTTTTCTCCCTAAATTAGGATTCATATTGATTTCGGCCAAAGTCAAATTTAATAAACTTTGACTAAATATATAGAAAATAATATCAACAACTATAATATTAACTCAATGTTATTATAACCCTCATAAAATATGTTATTATAACCCTCAATGTTTTCCTAAGTTAGGAAGGAGTAGTACTCTCCCCCTCCAAAAATACTTGTACCTCGTTTTTCGCATTTTTTGACAAAAAATATTCTGAACATATAAAAATTGCTGGTATGAGATAATCATCATTAGTCCAACTGTGCTAACGACATATATTATAATCAAATTTTATTACTCAAATTTTTAGGTCAATGTTCCTTTTAAAATATGTGTACAACCTATTCATCGAAACGGAAATGCTTACATGCGCATGTATGGAGTGAGTACTAGATTCGGCGCACCTGTCGCCGTCTTGAACCCTGGCTCGCGCAGCCAAAGATCAGCGGGGAAAAACCCCATTTGACTTTGAGCCTATTTAAGTTGTCCAGCCGGCCAGGGGACAGACAGAGAGTAGACAAAGGAGCAGGGGCTGCAAAGGAGAGAGCCGTGTCGACGACGCGGACGCGTACGGAGCAAACGCCGAGCCCAGGGATTTCGTCGCTCGCGTGGCAAGCCGAGCGTCACCAGCTGAGCTCGGCGTCTTGGTGGGGTTCGTTCTTTGCCTCAGAGCGTGAGCGTAGGCAGCCGCCGGCCGGCGATCTCATCTCAGCAGGTCAGTCAGTTCGTATTTCGGTTTCGCCATCATGTGTTGTGTTGCCGTCCGCAACCGCATGCGAATGTCAAATCCGGTATCCGTCAACCGTAGGGGGAGGGTTCCCTGACCTGGCGTGCTCGACTCGACCTCCCCCCGCCTCGTTCTAGCCGCCGCCGGCCCGTATAGGATGGGCTGCGCATTGTCGTCGTCGTCCAAGGGATCCAGGCGCGCGCCGCCTGGGTACGAGGAGCCCGCCGTGCTTGCCGCCCAGACCTCATGTGAGCGCGTCGGCTTCACCTATTACTAATTCCCACCACTCTCTGGTTTCTTGATACGATTACAAGTTCGCATTCCATTCCCTCTGCAGTCACCGTGAACGAGGTGGAGGCGCTGTACGAGCTCTACAAGAAGCTGAGCTTCTCCATCGTCAAAGACGGCCTCATCCACAAGGTACACACAGCTAAAACAATCTCCCCATTCCATCTCCTCTACCAGCAACAATGGCCTCCGCCGTCCCAATTATGGCATCCTGCTTTCATTAATTGGTGCTCATCGTCGATCAGGAGGAGTTCCTGCTCGCGCTGTTCAGGACCAGCAAAGGCGCGAACCTCTTCGCGGACAGGGTGTTCGACCTCTTCGACCTCAAGCGCAACGGGGTGATCGACTTCGGGGAGTTCGTGCGCTCGCTCAGCATCTTCCACCCCAAGGCGCCGAAAGCAGACAAGACTGCATGTATGGTTCATGTCCATTCGAACTTCCTGTCCATTCATCTTCTTTGCTCCCTTGTGAACCAGAATCTAATTTGGCTTTGCTGGTATCCTCTTAATTTGCATGCAGTTGCCTTCAAGTTGTATGACTTGAGAGGGACAGGCTACATCGAAAAAGAAGAGGTAAATCGATGGTCATTAATTGGCTCATTCATCCTGCACACTCCTGTCCATGGGTTGCTTATTCTGAAGTTTTGGTTAACGGACTGCCTTGACCATTTTGACGCAGCTTAGGGAGATGGTCGTGGCTCTTCTAGATGAGTCCGACCTATGTCTTTCGGATTGCGCTGTCGAGGCGATTGTTGACAATGTAATTTAACGAGCCATACTTCTCTCCAAGTCTTCAATCTCTCGAATTAATGCTTCCTTGTTCGGTCTAACATGCCCTCTCGTTGTTCCTCCTCTTTGGAGTCGTCACAGACGTTCAATCAAGCCGACTCCAACTGTGATGGCAGGATAGACCCTGAAGAATGGGGGCAATTTGTGAACAAGTACCCAACATCGCTCAGGAACATGTCACTTCCGTATCTGCAGTGAGTAGCCGATCCACTAGCGATTCCTTTAATTTCTCAAGAATTGTTGTTTCCGCTTCATTTACCCTTCTAGCTAGGTTCCCAGTGTCTATATATAGAAGGCTTTTGTTTCTATTCACTGTTTTTTGGGTATTTGGTTTGTGACGCCACCATGGATGGTCGGTATAGCTCCCGATTTCTTCACACTCTACTCTCTTTCGAACACACGACAATGTGCGTTTAGATATGTAGGGCCTCTTTGGTTAAAAGCAAAAGATGTGGAAAGCCCAATGTTAACAGGAAATTTGCCTATGGTGCAATTATTCATCTGTTTGGTCTTTGCTGTAAAGACATGGAGTAAAGGAGAAATGGAGGAATATTTCATTTTTACTCAGTTTTAAATGAATAATAATATAGTTATGTTTCCATCCATCTCGGTCTCCTCTGCAAATTCCTCCACAACAGTTAAGAGTGAGGTCTTCAGTGGTTTAATATCATCCTAATTAATACTAATTCATGTGGTTTACTATGATTTAACTGTATCAATTAGTCTTCCTTTATTTTTGACCTAGTCCTCCAAACCAAGACTAGTAGGAACAAGCTTAGTAGTGGCATACCCAAATCCGTTACTAGTGGCAGACTTGGTATGCCGCCGCTATCACGCCACTGGTATTTGTTACTGGTGGTGTACGCTACACGTACGTCGCCAGTAATTTATGTAGCGGTGGCCTACTGTAGGCTACTACTAGCGATACAGGAAAGAAAAAAAGGTAGTCCAATCATCCACATGGGAGATTGTAGTCCTCGTCTCATTTTTTATTTATTGTTTAACATACAAACAACCTTTTCAACTAGGACCCTAAAGAATCAAATTAAAAGCAATCTGGATATCAATTAGGATCCCGTTATATTTCCCATTCCTAGGAACCAAACACCTAAATGTATAAAAACAGTGTGTCCTCTATTTTTTCCACATTTATTCATGTCACATTCCTTCTTTTTTCTTATTGCTACGTTTTTAGAATTCTACAAACCAAAGAAACCTCTATGTTTTTTTTCGAAATGGGGAAGACCCGGGCCTTTGCATCAATTGATGCGCATAGCCCTTCATTGCACAATTTATGTTTTAAAGTTTACACCTCAAAGGCCACACAAAGTGCTCATGAAAATCAACCAGGGAAAAAGAAAAAGTAGAACAAAACGCCAGCCAGATTGAAGATATCCTATGCAACAGTCTTTAGATGGGTGCACCCTGAATCCATATGCGCCCGTTGCCCTCTGATAGCAGGAAAGACCACTCGTAGATCCAATGGGTAGCCATATGGATAACTTGTAAAAAGTGAGCATTTCTTTTTTTGTTAAAGATAATATCATTCCTACAACTCCATAAGGACCACAAAATAGCACAAGTTCCTACTCGAATTCGTGCTTTGGTATCTTTATCAACCCCATTCAACCAATTACCGAACATATTCGTACAATTTGTTGGTGGAGCAATATTAAAGGTAATATGAACTACCCTCCAAACAAGACGAGGGACACTCAAAAATAAATGATTGATGGACTCATCGTGATCATAAAAGACACATTTCTTACGACCATTCCAATTACGCTTTGATAGGTTATCTTTAGTGAGAATTACTTTCTTGTGTAGGAACCACATAAAAATCTTAACCTTTAGTGATACTGTTAATTTTCAAATATACTTTTTCAAATAAACCGTATGTCCATTCATCAAATCAGTATACATATATTTCACGGATGAGTGAAACTAATTAAGCTAGAGAGTAGTAGAGATCGTATGATGTTCCTGCCATTACATTTCAAGTGATTTTATTGTCTTTGTTATTTGCTCTTTCTTGTTCAGAGATATTACATCCGCGTTTCCAAGCTTTGTGATGCATTCAGAGGTCGAAGATTACAGTGGAGTTGACAAATAAGAAAAGCACGGTTATCAGTACCATATGGTCTGTTTTGAGCTAAGGCAGCCTTGAAAATGCTAGGAATCAGTCCATCCAGAAGTGAGCTGCAATTGAAAAATCTAAAACTCGAGAAAAGAGGAAGAAATCTGGTAGCTGGTGAGCGTCAGATGGTAACCAGACAACCGACGAAATCTGATATGGCTGATTATCGTCTATCAAGTGATAACCAAAAAAAAAAAACTTCTTATGATTAGTGTATATAGTAGTGCCCTCACAAAAAAAAAATGTATATAGTAGTGGCATTGATAACCTTTTTTTAAGGTACTCCCTCCATCCCTTCGTAGAAGATGTTACTACGACCAGTTATAACATATATTAGTTGTAATAACATCTTATATTATGAGACATATGAAACAGTTGGGTGACTGTTTCTCCTCTCCTTTGTTAAGTGGTTCGGCCTTTTGTTAACCATGAATACAAAAAGTATCAGTCATCAGAACTATTATTTGCATTCTTTAGGTAAGAGAGAAGAATATCCGTAAATGGTTAGGTTTTTCTTAGTCCGTTTGATTTTCGAATTCTTACAATCATAAATGGGACGAGAAAGCTTTATCTCACAATCATTGACCGAGGAATAACTATTGCTGATTCCATTGTGGCGTAAAACATAGCTCATGTCCTTGGTTGGGAAAAAAATTCAAGACACACGCCCAAATCAACTTTATTGTTTGTTTGCAAAACAATGTCGGCATGATCTCAAACAGATAGTACTAGATGTGCCACAACACTACCCCCCTCCTCCGCTTGTGTGACCAGAAAACTATATAACAAAGGTATTGCACATTAAAAAAAAGTGCCTTCCCTTCTTCCACGGGGATCTCTCCCCATCTGCCCCGCAACTTTTTCTCCCCCTGCATCTAGTCGGCAAGTGTCATGGTCCACTTCAACAAATAAGAAAAGCACATATAGTGCATTCAGAACCCGTATCTTCGCATATGACGAGTAGCTAGGGCAACAACGTATTTGAATCCCTTCTTGTCATAGAGTCCAATGACTTCGAGGGGCTAGCTTGAGTTTGAAATGACCAGGTTTGTGATCTGGATATGCCGGTTTGTTTTGTCGTTCCTTTGGCGGTTGTGTCTTTGTGATGATGCCGCTTGATACGTCTCCAACGTATCTATAATTTCTTATGTTCCATGCTAGTTTTATGACAATACATACATGTTTTGTTCACACTTTATATCGTTTTGATGCATTTTCCGGAACTAACCTATTAACAAGATGCCGAAGTGCCAGTTCCTGTTTTGTGTTGTTTTTGGTTTCAGAAATCCTACAAAGGAAATATTCTCGGAATTGGACGAAATCAACGCCCAGTATCTTATTTTTCCCGGAAGCTTCCAGAGCATCGAAGAGGAGCCAGAGGGGAGCCAGGGGGGCCCCACCCCACAAGGCGGCGCGACCAAGGGGGGGGGCCCCCCTATGGTGTGGCCCCACCAGGACTCCTCCGAGGCTGCCCTTCCGCCTACTTAAAGCCTCCGTCGCGAAAACCCTAGAAGAATAAGCCACGGACGAGAAAGTTACGCAGCCGCCATCGCGAAGCCAAGATTCGGGGACGAGTCTCTCTGTTCCGGCACGCCGCCGGGACGGGAAGTGCCCCCGGAAGACATCTCCATCGACTACACCGCCATCTTCATCGCCGCTGATGTCTCCTATGATGAGGAGGGAGTAGTTCTCCATCGGGGCTGAGGGCTCTACCGGTAGCTATGTGGTTAATCTCTCTCTCATGTACCCCAATAGAATGATCTCATGAATTGCCTTGCATAATTGAGATCCATATGATGAGCTTTGTATCACTATTAATCTATGTGCTACTCTAGTGATGTTATTAAAGTAGTCTATTTCTCTTTCATGATGTAAAGGTGACGGTGTGTGCATCATGTAGTTCTTGGCGTAGGTTATGATTGTAATCTCTTGTAGATTATGGAGTTAACTATTACTATGATAGTATTGATGTGATCTATTCCCCCTTTCATAGCTATTGGTGACGGTGTGTATGCTATGTTAGTTCTCGGTCTAAATTGCAATGATCTATTATGCTCTAAAGGTTACTTAAATATGAACACCGAATGTTGTGGCGCTTGTTAACTCCGGCTTGAGGGAGCTCTTGTAGCCCTACACAATGAATGGTGTTTGTTATCAAACAAGAGTATATGTAGCACAAGTGAGGAGAAGTTATTTATTTATTATGTGATCAATGTTGAGAGTGTCCACTAGTGAAAGTAGGATCCCTAGGCCTTGTTTCCGATACTGCAAACACCGCTTACTTACTGTTCTGTTACATGTTTGCTTGCTTCCATCTTTATTTCAGATTGTTATTACCACTCATATTCATCTATACCACCTGCATTTTAATATCTCTTCGCCGAACTAGTGCACCTATACATCTGACAAGTGTATTAGGTGTGCTGGGGACACAAGAGACTTCTTGTATCGTAATTGCAGGGTTGCTTGAGAGGGATATCTTTGACCTCAACCTCCCTGAGTTCGATAAACCTTGGGTGTTTCACTTAAGGGAAACTTGCTGCTGTTCTACAAACCTCTGCTCTTGGAGGCCCAACACTGTCTAAATAGAAGCGTGCGTAGACATCAAGCTATTTTCGGCGTCGTTGCCGGGAGGTAAGGTAAAAGGTATTCACATCCTCCGACTACTAAGCTATTTTCTAGCATTGCCGGTGTGTGAGTGCTCGAAGATATTTCCTTTAGATCCCAATTATATCTTTTTGTTTCTTGTTTTCACTAGTTAGGCTTAATGGAAAACAACAACAAAATGAGAGATCTTTATGAACTTTATCTTGAATTAGGACATGATGTGTTTGAAGAGAGAATTAAAAACCCATGAAACTTTATATGCATGCTAATGGGAATGTTATTAGTATGAATTCTTTGAACACCATTGTTGCTAATGCTATGGAAAATTCTAAGCTTGGGGAAGCTGGTTTTGATGAGCATGATATTTTTAGTCCCCCAAGTTTTGAGGAGAAAATTTTCTTTGATGATACTTTACCTCCTATTTATGATGATTATAATGATAGTGGTATTCTGGTGCCACCTACTATGGAGGATAAAGGTTATTATGATTATACCATGCCTGCAATTTATGATAATTACAATGATGGTTATGGTAGTTTTACTCCCACTATTACTAATAAAATTGACTATGCTTATGTGGAGAGTAATAATTTTATGCATGTAGCTCATGATAAGAATGTTTCATGTGATAGTTATATTGTTGAGTTTGTTCATGATGCTACTGAAAGTTATTATGAGAGAGGGAAACTTGGTTATATGCATCTTAATAATATTAAGTTTCCCCTCTTTATGTTGAGAATCTTGAAGTTACACTTGTTTTGTCTTCCTATGCTATTCACTTTGTTCTTCATTGACTTGTTTACTTACAAGATTCCTTTTCATAGGAAGTGGGTTAGGCTTAAATGTGTTTTGAATTTGCTTCTTGATGCTCTCTTTTGCTTCAACTCTTATTTCTTGCGAGAGCATCATTAAAATTACTGAGCCCATCTTAATGGCTATAAAGAAAGAACTTCTTGGGAGATAACCCATGTTTTTATTTTGCTACTGTTTTGTTGTGTCTTGGAAGTTGTTACTACTGTAGCAACCTCTCCTTATCTTTATTTTATTGCATTGTTGTGCCACGTAAAGTCTTTGATAGTAAGGTTGATACTAGATTTGGATTTCTGCGCAGAAACAGATTTCTATCTGTCACGAATTTGAGTAGGTCTCTCTGTAGGTAACTCAGAAAAATCTGCCAATTTACGTGCGTGATCCTCAGATATGTACGCAACTTTCATTCAATTTGAGCTTTTCATATGAGCAAGTTAAGTGCCCCAGAAAAATTCGTATTTACGGACTGTTCTGTTTTGACAGATTCTGCCTTTTATTTCGCATTGCCTCTTTTGCTATGTTGAATGGATTTCTTTGTTCCATTAACTTCCAGTAGCTTTGTGCAATGTCCAGAAGTGTTAAGAATGATTATGTTACCTCTGAATATATGAATTTTCAATTATGCACTAACCCTCTAATGAGTTTGTTTCGAGTTTGGTGTGGAGGAAGTTTTCAAGGGTCAAGAGAGGAGGATGATATACTATGATCAAGAAGAGTGAAAAGTCTAAGCTTGGGGATGCCCCGTGGTTCATCCCTGCATATTTCAAGAAGACTCAAGCATCTAAGCTTGGGGATGCCCAAGGCATCCCCTTCTTCATCGACAACTTATCAGGTCACCTCTAGTGAAACTATATTTTTTTTCAGTCACATCTTATGTACTTTACTTGGAGCGTCTGTGTGTTTTTATTTTCATTTTGTTATTTTCATTCTCTGAATAAATTCATGCTTGTGTGGGAGAGAGACACGCTCCGCTCTTTCATGTGAACACTAGTGTTCTTCGCTCTTACTTTTAATGTTCATGGCGGAGTTGAAAACCGCTTCGTTAATTGCTATATGGTTGGAAACAGAAAATGCTTCATATTGTCTTGAATAACTTGATACTTGGCAATTGTTTTGAGCTCTTATAGATCATGTTTAAGCTCTTGCATCATGTAGTTTAAACCTATTAGTGGAAATTACCGTAGAGCTTGTTGAAATTTGGTTTGCATGATTGGTCTTTCTAAAGTCTAGATATTTTCTGGTTAAGGTGTTTGAACAACAAGGAAGACAGTGTAGAGTCTTATAATGCTTGTAATATGTTCTTATGTAAGTTTTGCTGTACCGGTTCATACTTGAGTTTGCTTCAAACAACCTTGCTAGCCTAAGCCTTGTACTGAGAGGGAATTCTTCTCGTGCATCCAAATCCTTGAGCCAAAAACTATGCCATTTGTGTCCACTATACCTACCTACTACATGGTATTTCTCTGCCATTCCCAAGTAAATTACTTGAGTGCTACCTTTAAAATTTCATTCTTTGTCTTTGCAATACATAGCTCATGGGAAAATAGCCTTAAAAACTATTGTGGTATTGAATATGTTGCTATGTATCTTATTTCTTATAAGGTGCTTGTTGAGCGGTAATCATGTTTCTGGGGACGCCATCAACTTTTACACCTTTGTTGAATATCATGTGAGTTGCTATGCATGTTCGTCTTGTCTGAAGTAAGGGCGATTTTCATGATCAAATGGTTTGAGTATGCATATTGTAAGAGAAGAACATTGGGCCGCTAACTAAAGCCATGAATCATGGTGGAAGTTTCAGTTTGGACACAAATCCTCAATCTCTTATGAGAATATTATCTGTTGTTGAATGCTTAAGCATTAAAAGAGGAGTCCATTATCTGTTTTCTATGTTGTCCCGGTATGGATGTCTAAGTTGAGAATAATCAAAAGCGAGAAATCCAATGCGAACTTTCTCCTTAGACCTCTGTACAGGCGGCATAGAGGTACCCCTTTGTGACACTTGGTTGAAACATATGTTATGCAATGATAATCCATGTTAATCCAAGCTAATTAGGACAAGGTGCGAGCACTATTAGTATTCTATGCATGAGGCTTGCAACTTATAGGATGTCTTATACATAACACATATGATTTATTACTACCGTTGACAAAATTGTTTCTATGTTTTCAAATAAAAGCTCTAGCACAAAAATAGTAATCCATGCTTCCCTCTGCGAAGGGCCTTTCTTTTACTTTATGTTGAGTCGGTTTACCTACTTCTTTCTATCTTAGAAGCAAACACTTGTGTCAACTGTGTGCATTGATTCTTACATGTTTACCTATTGCACTTGTTATATTGCTTTATGTTGACAACTATCCATGAGATAAACATGTTGAAGTTGAAAGCAATTGCTGAAACTTAATCATCCTTTGTGTTGCTTCAAAACCTTCTACTAAGAATCTATTGCTTTATGAGTTAACTCTTATGCAAGACTTATTGATGCTTGTCTTGAAAGTACTATTCATGAAAAGTCTTTGCTATATGATTCAGTTGTTTAGTCATTATCTTTACCATTGCTTTGAATCACTTCATTCATCTCATATGCTTAACAATAGTATGATCAAGATTATGTTAGTAGCATGTCACTTCAGAAATTATCCTTGTTATCGTTTACCTACTCGAGGGCGAGTAGGAACTAAGCTTGGGGATGCTTGATACGTCTCAACGTATCTATAATTTCTTATGTTCCATGCTAGTTTTATGACAATACCTACATGTTTTGTTCACACTTTATATCGTTTTGATGCATTTTCCGGAACTAACCTATTAACAAGATGCCGAAGTGCCAGTTCCTGTTTTGTGCTGTTTTTGGTTTCAGAAATCCTACAAAGAAAATATTCTCGGAATTGGACGAAATCAACGCCCATTATCTTATTTTTCCCGGAAGCTTCCAGAGCATCGAAGAGGGGCCAGAGGGGAGCCAGGGGGGCCCACCCCACAAGGTGGCGCGGCCAGGGGGGGGCGCCCCCCTATGGTGTGGCCCCACCAGGACTCCTTCGAGGCTGCCCTTCCGCCTACTTAAAGCCTACGTCGCGAAAACCCTAGAAGAATAAGCCACGGGACGAGAAAAGTTACGCAGCCGCCGCCATCGCGAAGCCAAGATTCGGGGGACAGAAGTCTCTTTTCCGGCACGCCGCCGGGATGGGGAAGTGCCCCCGGAAGGCATCTCCATCGACATCACCGCCATCTTCATCGCCGCTGATGTCTCCTATGATGAGGAGGGAGTAGTTCTCCATCGGGGCTGAGGGCTCTACCGGTAGCTATGTGGTTAATCTCTCTCTCATGTACCTCAATACAATGATCTCATGAATTGCCTTGCATAATTGAGATCCATATGATGAGCTTTGTATCACTATTAATCTATGTGCTACTCTAGTGATGTTATTAAAGTAGTCTATTCCTCTTTCATGATGTAAAGGTGACGGTGTGTGCATCATGTAGTTCTTGGCGTAGGTTATGATTGTAATCTCTTGTAGATTATGGAGTTAACTATTACTATGATAGTATTGATGTGATCTATTCCCCCTTTCATAGCTATTGGTGACGGTGTGTATGCTATGTTAGTTCTCGATCTAAATTGCAATGATCTATTATGCTCTAAAGGTTACTTAAATATGAACACCGAATGTTGTGGCGCTTGTTAACTCCGGCTTGAGGGAGCTCTTGTAGCCCTACACAATGAATGGTGTTTGTTATCAAACAAGAGTATATGTAGCACAAGTGAGGAGAAGTTATTTATTTATTATGTGATCAATGTTGAGAGTGTCCACTAGTGAAAGTAGGATCCCTAGGCCTTGTTTCCAATACTGCAAACACCGCTTACTTACTGTTCTGTTACATGTTTGCTTGCTGCCATCTTTATTTCAGATTGTTATTACCACTCATATTCATCTATACCACCTGCGTTTTAATATCTCTTCGCCGAACTAGTGCACCTATACATCTGACAAGTGTATTAGGTGTGTTGGGGACACAAGAGACTTCTTGTATCGTAACTGCAGGGTTGTTTGAGAGGGATATCTTTGACCTCTACCTCCCTGAGTTCGATAAACCTTGGGTGATTCACTTAAGGGAAACTTGCTGCTGTTCTACAAACCTCTGCTCTTGGAGGCCCAACACTGTCTACAGGAATCCTTCTAGTGGGCTTTTGCGAGTAGGGTTATCGGTTTTGAAAGACAATGTTGGCCGACCAACAACTTAGATCGAGGAGCTCACTTTGCTGATGTGGGTTTCTACCCTAAATTTCCTCTAATGATCGGTGGGTCTGACTCAGTGGATGCACCTCTTGTATTCATCGATCCTCCCCTCCACCGATTCGAGCGGCAGAGGATTGTGATATGAAGAGAAGGCTTGTTTCATAGCAAAGTATTTTTGAAGTATATCAGCAGTACATTTCTCAATATACCACATGCAAATGCGAGTGTGAGAGGCAGGTGGGAAGGACGTGTCGCACTCACAAAAAGGCATGTCGGCGCGGCCAATGGTTCGGCCCCTAGTAGGATTAAGAAAATTACAAAAAAGAACACCACAACGATAGTTCCAAATTCATAAAACCACCAAAATAAAATACTACCTGCCGCATGAACTACATCATTATAAAACAAGGGGTCATTCTAAACTTTAATTTCGAAAAAGGACTTTGACAATATTTTTCGAAATGGACTTTGACAATATAAAATGTTATTTTCTTCAACTCGCATTGGTACTGAAGGGTTTCTTTGAGAGATTGCGCATCGGTCCATAGTTTAATTATGGAGACACAATATGACCACAAGAGTGAATAATGTCATTAATTCCGAACCAAAAAAAAACAATGATAGGTTGTATAAAGTACTCTACAATCATAACCCAAAAAATCGTATGTCTCTCGAACAAAAAGCTAAATTCAGGTGTCGATCGGGCCAATTTTCAGCTCTCTCCTGAATAGTAATTGTGCGGCTGGATTTGTCAGTTTCTGTGTCTCGTTGTTGCAGAGACTGGGTGTAATTGGTATCTTTTGGTATTAATATATTCCCTTTATCGAAAAAATGTACTTGTGTGGCTGGATTTGTCAGTTTCTGTTGTTAGACAAGGACTTACACACGGCGTCCGCGCCGCCTTGGAGTAGACTCCAAGAAACCTAATAGCATACGAATATGTATTTGTGTTGTAATCATGTTGGACTTGTATTTCTTTGGCATATAAATATATGAGGGGGGAGGCCGTGACTTTGATCACGCAGCCTAAGATTCTATTCGGCTTTCATGGTATCAGAGCACCAGCCGATCCTACCCCCCTCTAAACCCTAAATTTTTCGACACCCCCCCCCCGCCGTCGCGATGACTCCCGACGAGATCGCCAAGCTCGAAGCCGAGCTGAAGCAGCGCGAATCCCTCCTTCAGGCGCGCAAGGATGAGCTCGACCGCCGTGCTGCCGAGATCGGCAAGGCCGTCGACAGCAACCCTACCCCCCAAAACCCCTCCACCTACGTCCCTTCCGTCAAGACCATCGTCGCCATCACCCTTGATCTGCAGGACTCCAACTACATCAAGTGGCGCGAGCTCTTTCTCGTCGCCCTTGGACGCTACGGCCTCACCAGCCACGTCACCGGCACCGCCGACGCCACGCCCTCGGACACCTCCCCCACCTCCGATTGGGCGCGTGACGACTTCACCGTCCTCTCCTGGATCTACGGCTCGATCTCCCCCGAGCTCTTCGGCATCGTCATCTCCCCTGGCTCGACGGCGCGGCAGATCTGGGACTCCATCGCCAACCTCTTCCACGACAACAAGAAAAGCCGCGCCCTTGCCCTCGACGCGGAATTTCGCAACACGCCACAAGGTGACATGAGTGTCCATGATTACTGCGCCAAGCTCAAGTCTCTTGCCGATGCTCTCGGTGACGTTGGTGAGAAGATCTCGGATGACACCCTCGTTCTCACGGTTCTCCGCGGCCTCAACGAACAATACAGCCACCTCCTTCCTTCCCTACCAGGTGCCGTTCCCCACGTTCTTGCAGACGCGCTCCGCCCTGGTTCTCGAGGAGGCGCAAAAGAAGACTGATGCCAAGCATGCGGCATCCACTGCGCTCTGGGCCAGCGGCAATAGTGTGCTTCCCAACGGCGGCAACTCATCGCACGCCGGGGGCGCCCCTCCTCCTGCCGGCCCTGGCGGTGGCCCGTCTCATCCACGGACTCCCTCGCCCCTCCAGCCCGGCGTCTTCACCAACTTCAGCCGGGGTGGTGGCAGCGGAGGCCGCCGTGGACGCGGCGGAGGTCGCGGCCGTGGCCGTGACAGCAACAGCCCTTGGATGTTTAATCCCTGGACCGGCCTCCCTACGCGCGCCCATCAACTCCAGCAGCAGCAGCCGGCGATGCCCTCCTCCTGGCAGCCCCGTTGGCGCGCTCCGACCACCGGCGTCTTGGGACCTCGACCAGCTCTGCCACCGTACCAGGCGTACACCGCCACCGGCTACCAGAATCCCTCCAGCAACATGATGATCACTCAGCAGCCGCAGCAGCAACAATATATTGACCCAGCTCTTCTTACAGCTCTCCAGAATTTGCAGCTCCCTGGCGGCCAGGAGTGGGTCATGGACTCCGGCGCCTCGTCTCATATGGCATCCGATCACGGTATACTTTCTTCCTCCGTTCCCTTTTCCGCAAATAAAATCATAGTGGGCAATGGTGCTTCTCTCCCTGTCACACATACCGGCTCTCACACCTTCCACCTTAATTCTAAAAACTTCTTTCTTCGTCATATTCTAATTGTTGCACACATTATCAAAAACCTAATTTCTGTTCATCAATTTACAATCGATAATCTTTGTTCCACTACAAGAAAAGTTCTGATAGACAACGTCTCAAAATCGTCCGCTAAGGGGTATTTTTCGTCGCCTATGGGCCTAACCCGACGATATGGGTTCTGTTGTGGAAACTGCGTCGAGCAAAGTCCAACGACGTTTTCGTCGCGCTTGGGCGCCCTTCCGCCACGGAAAATCGGACCGTTGCCCAAGTGTTTCGGGAGCCGTTGTGCGACGTCATGCAGCGACACGTGGCGCAGATTAGCGCGATTAACGGCGTTAACCGCTGAAACCCCGTGGTAGATGGTAGGCCCACACGAGGCTGCCACATCTTAACGGGCGCCCATTAAGTTTGCGGGCCGGGCCAGCTGACTTAGTTTGACCGGTCAACTATATAGCTGGGCTGGTCCATTAGTTACGTGGGCGGGGCCTAACCTCTAAGGTTGACTGGTCAAAACTTTAATGGGTGGCCCACTAAGCATGTGGGCCGGGCCGAATGCACTCGTTTGACCGGTCAACAAAAAGGGCCGGCCCACAAGACATGTGGGACCCACTTTCCTGGTATCGGGCCGGGCCATTTACAAAGTAGGGTCCACATTGAAGCTGGGCCGGCCCAAGAAGTTATTAGGCCCAATTAGCATGCGGGTCCCCTTCTGCTATCGGGCGGCCCATTTAGTACGTGGGGTCCACATTAGATCAAATGGTGGCCCAACAAGCCGATGGCGGGCCAAAAGCAGGTGGGTCCCACATTCTGTTAAAAGGCCAGCCCATTTAGTATGTGGGGCCCACCATATAGCAAGTGGGCCGGCCCAACAAGATAGTGGGCCGGGCCAAAAACACAGGTGGGTCCCACTTTCCAGTTAGAGGGCTGGCCCATTTAGTATGTGGGGTCCACCATATAGCAAGTGGGCCGCCCAACAAGATAGTGGGCGGGCCAAAAACACTGGTGGGTCCCACTTTCTGTTAAAGGCCCATTTAGTATGTGGGGTCCACCATATAGCAAGTGGGGGCCCAACAGCTAGTGGGCCGGGCCAAAAACACAGGTGGGTCCTTTTTCTGTTAAGGCGAGCCCATTTAGTATGTGGGGTCCACCATGTAGCAAGTGGCCGGCCCAACACGCTAGTGGGCCGGGCCAAAAACACAGGTGGGTCCCACTTTCGTCTTAAAAGGCCGGCCCATTTAGCATGTGGGGTCCACCACAAAAGCAATGGGCTGGCCCAACTAGTTAGTGGGCCGGCCCGGTAGTGGGTGGGGTCCACCTTAAAGCAAGTGGGCCGGCCCAATAAGTGTGGGGTCCATAGTAAATCAAGTGGGCTGGCCCAATAAGTAAGTGGGCCAGCCCGTTTAGTTGCTGTTTATATGCCGGCGTAATAGGCGCTTTAGGATTTTGCGGGCGGCACATATGTGATTTCGCTTAATTGGGCCGTTTAAGGGATGGGAATTCGTGATTTAGATACTGAGAATATTTACGCAGCATTGATTTGTCGGATAGCCTCACTTACCACAAGCACCAAAGAAAAAATGCGCGAAAGAACTATAAAAACTAACTAAATATTACATCAGCTGCAAGGCATTGAAAAAATATTACAGAACCCAGAGAAATTGAATGGTAATTAAACCTAGCAATACAATGAAGGGATCCGGCAATCTTTTAAGTTGTCCATGCAGCACCTATATCTGAAACAAAGACATTACAAGTTAAGACAGCAACAATGGAAAGGCAAAGACACTACAATATTGTTTGCCAAAGAATTTGGAACTCATCATTTCGTCGTTATAACAAGATCATTGTAATGCGCACAATAAGCAAACAAAGAGTGCATGCCGCATACCAACAGCCAATATAACAGAGCATGTTAGAATGAAACAGCAGACTTACTACTGTCGAGTACCATGCAAACCAACATGTTCAGGGAGTACAAAATTGGCATGAACAACATAGTAGCAGGCTATAAATTTTGTAACAACGACTGAGCAAGATGAAGTTATGATGGCTACATCTACAGAGCAGGGAATGTAAACCAAAAATAGAAGTTACGATGGCAAAAGCTAAAGAGGAGGGAATGTGAACCAACATGTGCCAAGTGCAATTACTTCATTTTGGCCGTGAACTAAATAATACTCCTGAACTTATAGTGAAGGGGATGCAAATCAAGATGTTTCGGGATATAAACTTGTAATGAGCAACACATAGAGGATAGTTAATGCTGGAGCTTAGGATGGACCAGATACAGAATATAGTGGGATCACCTGTGAACTTGTATAAGAGGGAATGCAAACCAATATGTTCAGCTTTCCATATGTGAGCGTCATGCCAAGTCAGAGAAACAAGTCAATAATGCAGCTTTTGAAGAACAAGATGGCACGCAAAATTATTATCTAGTAGTATGACAAGTTTATTTGTACTACAGGCTAGATAGCAGAGTGATAGCATGCCAAACTAAGTCCTTACTTTGTTAGCTTACAATGAACTAGATACAAAACAATGGCATCACATGTAGTACAGGGAATGCAAGCCAACATGTTCATGGAGTAAAAAATTGGCACAAACAACATAGTAGCAGGCCATAATTTTTGTAACAACGACTGAGCAAGATAAAGTTATGATGGCTAGATCTACAGAGCAGGGAATGTAAACCAAATATAGAAGTTACGATGCCAAAAGCTATAGAGCAGGGAATGCGAACCAACATGTGCAATTACTTAAAATTGGCCATGAACTAAATAATAGCAGGATGTTACTATAATACCTATAATTTTTGTAACAACGACTGAGCAAGATAGAAGTTATGATGGCTACATCTACAGAGCAGGGAATGCAAACCAAAATGTTCAATCGCTTAAAGTTAGCAATGAACCCAGAACATGGCGCTAAAACAAGGGACTTACATTAGGAGAAGCACTCTGTGGGAGTCACAGCAGATCTTCCTGGGGTTGATAGATCCGGTGATGAAGTACGCTACATGTGCTACTTGGGGTTGGAGAGACGGCCATTACACTTCATGGTTACTCATCTCATCTGCAAAAAAGTAACGGCGCGTCGTTAGCACAAACAGGTTCCCCCAAGATTAAACAAGAACTTGCAGGCAAGCAATAGAAAAGCGACAGTAGAAGAGTTTAGATCATGCACGGCGCCGGTGAAGCAGATCCGGTTCATGCACAGCGGTGTCGGTGAGCAAGATCCGATGCGGTGGAAGACGGATCCGGCGAAGCGGCTAAGCTGAAGCGACTGCGGTAGACTGCTGGATGAGCATATGGTTTCGAGGTACGGCGGGGATGATCCGGTCCGGTTGATGACGGCGTCGATGAAGCGGCTCCGGCAGGCAGCCGGATGACGAGGATCGCGAGGGCTCGGGTAGGCCAGGGAAGTCCGGCGGGGATGTTCCGGTGCGGTGGTCGTGGAGGTGGGAGAGAGGGACTTGGGAAGTTCCGGTGGGTGGTCTGAGGGAAATGATTTTTTTGGGAGGGTTTCCGGGCTAGGGAGGTGGTGATCCAAAAAATGACGGGCATACCCCCACCACCCACCAACCGACCTTTCTGTCATCTCCACAGGGGTAGAATGGGAATTTGGAAGCGTGTCAAATTTTTGTATTTTGTGGGCGGGAAGTTTTGCCGCTATGAGATTTTGAATTTGGCTAAGGTCCAACTATAATGATTAAAAAATGTGAGACCGTACTAGTACCTCTGTTCAAGGCCGAGTGCAAAATCAAATCATCATCACATTAAATACCGGTTACTACCATGATCATCATCTATCTCTGAAATTGGCTCATCCGCTAGATCTTGCAAATTATAGTGATAAAAAATTGTGAGACCGTACTAGTATTTCAGTTCAAGGCCGAGTGCAACATCAAAACATCATCACGTTGAAAATTTGTTACCCTGATCATGATCTATCTCTGAAATTGGTGCATCCATTGCAAAGTATAATGCTAAAATTTTGAGTGACCGTACTAGTACTTCTGTTCAAGCCCGAGTGCAACATCAAATCATCATCATGTTGAAAATTTGTTACCATGATCATGATCTATGTCTGAATTTGGCGCATCTGCTAAATGTTGCAAAGTATAATGATTAAAAAAATTGTGAGACCGTACTAGTACTTATGTTCAAGGTCGAGTGCAACATCAAATCATCATCACGTTGACGATTTTTTCTGTTACCATGATCATTATCTATCTATAAGAGCATCTCCACCGGCACAGCATCCTCTATTTGGGGACGCTGCTCCCACACCGGCGGCCCCAAAACGGCAGCCCCGATAGATTTTAAAATTTAAATTGACATCTAAAAACCCAAATTCATACGAAATTTATACCAAAGTAGCTCGAATTTAAACATAACTAAACATAAACTTAATCCTGGTCTACTGGCCGTCGGTAGGGGCGCTCGACGGCCCTGCCTCGTCGTTGTTCTTCGCCATTGCCGCCTGCTTCCGTGCCCGCTTCTCCTCCGTTGCTTCGCGCATCTGGCGGTGGAGCATGGCGGCCGGCGTCGCAGGGGCTTGCCGGCGGCGCTGTCCCCGCGCTTCCAGCCTTTCCCGAGAAGCTTCGATCTCGGCGCGCCTCGCCTGCTGGCGAGCGAACGCGTCCTGGTGGCGATGAGCGTTGAGCTCTGCGAGCTTCTGTCGCTCCGCCTCCTTGAGGCGGCGTCCCGCCTCCTCCGTGACCGCTCGCTGGCGCGATATCTCGAGGACGTGCTCGAGGTTCGCGTCGTTGACGAACTCGCGCTCCTCCTCCCTCAACCGCTGGTATCGTTGTGCGTTCAGCGACGCGAGGATCGCCGCCTGCTCCGGGTCGGCGGGGGCCTGCGGCGGCTCGCCCGACTGCGCTGACTCCTCGATCCGCCGCCTCTGCTTCCGCTTCTGCTACGTAGACATCGTGCCAGGACTCGAACCGTGGGTCCTCGTCCTCGTCGGAGCTGTGCTCGTCGTCGGCCTGCAGCTCCGGCTCCGGCTCCGGCTGCGGCTGCCGTGGTGGTGGAGGCAGCGCGCGGCCGTTGAGGCCAAGCATCGAGTAGGTGGTCTTCAGACGGCGCGGCATCTTGATGTGGAGAGTAGAGAATGGAGCGGCGGTGGTGGACGGCGTACGTCCTATATATCTAGCGGTGGCAACTACCCACATTTACGGCGACTGGACGCCGCGTGGCCAGTCGCTGCCTCGGTTTCCGCGCGGGAGGCCATTTAAACGCCGACGACCAACCTTCCCGCGTCGTGGCCAGTCGATGCGAACCGTCGCGTCCTCTCGCTGACAAGGCGCCTCCACCAGCGAAAACCGTCGTTCCGCGAGGCACCCGGAGCGCCTGATTCGCGCCCCTGGCGAAGGGGCCGGCTCGGGGATGCCGGCGATTCTACTCGGCTCGACAAATAGCCGGCGCCGTTTGGAGCGCACCGGTGCGAGCCCTAAAACGACGCCGGCCCCCAAATCGCTATGGGTGCTCTGAATTTGGGGCGACCGCTAAATCTTGCATAGTATAATGATAAAAAATTGTGAGACCATACTAGTAGTTCTGTTTAAGGCCGAGTGCAAGATAAAATAATCATTACATTGAAAATTTGTTACAATGATTGCAAACTATAGCAATAACAGGAAAAAATGCTCAAGGATTACAATAACAGCAAAAATTCTCAAATACAACAACAAGTCGAAATAACTCAAATGATACAAGCCATACAAATGGCATCATCGGCAAAACTGCATTTCTGTTAGGTAGAATTCATCGGAGTGCAAGTAACAGCTGGCTTTCCATTAGATCTGCAGAGTAGATTATTAAGGATCTGCTCAATCCAAGCTTGCCTATTTTTCAATTCATGTATCTCATTGACTGTTATGATGATATTTGAATCTCTTTCATCTCTTTGCTGCTGAATTATATCAATTGATTCGTGTGCAAAGGCAGCGATTGTTTGCGCTGGAATGGCTGGGACAGTAGCTATCATCTGACAATCAGATGAATTGGCATTGTCACGGCTGTGCTGTGGAAAGACCTGGACACTTGATGTACATGCCCTGCCATCTGCCTTCCTTGCTCTATTCAGGGGCTGAAAACAAGACAGTGCAAGTTACAGAACCATACAATTTGAGAAAACAACCATATTATTAGTTGTCACAGATTTTTGCAAAGCATCAAAACAGATGGCAGATTTTCACAAAGCACAAGGCATAATATAACAAAGCAAGCTATCAACCCCAATGCAACAGGCAGAGCAACCGGATGGCAAATATGAACAAAATAAATCAAGTAACTAGACAGTCTGCCTAATAAAATAAGCCAGGAAACTGCATAACAGCTGTCTATTAAAATTGACACTTGGAAGGGGTGCTTCAGATCCCTTAAGTTCCACAAAAGTGGTCATGTGGACAAAACTAGCCAGACATTGTGCAGTTGGAGAATCTCCAACCCCCTAAATTTCATTATTTTAATCATCGGCCAGCCATGGGAATGCCTCAGATAAAAGAGAAATATATCCATTTGGTGCCAAATATAAACGAGCAGGACCAATTAAGACAGATTAGACAGCAACCATTCTGGGATTCATATAAACTGACATATTATTTCAATGTTTAACCCATGAGCGCAATATAAGGGAAGGAGAAACAAACAAATGAACCATTTTGTGCCTAAAAATAAAAGATGGGTCAGCCAAAAAGTAACAACAAATCTTATTTATGATACCTACTGAAGGTGGATTTCCTACTACAGAAGGTGGCATTGGATTAATCAACAGTGAAATCCGAAAAAAGTCTTACAAAAAACAAATATGCTCATTATATCCCACAACAAGCATGCCAGATAGTCGCAAGGTTTATATGTTTTAATCATCAGTCAACTCAATGAATCAAGGACTAATAACCAATTGAATCATCATCTGACTCATATTCACCAAGCAAAACATTCTTATCATTATGGAAGAAATCCAGAAGACATAACGGTATGAGGAAGTGCATGAGCAATCAAACATTATGTGGCTGGAATAAAATGCCAGATCATTTAAGTTAAGCAGAACAATTAAATTGGTTTAATCACGATCAAACAAAAAAAGATTAGACAGGCAATAGAACAAGTTTGAGAAGCTAGCAGGAAAATGAACGAAGACGTGCAGTCATACAAATAGCATGATTTATTTCAAACCAGTTATCCTATCTATATGGAGAGTAAATGTGTTAAACACAAACTGGTTCCAGCACGATAAGCATATCAATACAAAAATGAAAGGTACTTACTGGATTATAGGGGTGATTCACTCCACGATTTGCTGTGTTCCATGTGATAGTGCAACATGAAATTACAGCAAAGAGTTAGGGTTGCAGCTCTTGAAGAACAAAAACAATGAAGAATTTAAATGTACCAGAGCAATGAGTTCACACATGTACTACAGGATGGCAAAAGGATAGCAGAAAGGAAATAGTAATTGGCATTTACCGTCATTGTTTACAACAAAACAGATGGAAATTATAATGTAAAACCTTGTGAACACAGAAGAGCACAGAATGGCGGAATATAAAACAACATTTTGCAACGAACAAAACAGACGGCGGCTATGGTCCCAGCACACAACCTGTCACCTGAGAATAAGAAAAGCAAACAAACATGTAGGTTTCCTAACAAAAATAGATGAATTACATAGCATGCAATTACTGTTCTAACATTAGGACGAACTAGATAGATATTATAGGGGTGTTTCTTGAGAGTTTATAGAGCAGGGAACGCTTTGCTAGTCTTAGTATGAACAAGACAAAATTAATACTATTTTTTGCAACACACAGTACAATCATAGACGCTCACACGTACATACATACACTCATCACTCAAGCACACACACTACCCCTTCGAGCACCTTCAGGAAACTGCATCCAAGAAACTGTTCCGACGGGTATTGAGATTGACGAAGTCACCACTAGCACCACAATGTCATCGGGAACGCCGCATCCCACAGAAGAATATTCCTCCATTTTTGAGACACCAAAGCGTTAAATCTGGGGGTGCCACTGCCCTCCTAACCATCCAAACACAGGTTGGTTCTCAGTGATTTGGTACTTGACATGTACTACATGATATCTAAAATGAAGTCGGTGTCAGGCTAACAAGCAAGGTGCGGCGTCGTTGCTTGACGTGAGTCGGTGTGATGCCATCACAAGATGAAGTGCATGGTCCATGTGATCTGGATTAGGGGATACTAGCATAATACCCGTGTGTTGCAACGGGTTAATAACGAAAGATGGCTCCCTCCAAATATAGAATAAATGGAATATAATCGCAATGTCTATGTCCAGGATGTGTGGCCACATGGTCCTCATTTTTCTTTAGAATCTGTGGTACGTCAGTATCATACAATGTGCACTATTTTTTGTCATCACTGAGACAACTCTGATGCTCGATCGACCGATCCGAGTTGATCAATCGACCGATCTAATTAACATGTTTGAACAAACGATCGAATAATTCATAGTATTTATTGAATGATACTCCCTCCGTGCCAAAAATAAGGCGTCTAAGGATTAGTTAAAAGTCAATGTTTTTAAAGTTTGACCAAGTTTACACACAAAAATATAAATATTTACAATACTAAATCATTATCAATAGAGTCACCCTAAAGTATAATTTCTTAATATGTCAATTTGATATTGTAGATGTAAATATTTTTTAAAATATTTGGTCAAAGTTTGTAAGGTTTGACTTTTGACCAATCCTTAGACGCCTTACATTTTGGGACGGAGGGAGTATATCGTAAAAGGTGCCCGTTTTACACCATCTTTTTTAACAAAACACGGTACAATATAAATGCTCACTAAATGCATACTCGCTCCTACGAACGCACAAATGCACATGCAATCTCTATGAACACCTTCGAGATACTTTGTCTGAGAAACTGATTTGTCGAGAACACACGTCGAAACGTGGCCCCAACTGAACAGATATTTCTCTTTATTAATGAAACACCCACGCATGAAACATGGTTTTTTTAGGGAGAATGTCACTGCGCTCCAAAACATGTGGTTGATTCTTGTCACTAACCTCTTAAAAGCTGCAGGGTATGAAAGCTTTGTTTTTTTTAAGGATTTTTAGTTGCATAAGTGTTGAGATTTGTATGTCCTACGAATTTTAAAGGGAAAATGCATGCACGTGCAAAAATTAGGAAAAGAAACCTAGAGTCATATAGGTTGTCACTGTATGTTTGCGAATGAAAGAAAAGTTAGAAAATTTAAAGTAGCACGGCAAGAGGAGCCTAATCAATGGGTCTCTTTTGGCCTTTTTCTTTTTTGCCGATTGTGTCGATCTAACCGGGATTGCCGGACACGCGTTGATGAACTACGGCAGAGGAGAAAGGACGGATCACCTGCCGATCTTTTACAGAACTATGCCAGAAAGGATATAAAGATTGACCGGTACAAAAACCATCTCCATCAATCTACGCTCGTTAAGGAGAGGGTTCCTTAGAGAATAAAAAGGGGAGCGAACGAAAAAGATGTGTGGCTGAACCGATCTATGCTTGTCTTACCGATTAGAATTAGGAAAGGGATGCTGATTTTGCTACCTAGTGCTACGGATTGGATTTTGGTCGTGACCTAACTAATCCTGATAAGAACTCCTCATGGAGCCGGTCACGCTGACCTTACTTTTTATGTTCGGGGTGAGTTGTATACACGTTTGACGTACCATCACCAACCACCGCGGCCTATTTTAAATTTAATAGTAAAGATAGTTTATATGACAAGATTATGGGGGGATTGTTAGTAGTAATCTTATCAATGTGGTTGGCTAGTAAAGGAGCTAGCTTAGTCATGAAGTATCCAAGGTATGTAGAGAGAACTGTAGAATGGGGAATGTTCTAGAGTAAGATATTTACGAGTAGTATGAAATATCTAGAGTTTGTAGAGTATTCTAGAAGTATGGTATAGGGTTTGGATTCTGGCACATGGCAACAATCTAAAGGGTCATGTACAAAAGTTTAAATAGAGTATCACCCGTCCCATGTAAGTAAGCTTTGTACCACTGAGATATCCAATAAAGCTTCCTAGTAGTAGTAGCCCTGTGTGTAAGTGTATGTGAGGCACAAGCTTCCTAGTATTATAAGCCCTGTGTGTGAAGCACATCAAGACAGAGAGCTCAAGGAGTGGCATGGGCAAATGCGCAGGATCCTGCCATCTGCCACGCGCATTGAGAGCGGGGCGGAGCTGGATCTATGGGACTTCTCTGTCGATGCTTTTTTAGACGGACGAATCAGTATATAGACACATTCTAGTTGACCAAGACATGCTTGAACCTTCTATGGTAACAGACCAAAACGTGTAGGGGGGAGGGGGTCTGGTTACCTCGACGGCGGCTTCGTGTAGTCATACTCGGCATCCTTGCGGGTCACGTCGACGACGGCGGGGGTGCTGCGGTTGCGGTGGGCGTCGGCGTCGAGGAAGCAGATCTGGGGCGGTCGATGATGGGTTCGGGGAAGCAGATCTGAAACGAGGGAGTCGGTGAAGCAGATCCGGTGCAGTGCACGGCGTCGTTGGTGAAGCGGATCAGGTACGGCAGACGAGGGAGTCGGTGAACTCAGATAGTGCAGTGCACGGCGGCGTTGGTGAAGCGGATCTGGTGCTGCGGATGAAGCAGTCGGTGAAGCAGATCCGATGCAGTACACGGCGGCGTTGGTGAAGCGGATCTGGTGCTGCGGACGAGGGAGTCGGTGGCCTCAGGTAGGTGAGGTGGTATGCCGGCTAAGTACGGCTGGGATATTCCGGTGCGGTGGTCCGGCAGGTGAGAGATGATGGGCCTGGAGTATTGCGACAGATTTTTTGCGGAAATGGGGAAGACGAATGGAAGGCGGTAGACTATATATATCAGAGGGGATGTGTAAATTACGAACGAGACCCCAACCAACGCCGGCTTCACTTGTCTGCCTTTGCGTCATTGGTAATAGGGGTCGAAAGGGAATTCGAAATATGTGTATGGAGGCGGGAGTTTTGGCGCTCAACTCGTATTTTGAATCTCCCTGGTGTATAAGCAGTACAGTATACTAGATATTGAATCATAGACCAGGGAAGACAAGTACAGTAGTACAAAAATACTGTAATGTCTACATTGCATGATGCTGATCTACCTTGCGTTAGTGTTTGTACTTTGTAGTGGTAGCTAAGTGGTGCAAAGAAGACATATTTGTAATTTCTACAACTAAGATATGTCTATATACATCCGTATTAGACAAAACTAAGACACCTCCTTTTAGACGAAGGTAATATTAATTTTGAATCTCTTTGTACTAATGTTGATGATTTTTAATAGATCTTCAGAGTTTCGTAGAAAAAAACTAGGCTCCTCTCGAGAAACAAATAAGCATACAATTAATTAAGTACGTGGGCGGTTATTATTATTTTAACAGGGAAACTGCATTCGTGCCCTATGGCCCGTCATCTTCAAAACCGTCCAAATGCATGCATCTAGCGACGGGCGGTTTGCAGGCCCTGGCGTGGCGGTTAACATTCGTCTTCCTCATTTCGTCTTCTCCCTGACACTCTCGCCTGTGCCCCTCTCTCGCTACCCTCCATGGAAGCGTTCTACCAAGGACACACTTTCCTCGCTCATGGAACAACCACCATTACGGCGAACTATACCAATATGGCGTCTAAGGTGGAGGAACACATCAACAAAATCGAGTTGATACTGGAGAAAGAAGACTCGTACAAAATTGTTGGCCTAGACGTAGAGTACACCTATGGGCCTGAACAGAAGGCTGCCCTCATACAGTTGTGCATGGGCACAGACTGCCTCCTGTACCAGATTTCCTCGGCCGACCAGCCATGCCCCAAACTCGCTGACTTTCTTGGCAGGCCTGACATAACATTTGCAGGTGTTGACATCGGCAACGACATTACCAGGCTTGGGCGTTGCAACCTCTCAGTGGCGAACTTCGTGGACATCCAGAAAAGGTGGAAGCCTGCCGATTCCACTAGTAACAATAAGGATTCGTTGGCTGACTATGCTGCGGCCATTATAGACAGCCAGTACAAATCTATCATGAAAAAACTTACGAAAGAGGAACACAAGCTGTGGAAGCAGGTGCCCTTGTCCATGAAGCATATCCTGTATGCAAGCATCGACGCATACGCGACATATGAGGTATACAGGCGAATAGTGAACTTTGAGAAGGGTCAACAAAAATTGGCGGAATTCCAGGACAGCGGGAGTAAGAAGAAGAAGAAGAAGAAGAAGAGCAACATGGTACAGGCTGTGGAAGCTGAAGAGGAAGTGATAAGTAGTTCTGTACATCCAGCTATATTTTATCCTAGTGTTAAAAGTAGTACAGTACTAGTATGTATACGATCGTGTGTGTATGCACCCAGTGATAAGTAGTTCTGTACATCCAGCTATATTTTATCTTGCAAGTAGTTTTAAAAGTAGTACAGTACTACTGTAGTATGTACGATCGTGTGTGTATGCTCCCAGTGTCATGAGTACATAACTGATGATAATAATACTAATATGTATGGTAGATCTTTTTTTATCTTGCATACTCCCTACGATCCATAATAAGTGTGCCGTTTCACTCTAACAGCATCCACTGTGTTGTCCACAACAGCTATCCTCGTCCACAAGCAATAAGTGTAGTCCATGCCCATATATATAGTGGACACGTACAAGCTTTTGGTTGCCCATAAGTAAATAGTAATTATTTTACTCTGTGCTCTGTCTTGCATGTGTGTACTTCTAACAAATATGTGCGTCCCAGCGTGTGCCAAACTTAACCTTATACTGAGTATATTGTATAGTATTACTCCCTCCGATCCACATTACTTGATGCTAAAATGGAAGTATCTATAGCTACAATATGTCTAGATACATCTACATTAGAGTCAAGTAATGTAGTTGCTGTTTCAGTAATCTTGTGGTTCCCATAGGTGGTGCCTTAAATGACAAAAGTCATGGCCATATCTAAACCATGATTAAGCCGAACCTCTGCCCCAAGACATGACATCTCTTCTAGTAGAATGCTCTCCGTCCATAATAAAATAATCAATGGATGGGACTGGATACCTTTGTTGGGAAGGTATCGTCACCTGCCGAGTAGGGTGTATGTAGGCATCCTATCACGTCAGGACAGCTATCCAGTAGTAATATCCATCTCCCAGTGACCCAGTCTATGTGTGTGTCTTGTCTTGTCGATCCATGGACATGGCACCTATCGAGGTACTCCACTGCTGATGATTTTGTAGAGTACGTATATTTATATGAGCACGATGCTTTGTACAAAGTTGTCCCGGTCACCTCAAGGTTGCATTAGCAGGACGAAAAACAGTTACTCCCTTTCTTGTTCTTTTTCTTTTGTTGTCACATATTTGAAACCAATAAGTTCAAGTTATGTTCCTGATGATGTTACCCAACAATAGAAGCGAAACTGAAATAATAGTACAACTCAGACAGTGTTAGTACTAGTACTTTACTAGAGGTTACATCCGCATTAGCACTATACTAGTACGTATCATCATATGGAGTAGGAGTACTTATTTTGAGGATTAATTGTTCTCCTTCTCGATGCGAATGTAGAAACGCAGCAGCTTGGAAGGTCCACCAAGCACCAGGTACAGCGGCGGCACCGAGAGGAACGACGTGAGTTCATCAAACGCGACGTCGCCCGGCAAGGCGCAGCTCGACGCCTCCAAAGACACACTCACGGTGTCCGCCCTGCTCCTCGCGTGCGCCAACGAGCACGACGCCGGCCCATTCGCCCACATCTTTGCCGTGTACAGAGGCCACACGCACGCGGCCGCCCTAACGCACACGGTAGACACGATGGTGGTCGAAGTCGAACCGAGCACGCCGATGATCAGGACGAACACGGCGCCGTCCTCCCCTTCGGCGATGATCCGCAGGCACGGCGAACCCGGCACCGGCACCGGCACCTGGAACACTTTGGTCGTGTTGTACGGCGGGAGCTTGTGCACTTGGATCGAGTGGGCCGCTGCGAAGTGGGCGACGAGCGCTGTTGGCGGGGCGGCGAAGTCGCAGCCGGGCTCCGTGCAAGCGCAAGGGGCGTGCGGGCATGCAATCTTGTGGTCGTGGACCTGGTGGTAGGCCACCAAGCTCCCGCAGCTGCTGTGGGGGCACTCAACCGTCGCCGCTGATACGACGGCGTCCATTGCCGGGTCCTGCTCGAATCCGCCGCGGGGTTCCACGCACCTATGGCACCGGTTCCCGGGAAGCTCGCTGAGGCAGCGGCCGCAGGCCAAATGATTACCCTTGCACTGCACAAATCAAAGTTCGTGGATTCCCATTTTTGCAGTAGTGAACCCACAAAAGAAACATCAATGGAGTGTGGGAGGGAAAGGGATCGACCTTGAAGACGGGGGGCTGGAGGGGCTGGGAGCAGAAAATGCAGTGAAGCACGGTGGAGTCCATCTTCAGGGTAACGGTGACAGTTTCCAGCATTGCGAGCGCGCGAGGAGTATGGCCTATCGATGGCCTCTCTTATCTCCTAGCCTCGAGGCTGGAGTACTCTATTTAAGGGGATGGGAAGGGATTTTGCTTAAGACGAGGAAAACCCAATATAGTACCTCCATCTCAAAGCTTAAGGCTTATATTATTTTTAGAAAGTCAAATTATGTCAAAATTGACTAAGCATTTACCGAAAATCATGGTAGTTAAAAAATGTGTATCTCCACCATCATACTATTTGAGACTATATTTGTGATGGTAATAGGCACAACTACATACACAAAAATTGACATCATCTGATTATTAGTTATTTGGACTGCGGGATGAACTTTTTGGAACTGTGCATTAAGCACCGGTAACCACTTAGGGCTTCTTTGATTCATAGGATTGACATAGGAATTATGTTGGATTTGATTCCTATGGGAAAATTTCAATCCTACACCTTTCCTATTTCTACACTCTCCACATTCCTTTGAATCAAAGCAGCAGTGCTTCTTTGTTTTTTATAGTAAGTGAAAGGACATCTAAAAAACAGGAGAAATGATCTGGAAGTGCACATAGTTTTATATAAATCAGATGGAGGGGTTACAATTACATATAGTTGGAGTATTCACTTCCGATTCACAAAAAAAAGGAGTATTCACTTCCACGCTGCATTATTATTAAGTATAAGTACTACTACAAACAGTTCAGCACAAATATGAAACGAGGAATCCATAAAAAAATAGCAGCCGTACGAACAATCAAGTACTTTTCAGCGAAATTTATCATTCCTCATGACAAATTGACAGTTTTTTCAACTACGCAAAGTAGCAGTAGCTACATCTGCTTGCATATGCGAATGTAGAAACGCAGCTCCTTGGACGATCCAGCACCAACGAGGTATGGCCCCGGCACAACGAGGAACGACGTGAGCTCCTCAAACACGACAGCGCCCGGCGACGCGCTGCCAGAAGCATCGGCAGACATCTTCACGACATCCCGCCTGCAGTCCGATTTCGAGGACGGCGGCGGGCCGTGCGCCCAGATCTTCACCCTGTAGAGCGGCCACACGGATGTGGCCGAACTGACGCATACCAAAGACAAGACAATGGCCGGGCCGAGCGCGTCGATGTACAGGACGAACACGGAGCCGTCATCCCCTTCGACGACGAGCAGCCTGCACGGCGAGCACGGGTGCGTCATGGTCACCCGGAACTCTATGGACTTGCCATACTCTAACCTGTGCACCTGAATCGAGTGGGCCTCTGCGAGGTGAACGAGGAGCGCTGACGGTGGGGCGGCGAAGTCGCAGCCCTGCTCCGTGCAGTTGCACCGGCCGTGCGGGCACGCGATCTGGTGGCTTAGGGACTCGTGGTAGCTGACGATGACCCCGCAGCCGTCGTGGGAGCACATGACCTGCGCCGTTCCAGCGATGTTGTACGCGATGGCCTCCAAATTCGTAGCGTTTATTTCCATAGTGCCGTCCATCGCCGCCAGTTGGTTGAATCCGGAGCCGCGCTACTCTTCTTCTGGCGCCGTTTACTTGGAACCTCGCCGACGGTGGCAGGCGGCAGGCCTCATACCACGCTGCAACTCCGATCAATATTAATTGATGGTAAAATGGATGTATCTACAACTATAATGTGTGTAGATGCATCTATATTACCATCAAATAATATGAATCGGAGGGAGTACAAGGAATGACAGTTTAGCACAAGTGACACCAGCAAATAAAAATCAATGGACTCTCAGAGGAAAAGGGGGCGACCTTGTTGAACTTGGGGCAAATCAATGGAGTCTGACAGACAAGAGAGAGAGAGAGAGAGAGAGAGAGAGAGAGTGTGTGCTTGATGACCCACAAGTATAGGGGTGTATCGTAGTATCTTCGATAAGTAAGAATGTCGATCCCAACGAGGAGCAGAAGGTGTTGACAAGTAGTTTCGATGAAGGATTCACTGTAAATGCTCACAAACAAGTATTCGGGGGGTTTTGATGTAACAGATGAATAAAGTACGAGTAAGTAAAGTGCGAGAGAAATAATTGCAGCGAGTGGCCCAATCCTTTTTAGCACAAAGGACAAGCCGGTTTGTTTACTTATAATGACCAAACGTTCTTGAGGACACACGGGAATTTAGTCTAGTGCTTTCGCTTCATGTAGCTAAATAATCTTCATTGTTTTGATAAGTGTTGTGTGGGTGAACCTATGCTAATGTACCGCCCTTCCTAGGACTAATACATACTTGTGATTATACCCCTTGCAAGCATCCGCAACTACAAGAAAGTAATTAAGATAAATCTAACCACAGCCTTAAACTCTGAGATCCTGCGATCCCTCCTGCATCGATATACTAACGGGGGTTCAGGTTTCTGTCACTCCGGCAACCCCGCAATTAGCAAACGAGTACAAGATGCATTCCCCTAGGCCCATAAATGGTGAAGTATCATGTAGTCGACGTTCACATGACACCACTAGAAGAATAACACCACAACTTAAATATCATAACATTGAATATTACTCAACCATAATTCACTACTAACATTTAGACTTCACCCATGTCCTCAAGAACTAAACGAACTACTCACGAGACATCATATGGAACATGATCAGAGGTGATATGATGATGAATAACAATCTGAACATAAACTTGGTTCAATGGTTTCACTCAATAGCATCAACAACAAGTAGAGATCGATACCGGGAGAGTTTCCCCTATCAAACAATCAAGATCAAACCCAAATTGCTACGGCGGTGACGGTGTCCAGCGGTGGAGACGGCGGTGATGATGGTGGAGATGATGATGATGGTGATGGAGATGATGTCCAGCTCGATGACGGTGACGATGGCGTCGATTTCCCCCTCCGGGAGGAATTTCCCGGCGGATTCCTGCCCGCCGGAGAGCTCTTTTCTCTCTGGTGTTCTCCGCCCCGCAGAGGCGGCTGTAACCCTTCGTGAGGATTCCTCTCTTTCGGGACGAAGGAGTATGCGAAGAAAAGGAGGCGAAAGGGGCTGTGGGCCCCACACCACATGGCGGCGCGGCCAGGGCATGGGCCGCGCCGCCCTAGGGTGTGGGCCCACCCTGGGTCCTCCTGGCCTCCTTCTGGATTCCTTCGTCATCTTGAAAAATAGGATTTTTGGTAAAATTTCCTTCCAGAGTGATCTTCCGAAATATTGCATCCTGACGGTGCTTTTTCCAGCAGAATCCTGGCTCCGGTGCGCAATCTCCAAATAATCATGAAACATGCAAAATAGATGAAATAACATAAGTATTGTGTCCCAATACGAAATATATCAATGAATAACAGCAAATTATGATATAAAATAGTGATGCAAAATGGACGTATCAACTCCCCCAAGCTTAGACTTCGCTTGTCCCCAAGCGAAACTGAGCTCGATAAACAAGACCACATGTTTATGGAGTGAAGAGTCGATCAATAAAATACGGACAAGAAGCATCATATTCATTCACACAAGACATTATAGTAAACAACTTCCTCATATAACTCAACTTGAAACAAGTATAAGGTAATCACAAATAAAGGTGCATAAGAAATCATAATTGGTGATGGCAAACTTTGTTCTTGGTCAGAGAACAGTTAACAGATTATACTTATCTATTGAGCAGCGCTCTCATATTAAAGCTTATGTGGCTCATCTTGCATACTCAATCATAATGATCATGGATAATTTTCAAAGCTATATTCATTCAGATAAAACTTGTACTAAACAAGAAAGAATAAAAGACATGATGAAGCAAATCACAATATAATGGTTCGATCACAACAACTCAAATGCTTGCTTGAGATGGAGGGAAATAGGTTTACTGACTCAACATAAAGTAAAAGACAGGCCCTTCGCAGAGGGAAGCAGGGATTAAATCATGTGCTAGAGCTTTTCAAGTTTTGAAATCATATAAAGAGAATAAAAGTAACATTTTGAGAGGTGTTTGTTGTTGTCAACGACTGGTAGCGGGTACTCTAACTACCTTATCAACCAGACTTTCAAGAGCGGCTCCCATGAAGGACGTTATTTCTACCACCGTGGTAGATCATCCCTCTTCTCTTTTGTTTACACATGTATTTTAGTGGGGTGGCACTCCTTCCAACCTTTCTTTCACAAACCATGGCTAACCGATTCCATCGGGTGCCTGCCAACAATCTCATACCATGAAGGAGTGCCTTTTTATTTTATTTTTATTATGATGACACTCCTCCCCACCTTTGCTTTCTCAAGCCATGGCTAACCGATTCCATCGGGTGCCGACCAACTTTTCACATACCATGGAGGAGTGTCTATTTGCAAAATTAAGTTGCTTACTGATGAATCAGAGCAACACATGTGAAGAGAATTATTAATGAAGTTAATTAATTGGGGCTGGGAACCCCTTTGCCAGCTCTTTATGCAAAGTTATTGGATAAGCGGATGAAGCCACTAGTCCATTGTGAAAGTCTGTCCGAAGTAAATGACAAGATCGAAAGATAAAACACCACATACTTCCTCATGAGCTATAAAACATTGACACAAATAAGAGATGATAAATTTTGAATTGTTTAAAGGTAGCACATGAAGTATTTACTTGGAATGGCAGAAAATACCATGTAGTAGGTAGATATGGTGGACACAAATGGCATAGGTTTGGGTTCAGGTTTGGATGCACGAGAAGTATTCCCTCTCAGTACAGGTCTTTGGCTAGCAAGGTTAAATAGCAAGCACAAGAGTTGAGGGAAACAAACAAATATACATGTGATAGAAACAATCATGCATCTTACTTGTAAGCACAAATAGTTTTAACTTCAGAATACTAAGCTAAGAACTGATAAGAAAGATAATAACATCTTCTACATGTATTTTCTCTATGCTTCTTGAATTCAAAGTGTTGTTGCTAATGACCATTGCTAAGTTTGCCAAAACCAAATAGATTTACTCAATGCTCCCAAAGTGGTACCAATACTAAAATCAAGATCAATCATATAGTAGAAATTGCAAACTAAAATAAGGTGTGCAATATGTAAATGATAAGACTTCTCATTAATATTCCATAACGATAACTCACACCAACGGATACATAGATAACCAACTAAGAGAGATACTTCCATACCTGCAACCATCTTATACGATAACTTCCCTACTCATGATATGACACTACTTGATAATAAAAGTAAAAGATAGTGATGATGTGATACCGCGGCACTCCCCCAAGCTTGGAACAAACCAAGGGGATGCCAATACCGATGATGAATTACTCCTCGGGCGATGGTGGTGATGAATTCCCGTCTTCAGACTTCCAAGATAGAGGCTCTCCATCAACAAATGACATCTTGGTCTCGGGAATCCTGAAACTAGCAGCACGGCTTATGTGTTTAAACCTGTTTTCATACTCACAGTTCTGATTATGAACGTCATAGAGTTGAGCTTGGAGTTTGTTGGTGGTGTCGTGAAGTGAGAGGATGTCGCCCCATAGCTTTGCAGTTTCCTTCTCATGTTCAGCAATGAGTTCAGACACAATCCTGTGGAAGATATCCACCTCACGCTCAGCCATCTTCTTGTATTTGAAAACCTCTTGTTCTAGCTTCTCCATCCTGTCTTCCAAGCTTCCTTCTCCTTTAGGACCCTGGACATCCTTGATCTGCAGTTCTCCTTCAACGAGCAGCAACTCCTTGGGGTGCATCCTCAGCTCCTCCATGTACAAGTTGCCAACATCCTTGCAGGAGCTGTCCTTCGGAGTTTCCGACGAAGACATGATGGCTCTAGATCCGAAGCAAATCCTGGCAGAAACAGCTAGAAACAAAACACGTCGAGAAAACGATATTACGGACCTCCAGGGGTCCGGGGGATTATATAGCAAATATTTTTACGACAAAAGGAAGGTTCCAGGCGAAACGAGTGGAAACGGGACGCCGAGGGCTGTCACCATAGGTCGGCGCGGCCAAGGTGGGGCCCGCGCCGGCCTGTGGTGACGGGCCCTCGCGCGTCTTTTCCACTCCGTTTCGATTCCGTAATTTTTCATATTTTCTAAAAACAGCAAAAATATTGTTCGGAAAGGTAAACGCGAACTTTTTAATACCTGTACTGTTACCTATTCAAAGTCGAGTTCTGGCGGACTGTCGATTTGTCCTTTGATGAAAGCCTCCGGTGTTTCCACTTGAATAATATCAACATCAACATTATAAGAATCACCTGAGATATAATGCTTGAGTCTTTGCCCATTCACCACTTGTGTAGCATTGCCTTGGAGAGAGCTAATTTTAATTGCTCCTGAACGATACACCTCCTCGACAACATATGGTCCTTCCCATTTTGAGAGTAATTTCCCTGCAAAAAGTCTGAGACGAGACCGATACAATAGGACTTTGTCCCCAACATTAAATTCTCTTTTAATAATCCTTCTATCATGCCACTTCTTAACTTTCTCTTTAAAGAGTTTAGCATTTTCATAAGCTTCACTTCTCCATTCATCTAGTGAACTTAATTGCAGCAACCTTTTATTACCAGCTAGTTTAGGATCTTTATTTAGTTCTCTAACAGCCCAATAAGCTTTGTGCTCTAATTCTAAAGGTAAATGACAAGCTTTTCCATAAACCATTTTATAAGGTGACATTCCCATGGGGTTTTTATAAGCAGTTCTATAAGCCCATAGTGCATCCTTCAATTTACTAGCCCAATTCTTTCTAGATTTATTAACGGTCTTTCCCAAAATAGATTTAATTTCTCTATTTGATAATTCTACTTGACCACTAGTTTGAGGATGATAAGCGGAAGCAATTCTATGATTAATTCCATACCTAGCAAGAGTTTTTCTAAAACCTCCATGAATAAAATGAGAACCTCCATCAGTCATAATATATCTAGGAACTCCAAATCTAGGAAAAATAATATCTAAAAGCATTTTTAAAGAGGTCTCACCATCAGCACTTTTTGTAGGTATAGCTTCTACCCATTTAGTAACATAATCAACAGCGACAAGTATATGAGTGTTACCTTCTGAAGAGGGAAAAGGTCCCATAAAGTCGAATCCCCAACAATCGAACGGTTCAATAACAAGAGTATAGTTCATAGGCATTTCATTGCGTCTGGAGATATTACCAACCCTTTGACATTCATCACAAGATAAAATAAACTTCCTTGCATCTTTGAAGAGAGTTGGCCAATAAAAACCTGATTGTAGAACCTTTTGTGCGGTTCTTTCTCCGGCGTGATGTCCTCCATAAGCACTACCATGACATTTACTCAATATCTCTTGTTGTTCATGTTCAGGAACACATCTTCGCATAATACCATCCACTCCTTCTTTATATAAGTGTGGGTCATCCCAAAAATAATGCCTCAAGTCATAAAAGAATTTCCTCCTTTGCTGAGCTGAAAAGGTTGGAGGCAAATACTTGGAAACAATAAAGTTAGCATAATCAGCATACCAAGGGCTATCTCGCGAGTTCACCTTTATTACAGCCAATTGTTCATTTGGAAAACTATCATTAACAGGAACAGGATCATAAGCAATATTTTCCAATCTAGATAAATTATCAGCAACAGGATTATCAGCACCTTTTCTATCTATAATATGTAAATCAAATTCTTGCAACAGAAGTACCCATCTAATAAGCCTTGGCTTAGCATCTTTCTTTGTCATAAGGTATCTAATTGCAGCATGATCAGTATGAATTGTAACTTTTGAATCAACAATATAAGATCTAAATTTATCACAAGCAAAGACTACAGCTAACAATTCTTTTTCAGTTGTAGCATAATTTCTTTGAGCAGCATCAAGAGTCTTGCTAGCATAATGAATAACATTTAATTTCTTATCTACTCGCTGTCCAAGAACAGCGCCTACAGCAAAATCACTAGCATCACACATAATTTCAAATGGTAAGTTCCAATCAGGAGGTTCAACTATAGGAGCAGTTGTTAAGGCTTTCTTTAGAGTATCAAAAGCTTCCTTACAATCATCATCAAAAACAAAAGGTACATCTTTTTGAAGAAGATTAGTAAGAGGCTTTGAAATCTTAGAGAAATCTTTAATAAATCTCCTATAAAACCCAGCATGACCAAGAACACTACGAATACCTTTAACATCCCTCGGATAGGGCATCTTCTCAATTGCTTCAACTTTAGCTCTATCAACTTCAATACCTCTCTCAGAAATTTTATGTCCCAATACAATTCCTTCATTAACCATAAAGTGGCATTTCTCCCAATTAAGAACAAGGTTAGTTTCTTCACATCTCTGCAAAACTTTATCGAGGTTCCGCAAGCAATTATCGAAAGAATTACCATAGACAGAGAAATCATCCATGAATACCTCTACAATACTTTCGCAAAAACCATGAAAAATAGCAGACATGCATCTTTGAAAAGTAGCAGGAGCATTACACAAACCAAAAGGCATACGCCTATAAGCATAAGTTCCATAGGGACAAGTGAAAGTGGTTTTCTCTTGATCTTTAGCTTTAACAGCAATTTGTGAAAACCCAGAATAACCATCAAGAAAGCAAAAATGAGTATTTTTAGACAATCTTTCTAGCATTTGATCAATAAATGGTAAAGGGTAATGATCTTTCTTAGTAACTTTATTAACTTTTCGAAAATCAATGCACATTCTATACCCTACAACTACTCTTTGAGGTATGAGCTCATCATTATCATTAGGCACAATAGTCATTCCTCCTTTCTTAGGAACACAATGAACAGGACTAACCCATCTACTATCAGCAATAGGATATATAATACCAGCTTCAAGAAGTCGTAATACCTCATTTCTTACCACATCCTTCATCTTCGGAATTAGACGACGCTGAGGTTCAACAACAGGCTTCGCATCATCTTCCATATTAATGGCGTGTTGGCAAATAGAGGGAGAAATCCCCTTCAAGTCATCAAGAGTATAGCCAATAGCACCTCGATGTTTCTTCAATATTTGCAATAATCTTTCTTCTTCAAACTCTGTAAGTTTAGAACTAATAATAACAGGATATATTTTCTTATCATCAATATGAGCATATTTAAGATTATCAGGTAAAGGCTTTAAATCAAAAACAGGATCTTCCTTTGGTGGCGGTGTTGTACCCAAATCTTCCACCGGTAAATCATGCTTGAGAATAGGTTGACGAAGAAATATCTCCTCAAGCTCATCTCTTTCTTTCCTGAAAATTTCACTCTCGCTATCCTCCAAATGTTGCTGCAAAGGATTATTAGGAACAAGAACAATAGATGCACACTGCTCCATTTTAAAATCATTACTAGGCAAGTCAGCTTTATAAGGAGTTTTGGTAAATTTAGAAAAGTTAAACTCATAAGGTTCACCAGCAAATTTAGTCAAAATTTTCTCTTTCTTACAATCTATAATAGCTCCACAAGTATTTAGAAAAGGTCTACCAAAAATGATAGGACAATAATCACTAGCAGCAGAACCAAGTACCAAAAAGTCAGCAGGATATTTAATCTTACCACATAGAACTTCCACATCTCGAACAATACCAATTGGAGAAATAGTTTCTCTATTAGCCAGCTGAATAACCACATCAATATCTTCAAGTTCACAAGAACCAATTTCATGCATAATCTCCGTGTAAAGCTCATAAGGAATAGCACTAACGCTTGCACCAATATCACATAAACCATAATAGCAATGATCACCAATTCTAACAGATAGCATAGGAACACTAACTTGTTTGGATTTATTAGGATGTGAAACAATATTAGAAGCATCTTCACAGAAAATAATATGACCATCCTCTATGTTTTCAGTCACAAGATCTTTAACTATTGCAACAGCAGGTTCAACTTTTATTTGTTCTTCAGGTTCTATAGGTTTCTTTTCACTTTTATGAACCGCACTATTTATAACAGAGTACTCTTTCATTTTAGCAGGGAAAGGAGTTTTTTCAATATAAGCTTCAGGAATAACACGATCAGCAGTTTCAACTACAACACATTTATTAATAGATGAATCAATTTTATCTTTATACGGTTCATGATACTTGTCAAAATTCTTCTTAGGCAATTCATAATGAGAAGCAAAAGCTTTATAAAGATTTGCAGCAACTTGAGAATCAAGACCATATGTAGCACTCATATTACGAAATTTATCAGTATCCATAAAAGCTTCAATGCATTTATAATCATAAATTATACCTGATTCTCTATCCTTGTCGTTCTCCCATCCTTCAGTATTTTCTTGGATCCGATCAAGAAGGTCCCTTTTAAACTCTTCTTTGTTGCGTGTAAATGATCCAGAACAAGAAGTATCCAGCAAGGTCTTGTCTTGAAAAGAAAGTCTTGCATAGAAATTATCAATAATAACATTACCAGGAAGCTCATGAATGGGGCATTTGAGCATTAAAGACTTCAATCTCCCCCAAGCTTGGGCAATACTTTCTCCATCATGAGGCCAAAAATTATATATGCGATTCCGATCTTTGTGAATCTCACTTGGAGGATAGAACTTAGAATAAAACCGGGGCACAATATCATCCCATTCAAGAGAATCCCCATTATCCAGTAATTTATACCAATGCGCCGCTTTACCAGACAGCGATAAAGAGAATAGTTTCTTCCTTACTTCATTCATAGCAATACCTGCACATTTGAATAACCCGCATAATTCATGCAAAAACAATAAATGATCACCAGGATGGACAGTTCCATCCCCTTCATAGCGGTTATCCATAACACGTTCAATAATTTTCATAGGTATTTTATATGGTATCTCTTCCTCACCTGGCGCCTCATCCACTACCGTTGCAGTAGTAGTAGATTTCCCAAATAGAAATCGAAGAGAAGATCTCTCCATAATGACTTATAGCAGCAGGCAGAAATAAAATCAGCACAACAGTAAAGGTTTTCCTTACCAATTCCACTTACCAATAGCGCTTCACTCCCCGGCAACGGCGCCAGAAAATAGTCTTGATGACCCACAAGTATAGGGGTGTATCGTAGTATCTTCGATAAGTAAGAATGTCGATCCCAACGAGGAGCAGAAGGTGTTGACAAGTAGTTTCGATGAAGGATTCACTGTAAATGCTCACAAACAAGTATTCGGGGGTTTTGATGTAACAGATGAATAAAGTACGAGTAAGTAAAGTGCGAGAGAAATAATTGCAGCGAGTGGCCCAATCCTTTTTAGCACAAAGGACAAGCCGGTTTGTTTACTTATAATGACCAAACGTTCTTGAGGACACACGGGAATTTAGTCTAGTGCTTTCGCTTCATGTAGCTAAATAATCTTCATTGTTTTGATAAGTGTTGTGTGGGTGAACCTATGCTAATGTACCGCCCTTCCTAGGACTAATACATACTTGTGATTATACCCCTTGCAAGCATCCGCAACTACAAGAAAGTAATTAAGATAAATCTAACCACAGCCTTAAACTCTGAGATCCTGCGATCCCTCCTGCATCGATATACTAACGGGGGTTCAGGTTTCTGTCACTCCGGCAACCCCGCAATTAGCAAACGAGTACAAGATGCATTCCCCTAGGCCCATAAATGGTGAAGTATCATGTAGTCGACGTTCACATGACACCACTAGAAGAATAACACCACAACTTAAATATCATAACATTGAATATTACTCAACCATAATTCACTACTAACATTTAGACTTCACCCATGTCCTCAAGAACTAAACGAACTACTCACGAGACATCATATGGAACATGATCAGAGGTGATATGATGATGAATAACAATCTGAACATAAACTTGGTTCAATGGTTTCACTCAATAGCATCAACAACAAGTAGAGATCGATACCGGGAGAGTTTCCCCTATCAAACAATCAAGATCAAACCCAAATTGCTACGGCGGTGACGGTGTCCAGCGGTGGAGACGGCGGTGATGATGGTGGAGATGATGATGATGGTGATGGAGATGATGTCCAGCTCGATGACGGTGACGATGGCGTCGATTTCCCCCTCCGGGAGGGAATTTCCCCCCGCCGGAGAGCTCTTTTCTCTCTGGTGTTCTCCGCCCCGCAGAGGCGGCTGTAACCCTTCGTGAGGATTCCTCTGTGGCTTCGGTTTTCGGGACGAAGGAGTATGCGAAGAAAAGGAGGCGAAAGGGGCTCTGTGGGCCCCACACCACATGGCGGCGCGGCCAGGGCATGGGCCGCGCCGCCCTAGGGTGTGGGCCCACCCTGGTCCTCCTGGCCCCTCCTTCTGGATTCCTTCGTCATCTTGAAAAATAGGATTTTTGGTAAAATTTCCTTCCACAGTTGATCTTCCGAAATATTGCATCTGACGGTGCTTTTTCCAGCAGAATCCTGGCTCCGGTGCGCAATCTCCAAATAATCATGAAACATGCAAAATAGATGAAATAACATAAGTATTGTGTCCCAATACGAAATATATCAATGAATAACAGCAAATTATGATATAAAATAGTGATGCAAAATGGACGTATCATCGTGGGGGGGGGAGAGAGTTTGTTCACTTCTTCTTGGTTTAAAACGAGGATTCGTACAAGGTAATAGAGCCCGCATGCTCGGCTGGGTAGACAGCCAGGAGTGACCCCAACATGGTCGTGCCACAAGGATTCATGTCAAATGAAAAGGGAAGCATGTATCTTTGAATCTTGTCAAATCCTAGGTTTGACCAAGATAATTTAAACAAGTTTAAAACATGAAAATGAAAAGGGAAGCATGTATCCTTCTTAGTCACTCTAAAATGAAGTTTTTGGGAGGTTTTTGAAATTTCCATGTTTGAAACCCAAAACCACTTCTCTTCATGCTTGACTTCATAAGACGGAGTTTAGGGGTTAGGGGTAGATACATGATTTGTATGGTTTGATATGTCTAGACCTTGTTTATCAATTTTAATGCTTACTATATGACATAAGAAGACTATGTGATTTTGTTTTTCATTTTTCTGTATGCACTATAATAATCAATCGAGTTTTTACACCAACAGGTCTGTCACTTACGTGTGGTGCCCACGCTTGAGGTCCCACACTTCAGTGATTACAAGTCACGTGCAATAGGTAAGCAAACTCCCAGCCATCTTCTTTGTCAATAGTAGACGCATCAGGATGCGTATTGGAAGTATGTGGGTCCTTCTGGATCCTTCGGTTGTCCCTCTCACAAAAAAAACAAATCTCTCTCATTCTCGGCCTCGCTCGACTCGCTCGCTCGCACCTCCTGCTCACTGACAAACCCTGCACAAAAGTCATCATCATTACCCGAAAAAGTGGAGACACCATAATGCTCTCCCTTCTTCTCTCCTTCCGAGTGATCCCTCTTCCTCCGAGTTTCACTCGACGGGCAAACACCCATGTGCTGCATAATAATAATAAACAGGTAGTAGAAAAATTGATATACGAATCCATAATTAAATATGTTAAACTAGGGTTTTGCCCAGTTCTACAAATCAAGGGTTCAAAAAAATCCAACTACGGGGTTCGAACAACACGATTCTAATCCAAGAATTTTTTCGACCTCATCCAAATGGCCTCAAACTATAGGGTTAGTATCTAGTGCAGTATGTGTGAAAATGTATGCACTATGTGTGCTATAAATTGTATGTCTTTCAAATTTGAACCAAATTTGAATAAGTTTGAAATATTTGAAAAGGGGCTTTTGGCTTAAACGTTTGAAACCAAAACCACTTCTCTTCATGCATGCTTGACTTCATAAGACAGAGTTTAGCTAGGGTTCGGGGGTAGATACATGATTTTCCTGGTTTGAATATATGTCTAGACCTTGTTTATCAACTTAATTGAATGCTTACTATATGACATAAGAAGACTATGTGCCTTGGTTTTTCATTTTCTGATTTTTTTAAAAAATTATGCCCATTTGAATCTTGGTAAAATCCTAGGTTTGACCATGGTTTAAACAGGTTTAAATCATGGATATGAAAAAATAAGCATCTATCCTTCTTAGTCACCCCGAAATGTAGCTCTTGGGAGGGTTTTTGAAATTTCCATGTTTGAAACAAAAAAAATCACTTCTCTTCATGCATGCTTGACTTCATAAGACAGAGTTTAGGGTTAGGGGTGTAGATATATACATGATTTTCTAGTTTGAATATGTCTAGACCTGTTTATCAACTTTAATGCTAACTATAGACATAAGAAGACCATGTGCTTTGGTTTTCATTTTTCTATTTTTTTGAATTTTATGCCCATATATTTGAATCTTGGTCAAATCCTAGGTTTAACCAAGATTTAAACAAGTTTAAAACATGAAAATTAAAAGGTAAGCCTGTATCCTTCGTAGTCACTCTAAAATGAAGCTTTTGGGATGTTCTTGAAATTTCCATGTTTGAAACCCAAAACGACTTCGATCTCTTCATGCTAGACTTCATAAGATCGACAGGGGTAGATACATGATTTGTCTGGTTTGGATATACCTAGACCTCGTTTATCAACTCGAATGCTTACGATATGACATAAGAAAACTATTTGCTTTGGTTTTTCTTTTTGCTGATTTTTTTTTCAATTTTGATGCCCATTTGAATCTTGGTCAAATCCTAGGTTTGACCATGGTTTAAACAAGTTTAAATCATGAATATGAAAAATAAGCATCTATCCTTCTTAGTCACCCCAAAATGTAGCTCTTGGGAGGGTTTTTGAAATTTCCATGTTTGAAACAAAAAAACCACTTCTCTTCATGCATGCTTGACTTCATAAGACAGAGTTTAGGGTTAGGGGTGTAGATATATACATGATTTTCTAGTTTGAATATGTCTAGACCTGTTTATCAACTTTAATGCTAACTATAGACATAAGAAGACTATGTGCTTTGGTTTTTCATTTTTCTGTTTTTTTTTAATTTTATGCCCATATATTTGAATCTTGGTCAAATCCTAGGTTCAACCAAGGTTTAAACAAGTTTAAAACATGGAAATTAAAAGTTAAGCATGGATCCTTCTTAGTCACTCTAAAATGAAGCTTTTGGGAGGTTTTTGAAATTTCCATGTTTGAAACCCAAAACCACTTCTCTTCACATGCTTGACTTCATAAGACATAGTTAATTAATTTAGGGGTTAGGGGGTATAGATACATGATTTGTGTGGTTTGATTTTTTCTGTTTTTTTTTCAATTTTGATGCCCATTTGAATCTTGTCAAATCCTAGGTTTGACGACCAAGATAATTTAAACAAGTTTAAAACATGAAAATGAAAAGGGAAGCATGGATCCTTCTTACTCACTCTAAAATGAAGCTTTTGGGAGGTTCTTGAAATTTCCATGTTTGAAACCCAAAACCACTTCTCTTCACATGCTTGACTTCATAATTAAGACATAGTTAATTAATTTAGGGGTTAGGGGTATAGATACATGATTTGTGTGGTTTGAATATGTATGGACCTTGTTTATCAACTTCAATGCTTACTATATGACATAAGAAAACTATTTGCTTTGGTTTTTCTTTTTTCTGATTTTTTTTTCAATTTTGATGCCCATTTGAATCTTGTCAAATCCTAGGTTTGACGACCAAGATAATTTAAACAAGTTTAAAACATGAAAATGAAAAGGGAAGCATGGATCCTTCTTAGTCACTCTAAAATGAAGCTTTTGGGAGGTTTTTGAAATTTCCATGTTTGAAACCCAAAACCACTTCTCTTCACATGCTTGACTTCATAAGACAGAGTTTAGGGGTTAGGGTATAGCTACATGATTTGTCTGGTTTGAATATGTCTAGACCTTGTTTATCAACTTTAATGCTTACTATATGACATAAGAAAAACTATTTGCTTTGGTTTTTCTTTTTGCTGATTTTTTTTCAATTTTGATGCCCATTTGAATCTTTTCTAATCCTAGGTTTGATCAAGATAATTTAAACAAGTTTAAAATATGAAAATGAAAAGGGAAGCATGTATCCTTCTTAGTCACTCTAAACTCGGGTTTTGCCCAGTTCTACAGATCAAGGGTTCAAAAAATCCAACTACGGGGTTCGAACAACACGATTCTAATCCAAGAATTTTTTCGACCTCATCCAAATGGCCTCAAGCTATAGGGTTAGCATGTAGTGCAGTTTGTGTGAAAATGTATGCACTATGTGTGCTATAACTTGTATGTCTTTCAAATTTGAACCAAATTTGAATAAGTTTGAAATATTTGAAAAGGGGCTTTTGGGAGGATTTTGAAATTTCCATGTTTGAAACCCAAAGCCACTTATCTTCATGCTTGACTTCATAAGACGGAGTTTAGGGGTTAGGGGTAGATACATGATTTGTATGGTTTGATATGTCTAGACCTTGTTTATCAACTTTAATGCTTACTATACGACATAAGAAGACTATGTGATTTGGTTTTTCATTTTTCTGTGTTTTTATTTTTCTGCCCATTTGAATCTTGGTCAAATCCTAGGTTTCACCAAGATTTAGACAAGTTTAACACGTAAATGAGTTAACTTGGATTTCCTACCCTTGAATCCATAGGAAACTTTGTTCTAATGCACTATAATAATCAATCGAGTTTTTACACCAACAGGTCTGTCACTTACGTGTGGTGCCCACGCTTGAGGTCCCACACTTCAGTGAGCACAAGTCACGTGAAATAGGTACGCAAACTCCCAGCCATCTTCTTTGTCAAGAGAAGACGCATCAGGATGCGTATTGGAAGTCTGTGGGTCCTTCTGGATCCTTCGGTAGTCCCTCTCACAAAAAAAAACAAATCTCGCTCATTCTCGGCCTCGCTCGACTCGCTCGCTCGCACCTCCTGCTCACTGACAAACCCTGCACAAAAGTCAACATCATCACCCGAAAAAGGGAGACACCATAATGCTCTCCCTTCTTCTCTCCTTCCGAGTGATCCCTCTTCCTCCAGTTTCACTCGACGGGCAAACACCCATGTGCTGCATAGTAATAATAAAAAGGTAGTAGAAAAATCGATATACGAATCTATAATTAAATAGGTTAAACTCGGGTTTTGCCCAGTTCTACAGATCAAGGGTTCAAAAAAATCCAACTACGGGGTTCGAACAACACGATTCTAATCCAAGAATTTTTTCGACCTCATCCAAATGGCCTCAAACTATAGGGTTAGTATCTAGTGCAGTATGTGTGAAAATGTATGCACTATGTGTGCTATAAATTGTATGTCTTTCAAATTTGAACCAAATTTGAATAAGTTTGAAATATTTGAAAAGGGGCTTTTGGCTTAAACGATTGAAACCAAAACCACTTCTCTTCATGCTTGACTTCATAAGACGGAGTTTAGGGGTTAGGGGGTATAGATACATGATTTGTCTGGTTTGAATATGTCTAGACCTTGTTTATCAACTTTAATGCTTACTATATAACATAAGAAAACTATTTGCTTTGGTTTTTCTTTTTGCTGATTTTTTTTCAATTTTGATGCCCATTTGAATCTTGGTCAAATCCTAGGTTTGACCATGGTTTAAACAAGTTTAAATCATGAATATGAAAAAATAAGCATCTATCCTTCTTAGTCACCCCAAAATGTAGCTCTTGGGAGGGTTTTTGAAATTTCCATGTTTGAAACAAAAAAACCACTTCTCTTCATGCATGCTTGACTTCATAAGACAGAGTTTAGGGTTAGGGGTGTAGATATATACATGATTTTCTAGTTTGAATATGTCTAGACCTGTTTATCAACTTTAATGCTAACTATAGACATAAGAAGACTATGTGCTTTGGTTTTTCATTTTTCTGTTTTTTTTAATTTTATGCCCATATATTTGAATCTTGGTCAAATCCTAGGTTCAACCAAGATTTAAACAAGTTTAAAACATGGAAATTAAAAGTTAAGCATGTATCCTTCTTAGTCACTCTAAAATGAAGCTTTTGGGATGTTCTTGAAATTTCCATGTTTGAAACCCAAAACGACTTCTCTTCATGCTAGACTTCATAAGATCGACGGGGGTAGATACATGATTTGTCTGGTTTGGATATACCTAGACCTCGTTTATCAACTCGAATGCTTACGATATGACATATATAAGAAGACTATGTGCTTTTGTTTTTCATTTTTCTGATTTTTTTGAATTTTGTGCCCACCCATTTGTATCTTGGTCAAATCCTAGGTTTGATAATGATTTAAACAAGTTTAAAATATGAAAATGCAAATGTAAGCATGGATCCTTCTTAGTCACTCTAAAATGAAGCTTTTGGGAGGTTTTTGAAATTTCCATGTTTGAAACCCAAAACCACTTCTCTTCACATGCTTGACTTCATAAGACATAGTTAATTAATTTAGGGGTTAGGGGGTATAGATACATGATTTGTGTGGTTTGAATATGTATGGACCTTGTTTATCAACTTCAATGCTTACTATATGACATACGAAAACTATTTGCTTTGGTTTTTATTTTTTCTGATTTTTTTTCAATTTTGATGCCCATTTGAATCTTGTCAAATCCTAGGTTTGACCAAGATAATTTAAACAAGTTTAAAACATGAAAATGAAAAGGGAAGCATGGATCCTTCTTAGTCACTCTAAAATGAAGCTTTTGGGATGTTCTTGAAATTTCCATGTTTGAAACCCAAAACGACTTCGATCTCTTCATGCTAGACTTCATAAGATCGACAGGGGGTAGATACATGATTTGTCTGGTTTGGATATACCTAGACCTCGTTTATCAACTTGAATGCTTACGATATGACATATATAAGAAGACTATGTGCTTTTGTTTTTCATTTTTCTGATTTTTTTGAATTTTGTGCCCACCCATTTGTATCTTGGTCGAATCCTAGGTTTGATAATGATTTAAACAAGTTTAAAATATGAAAATGCAAATGTATAAGCATGGATCCTTCTTAGTCACTCTAAAATGAAGCTTTTGGGAGGTTTTTGAAATTTCCATGTTTGAAACCCAAAACCACTTCTCTTCACATGCTTGACTTCATAATTAAGACATAGTTAATTAATTTAGGGGTTAGGGGGTATAGATACATGATTTGTGTGGTTTGAATATGTATGGACCTTGTTTATCAACTTCAATGCTTACTATATGACATAAGAAAACTATTTGCTTTGGTTTTTCTTTTTTCTGATTTTTTTCAATTTTGATGCCCATTTGAATCTTGTCAAATCCTAGGTTTGACGACCAAGATAATTTAAACAAGTCTAAAACATGAAAATGAAAAGGGAAGCATGGATCCTTCTTAGTCACTCTAAAATGAAGCTTTTGGGAGGTTTTTGAAATTTCCATGTTTGAAACCCAAAACCACTTCTCTTCACATGCTTGACTTCATAAGACAGAGTTTAGGGGTTAGGGGGTATAGCTACATGATTTGTCTGGTTTGAATATGTCTAGACCTTGTTTATCAACTTTAATGCTTACTATATGACATAAGAAAACTATTTGCTTTGGTTTTTCTTTTTGCTTTTTTTTCAATTTTGATGCCCATTTGAATCTTTTCTAATCCTAGGTTTGATCAAGATAATTTAAACAAGTTTAAAACATGAAAATGAAAAGGGAAGCATGCATCCTTCTTAGTCACTCTAAACTCGGGTTTTGCCCAGTTCTACAGATCAAGGGTTCAAAAAATCCAACTACGGGGTTCGAACAACACGATTCTAATCCAAGAATTTTTTCGACCTCATCCAAATGGCCTCAAGCTATAGGGTTAGCATGTAGTGCAGTTTGTGTGAAAATGTATGCACTATGTGTGCTATAACTTGTATGTCTTTCAAATTTGAACCAAATTTGAATAAGTTTGAAATATTTGAAAATGGGGCTTTTGGGAGGATTTTGAAATTTCCATGTTTGAAACCCAAAGCCACTTATCTTCATGCTTGACTTCATAAGACGGAGTTTAGGGGTTAGGGGGTAGATACATGATTTGTATGGTTTGATATGTCTAGACCTTGTTTATCAACTTTAATGCTTACTATACGACATAAGAAGACTATGTGATTTGGTTTTTCATTTTTCTGTGTTTTTATTTTTCTGCCCATTTGAATCTTGGTCAAATCCTAGGTTTCACCAAGATTTAGACAAGTTTAACACGTAAATGAGTTAACTTGGATTTCCTACCCTTGAATCCATAGGAAACTTTGTTCTAATGCACTATAATAATCAATCGAGTTTTTACACCAACAGGTCTGTCACTTACGTGTGGTGCCCACGCTTGAGGTCCCACACTTCAGTGAGCACAAGTCACGTGCAATAGGTACGCAAACTCCCAGCCATCTTCTTTGTCAAGAGAAGACGCATCAGGATGCGTATTGGAAGTCTGTGGGTCCTTCTGGATCCTTCGGTTGTCCCTCTCACAAAAAAAACAAATCTCGCTCATTCTCGGCCTCGCTCGACTCGCTCGCTCGCTCGCACCTCCTGCTCACTGACAAACCCTGCACAAAAGTCAACATCATCACCCGAAAAAGGGGAGACACCATAATGCTCTCCCTTCTTCTCTCCTTCCGAGTGATCCCTCTTCCTCCGAGTTCCTCGACGGGCAAACACCATGTGCTGCATAGTAATAATAAAAAGGTAGTAGAAAAATCGATATACGAATCTATAATTAAATAGGTTAAACTCGGGTTTTGCCCAGTTCTACAGATCAAGGGTTCAAAAAAATCCAACTACGGGGTTCGAACAACACGATTCTAATCCAAGAATTTTTTCGACCTCATCCAAATGGCCTCAAACTATAGGGTTAGTATCTAGTGCAGTATGTGTGAAAATGTATGCACTATGTGTGCTATAAATTGTATGTCTTTCAAATTTGAACCAAATTTGAATAAGTTTGAAATATTTGAAAAGGGGCTTTTGGCTTAAACGATTGAAACCAAAACCACTTCTCTTCATGCTTGACTTCATAAGACGGAGTTTAGGGGTTAGGGGTATAGATACATGATTTGTCTGGTTTGAATATGTCTAGACCTTGTTTATCAACTTTAATGCTTACTATATAACATAAGAAAACTATTTGCTTTGGTTTTTCTTTTTGCTGATTTTTTTTCAATTTTGATGCCCATTTGAATCTTGGTCAAATCCTAGGTTTGACCATGGTTTAAACAAGTTTAAATCATGAATATGAAAAAATAAGCATCTATCCTTCTTAGTCACCCCAAAATGTAGCTCTTGGGAGGGTTTTTGAAATTTCCATGTTTGAAACAAAAAAACCACTTCTCTTCATGCATGCTTGACTTCATAAGACAGAGTTTAGGGTTAGGGGTGTAGATATATACATGATTTTCTAGTTTGAATATGTCTAGACCTGTTTATCAACTTTAATGCTAACTATAGACATAAGAAGACTATGTGCTTTGGTTTTTCATTTTTCTGTTTTTTTTAATTTTATGCCCATATATTTGAATCTTGGTCAAATCCTAGGTTCAACCAAGATTTAAACAAGTTTAAAACATGGAAATTAAAAGTTAAGCATGTATCCTTCTTAGTCACTCTAAAATGAAGCTTTTGGGATGTTCTTGAAATTTCCATGTTTGAAACCCAAAACGACTTCTCTTCATGCTAGACTTCATAAGATCGACGGGGGTAGATACATGATTTGTCTGGTTTGGATATACCTAGACCTCGTTTATCAACTCGAATGCTTACGATATGACATATATAAGAAGACTATGTGCTTTTGTTTTTCATTTTTCTGATTTTTTTGAATTTTGTGCCCACCCATTTGTATCTTGGTCAAATCCTAGGTTTGATAATGATTTAAACAAGTTTAAAATATGAAAATGCAAATGTAAGCATGGATCCTTCTTAGTCACTCTAAAATGAAGCTTTTGGGAGGTTTTTAAAATTTCCATGTTTGAAACCCAAAACCACTTCTCTTCACATGCTTGACTTCATAATTAAGACATAGTTAATTAATTTAGGGGTTAGGGGGTATAGATACATGATTTGTGTGGTTTGAATATGTATGGACCTTGTTTATCAACTTCAATGCTTACTATATGACATATATAAGAAAACTATTTGCTTTGGTTTTTCTTTTTTCTGATTTTTTTTTCAATTTTGATGCCCATTTGAATCTTGTCAAATCCTAGGTTTGACGACCAAGATAATTTAAACAAGTTTAAAACATGAAAATGAAAAGGGAAGCATGGATCCTTCTTAGTCACTCTAAAATGAAGCTTTTGGGAGGTTTTTGAAATTTCCATGTTTGAAACCCAAAACCACTTCTCTTCACTTGACTTCATAAGACATAGTTAATTAATTTAGGGGTTAGGGGTATAGATACATGATTTGTGTGGTTTGAATATGTATGGACCTTGTTTATCAACTTCAATGCTTACTATATGACATACGAAAACTATTTGCTTTGGTTTTTATTTTCTGATTTTTTTTCAATTTTGATGCCCATTTGAATCTTGTCAAATCCTAGGTTTGACGACCAAGATAATTTAAACAAGTTTAAAATATGAAAATGCAAATGTAAGCATGGATCCTTCTTAGTCACTCTAAAATGAAGCTTTTGGGAGGTTTTTGAAATTTCCATGTTTGAAACCCAAAACCACTTCTCTTCACATGCTTGACTTCATAAGACATAGTTAATTAATTTAGGGGTTAGGGGTATAGATACATGATTTGTGTGGTTTTTTTTTGTTTTTTTCAATTTTGATGCCCATTTGAATCTTGTCAAATCCTAGGTTTGACGACCAAGATAATTTAAACAAGTTTAAAACATGAAAATGAAAAGGGAAGCATGGATCCTTCTTAGTCACTCTAAAATGAAGCTTTTGGATGTTTTTGAAATTTCCATGTTTGAAACCCAAAACCACTTCTCTTCACATGCTTGACTTCATAAGATAGAGTTTAGGGGTTAGGGGGTATAGCTACATGATTTGTCTGGTTTGAATATGTCTAGACCTTGTTTATCAACTTTAATGCTTAATATATGACATAAGAAAACTATTTGCTTTGGTTTTTCTTTTTGCTGATTTTTTTCAATTTTGATGCCCATTTGAATCTTTTCTAATCCTAGGTTTGATCAAGATAATTTAAACAAGTTTAAAACATGAAAATGAAAAGGGAAGCATGTATCCTTCTTAGTCACTCTAAACTCGGGTTTTGCCCAGTTCTACAGATCAAGGGTTCAAAAAAATCCAACTACGGGGTTCGAACAACACGATTCTAATCCAAGAATTTTTTCGACCTCATCCAAATGGCCTCAAGCTATAGGGTTAGCATGTAGTGCAGTTTGTGTGAAAATGTATGCACTATGTGTGCTATAACTTGTATGTCTTTCAAATTTGAACCAAATTTGAATAAGTTTGAAATATTTGAAAAGGGGCTTTTGGGAGGATTTTGAAATTTCCATGTTTGAAACCCAAAGCCACTTATCTTCATGCTTGACTTCATAAGACGGAGTTTAGGGGTTAGGGGGTAGATACATGATTTGTATGGTTTGATATGTCTAGACCTTGTTTATCAACTTTAATGCTTACTATACGACATAAGAAGACTATGTGATTTGGTTTTTCATTTTTCTGTGTTTTTATTTTTCTGCCCATTTGAATCTTGGTCAAATCCTAGGTTTCACCAAGATTTAGACAAGTTTAACACGTAAATGAGTTAACTTGGATTTCCTACCCTTGAATCCATAGGAAACTTTGTTCTAATGCACTATAATAATCAATCGAGTTTTTACACCAACAGGTCTGTCACTTACGTGTGGTGCCCACGCTTGAGGTCCCACACTTCAGTGAGCACAAGTCACGTGCAATAGGTACGCAAACTCCCAGCCATTTTCTTTGTCAAGAGAAGACGCATCAGGATGCGTATTGGAAGTCTGTGGGTCCTTCTGGATCCTTCGGTAGTCCCTCTCACAAAAAAACAAATCTCGCTCATTCTCGGCCTCGCTCGACTCGCTCGCTCGCACCTCCTGCTCACTGACAAACCCTGCACAAAAGTCAACATCATCACCCGAAAAAGGGGAGACACCATAATGCTCTCCCTTCTTCTCTCCTTCCGAGTGATCCCTCTTCCTCCGAGTTTCACTCGACGGGCAAACACCCATGTGCTGCATAGTAATAATAAAAAGGTAGTAGAAAAATCGATATACGAATCTATAATTAAATAGGTTAAACTCGGGTTTTGCCCAGTTCTACAGATCAAGGGTTCAAAAAAATCCAACTACGGGGTTCGAACAACACGATTCTAATCCAAGAATTTTTTCGACCTCATCCAAATGGCCTCAAACTATAGGGTTAGTATCTAGTGCAGTATGTGTGAAAATGTATGCACTATGTGTGCTATAAATTGTATGTCTTTCAAATTTGAACCAAATTTGAATAAGTTTGAAATATTTGAAAAGGGGCTTTTGGCTTAAACGTTTGAAACCAAAACCACTTCTCTTCATGCTTGACTTCATAAGACGGAGTTTAGGGGTTAGGGGGTATAGATACATGATTTGTCTGGTTTGAATATGTTAGACCTTGTTTATCAACTTTAATGCTTACTATATAACATAAGAAAACTATTTGCTTTGGTTTTTCTTTTTGCTGATTTTTTTCAATTTTGATGCCCATTTGAATCTTGGTCAAATCCTAGGTTTGACCATGGTTTAAACAAGTTTAAATCATGAATATGAAAAAATAAGCATCTATCCTTCTTAGTCACCCCAAAATGTAGCTCTTGGGAGGGTTTTTGAAATTTCCATGTTTGAAACAAAAAAAACCACTTCTCTTCATGCATGCTTGACTTCATAAGACAGAGTTTAGGGTTAGGGGTGTAGATATATACATGATTTTCTAGTTTGAATATGTCTAGACCTGTTTATCAACTTTAATGCTAACTATAGACATAAGAAGACTATGTGCTTTGGTTTTTCATTTTTCTGTTTTTTTAATTTTATGCCCATATATTTGAATCTTGGTCAAATCCTAGGTTCAACCAAGATTTAAACAAGTTTAAAACATGGAAATTAAAAGTTAAGCATGTATCCTTCTTAGTCACTCTAAAATGAAGCTTTTGGGATGTTCTTGAAATTTCCATGTTTGAAACCCAAAACGACTTCTCTTCATGCTAGACTTCATAAGATCGACGGGGGGTAGATACATGATTTGTCTGGTTTGGATATACCTAGACCTCGTTTATCAACTCGAATGCTTACGATATGACATATATAAGAAGACTATGTGCTTTTGTTTTTCATTTTTCTGATTTTTTTGAATTTTGTGCCCACCCATTTGTATCTTGGTCAAATCCTAGGTTTGATAATGATTTAAACAAGTTTAAAATATGAAAATGCAAATGTAAGCATGGATCCTTCTTAGTCACTCTAAAATGAAGCTTTTGGGAGGTTTTTGAAATTTCCATGTTTGAAACCCAAAACCACTTCTCTTCACATGCTTGACTTCATAATTAAGACATAGTTAATTAATTTAGGGGTTAGGGGTATAGATACATGATTTGTGTGGTTTGAATATGTATGGACCTTGTTTATCAATTTCAATGCTTACTATATGACATAAGAAAACTATTTGCTTTGGTTTTTCTTTTTTCTGATTTTTTTTCAATTTTGATGCCCATTTGAATCTTGTCAAATCCTAGGTTTGATGACCAAGATAATTTAAACAAGTTTAAAACATGAAAATGAAAAGGGAAGCATGGATCCTTCTTAGTCACTCTAAAATGAAGCTTTTGGGAGGTTTTTGAAATTTCCATGTTTGAAACCCAAAACCACTTCTCTTCACATGCTTGACTTCATAAGACATAGTTAATTAATTTAGGGGTTAGGGGGTATAGATACATGATTTGTGTGGTTTGAATATGTATGGACCTTGTTTATCAACTTCAATGCTTACTATATGACATATATAAGAAAACTATTTGCTTTGGTTTTTCTTTTTTCTGATTTTTTTTTCAATTTTGATGCCCATTTGAATCTTGTCAAATCCTAGGTTTGACGACCAAGATAATTTAAACAAGTTTAAAACATGAAAATGAAAAGGGAAGCATGGATCCTTCTTAGTCACTCTAAAATGAAGCTTTTGGGAGGTTTTTGAAATTTCCATGTTTGAAACCCAAAACCACTTCTCTTCACATGCTTGACTTCATAAGACATAGTTAATTAATTTAGGGGTTAGGGGGTATAGATACATGATTTTTGTGGTTTGAATATGTATGGACCTTGTTTATCAACTTCAATGCTTACTATATGACATACGAAAACTATTTGCTTTGGTTTTTATTTTTTCTGATTTTTTTTCAATTTTGATGCCCATTTGAATCTTGTCAAATCCTAGGTTTGACGACCAAGATAATTTAAACAAGTTTAAAATATGAAAATGCAAATGTAAGCATGGATCCTTCTTAGTCACTCTAAAATGAAGCTTTTGGGAGGTTTTTGAAATTTCCATGTTTGAAACCCAAAACCACTTCTCTTCACATGCTTGACTTCATAAGACATAGTTAATTAATTTAGGGGTTAGGGGTATAGATACATGATTTGTGTGGTTTTATTTTTTCTGTTTTTTTCAATTTTGATGCCCATTTGAATCTTGTCAAATCCTAGGTTTGACGACCAAGATAATTTAAACAAGTTTAAAACATGAAAATGAAAAGGGAAGCATGGATCCTTCTTAGTCACTCTAAAATGAAGCTTTTGGGATGTTTTTGAAATTTCCATGTTTGAAACCCAAAACCACTTCTCTTCACATGCTTGACTTCATAAGACAGAGTTTAGGGGTTAGGGGTATAGATGATTTTGTGGTTTGAATATGTCTAGACCTTGTTTATCAACTTTAATGCTTACTATATGACATAAGAAAACTATTTGCTTTGGTTTTTCTTTTTGCTGATTTTTTTCAATTTTGATGCCCATTTGAATCTTTTCTAATCCTAGGTTTGATCAAGATAATTTAAACAAGTTTAAAACATGAAAATGAAAAGGGAAGCATGTATCCTTCTTAGTCACTCTAAACTCGGGTTTTGCCCAGTTCTACAGATCAAGGGTTCAAAAAATCCAACTACGGGGTTCGAACAACACGATTCTAATCCAAGAATTTTTTCAACCTCATCCAAATGGCCTCAAGCTATAGGGTTAGCATGTAGTGCAGTTTGTGTGAAAATGTATGCACTATGTGTGCTATAACTTGTATGTCTTTCAAATTTGAACCAAATTTGAATAAGTTTGAAATATTTGAAAAGGGGCTTTTGGGAGGATTTTGAAATTTCCATGTTTGAAACCCAAAGCCACTTATCTTCATGCTTGACTTCATAAGACGGAGTTTAGGGGTTAGGGGTAGATACATGATTTGTATGGTTTGATATGTCTAGACCTTGTTTATCAACTTTAATGCTTACTATACGACATAAGAAGACTATGTGATTTGGTTTTTCATTTTTCTGTGTTTTTATTTTTCTGCCCATTTGAATCTTGGTCAAATCCTAGGTTTCACCAAGATTTAGACAAGTTTAACACGTAAATGAGTTAACTTGGATTTCCTACCCTTGAATCCATAGGAAACTTTGTTCTAATGCACTATAATAATCAATCGAGTTTTTACACCAACAGGTCTGTCACTTACGTGTGGTGCCCACGCTTGAGGTCCCACACTTCAGTGAGCACAAGTCACGTGCAATAGGTACGCAAACTCCCAGCCATCTTCTTTGTCAAGAGAAGACGCATCAGGATGCGTATTGGAAGTCTGTGGGTCCTTCTGGATCCTTCGGTTGTCCCTCTCACAAAAAAACAAATCTCGCTCATTCTCGGCCTCGCTCGACTCGCTCGCTCGCTCGCTCGCACCTCCTGCTCACTGACAAACCCTACACAAAAGTCAACATCATCACCCGAAAAAGGGGAGACACCATAATGCTCTCCCTTCTTCTCTCCTTCCGAGTGATCCCTCTTCCTCCGAGTTTCACTCGACGGGCAAACACCCATGTGCTGCATAGTAATAATAAAAAGGTAGTAGAAAAATCGATATACGAATCTATAATTAAATAGGTTAAACTCGGGTTTTTCCCAGTTCTACAGATCAAGGGTTCAAAAAAATCCAACTACGGGGTTCGAACAACACGATTCTAATCCAAGAATTTTTTCGACCTCATCCAAATGGCCTCAAACTATAGGGTTAGTATCTAGTGCAGTATGTGTGAAAATGTATGCACTATGTGTGCTATAAATTGTATGTCTTTCAAATTTGAACCAAATTTGAATAAGTTTGAAATATTTGAAAAGGGGCTTTTGGCTTAAACGATTGAAACCAAAACCACTTCTCTTCATGCTGACTTCATAAGACGGAGTTTAGGGGTTAGGGGGTATAGATACATGATTTGTCTGGTTTGAATATGTCTAGACCTTGTTTATCAACTTTAATGCTTACTATATAACATAAGAAAACTATTTGCTTTGGTTTTTCTTTTTGCTGATTTTTTTCAATTTTGATGCCCATTTGAATCTTGGTCAAATCCTAGGTTTGACCATGGTTTAAACAAGTTTAAATCATGAATATGAAAAAATAAGCATCTATCCTTCTTAGTCACCCCAAAATGTAGCTCTTGGGAGGGTTTTTGAAATTTCCATGTTTGAAAAAAAAAAAACCACTTCTCTTCATGCATGCTTGACTTCATAAGACAGAGTTTAGGGTTAGGGGTGTAGATATATACATGATTTTCTAGTTTGAATATGTCTAGACCTGTTTATCAACTTTAATGCTAACTATAGACATAAGAAGACTATGTGCTTTGGTTTTTCATTTTTCTGTTTTTTTTAATTTTATGCCCATATATTTGAATCTTGGTCAAATCCTAGGTTCAACCAAGATTTAAACAAGTTTAAAACATGGAAATTAAAAGTTAAGCATGTATCCTTCTTAGTCACTCTAAAATGAAGCTTTTGGGATGTTCTTGAAATTTCCATGTTTGAAACCCAAAACGACTTCTCTTCATGCTAGACTTCATAAGATCGACGGGGGTAGATACATGATTTGTCTGGTTTGGATATACCTAGACCTCGTTTATCAACTCGAATGCTTACGATATGACATATATAAGAAGACTATGTGCTTTTGTTTTTCATTTTTCTGATTTTTTTGAATTTTGTGCCCACCCATTTGTATCTTGGTCAAATCCTAGGTTTGATAATGATTTAAACAAGTTTAAAATATGAAAATGCAAATGTAAGCATGGATCCTTCTTAGTCACTCTAAAATGAAGCTTTTGGGAGGTTTTTGAAATTTCATGTTTGAAACCCAAAACCACTTCTCTTCACATGCTTGACTTCATAATTAAGACATAGTTAATTAATTTAGGGGTTAGGGGGTATAGATACATGATTTGTGTGGTTTGAATATGTATGGACCTTGTTTATCAACTTCAATGCTTACTATATGACATATATAAGAAAACTATTTGCTTTGGTTTTTCTTTTTTCTGATTTTTTTTTCAATTTTGATGCCCATTTGAATCTTGTCAAATCCTAGGTTTGACGACCAAGATAATTTAAACAAGTTTAAAACATGAAAATGAAAAGGGAAGCATGGATCCTTCTTAGTCACTCTGAAATGAAGCTTTTGGGAGGTTTTTGAAATTTCCATGTTTGAAACCCAAAACCACTTCTCTTCACATGCTTGACTTCATAAGACATAGTTAATTAATTTAGGGGTTAGGGGGTATAGATACATGATTTGTGTGGTTTGAATATGTATGGACCTTGTTTATCAACTTCAATGCTTACTATATGACATACGAAAACTATTTGCTTTGGTTTTTATTTTTTCTGATTTTTTTTCAATTTTGATGCCCATTTGAATCTTGTCAAATCCTAGGTTTGACGACCAAGATAATTTAAACAAGTTTAAAATATGAAAATGCAAATGTAAGCATGGATCCTTCTTAGTCACTCTAAAATGAAGCTTTTGGGAGGTTTTTGAAATTTCCATGTTTGAAACCCAAAACCACTTCTCTTCACATGCTTGACTTCATAAGACATAGTTAATTAATTTAGGGGTTAGGGGGTATAGATACATGATTTGTGTGGTTTTAATTTTCTGTTTTTTTTTCAATTTTGATGCCCATTTGAATCTTGTCAAATCCTAGGTTTGACCAAGATAATTTAAAAAAGTTTAAAACATGAAAATGAAAAGGGAAGCATGGATCCTTCTTAGTCACTCTAAAATGAAGCTTTTGGGATGTTTTTGAAATTTCCATGTTTGAAACCCAAAACCACTTCTCTTCACATGCTTGACTTCATAAGACAGAGTTTAGGGGTTAGGGGTATAGCTACATGATTTGTCTGGTTTGAATATGTCTAGACCTTGTTTATCAACTTTAATGCTTACTATATGACATAAGAAAACTATTTGCTTTGGTTTTTCTTTTTGCTGATTTTTTTCAATTTTGATGCCCATTTGAATCTTGTCTAATCCTAGGTTTGACCAAGATAATTTAAACAAGTTTAAAACATGAAAATGAAAAGGGAAGCATGTATCCTTCTTAGTCACTCTAAACTCGGGTTTTGCCCAGTTCTACAGATCAAGGGTTCAAAAAAATCCAACTACGGGGTTCGAACAACACGATTCTAATCCAAGAATTTTTTCGACCTCATCCAAATGGCCTCAAGCTATAGGGTTAGCATGTAGTGCAGTTTGTGTGAAAATGTATGCACTATGTGTGCTATAACTTGTATGTCTTTCAAATTTGAACCAAATTTGAATAAGTTTGAAATATTTGAAAAGGGGCTTTTGGCTTAAACAATTGAAACCAAAACCACTTCTCTTCATGCTTGACTTCATAAGACGGAGTTTAGGGGTTAGGGGTAGATACATGATTTGTATGGTTTGATATGTCTAGACCTTGTTTATCAACTTTAATGCTTACTATACGACATAAGAAGACTATGTGATTTGGTTTTTCATTTTTCTGTGTTTTTATTTTTCTGCCCATTTGAATCTTGGTCAAATCCTAGGTTTCACCAAGATTTAGACAAGTTTAACACGTAAATGAGTTAACTTGGATTTCCTACCCTTGAATCCATAGGAAACTTTGTTCTAATGCACTATAATAATCAATCGAGTTTTTACACCAACAGGTCTGTCACTTACGTGTGGTGCCCACGCTTGAGGTCCCACACTTCAGTGAGCACAAGTCACGTGCAATAGGTACGCAAACTCCCAGCCATCTTCTTTGTCAAGAGAAGACGCATCAGTGCGTATTGGAAGTCTGTGGGTCCTTCTGGATCCTTCGGTTGTCCCTCTCACAAAAAAAACAAATCTCGCTCATTCTCGGCCTCGCTCGACTCGCTCGCTCGCACCTCCTGCGCACTGACAAACCCTGCACAAAAGTCAACATCATCACCCGAAAAAGGGGAGACACCATAATGCTCTCCCTTCTTCTCTCCTTCCGAGTGATCCCTCTTCCTCCGAGTTTCACTCGACGGGCAAACACCCATGTGCTGCATAGTAATAATAAAAAGGTAGTAGAAAAATCGATATACGAATCTATAATTAAATAGGTTAAACTCGGGTTTTGCCCAGTTCTACAGATCAAGGGTTCAAAAAAATCCAACTACGGGGTTCGAACAACACGATTCTAATCCAAGAATTTTTTCGACCTCATCCAAATGGCCTCAAACTATAGGGTTAGTATCTAGTGCAGTATGTGTGAAAATGTATGCACTATGTGTGCTATAAATTGTATGTCTTTCAAATTTGAACCAAATTTGAATAAGTTTGAAATATTTGAAAAGGGGCTTTTGGCTTAAACGATTGAAACCAAAACCACTTCTCTTCATGCTTGACTTCATAAGACGGAGTTTAGGGGTTAGGGGTATAGATACATGATTTGTCTGGTTTGAATATGTCTAGACCTTGTTTATCAACTTTAATGCTTACTATATAACATAAGAAAACTATTTGCTTTGGTTTTTCTTTTTGCTGATTTTTTTTTCAATTTTGATGCCCATTTGAATCTTGGTCAAATCCTAGGTTTGACCATGGTTTAAACAAGTTTAAATCATGAATATGAAAAAATAAGCATCTATCCTTCTTAGTCACCCCAAAATGTAGCTCTTGGGAGGGTTTTTGAAATTTCCATGTTTGAAACAAAAAAACCACTTCTCTTCATGCATGCTTGACTTCATAAGACAGAGTTTAGGGTTAGGGGTGTAGATATATACATGATTTTCTAGTTTGAATATGTCTAGACCTGTTTATCAACTTTAATGCTAACTATAGACATAAGAAGACTATGTGCTTTGGTTTTTCATTTTTCTGTTTTTTTAATTTTATGCCCATATATTTGAATCTTGGTCAAATCCTAGGTTCAACCAAGATTTAAACAAGTTTAAAACATGGAAATTAAAAGTTAAGCATGTATCCTTCTTAGTCACTCTAAAATGAAGCTTTTGGGATGTTCTTGAAATTTCCATGTTTGAAACCCAAAACGACTTCTCTTCATGCTAGACTTCATAAGATCGACGGGGGTAGATACATGATTTGTCTGGTTTGGATATACCTAGACCTCGTTTATCAACTCGAATGCTTACGATATGACATATATAAGAAGACTATGTGCTTTTGTTTTTCATTTTTCTGATTTTTTTGAATTTTGTGCCCACCCATTTGTATCTTGGTCAAATCCTAGGTTTGATAATGATTTAAACAAGTTTAAAATATGAAAATGCAAATGTAAGCATGGATCCTTCTTAGTCACTCTAAAATGAAGCTTTTGGGAGGTTTTTGAAATTTCCATGTTTGAAACCCAAAACCACTTCTCTTCACATGCTTGACTTCATAATTAAGACATAGTTAATTAATTTAGGGGTTAGGGGGTATAGATACATGATTTGTGTGGTTTGAATATGTATGGACCTTGTTTATCAACTTCAATGCTTACTATATGACATAAGAAAACTATTTTCTTTGGTTTTTCTTTTTTCTGATTTTTTTCAATTTTGATGCCCATTTGAATCTTGTCAAATCCTAGGTTTGACCAAGATTATTTAAACAAGTTTAAAACATGAAAATGAAAAGGGAAGCATGGATCCTTCTTAGTCACTCTAAAATGAAGCTTTTGGGATGTTTTTGAAATTTCCATGTTTGAAACCCAAAACGACTTCGATCTCTTCATGCTAGACTTCATAAGATCGACAGGGGGTAGATACATGATTTGTCTGGTTTGGATATACCTAGACCTCGTTTATCAACTTGAATGCTTACGATATGACATATATAAGAAGACTATGTGCTTTTGTTTTTCATTTTTCTGATTTTTTTGAATTTTGTGCCCACCCATTTGTATCTTGGTCAAATCCTAGGTTTGATAATGATTTAAACAAGTTTAAAATATGAAAATGCAAATGTAAGCATGGATCCTTCTTAGTCACTCTAAAATGAAGCTTTTGGGAGGTTTTTGAAATTTCCATGTTTGAAACCCAAAACCACTTCTCTTCACATGCTTGACTTCATAAGATCGACAGGGGTAGATACATGATTTGTCTGGTTTGGATATACCTAGACCTCGTTTATCAACTTGAATGCTTACGATATGACATATATAAGAAGACTATGTGCTTTTGTTTTTCATTTTTCTGATTTTTTTGAATTTTGTGCCCACCCATTTGTATCTTGGTCAAATCCTAGGTTTGATAATGATTTAAACAAGTTTAAAATATGAAAATGCAAATGTATAAGCATGGATCCTTCTTAGTCACTCTAAAATGAAGCTTTTGGGAGGTTTTTGAAATTTCCATGTTTGAAACCCAAAACCACTTCTCTTCACATGCTTGACTTCATAAGACATAGTTAATTAATTTAGGGGTTAGGGGGTATAGATACATGATTTGTGTGGTTTGAATATTTATTTTTTTTTTTTTGATGCCCATTTGAATCTTGTCAAATCCTAGGTTTGACGACCAGATAATTTAAACAAGTTTAAAACATGAAAATGAAAAGGGAAGCATGGATCCTTCTTAGTCACTATAAAATGAAGCTTTTGGGAGGTTCTTGAAATTTCCATGTTTGAAACCCAAAACCACTTCTCTTCACATGCTTGACTTCATAATTAAGACATAGTTAATTAATTTAGGGGTTAGGGGGTATAGATACATGATTTGTGTGGTTTGAATATGTATGGACCTTGTTTATCAACTTCAATGCTTACTATATGACATAAGAAAACTATTTGCTTTGGTTTTTCTTTTTTCTGATTTTTTTTCAATTTTGATGCCCATTTGAATCTTGTCAAATCCTAGGTTTGACGACCAAGATAATTTAAACAAGTTTAAAACATGAAAATGAAAAGGGAAGCATGGATCCTTCTTAGTCACTCTAAAATGAAGCTTTTGGGAGGTTTTTGAAATTTCCATGTTTGAAACCCAAAACCACTTCTCTTCACATGCTTGACTTCATAAGACAGAGTTTAGGGGTTAGGGGTATAGCTACATGATTTGTCTGGTTTGAATATGTCTAGACCTTGTTTATCAACTTTAATGCTTACTATATGACATAAGAAAACTATTTGCTTTGGTTTTTCTTTTTGCTTTTTTTTCAATTTTGATGCCCATTTGAATCTTGGTCAAATCCTAGGTTTGACCATGGTTTAAACAAGTTTAAATCATGAATATGAAAAAATAAGCATCTATCCTTCTTAGTCACCCCAAAATGTAGCTCTTGGGAGGGTTTTTGAAATTTCCATGTTTGAAACAAAAAAAACCACTTCTCTTCATGCATGCTTGACTTCATAAGACAGAGTTTAGGGTTAGGGGTGTAGATATATACATGATTTTCTAGTTTGAATATGTCTAGACCTGTTTATCAACTTTAATGCTAACTATAGACATAAGAAGACTATGTGCTTTGGTTTTTCATTTTTCTGTTTTTTTTGAATTTTATGCCCATATATTTGAATCTTGGTCAAATCCTAGGTTCAACCAAGATTTAAACAAGTTTAAAACATGGAAATTAAAAGTTAAGCATGTATCCTTCTTAGTCACTCTAAAATGAAGCTTTTGGGATGTTCTTGAAATTTCCATGTTTGAAACCCAAAACGACTTCTCTTCATGCTAGACTTCATAAGATCGGGGGGTAGATACATGATTTGTCTGGTTTGGATATACCTAGACCTTGTTTATCAACTCGAATGCTTACGATATGACATATATAAGAAGACTATGTGCTTTTGTTTTTCATTTTTCTGATTTTTTTGAATTTTGTGCCCACCCATTTGTATCTTGGTCAAATCCTAGGTTTGATAATGATTTAAACAAGTTTAAAATATGAAAATGCAAATGTAAGCATGGATCCTTCTTAGTCACTCTAAAATGAAGCTTTTGGGAGGTTTTTGAAATTTCCATGTTTGAAACCCAAAACCACTTCTCTTCACATGCTTGACTTCATAAGACATAGTTAATTAATTTAGGGGTTAGGGGGTATAGATACATGATTTGTGTGGTTTTATTTTTTCTGTTTTTTTTTCAATTTTGATGCCCATTTGAATCTTGTCAAATCCTAGGTTTGACGACCAAGATAATTTAAACAAGTTTAAAACATGAAAATGAAAAGGGAAGCATGGATCCTTCTTAGTCACTCTAAAATGAAGCTTTTGGGATGTTCTTGAAATTTCCATGTTTGAAACCCAAAACGACTTCGATCTCTTCATGCTAGACTTCATAAGATCGACAGGGGTAGATACATGATTTGTCTGGTTTGGATATACCTAGACCTCGTTTATCAACTTGAATGCTTACGATATGACATATATAAGAAGACTATGTGCTTTTGTTTTTCATTTTTTGATTTTTTTGAATTTTGTGCCCACCCATTTGTATCTTGGTCAAATCCTAGGTTTGATAATGATTTAAACAAGTTTAAAATATGAAAATGCAAATGTATAAGCATGGATCCTTCTTAGTCACTCTAAAATGAAGCTTTTGGGAGGTTTTTGAAATTTCCATGTTTGAAACCCAAAACCACTTCTCTTCACATGCTTGACTTCATAATTAAGACATAGTTAATTAATTTAGGGGTTAGGGGGTATAGATACATGATTTGTGTGGTTTGAATATGTATGGACCTTGTTTATCAACTTCAATGCTTACTATATGACATAAGAAAACTATTTGCTTTGGTTTTTTTTTTTCTGATTTTTTTTTCAATTTTGATGCCCATTTGAATCTTGTCAAATCCTAGGTTTGACGACCAAGATAATTTAAACAAGTTTAAAACATGAAAATGAAAAGGGAAGCATGGATCCTTCTTAGTCACTCTAAAATGAAGCTTTTGGGAGGTTTTTGAAATTTCCATGTTTGAAACCCAAAACCACTTCTCTTCATGCTTGACTTCATAAGATCGACAGGGGTAGATACATGATTTGTCTGGTTTGGATATACCTAGACCTCGTTTATCAACTTGAATGCTTACGATATGACATATATAAGAAGACTATGTGCTTTTGTTTTTCATTTTTCTGATTTTTTTGAATTTTGTGCCCACCCATTTGTATCTTGGTCAATCCTAGGTTTGATAATGATTTAAACAAGTTTAAAATATGAAAATGCAAATGTATAAGCATGGATCCTTCTTAGTCACTCTAAAATGAAGCTTTTGGGAGGTTTTTGAAATTTCCATGTTTGAAACCCAAAACCACTTCTCTTCACATGCTTGACTTCATAAGACATAGTTAATTAATTTAGGGGTTAGGGGTATAGATACATGATTTGTGTGGTTTGAATATGTATGGACCTTGTTTATCAATTTTGATGCCCATTTGAATCTTGTCAAATCCTAGGTTTGACTAAAGATAATTTAAACAAGTTTAAAACATGAAAATGAAAAGGGAAGCATGGATCCTTCTTAGTCACTCTAAAATGAAGCTTTTGGGAGGTTCTTGAAATTTCCATGTTTGAAACCCAAAACCACTTCTCTTCACATGCTTGACTTCATAATTAAGACATAGTTAATTAATTTAGGGGTTAGGGGGTATAGATACATGATTTGTGTGGTTTGAATATGTATGGACCTTGTTTATCAACTTCAATGCTTACTATATGACATAAGAAAACTATTTGCTTTGGTTTTTCTTTTTTCTGATTTTTTTTCAATTTTGATGCCCATTTGAATCTTGTCAAATCCTAGGTTTGACGACCAAGATAATTTAAACAAGTTTAAAACATGAAAATGAAAAGGGAAGCATGGATCCTTCTTAGTCACTCTAAAATGAAGCTTTTGGGAGGTTTTTGAAATTTCCATGTTTGAAACCCAAAACCACTTCTCTTCACATGCTTGACTTCATAAGACAGAGTTTAGGGGTTAGGGGGTATAGCTACATGATTTGTCTGGTTTGAATATGTCTAGACCTTGTTTATCAACTTTAATGCTTACTATATGACATAAGAAAACTATTTGCTTTGGTTTTTCTTTTTGCTGATTTTTTTTCAATTTTGATGCCCATTTGAATCTTGTCTAATCCTAGGTTTGATCAAGATAATTTAAACAAGTTTAAAACATGAAAATGAAAAGGGAAGCATGTATCCTTCTTAGTCACTCTAAACTGAAGTTTTGCCCAGTTCTACAGATCAAGGGTTCAAAAAATCCAACTACGGGGTTCGAACAACACGATTCTAATCCAAGAATTTTTTCGACCTCATTCAAATGGCCTCAAGCTATAGGGTTAGCATGTAGTGCAGTTTGTGTGAAAATGTATGCACTATGTGTGCTATAACTTGTATGTCTTTCAAGTTTGAACCAAATTTGAATAAGTTTGAAATATTTGAAAAGGGGCTTTTGGGAGGATTTTGAAATTTCCATGTTTGAAACCCAAAGCCACTTATCTTCATGCTTGACTTCATAAGACGGAGTTTAGGGGTTAGGGGTTAGATACATGATTTGTATGGTTTGATATGTCTAGACCTTGTTTATCAACTTTAATGCTTACTATACGACATAAGAAGACTATGTGATTTGGTTTTTCATTTTTCTGTGTTTTTATTTTTCTGCCCATTTGAATCTTGGTCAAATCCTAGGTTTCACCAAGATTTAGACAAGTTTAACACGTAAATGAGTTAACTTGGATTTCCTACCCTTGAATCCATAGGAAACTTTGTTCTAATGCACTATAATAATCAATCGAGTTTTTACACCAACAGGTCTGTCACTTACGTGTGGTGCCCACGCTTGAGGTCCCACACTTCAGTGAGCACAAGTCACGTGCAATAGGTACGCAAACTCCCAGCCATCTTCTTTGTCAAGAGAAGACGCATCAGGATGCGTATTGGAAGTCTGTGGGTCCTTCTGGATCCTTCGGTAGTCCCTCTCACAAAAAAAACAAATCTCGCTCATTCTCGGCCTCGCTCGACTCGCTCGCTTGCTCGCACCTCCTGCTCACTGACAAACCCTGCACAAAAGTCAACATCATCACCCGAAAAAGGGGAGACACCATAATGCTCTCCCTTCTTCTCTCCTTCCGAGTGATCCCTCTTCCTCCGAGTTTCACTCGACGGGCAAACACCCATGTGCTGCATAGTAATAATAAAAAGGTAGTAGAAAAATCGATATACGAATCTATAATTAAATAGGTTAAACTCGGGTTTTGCCCAGTTCTACAGATCAAGGGTTCAAAAAAATCCAACTACGGGGTTCGAACAACACGATTCTAATCCAAGAATTTTTTCGACCTCATCCAAATGGCCTCAAACTATAGGGTTAGTATCTAGTGCAGTATGTGTGAAAATGTATGCACTATGTGTGCTATAAATTGTATGTCTTTCAAATTTGAACCAAATTTGAATAAGTTTGAAATATTTGAAAAGGGGCTTTTGGCTTAAACGATTGAAACCAAAACCACTTCTCTTCATGCTTGACTTCATAAGACGGAGTTTAGGGGTTAGGGGTATAGATACATGATTTGTCTGGTTTGAATATGTCTAGACCTTGTTTATCAACTTTAATGCTTACTATATGACTGATACGTCTCCAACGTATCGATAATTTCTTATGTTCCATGCTACTTTATTGATGATACCTACATGTTTTATGCACACTTTATGTCATATTCGTGCATTTTCTGGAACTAACCTATTAACAAGATGCCGAAGTGCCAGTTCTGTTTTCTGCTGTTTTTGGTTTCAGAAATCCTAGTAACGAAATATTCTCGGAATCGGACGAAATCAACGCCTGTGTTCCTATTTCCGGAACCATCCAGAACACACGAGAGAAGGGGACAGGGCCACCAAACCACACCCCGGCGCGGCCGGGGGCTCCCCTATGGTTTGGGCAGCCCGTGGCCCCTCCGACTCCGACTCTTCGCCTATTTAAGCCGTCGTGACCTAAAACTTCGACACCAATTGACGAAACTCCAGAAAGACTCCAGGGCGCCGCCACATCGCGACTCCAATTCGGGGACAGAAGTCTCTGTTCGGCACCCTGCCAGGACGGGGAATTGCCCCCGGAGCCATCTCCACCGCCGTCTTCACCGCCATCTTCACCGCCATCGCTGCCTCCATGATGAGGAGGGAGTAATCCACCCCCGAGGCTGAGGGCTCCGCTGTAGCTATGTGGTTCATCTCTCTCTGTACTCCAATACAATGATCTCGTGAGTTGCTTTGCATGATTGAGATCCATATGATGAGTTTTGTATCGCAATTTATCTATGTGCTACTCTAGCAAAGTTATTAAAGTAGTTTTATTCCTCCTGCATGTGTGCAAAGGTGACAGTGTGTGCACCGTGTTAGTACTTGGTTTATGCTATGATCATGATCTCTTGTAGATTGCGAAGTTAACTATTGCTATGATAATATTGATGTGATCTATTCCTCCTACATATGCATGAAGGTGACAGTGTGCATGCTATGCTAGTACTTGGTTTAGTCTTTTGATCTATCTTACACTAAAGGTTACTTAAACATGAGCATTATTGTGGAGCTTGTTAACTCCGGCATTGAGGGTTCGTGTAATCCTACGCAATGTGTTCATCATCCAACAAAAGTGTAGAGTATGCATTTATCTATTCTGTTATGTGATCAATGTTGAGAGTGTCCACTAGTGAAAGTGTAATCCCTAGGCCTTGTTCCTAAATACTGCTGCTGCTTTTTTTTTACTTGTTACTACTGCTGCAATACTACCACCATCAACTACACGCCAGCAAGCTATTTTCTGGCACCGTTGCTACTGCTCATATATATTCATACCACCTGTATTTCACTATCTCTTCGCCGAACTAGTGCACCTATTAGGTGTGTTGGGGACACAAGAGACTTCTTGCTTTGTGGTTGCAGGGTTGCTTGAGAGGGATATCTTTGACCTCTTCCTCCCGAGTTCGATAAACCTTGGGTGATCCACTTAAGGGAAAACTGCTGCTGTTCTACAAACCTCTACTCTTGGAGGCCCAACACTGTCTAGAAGGAGGGGGAACGTAGACATCAAGCTATTTTCGGCGCCGTTGCCGGGGAGGAAAGGTAAAAGGTACTCACACTCCGGATCTCGGCTACTAAGCTATTTTCGCCGTTGTAAGTACTCGAAGCTATTTCCTTTAGATCTGCAATTGCATCTTTTTGTTTCTTGTTACACTAGTAAGGCTTAATGGAAGACAACAACAAAATGAGAGATCTTTATGAACTTTATCTTGAATTAGGACATGATGTGTTTGAAGAGAGAATTAAAAAACCCATGGAACTTTATATGCATGCTAATGGGAATGTTATTAATATGAATGCTTTGAACACTATTGTTGCTAATGCTATGGAAAATTCTAAGCTTGGGGAAGCTGGTTTTGATGAGCATGATCTTTTTAGTCCCCCGGGCAATGAGGAGGAAATTTACTTTGATGATACTTTGCCTCCTATTTATGATGATTATAATGATAGTAGTCTTTTGTTACCACCTGTTATGGAGGATAAATTTGATTATGATTACAATATGCCTCCTATATTTGATAGCTACTTTGTTGAATTTGCTCCCACTACAACTAATAAAATTGATTATGCTTATGTTGGGAGTAGTAATAATTTTATGCATGAGACTCATGATAAGAATGCTTTATGTGATAGTTATATTGTTGAGTTTGCTCATGATGCTACTGAAAGTTATTATGAGAGAGGAAAATATGGTTGTAGAAATTTTCATGTTACTAAAACACCTCTCTATGTGCTGAAATTTTTGAAACTACACTTGTTTTATCTTCCTATGCTTGTTACTTTGCTCTTCATGAACTTGTTTATTTACAAGATTCCTATGCATAGGAAGCATGTTAGACTTAAATGTGTTTTGAATTTGCCTCTTGATGCTCTCTTTTGCTTCAACTACTATTTCTTGCGAGTGCATCATTAAAACTGCTGAGCCCATCTTAATGGCTATAAAGAAAGAACTTCTTGGGAGATAACCCATGTGTTTTTTTACTACAGTACTTTGTTTTATATTTGTGTCTTGGAAGTTGTTTACTACTGTAGCAACCTCTCCTTATCTTAGTTTTGTTGCATTTTTGTGCCAAGTAAAGTCTCTATGGTAAAGTTGATGCTATATTTGGATTGCTGCGCAGAAACAGCATTGCTGTCTGTCACGAATCTGGGTCTAATTCTCTGTAGGTAACTCAGAAAATTATGCCAATTTACGTGAGTGATCCTCAGATATGTACGCAACTTTCATTAGTTTTGAGTTTTTCCATTTGAGCAAGTCTGGTGCCATTTTAAAATTCGTCTTTACGGACTGTTCTGTTTTTGACAGATTCTGCCTTTTATTTCGCATTGCTTCTTTCGCTGTGTTGGGTGGATTTCTTTGTTCCATTACCTTCCAGTAGCTTTGAGCAATGTCCAGAAGTGTTAAGAATGATTGTGTCACCTCTGAACATGTGAGTTTTTGATTATGCACTAACCCTCTAATGAGTTTGCTTAAAGTTTGGTGTGGAAGAAGTTTTCAAGGGTCAAGAGAGGAGGATGATATACTATGATCAAGAAGAGTGAAGAGTCTAAGCTTGGGGATGCCCCGGTGGTTCATCCCTGCATATTTCAAGAAGACTCAAGCATCTAAGCTTGGGGATGCCCAAGGCATCCCCTTCTTCATCGACAAATTTATCAGGTTCCTCCCTTGAAACTATATTTTTATTCGGTCACATCTTATGTACTTTGCTTGGAGCGTCTGTTTGTTTGTTTTTGTTTGTGTTTGAATAAGTTCATCCTTGTGTGGGAGAGAGACACGCTCCGCTGGTTCGTATGAACACATGTGTTCTTAGCTCATAATATTCATGGCGAAGTTTCCTCTTCGTTAAATTGTTATATGGTTGGAATTGGAAAATGCTACATGTAGTAATTCTAAAATGTCTTGGGTAATGTGATACTTGGCAATTGTTGTGCTCATGTTTAAGCTCTTGCATCATATACTTTGCACCTATTAGTGAAGAAATACATAGAGCATGCTAAAATTTGGTTTGCATAATTGGTCTCTCTAAAGTCTAGATAATTTCTAGTATTGAGTTTTGAACAACAAGGAAGACGGTGTAGAGTCTTATAATGTTTACAATATGTCTTTTATGTGAGTTTTGCTGCACCGGTTCATCCTTGTGTTTGTTTCAAATAACCTTGCTAGCCTAAACCTTGTATCGAGAGGGAATACTTCTCATGCATCCAAATACTTGAGCCAACCACTATGCCATTTGTGTCCACCATACCTACCTACTACATGGTATTTCTCCGCCATTCCAAAGTAAATTGCTTGAGTGCTACCTTTAAACAATTCAAAATTTATCACCTCTGATTTGTGTCAATGTTTTATAGCTCATGAGGAAGTATGTGGTGTTTATCTTTCAATCTTGTTGGGCAACTTTCACCAATGGACTAGTGGCTTCATCCGCTTATCCAATAATTTTGCAAAAAGAGCTGGCAATGGGATTCCAGTCCCAAATTAATTAACAAAAATAGACACTCCTCCATGGTATGTGATTGTTGGTCGGCACCCGAAGGATTCGGTTAGCCATGGCTTGAGAAAGCAAAGGTGGGGAGGAGTGTCAACATAATAAAACTAAAATAAAAAGGCACTCCTTCATGGTATGAGATTGTTGGCAGGCACCCGATGGAATCGGTTAGCCATGGTTTGTGAAAGAAAGGTTGGAAGGAGTGCCACCCAAAAATAAAATAAAATGGGAGCCGCTCTTTGAAGGTTTGTCTGGCAAGGGGGTTAGAGTACCCATTACCATTCGTTGACAACAACAAACACCTCTCAAAACTTTACTTTTATACTCTCTTGATGATTTCAAAACCAAAGCTCTAGCACAAATATAGCAATCGATGCTTTCCTCTTTGAAGGACCATTCTTTTACTTTTATGTTGAGTCAGTTCACCTATCTCTCTCCACCTCAAGAAGCAAACACTTGTGTGAACTGTGCATTGATTCTTACATATTTGCATATTGCACTTGTTATATTACTCTATGTCGACAAATATCCATGAGATATACATGTTATAAGTTGAAAGCAACCGCTGAAACTTAATCTTCTTTTGTGTTGCTTCAATACCTTTACTTTGATTTATTGCTTTATGAGTTAACTCTTATGCAAGACTTATTGATGCTTGTCTTGAAGTACTATTCATGAAAAGTCTTTGCTTTATGATTCATTTGTTTACTCATGTCATTACCATTGTTTTGATCGCTGCATTCATTACATATGTTTACAATATGATCAAGTTTATGATGGCATGTCACTTCAGAAATTATCTTTGTTATCGTTTTACCTGCTCGGGACGAGCAGAACTAAGCTTGGGGATGCTGATACGTCTCCAACGTATCGATAATTTCTTATGTTCCATGCTACTTTATTGATGATACCTACATGTTTTATGCACACTTTATGTCATATTCGTGCATTTTCTGAACTAACCTATTAACAAGATGCCGAAGTGCCAGCTGTTTTCTGCTGTTTTGGTTTCAGAAATCCTAGTAACGAAATATTCTCGGAATCGGACGAAATCAACGCCCAGTTCCTATTTTCCGGAACCATCCAGAACACACGCTGCCAGAGAAGGACAGGGCCACCAACCACACCGGCGGGCGGGGGGCGCCCTATGGTTTGGGCAGCCCGTGGCCCCTCCGACTCCGACTCTTCGCCTATTTAAGCCGTCGTGACCTAAAACTTCGACACCAATTGACGAAACTCCAGAAAGACTCCAGGGGCGCCGCCACATCGCGAAACTCCAATTCGGGGGACAGAAGTCTCTGTTCCGGCACCCTGCCGGGACGGGGAATTGCCCCCGGAGCCATCTCCACCGCCGTCTCACCGCCATCTTCACCGCCATCGCTGCCTCCATGATGAGGAGGGAGTAATCCACCCCCGAGGCTGAGGGCTTCGCTGTAGCTATGTGGTTCATCTCTCTCTCTGTACTCCAATACAATGATCTCGTGAGTTGCTTTGCATGATTGAGATCCATATGATGAGTTTTGTATCGCAATTTATCTATGTGCTACTCTAGCAAAGTTATTAAAGTAGTTTTATTCCTCCTGCATGTGTGCAAAGGTGACAGTGTGTGCACCGTGTTAGTACTTGGTTTATGCTATGATCATGATCTCTTGTAGATTGCGAAGTTAACTATTGCTATGATAATATTGATGTGATCTATTCCTCCTACATATGCATGAAGGTGACAGTGTGCATGCTATGCTAGTACTTGGTTTAGTCTTTTGATCTATCTTACACTAAAGGTTACTTAAACATGAGCATTATTGTGGAGCTTGTTAACTCCGGCATTGAGGGTTCGTGTAATCCTACGCAATGTGTTCATCATCCAACAAAAGTGTAGAGTATGCATTTATCTATTCTGTTATGTGATCAATGTTGAGAGTGTCCACTAGTGAAAGTGTAATCCCTAGGCCTTGTTCCTAAATACTGCTATCGCTGCTTGTTTTGTTTTACGTGTTACTACTGCTGCAATACTACCACCATCAACTACACGCCAAGCTATTTTCTGGCACCGTTGCTACTGCTCATATATATTCATACCACCTGTATTTCACTATCTCTTCGCCGAACTAGTGCACCTATTTGGTGTGTTGGGGACACAAGAGACTTCTTGCTTTGTGGTTGCAGGGTTGCTTGAGAGGGATATCTTTGACCTCTTCCTCCCCGAGTTCGATAAACCTTGGGTGATCCACTTAAGGGAAAACTTGCTGCTGTTCTACAAACCTCTACTCTTCGAGGCCCAACACTGTCTACAGGAAAGGAGGGGGAACATAGACATCAATGACATAAGAAAACTATTTGCTTTTGTTGTTCTTTTTGCTGATTTTTTTTCAATTTTGATGCCCATTTGAATCTTGTCTAATCCTAGGTTTGATCAAGATAATTTAAACAAGTTTAAAACATGAAAATGAAAAGGGAAGCATGTATCCTTCTTAGTCACGGGCAAACACCCATGTGCTGCATAGTAATAATAAAAAGGTAGTAGAAAAATCGATATACGAATCTATAATTAAATAGGTTAAACTCGGGTTTTGCCCAGTTCTACAGATCAAGGGTTCAAAAAATCCAACTACGGGGTTCGAACAACACGATTCTAATCCAAGAATTTTTTCGACCTCATCCAAATGGCCTCAAACTATAGGGTTAGTATCTAGTGCAGTATGTGTGAAAATGTATGCACTATGTGTGCTATAAATTGTATGTCTTTCAAATTTGAACCAAATTTGAATAAGTTTGAAATATTTGAAAAGGGGCTTTTGGCTTAAACGATTGAAACCAAAACCACTTCTCTTCATGCTTGACTTCATAAGACGGAGTTTAGGGGTTAGGGGGTATAGATACATGATTTGTCTGGTTTGAATATGTCTAGACCTTGTTTATCAACTTTAATGCTTACTATATAACATAAGAAAACTATTTGCTTTGGTTTTTCTTTTTGCTGATTTTTTTCAATTTTGATGCCCATTTGAATCTTGGTCAAATCCTAGGTTTGACCATGATTTAAACAAGTTTAAATCATGAATATGAAAAAATAAGCATCTATCCTTCTTAGTCACCCCAAAATGTAGCTCTTGGGAGGGTTTTTGAAATTTACATGTTTGAAACAAAAAACGAATAAAAAAATAAAAAACCACAAGTCTTCTTATGTCATAGAGTAAGCATTCAAGTTGATAAACACGATCTAGACATATTCAAACAAGGAAAATCATGTATCTACCCCTAACCCTAAACTCTCTCTTATGAAGTCAAGCATGAAGAGAAGTGGTTTTTGGGTTCAAACATAGAAATTTTAAAAATACCAAGAGCTTCATTTTGAAGTGATTAAGAAGGATACGGGCTTACCTTTTCATATTCATGTTTTAAACTTGTTTAACTCTTGGTCAAACCTAGGATTTGACCAAGATTCAAATGGGCATAAAAAATCAAAGCACATAGTCTTCGATCTTATGTCCTATAGTAAGCATTCAAGTTGATAAACAAGATCTAGACATATTCGAACCAGAAAAATCATGCATCTACCCCTAATTAACCCTAAACTCTATCTTATGAAGTCAAGCATGCATGAAGAGAAGTGGTTTTTGGTTTCAAACATAGAAATTTTAAAAACCTCACAAGAGCTTCATTTTGGAGTGATTAAGAAGGATACAAGCTTACTTTTTCATATTCATGTTTTTAAACTTGGTTAACTCTTGGTCAAATTAACCTAGGATTTGACCAAAATTCATATGGGCATAAAAATTCAAAAAAATGAAAAATGAAAAACTAAAGCACATTGTCTTCTTATGTTATACAGTAAGCATTCAAAAGTTGATAATAAACGTACAAAGCTCGATCTAGACATATTCAAACCAGAAAAATCATGTATCTACCCCTAACCCTAAACTCTGTCTTAATTATGAAGTCAAGCATGAAGAGAAGTGGTATTGGGTTTCAAACATGGAAATTCCAAAAACCTCCCGGCCACGAGCTCCATTTTGGAGTGACTAAGAAGGATCGATTTTACTTAGGTATGTAGTATTGTACATCACAAATGTGAAATGAAACAGATGATGTGAATCTCTATAAACCCTAAACCCTAATTATATTAAACCCCTAGACCCTAACACTAAACCTTGTATATATATAAACCATAAACCTATATATCACTACCAAAAAATGAGTCATGCGATTCAAATGTTTGGCATTGTTTTCTCGTAGCATGCAAAATGCTCTCACACACACTTCTGGGGAAGCGAGGCCTCAAACACATGGTGCAAAAAAATATGCAGGGTTCTTGTCTAAACATAGAAGTGTATATATGCCATGTTTATTTGGTACTGTTCATAGAGGTATTATGTAAACCACAAATGATATGACTATGCATGCTTTGTTTCGATCTTTTCTATCAATCCCCACAATAACTTATTAATTCGGCTTGTTTTAAAATTTAGCTAGGTCGAGCAATCTCACGATGCTCTCACCCTGCTTGTTTTAATTTGTTCTAGTAGGAGGGTGCGGTGCATGTGTTTGGCCATTATTATATAAAATGTACTTGGCTCGATCCACACATTCAGGCCACACACCCATGTATTTTTTAAATTATTTGTTTGATCTGTACTTCATCTACACACTGTGTCAAATTTGCATTTTATCGGATTTAGCCCAAGAAATTGTATATATATGGATGCACATTGAGATAATTCATGAAACCTTGGAAATGGTCATCCTGTCATGCATGTTTCCCCGCGAATGAAAACTTGATTGGTGGCAGACAAGCAAAAACACATTTATGGGCGACAACCCAAAATGCACATATTTTGCAAAGTATTCATGCGTGCATGATGAAAAGTTGCAAATATATACATAAAATTGGGCCATGATTCAAAAGTTTGGCATGGTTCTTGTGTAGTGGTACCAAGCTCACATGCATGTGGGAGGAAATTTAGCTGGACGGACTCCAACATGGTGCCAATCTACTTGAGGGTTCTTCTCTAAAACACTGGTATGGCATGTTTGGTATTTTCCCTAGATATATGTACTACAAAATGATGAATACTCCATGTTTTTAGATTGCCTTTTTTGAATCACGTGTGCCTTGATTTCAAATCTAGGTCAAATCACTGGGGGAGGGGGATGAATGTGTTTCTTTTTGATGCATCGCTAGCTCGTATTTCCGAGTTTTTTTTGGGTCCCACAAATTCAGGGTAGCATCACCCCCCCTAAAAGTTTTAGGCGAGTAGTAGAATGGCATGACCAACTAGTTTCAAGTAAAAGTTTGAATATAACCAAAATATACCAATTGATTGATGAGTTAACTTGGCTTCATGGAAAAAATAATGTCTTGTAAATGAGATAACTTGGCTTTCCTACCCTTGGATCTATAGGAAACTATGGAGTACTAATACATTATAATAATCACCCGAGTACACCAACTGGTCTGTCACTTACGTGTGGTTCCCATGCGTGAGGTCCCACACTTCAGTGAGCACAGGTCATGTGTCCACCAGTCTAGAGGCTCCCGTTAAAAGAAGAGCCCTCTATATTATTATAAAGAAACATCAATCTCCATAAACATCAATCTCCCTTCTCAGTTCTCAGCTTCTCACTGCTCCCCCCTCGCTCGCGCCGCCGCCGCCACAACCCCCCGCGCCCCTTTCCGATCCCTCATCAGACCTTAGACTATGGAGTTGCCTGTGCCGAAGAAGCAGCCTCTGAAGCCGACGATCCAGTGTATCAACGACTGGTGCGGGAGGGAGATCCCTTACAACGAGGAAGACAAGCACATGATGGCGTGCCCGCACGGCTCTTGCTTCTGCACGCACCCCGGCTGCGAATTCGCCGATTCGAAGGTACCGTTCATCCTACACCTCAGAGAAGCCCACTTGACCGCTGTGGATAGGTTCCCGTACGACGAGGACTTCGGATTTGTTCATCTGAAGGTGCCGGCACCGGGCTCGCCAAAACGACAGCTCATCGGCTACGGGACGGATGGCGCAGTGTTCGCCTTGCACATCCACCCTTGCGGCATGGACACCGCGGTATCCTTCGTGTGCGTCAGGCCGGCGGCGTGCAACTTGCCCCGGTATAGGGTGACAATGTGGGCGAACGGCCCGCCGATGCCGGGGCCGCGTAAGCTTACCGGGGAACACTTGTTTGACGTGGTGAAGGCGGTATTAGAGCCGACGAGCAGCCCGACTCCGGGCACAGTTTCTTTGGGAGATGTCACTTCCTTCCTCTCGGTGCCGCCGCGGTACCTGTGCGGCAATGAATCATCGAAGCAGCTGACTATCTATTTGCGCATCGATAAGGAGTGAGTGAACATAACACTACCCTCAATCTTATTGGGACGATGCTAATGCGGATTTAAGTAATGCTGAATTAATTTGTTTTTCTTGTGACAGGGCGATTAGCAAGGAGAAGAGGATCTCCGTGCACAGCTAGCGACCTATATCTCGGCGTCCACCAAGTGTCCCTGAGTAGGAGATCTTGTTCTGCCTCTTCTTTTGATGTTTATATTGCTTCATCACCGTAAAAGGAAGGGTGTGTCTGGGGCTTCCTGCTTCAAAGTACTCAGTACAAGGACTAAAAGAGACGTTTTGCTGATGGTTCTTGTCAGGACGGCCGTAGTGTTGGAGGTGGTCATCTACTTCGGTGGGGAAGGACTACTTAGACCTTTATCTAAAAATGTTGAGGGATTGGATGTATTTTATGTTTACCATGAATTAGTCTATGTAATATGTAACCCAATTCGCCGATTAATGCAACTCTGGATCCTTCACTGTCATACGACTACTAAAACAAAATAAATAAATAGGCATTTTAAGTTTAATGCACATTTAATCAAGCCACATAATGTTGGCGTACTTGTAAGCAATCAGGTTTACTATTGTTGGCATGTGTGGTACAATTTCATGGGGCAATACCCAATCTAGCTTGTTCAATTACATTACATGAAGTAATTAAAATATGGATGCCTAGAATTATTCACTTCCGTACATTGCGATGGCTTATAGCGATTTCTATGACCAATCTACATCACAAATCTAGTTCAAATTTGATCTATTTTTATGAACAAAATTGGAAACTCTACTTGGCATTTTCGTTTACTATGACCAGATTCACATATGTAGTGATTCATTTTCTTTTCAAATCGCCATACCATTTCCTCGTGAACTCTTCATCTTTTTTTAGTTTTAATGAATTTCCTTTGGTTGCATTCAATTTGCTTCAAATTCACCGGCTTCACCATTCGTACAAATTGTTCATCTTTTCTTTGTATTTTTTTCATGCATGAAGCATAACACCTTACCATGGTAAAATCTGCATATTTTCTACCAAAACTCGTGCCGAACTTTAAAGAACATGCAATTTTAAATTGACTAAAATTGGTTAAAACTCAACATAAGTCCACATATATTACAAACTCGAGAAATAATCAACATATATATCACCTAAATGGTCATCTTATGAAGTATGCCATGTTTCGAAATTGTTACCTTGAAAATTTGGCCCTTCTCTCAGGCAGCCACTTCACAATAAAGCTCACATAAAGCTCTTATTTTACACTAATAAAGTAGAATGTATTTTTGTGTGAAATGAAGTTGAATAAAATATATGTGAACGGTAAGATGCACATTGCTGCCAATATTTGGGATAATTATTAGTAAGTTCATACTAATATACAATGCAATCAACATGACCACACATGTGTAAGCAAGAAAATAAATCTTTCTTAAATTACCTTAAGGTTGTAAGTTTGTTATTTGTATAGCAATTTTATCTCATACGATGACTCAAGCTAGCACATTTTTTTTTTTTTTTCTTCATTCTACACACACACACACACACACATATGCTCACTTATTTCAATATTTAAACTATATTTTCTTCATTCAAATTTTCCGACCTGGCAATTTGAACATGTAGTTGAATTTTGAGTAAAACCGCTCATACATCAAACATGAATCCAAATAAGGTACAATTCGAGAAAATCTACACATCACATTTTGGCCAATATACATTGTATAATGCTTGTGAAAATGTAGACTATGAAATAGTCAACGCCACCTTTTTAGGTCATGAATGTCTTGGGCATCGACCAAAGTCTGGTAGGATGGTGAGGCATGAGTTACGAACATCCTTCTTCTCCTCTCACCCCCATTTGAGAGAGAGAGAGAGAGTGTGTGTGTGTGTGGGGGGGGGGGGGGTAGAAAGCCATGTTAATAAATTAACTCATACATGAAAGCAAGAAATCAAACTTGATTTATATAAATCACTCTTAGGATTGTAGTTTGTTATTTTTATACCATCTATATCTCATATGACGACACAAGCTAGTCCACATTTTTAATTTCATTGAAGTTCTTTTTGTTGCACTCAAATTACTTCAACTTTTAGGACCCACCATCCGTACAAGGGTAATGGAAATTTCTATGATCTTAGTGCAAGGCTTCACACAGAGACACTCAAAGTATTTCAATATTTTAAAATTCATTTTCTTCCCTCAAAATTGCCGACCGTCCATTCGTAACATGTAGTTCAATTTTGAGTAACATCACACATATGTCAAACATCAATCTATTTTTTTTGATATTTCGAGAAAATCTTCATATCCCATTTTTGGCCATCATATAAGGTGTACTGCGTGTGAAAACATAGACAGTAAAACTTTCAGCGTCACCTTAGCCAAAAGCTAAATAGGTGCTTTTTTGGCTTTTGGATTTTGGAAGCCAAAAACAAAGGGCTGGGAAAGAATTAATGGTGGGACGGTGAGGCCCGAATTAATAAAGCCACCACCATCCTTCTTCTCCACTCGCCCCTCCCCTCCCCTCCCCATCAATATCCTCTTCAAAGCAGATTAAAGAGGATGGAGTGCCCCCACGACGGGTGCGGGAGCGTGGTCGCCTACAACGAGCTCCACGACCACGAGCTCGCGTGCCCGCACGGCCCGTGCGACTGCACAGAGGCCGGCTGCGACTTCTCCGCCTCGCCAGCAGCGCTCATCGCCCACCTCAGAGAAATCCATTCGATTTGTGTGGACATGATCCCGTACGGCACCGCGATGGCGTTCATCATCCCGGTGCTGGCACCGCCAGAGCCAAGACGTCCGGTCATCTTCTACGGGAACGATGGTACCGTGTTCGTCTGGCACACATATACGCAAGTCCAGCCGAAAAATGGATGCGTGCTGGCCAGCCTATCCGTTGAGTGCGTTAGGTCGGCGGCGTGCGTGTGGCCGGAGTACAAGGTGAGTATGTCGTCGCACGGCAAGCCATTACTTAATCGCTCTGAGATTGGTTTAATGCTCCCCAACTATACGGCCACTATTCTGGCGAACAGCACGACCACGCCGGGCGCCGCCAAATGGTCGGAACTAGAGCGGTCGTTGCAATGGTATCAACCGTGCACGGAGCTGACTATCTGGGTTCGCATCGACAGGTGATACATGCGCCTATCTTAATCTTCGTGTTTATCTAATTGAAATTGCGGTTTATGCAGTACTGAATTAATTAATTTTTGTTGTCAGAAAGTTCTCGTCGGACGGAAGTTCCTATTCGGAGCGGCGGGTTTAGGTTGCCAACTATGGGCTTTTTTCATTCAGAGGATTCACCAGGGCGGCCCTAACGACGATATATGATCTTATTTGGCGGAGAGGGACTTGCTTGCGTTTCCTATCTTCAGTTAGGGCCCTTTATGTAAACACTAAGCGCTTGATTGTATTCTGTGTTTATGTTCACATACTCTATGGTGTAAAATACTATGGAATCCCATGTCCGATTAAATGCACCTCTGGACCCTGCCAGGCATTTCCCTTGTTATCTTTTCTTTTTACACATACTGTAACCATTGTTCAACGCGCAGTCCATCGGCTTGGGTGCTAGATGCTTCCTCGGGAAGGTACCCTATCTTGCCCATTTGAGAACACACGTCCCTATAATTGCTCAGAAGCCCCGCGAGGGCACGATGGTCTTTTCTGGGTGTATGTAAGATTTAGCCTTGACCAGCCCTCCGCCCTTCTTCTCTTTCTGTTCTGCTGGTAGCTAGTAACTAGCCTTCACCAGCCCTCCACCCTAACTACTGAGTAGTAAAGTACTACGTACCTCGCAAGCCATGGCTCCATTGAGCCGGGCGGCCCGGCGGCAGGATATCCTAGGGAAGACGATGAGGACTAGGACCGCCGAGAAAAACTCATCTAGCCAGCTAGCGCGTCGTTGTATGGCCACTTATGATCGCCTGAGCATTCTCGCAGAGCAGTCTATCCTCTATTCGATGGAGAGCGAGCCAGTGGGCGAGGGTTCGTCCGGGTAGGTTTCTAGTGGCGTGTCCTCCAGTTCATTCTTATTTTCTAATAACTGTTTTTTCCATTTATTTACATCTCACAGGGCCGGCGGTTCAAACGTCTACCCGGTAACCCCCACGACGGTGGCGCCCCAAGTCCGGTCGTCGGAAGCTGAGTTCGGCCCCGTTTCACGGCCAAGCCAGGTAGGCTGTATGCCTCTATCCACTTTTTTTTTAATACTCCCTCCAATCCATTTTAATAGACTCAGATTTAGTACTCCCTCCGATCCATTTTATTTGACTCAAATTTAGTACAACTTTGTACTAAATCCGAGTCAACTAAAAGGGATCATAGGGAGAATACAACTTTACTAAATCCGTGTTTACTACTACTACTAAAAGGGATAGGATGGAGTAGTTTATGTAATCACGGCTTTCCTTTTAATTATGTGTTGATGAACACTGTGATATTTGTGGAGCGTCCAAGTGATGTCCATTCCTGTATCAAGATCTGTGCTAGAAATTAGTAGTACTCCTATTTTTTTGCGTGTAATTACTCATATATGAATTGGTTGGATTCTTTTTTGTTCCATACAATGATCGTGCCAGCAAATGGAGGTGAACATGGCCCACATAGGCAGCCAGCTGGGGAATGAACTCTCCCTCACCCCAGAGTTTGAGCCTGTTCACGTAGATTTGGCGTCCGAGAACAAGATCTGCCATAATCTTCAGCAAGGCATCAATACCTTTACTGCCGAGCTCGACAGGCTTAATGAGCAGAACCGCGTTTGTGTGGAACTGCATAACCAGAGCGTCACATTGATGAATGATGATGATGCAAACACCACCATCAAGGGCGAGGGTTCGTCCGGGTAAGTTTCTAGCGGGGTGTCCTTCAGTTGATTCTTATTTTCTAACCGTTTTTACATTTATTTACATCTCACAGGGCCGGCGGTTCAAATGTCTCCCCGGTAACCACAACGACGGTGGCGCCCCAAGTCCGGCCGTCCGAAGCTAAGTTCGGCCCCGTTTCCCGGCCAAGCCAGGTAGGCTGTATGCCTCTGTCCACTTGTTTTTTTATAGTTTATGTAATCACTGCTTTCCGATTATTATGTGTTGATGAACCCTGTGGTATTTGTGGAGCGTCCGAGTGTTGTCCATTCCTTTATCAATATCCATGCTAGAAATTAGTAGTCCTATTGTTTGCGGGTAATTAATACTCATATATGAATGGGTTGATTTCTTTTTTTTCATACAATGATTGTTGTAGCAAAAGGAGGAGAACAAGGCCCACATAGGCAGCCAGCTGGAGAATGAACACTCCCTCACCCTGGAGTGTGATCGTCTTCACAGAGTTTTGGCGTCTGAGAAGGAGATCTCCTTTCATCTTGCGCAATGCGTCGACATGCTTAAGCAGCAGAACGCCTACTGGGTGGAACTGAACAACAAGAGCGTCACATGGATGGATACTGGAAGCAACCTCATCAAGTATCTCATGGAACAGAAGTTGAAATTAAAGCTCAAGAGGCAGATCTCGAGGGTGCTAATGCGCGGACAAACCGCCGTCCTTAAGGCGATTATCAAGGAGAAGGAGGATCTCCGTGCACAGCTAGCGACCTATATCTCGGCGTCCACCAAGAGCGTCCCTGAGTAGGAGATCTTGTTCTGCTAGTTAACTGCTTCATCACCTTAATATCGCCATGTGCTCGTAAAACTGCTAGTTAACTTTCTGTTGGTATGTTGCACATTTGATCTGAACTTTGTGTTTTGCAATGCACAATTGATCAACTACTAGTAAGTGTATATTAAAATGGCGGGATACTCTTTTTAGCGGCGAAAATTTTCCATTTGTTGCTATTGTAGCGAATCTAAGCCCTTCAGAATCTTCCCTATCGTCAAGAAAACTTTCCAAAAACATAAGCATTTTGGAGGGAAACCTTGATGATATAGGCTATGAGGATGATCCTGGGTTGTGGTTCTTAGCGTGATCTGTAGATGGCAATATGCTTCTTGTTCATACCTGAGGCTTTACTGAGGCTGCAAGATGTTCTCTAAGGACACTGTCAGTTATGTTCAGATAAGCTAGGGAAGAGATTACTGGTCTTGGAGCATATTGTCTTTTCGTGGGATTGAATTATCCGCTCACATTGCAGTAAATCATGCATATTTCGATTTATATTTTGGTGGAGTTTCATTCGATTTGAATCATAGGTTTGTGAGAAAATATATATTTAGTTTAAACTAGTGCTCGAATACGTAAGAAGCTATTTAATCACAAGCTAGTCATCCGAATGGGATGAAATATTCATAGATTTTAAAACAAGGCATCTACATATTACTGGATTTTTTTCAAAATTTTCTGAATAGTTTTTTCTTTTTTAGCTTCGAAATAACAGATAGTTTGGAACGTTGGATCTCGAATGATGGTAGATGGTGGCACCTAGTCACAATGAGACTTGGAAGCATCAAGTCACTGAAGCTCCGTCCGGTTTCCAAACCAAGCTAGGAAAGGCATTGAAAATGAAGTTCTGCTCTAAAACATCTCTCATTTCATTTTGGTGCTCGCGCGGTTGCATGCTGCCCACGTGTTAAGGTACGTGTCTCTGGCATAGAGTACTACGATTATCGGCGAAAAATATATCGTAATGGAAACTGTAAAAAAAGCCCTCTCTGCTCAAGCTGATGTGACGAGACATCACTGCACCAAACGTCGTCGCAAATTTATAGATGGGTGGCGTGCTAGTCTACCATCTACCAACAGTCAAATCGGCGCCCAGTCGCAGCAGCAGCAGCCTAGAGTACTGCCTAGGTTTTGCCCCTTGCATGTCTATCATCTTTTTCTTCACCCTCCCAGAATCACGCGCACGCGCAGGATCTCGATCCCCACCACGCCGCATCGTTCCTTCCATAGCGCTCGCCCTCTCCTCCGAAAACCCCAAGCGCAGTTGCATCCGCCATCCACCTAAATCCATCTTCACGTGATGGAATATTCTAGGCTTTGCCGGGGCGGCGGGGACGGCCACTTGGAGGCTCTCACCGGCGACAACATCGACCTCATCGCTGCGCATCTGGACGTTACCTACACCGTCCGACTTGCCGCATGTTCCAGGGAGCTCTACGACCAGATCAGCAAGGATGAAGGTAAGATGCACCATTGGGATGAACCCTGCCTGCTGATGCCTCCGCCTGCTTATTGGTTCGATGAACCCTGGTTCGTGGCGACAGCATCTCGTCTGCATGTTACCGTGTACGACCTGGTGCCCCTCGACCATCCTCGCCGTTCTGTCACCCTGCCGTTCATGCACGACAGAAAATGGCTTGGCGCGAACGGCGACTGGATCGCCGCCGCCGATCATCGTGGGTGCCAGTGGTGCCTTGTGAACGTCTACACCGAGCGACATATCCCCCTTCCATCCCCACCTGATCCGAAGATTGGTCATGGTGTTACATATCAACCTGCTACTAAAGATTGGTTATACTATCTTTGCTGGAGTCGAGCAATTAATTTGTTGAAGATTGTAATCTGCCAAGTGCCCACAAAAGGTGGGAGGTACGCAGATTACAAGCTCATCGCCTTGTTCGACAAAAGGATTTTCTACCTTGAAGGGGGTGGCGACTGGAGAATGCTGAAGAACCCTACACCTGAACAAATTGTGCCGGCGTTCTGTGATGCCATTGAACTCGGTGGCCAAGTTTTTGCGGTGGACGAAATTAGGGGCTGGACGTACTGCTGGGACACCCCAAATGGTATTTTTTCAGTCCTTATGTTGCATTGCATGATACACTGCCTTAATCAATGAAGTTATTCATGAACTACCTTGTTTATATTTTACCTTTCATAAATGACTTAATGATCACACCGCCTTTTGCTGAATATGAATGAACCGTTGCTTGCAATGAATTAGTACTAATTAGTCACCAACAAACATAGTATGCTCAGTATGTGATTGCATTCCTGAATTAGTAATTCTACGCCACTGCAGAATATGGATGTAATTAACCAGTATCTCAAAAGATAAGGTAGCACTATGAAGGCACCCTTTTTGATAACCTTTTACACCCATTGTTTCATATATAACTAATTGATTTTTGCTCCAAAAGGAGGACGAGAGACCCCCGCCATCTGCATCAGAGAGATGCATAAGGACTTTCATAAGTATATGACTTAACGATCACATCCTTTATCTGAATATGAATGAACCGTTGCTTGCAACGAATTAGTACTAATCAGTCATCAGCAAACATAGTATACTCCGTATGTGAATGCAATCCTGAATTAGTCTACTCTATCCACTGCAGAATATGGATGTAATTAACAAGTATCTCAAATGTTAACGTAGCACAATGAAGGCACCCTTCTTGATTAACTTTTACACCCATTGTTTCATATAACTAGTTGATTTTTGCTCGAAATAGAGGGCGAGGTACCCCGGCCTCTGCATCGAAGAGATGCATATGGCCGTTATTTAGTACTCCATCTCATGAAACATGTTATAACTTTTTCTTACTTTTGATTTACTCCCTCCGTCCCACCAAAAGTGTCTTGAATATCTGCCTTCTCCTTTTTTCCCTTAGAAAAGTAACTCAATCAAAATCCAATTATTTACTAAACAAGAATGAAAATATATGTCAGATTTTGTTGTTGTTGCAAAACCTTAAATATAAGATATTTTGATTTGGACATTTGAATGTTGGTAGAACACAACATTGTTGACACCCGTATTTAATCTCCGTTTTCTTTGGAACTTCAAAATGCAGCTCTCAAAATTTTCAAAAACCATGCTACATGTAGCTCGAGCTATATTCATGGTTTTCGAAAGAAAATATTGCCAACAATGCATATATAAAATACGAAAACAAGAGTGGTCCTACAAAAAATGATGTTTCTTCCCATCAGTCGACAAACGAAGGGAACAAATAAAAAATTAAAAATATGTGTACATCTAACACTCACTCGTTTCTTATCTACCTTTTCCTTTGATGTTTCCTTGAGAGTTGAGACCGTAAGAACCTTCCATTGATCCATGTAGCAGTGCTGAATAGCGATTTCTTTGAACGGGGTTATTCCTATGCTTCAGGGGTTTCAGATATTTGGTCATTTTTTGGGGTAGACCCAAGGCTCACGTGATGGTTCTAAAATATTGTAGAGTTAGCTATGTGCACTCTTCACAGAGAATCCTGCTGTTGTGCACCGTTAGATTTAGCACTCCAAGGGTCATGATTGAAGCTCTATACTCAGTTTAAAACTGGACCAACTGGTAGATTGTCTGTACTCCTATATTGTATACAAATATCTAATCATATACACCGTTGGATCACTTAAGACAAAGGGAATTAACTACAACACAGGACTTAAACTTAAGATGATATATTTGTCAAAATTTGAATGTATCTATATGCTTTCACTGTCTAGATACATCTGAATTTGGACAAATCTCAGACACTTTCGGTGGGACAGAGGTAGTATATAACTGTGTATACACTAACTAGTGTCTAGTTTTGGCGAAGTTAAGACTAGTTTCGTGGGATGGATGCAGTATAACTGATATATTGGACACTCGATTTGAACACATGAATGACCAATGTCCTTAGCTTACATAGTCGTATTTATACTGTGAGCATGAACGATGAACAGTGCTGCTGTTTGAATATGGTTGCCAGTAACACCCTATTCGTCTCCATTTCTAATATTGCAGAAAACCCGATGTCCATGTTCGTAATCCCGCCACCGGTGGTGGATGATCAGCAGTACGCGTGGTTCCTCGCTCCAACTGCTGATGGCAAGCGATTGATGATCATCCTTACAGTAAACAACATTGGGATTGCCAATGCTGAAGTACCTCCTGACATTCCCTATGCTGCTAATGGGCTTCAGCTACGGCAGTATCCTCCTGTTGCCACCTACGTCTTTGAGCAGGATCCCATATCTCTGTTCGTTGCAGCACGTGCAGGGGACTTTCATTGGAGGCAGGTTAACAGCCTCGGCGACCACTCTCTGTTCCTCGGACTCAATTACCCGATCATTGCCAACCTGAAGAAGCGTGAATCCAAAGCTCCTGATGGCACATTGGTTCCATTCATGAGGAAAAACTGCGTCTACACAGCATACCGGAAGTATCTTCATAATCAATACCCTAAAATTTTGCGCTGCAACCTCCAGCCAGATGAAGGTGAGACTGTGGGAGTTATCAGCCTTCCCAGAGATAGTTGGGGTAGTGTCCGACAAGCGGCTATGTGGTTTAAGCCTGCTTTAAACATTGCCCGTTCGGTGTTACCTTTAAAAAAACACTGACACACTTTTTTATTATGCTTGAAGTGTTGAGAAGTAGTACACTGTTTTTAGTATGTACTAGTTTGAATCAGTTTATTTGAACACTGCCCTGCTTTTGTATTTCGTGTTGCCTTCATATTATAACCCATGCATGGCTGTTTTAGGATTGACTTTATTTCAGCACTATAATTACAATGTGTGTACGTTTCAAAGACGGCATGAGATCGAAAGAAAAAGGCAAGTGACCAAATATCAGGAGAAAAATAATCCAAGAAAAGAAACTTTCATTGTACATAGAGGATGTCATATGGGTCCCATGTTGTAGCAGCGGTCAACGTTTCAAAGACGGCATGAGAACGAAAGAAAAATGCAAGTGACCAAATATCGAGCCAAAAATAATCCAAGAAAAGAAAATTTATTGTACATAGTTAATGACATGCGGGTCCCATGAGCCAGCAGCTTACTCAACGTTTGAGAGGCGGCATGAGATTGAAAGAAAAAGGCAAGTCACCAAATATCAGGAGCCAAAAATAACCCAAAAAAGAAAATTTTATTGTACATAGAGTATGACATGCGGGTCCCATTAGGCATCCTCACCGTTTCCAAGGCGGCATGGGATCAAAAGAAAAGGAAATAGCCAAAAAGCAGAGGGTGAAAAAATCGAAGAGAAGAAACTTTATTGTTCATAGTGGATAACATGTGGGACCCATGAGGCAGCAAGATCCTCAACGTTTCCAAGGCAGCAGGGGATCGAAACAAAAAGGAAATAGCCAAAAAGAGGGTGAAAATAATCCAAGAAAAGAAACTTTTATTTTACATTGAGGATGACATGTGGGTCCTATTTTGGAGCAACGGTCTCAACGTTTCAAATGCGGCTTGAGATCAAAAGAAAAAGAAAATAGCCACGAAAAGAAAGTTGATTGTACATTGAGGATGACATGCGGGTCCCATTTTGCAGCAGCTTACTAGACGTTTCCAAGGCGGCAGGGGATCAAAAGAAAAAGAAATAGCCAAAAATCAGAGGGTGAAAAAACCAAGAAAATAAACTTTTATAGCACATAGAGGATGACATGCGGGTCCCATGAGCCAGCAGGTTCCTCAACGTTTCAAACGTGGCATGAGATCGAAAGAAAAAGACAAGTGACCAAATATCAGGGCCAAAAATAATAATCCAAGAAATTTTTTATTGTACATAGAGGATGACATGCGGGTCCTATTCGCAGCGTTCTCAACGTTTCCAAAAAAAAAGAAGTAGCCAGAAATCGTGAAAAAAATATCCAAGAAAAGAAAGATTTCAATTGGGCTGCATCTGGCGTCTGGGCTTCGAACTATCCTGCTGGATGCTTTTGGACTCGTACAATTTGAGCCCACTCCAAAAAGGAAAGTCCTATGCGCGAAAACAAAAAACAAGGAGATTCAACATATAAGTTTGTTTATTTAAAAGTATAGATTTTTTTCCGTTTGCAATAGCTCAGAGCGAAATACACTGTTTATTGTCTGCAAAATAATCAAGATATCACATGTTTCTTGTACGGGTAGGCTGACATCGGGTACCCATGAGCCACAGCGTCGTCAACGTTTTAAAGAGGCGGAGGATCGAAAAAAATCAGTTGGTAAAAAAATCAAAAAAAAAAAAACATTTATCGTTCTGAGAGGATGACATGCGGGACCCATGAGGCAGCAGCATCCTCAACGTTTCAAGGCGAGGGATTTTAAAAAAGGCGAAATAGCCAGAAATTATAGGTCAAAATAACTCCAAGAAAGGAAAGGTTTATTGTTCATAGAGGCTGACATGTGGGACACATGAGCCAGCAGAATCCTCAACGTTTCAAAGGCGGCAGAGGATCAAAAGAAAAAGGAAGTAGCCAAAAATTAGGGGTAAAAATAACTCCAAGAAAGGAAACTTTTATTGTTCGTAGATGATGACATGCGGGACCCATGAGCCGGCAGCTTACTCAACGTTTCAAAGGCGGCATGCGATCGAAAGAAAAAGGCAAGTGACAAAATATCAGGAGCCAAAGATAATCCAAGAAAAGAAAGTTTATTGTGCATAGAGGATGACATGCGGGTCCCATTTAGCAGCGGTCTCAACGTTTCAAATGCGGCTTGAGATCAAAAGAAAAAGAAAGTTGATTGTACATAGGGTCCCATGAGTCAGCTTACTCAACGTTTCCAAGGCGGTAGGGGATCAAAAGAAAAAGGCAAGTGACCAAAAATGAGGGTGAAAAATAATCCAAGAAAAGAAACTTTTATTGTACATGGAGAATTACATGCGGGTCCCATTTTGCAGCAGCGGTCCCAACGTTTCAAATGCGGCTTGAGATCAAAAAGAAAGTAGCCAGAAATTAGGGGTAAAAAAAACTCCAAGAAAAGAAAGTTGATGGACATAGAGGATGGCATGCGGGTCCCATGAGCCAGCAAATTAGTCAACGTTTCCAAGGCGGGGATCAAAAGAAAAAAGAAATAGCCAAAAATCAGAGGGTGAAACATAATCCAAGAAAAAACTTTTATTGTACATAGAGGATGACATGCGGGTCCCATTTTGCAGCTGTCCCAACGTTTCAAATGCGGCTTGAGATCAAAAGAAAAAGAAAGTAGCCCGAAATTAGGGGTAAAAAACTCCAAGAAAGGAAAGCTTTATCGTTCATACAGGCTAACATGTGGGACCTATGAGGCAGCAGCTTTGAAAGGCGGCAGGGGATCAAAAGAAAAAGGAAATAGCCAAAAATCAAAGGGTGAAAAAAACCAAGAAAATGAACTTTTGTAGTACATAGAGGATGACATGCGGGTCCCATGAGCTAGCAGGTTCCTCAACGTTTCGAACGTGGCATGAGATCGAAAGAAATAGGCAAGTGACCAAATATCAGGAGCCAAAAATAATCCAAGAAAAGAAATTTTATTGTACATAGAGGATGACATGCGGGTCCCATTTTGCAGCAGCGGTCTCAACGTTTCCAAGGCGGCACAGGATCAAAAGAAAAATGAAGTAGCCAGAAATCAGGGGGTGAAAAAAACCAAGAAAAGAAAGATTTCAATTGGGCTCCATCTGGACATCTGGGCCTTCGAACTATCCTGCTGGGCCTTTTGACTCGTACAATTTCAGCCCACTCCAAAGCAGGAAAGTTCGGATTTTTCTTAAAAAACAGGAAAGTCCTATGCTTCGCAAAAAAAAAAACAAGGAGATTCAACATATAAGTTTGTTTATGTAAAAATAAAGATTTAATTTATCCGTTTGAAATAGCTCAGAGCGCAATACACTGTTTATTGTCTGCAAAATAATCATGATATCACATGTTTCTTGTACGGGGAGGCTGACATCGTGGACCCATGAGCCAGCAGCGTCGTCAACGTTTTAAAGGCGGCAGGGGATGGAAAGAAAAATAAACCAAAAATCTGTTGGTAAAAAATCCAAGAAAAGAAACATTTTCGTTTTGAGAGGATGACATGCGGGACCCATGAGGCAGCATCCTCAGCGTTTATTGTTCATAGAGGCTGACATGTGGGACCCGTGAGCCAGAGCGTCCTCAAAGTTTTAAAGGCGGCAGGATATCGAAAGAAAAAATAAGTCAAAAATCGTTTGGTAAACAAAATCCAAGAAAAGAAACATTTACCGTTCTGAGAGGATGACATGCGGGACCCATGAGGCAGCAGCATCCTCAACGATTCCAAGGCGCAGGGATCAAAAGAAAAAAAAGAAATATCCAAAAATTAATTAGGGGTTCAAAATAAATCCATCAAAGGAAACTTTTAATGTCCATAGAGGATGACATGTGGGACCGACCTGCCAACAGCGTCCTCATCGTTTCAAAGGGGCAGGGAGATCAAAAGAAAAAGGAAAAATCCAGAAATTAGGGGTCAAAATAACTCCAAGAAAGAAAACTTTTATTGTTCGTAGGATGACATGCGGGACCCATGAGCCAGCAGCTTACTCAACGTTTCAAAGGCGGCATGAGATCGAAAGAAAAAGGCAAGTGACAAAATATCAGGAGCCAAACCATGTGGTAGACGTGGTGAGCAACTAAACAATTGTTAAAAAAAATATCAGGAGCCAAAGATAATCCAAGAAAAGAAATTTTATTGTACGTAGAGGATGACATGCGGGTCCCATTCAGCAGCGGTCTCAACGTTTCAAATGCGGCTTGAGATCAAAAGAAAAAAAGTTGATTGTACATAGAGGATGACATGCGGGTCCCATGAGTCAGCAGCTTACCCAACGTTTCCAAGGCGGCAGGGGATCAAAAGAAAAAGGAAAAGGCCAAAAATAAGAGGGTGAAAAAAATAAAGAAAATAAACTTTTATAGCACATAGAGGATGACATGCGGGTCCCATGAGCCAGCAGGTTGCTCAACGTTTCAAACGTGGCATGAGATCGAAAGAAAAAGGCAAGTGACCAAATATCGGGATCCAAAAATAATTCAAGAAAAGAAACTTGATTGTACATAGAGGATGACATGCGGGTCCCATGAGTCAGCAGCTTCCTCAACGTTCAAACGTGGCATGAGATCGAAAGAAAAAGGCAAGTGACCAAATATCGAGGCCAAAAATAATCCAAGAAAAGAAACTTTATTGTACATAGAGGATGACATGCGGGTCCCATTTTGCAGCAGCGGTCTCAACGTTTCCAAGGCGGCACAGGACCAAAATAAAAATGAAGTAGCCAGAAATCAGGGGGTGAAAAAATCCAAGAAAAGAAAGATTTCAATTGGGCTGGATCTGGACATCTGGGCCTTCGAACTATCCTTCTGGGCCTTTTGACTCGTACAATTTCAGCCCACTCCAGAACATGAAAGTTCGGATTTTTCTCAAAAAAAAAACAGGAAAGTCCTATGCTTCGCCAAAACAAAAAACAAGGAGATTCAAGATATAAGTTGTAAAAATAAAGATTTAATTTATCCGTTTGCAATAGCTCAGAGCGAAATACACTGTTTATTGTCTGCAAAATAATCAAGATATCACATGTTTCTTGTACGGGGAGGCTGACATCGGGGACCCATGAGCCAGCGTCGTCCCAACGTTTCAAAGGCGGCAGGGGGATCGAAAATAAAAAAACCAAAAATCAGTTGGTAAAAAATCCAAGAAAAGAAAACATTTATCGTTCTGAGAGGATGACATGCGGGACCGATGAGGCAGACATCCTCAACGTTTCCAGGCGCGGGGGATCAAAGAAAAAAAAATAGCCAGAAATTAATTAGGGGTAAAAAATAAATCCACCAAAGGAAACTTTATTGTTCATAGAGGATGACAAGTGGGACCGACCCCAACACGTCCTCATCGTTTCAAAGGGGCAGGGGATCAAAAGAAAAAGGCAAATAGCCAGAAATTAGGGGTCAAAAATAACTCCAAGAAAGGAAACTTTTATTGTTCGTAGAGGATGACATGCGGGACCCATGAGCCAGCAGCTTACTCAACGTTTCAAAGGTGGCATGAGATCGAAAGAAAAGGCAAGTGACCAAATATCGGAGCCAAAAATAATCCAAGATTTATTGTACATAGAGGATGACATGTGGGTCCCATTTTGCAGCAGCGGTCTCAATGTTTGTAATGCGGCTTGAGATCAAAAGAAAAAGAAAGTAGCTAGTAATTAGGGGTGAAAAAATCCAAGAAAAGAAAGTTGATGGACATAGAGGATGACATGCGGGTCCCTTGAGCCAACAGCTTACTCAACGTTTCAAAGGGGGCAGGGGATCAAAAGAAAAAGGCAAGCCAAAAATCAGAGGGTGAAAAAAATCCAACAAAGGAAACTTTATAGCACATAGAGGATGACATGCGGGTCCCATGAGCCAGCAGGTTCCTCAACGTTTCAAACGTGGCATGAGATCGAAAGAAAAAGGCAAGTGACCAAATATGAGGTGCCAAAAAAAGCTCCAAGAAAAGAAAGTTGATTGCTCATAGAGGATGACATGCGGGTCCCATTTAGCAGCAGCGGTATCACCGTTTGAGAGGCGGCAGGGGATCAAAAGAAAAAAGAAATTGCCAAAAATCAGAGGGTGAAAAAACCAAGAAAATGAACTTTTATAGTACATAGAGGATGACATGCGGGTCCCATGAGCCTGCAGGTTCCTCAACGTTTCAAACGTGGCATGAGATCGAAAGAAAAAGGCAAGTGAAAAAATATCAGGAGCCAAAAATAATTCAAGAAAAGAAAGTTTTATATTACATAGAGGATGACATGCGGGTCCCATTTAGCAGCAGCGGTTCACCGTTTGAGAGGCGGCAGGGATCGAAAGAAAAAGGCAAGTGACCAAATATGAGGTGCCAAAAAAATCCAAGAAAAGAAAGTTTTATAGTACATAGAGGATGACATGCGGGTCCCATTTAGCACAGCGGTATCACCGTTTGAGAGGCGGCAGGGGATCGAAAGAAAAGGCAAGTGACCAAATATGAGGTGCCAAAAAATCCAAGAAAAGAAAGTTTTATAGTACATAGAGGATGACATGCGGGTCCCATTTAGCAGAGGTGGTACCACCGTTTGAGAGGCAGGGGATCAAAAAAAAAGGCAAGTGACCAAATATGAGGTGCCAAAAAAACTCCAAGAAAAGAAAGTTGATTGCTCATAGAGGATGACATGCGGGTCCCATTTAGCTGCAGCGGTCTCAACGTTTCCAAGGCGGCAAGGGATCAAAAGAAAAAGGAAGTAGCCAGAAATCAGGGGGTCAAAAAAATCCAAGAATAGAAAGAATTTTGGTTCATAGAGGATGACATGCGGGACCCATGATCCTGCATCGTAAACGGCTCGATCGGAGAACGTTGAACGAGATGGCGCGATCGAGAAAAAACAAAGCCGAGAGGCTGCCATCTGGGCCCTACATCCCTCGGCGGTGCGGATTTGCGTTGACTCGGCCGGCGAACCCGAGAATTCGCGATGCACCACGTCCCGGGCCACCATACGCGACGTTTTGGCCGCTTTCGTCGGGCTAGGTGGCCTCAAAAACGAGAAAAAAAGTTTTGACATGCACCACGGAGGGACCCAAAATCGTCGGCCATGGTACACCAGCAACCACGGCGCGACTTCAACTTCGTCGGCCATGGCAACTTTTCTTGTAGTGTTCCATCGAATTTGACCCATTTGGTTTCTCCGTGAAGGATCTTCTTACCAAGACCGTGTGAAAGTGCATGGAGCCCCCATGTGTGGTTTTGGTAATTAATGACAATCCCTATGGACTAATGTTTGCATTGAGTTATATTTGTAGGTGTTGTCCATAGGCAATGCTTGAACCATATGTTGGCTTCAAGGTTGCAATAAGAAGAAATTGATGAAGGATATCAAGTGTCAAGTATGTCTTGAAGATGAAGATGAAGTGAGCCCTCAAGTTACTTCAAGACATCAACATGAAGAAATGAAGTGCAAGTTCAAGATGAGCCAACTTGAAGAGATCATATGCTTGAAGCTTGCCATGAAGAAATGAAGTGCAAGTTCAAGATGAGCCATCTCGAAGAGATCCTTTGCTTGACTCTTGCCATCCATATGGTGATCATGGATATGTGAAGATGCGCCAAAGAAGAAGCTCTCCCATGGTGGATTATGGGGGAGCAATCCACAAGACTTCGTCAAGCAAGCACAAGCAAGAAAGGCGTTCCATCTTGTTGAGGTCAAGATCGTCGTCATCGAGCTCAAGTGGAATGCGCAAGTATAAGGTTTGCTCTTGATAGGGTTTCTTTCTCACCGGTCTCATAGTGTAGTTGGAGACCGGTTTATAGTTTAGTTGCCGTACTATCAAGAGGGCTCTCGAGTGAGTAACTCGATCGTATCGTTCGGAGAGAGCTCAAACCTTTGCATCCTTGCATCATCTTTCTTGGTTGTTATTTGGATATTATCCATGTGATGTTTTAGAGCTTGTGCTTATTCTCATGACAAGCTCTAGTTCATTGAGAATGGTTTTTCCATGGGCAACTTGTTGCATTTTCAAGATTGGAGGTTTTACCGGTATGTCTTTTTGAGATAGGTCAAACCTTTCATCATTTGTTTCTATCCTCCTTTGCTGGACTATGATGTTTCTATGCATATTGTTGTAGAGCTCGTTGTTGTGATTTCAACGAGCCCAAGATCATCGAAATCGGAGTCCGGATGCAAAAGTTATGCCCGTTTTAGTTTTGGTGTTTCTGCAGTTTGCTTAGGCCGGATATTTCGGAAATATCCGGGCCGGATTATCAAATTATCCGGGCCGGATATTTCGAAATATCCGGCCCCCTCGAAATCGGCTAAGGACCTCAGGAATTGCTGCTCAGTATAGGGGCCGGACATTTGCCCGGATTTTGACCAGGTTTTGTCCCGAGGCCGGATTATCCGGGGCGGATTATCCGTCCTTACTTACGCCGGATTATCCGGCCTGGTTTCCCAACGGCTCGATTTTCTTTGGGGGTATAAATACCCCCTTCTTCCTCCTTGGGCTGTTGCTTCTCTCACTCTCTCTCTCCTCCATTGTTGAACTAGAGAAGCTTGCACTATCTCTCAATCCCTCCATGATTCTTGCCCCCATTTGAGGGAAAAGAGAGAGGAGATCTAGATCTACATTTCTACCAATCAAATCCATCTCTTTGTGAGTGGAACTCTCTAGATCTTGATCTTGGTGTTCTTTGTGAATTCCTTTGTTCTTCCTCTCTTATTCCCCCAATAGCTTTTGTAGCTTTGTTGGAATTTGAGAGAGAAGAACTTGAGCATCTTTGTGGTGTTCTTGCCATTGCATTTGGTGCATCGGTTTGAGTTCTCCACGGTGATTCGTGGTGGTGAAAGCAAGAAGGTTGTTACTCTTGGGTTCTTGGAACCCTAGACGGATTCTACGCCTTTGTGGCGATTTGTTGGGAGCCTCCAATTAAGTTGTGGATGTGTGCCCCAATCTTTGTGTAAGGCCCGGTTTCCGCCTCGAAGGAAATCCCTTAGTGGAACCGTGACCTAGGCCTTTGTGGCGAGGGTCACCGGAGATTTAGGTGAGGCGCCTTCGTGGCGTTCGGTGTGTGGTGTGAGTACCGCATCTTGGGGTGAGGCCTTTGTGGCGTTGGTGTGCATCGAGCAACCACACCTCAAGGTGAGCCTCTTGTGGCGTTCGGGAGCACTAAGCAACCGCACCTCTCCACCGGAGATTAGCACTCGCAAGAGTGTGAACTCCGGGATAAATCATCGTCTCCCGCGTGCCTCGGTTATCTCTATACCCGAGCTCTTTACTTATGCACTTTACCTTGTGATAGCCATCGTGCTTGAAGTTATATATATCTTGCTATCACATACTTGCTTGTATTGCTTAGCATAAGTTGTTGGTGCACATAGGTGAACCATTGCTTAGAATAAGTTGTTGGTGCACATAGGTGAACAATAGTATATAGGCTTTGGGCTTGACAAAGTAACGCTAGTTTTATTCCGCATTTGTTAAGCCCATCTCGTAAAAGTTTTAAATCGCCTATTCACCCCCTCTAGGCGACATCGGTCCTTTCACCGTGATTCTTCGATGCAATAGTCCCGGTCCTCTCTACTCCATCTGCCGCCCACCGAAGCCCGACTCTACTCGCCACTTCATCAACCGAGCTTTGGCATCGTCGCCTTGACACCCCGGCCATCCCACCATGCAACGTCTTCATCAACAACAACATATTCCTAGCAATAAACCCCTATCATCTTTATGTCATGCTTGCCAATTAGGTCGTCACATTAGGCTCCCCTTTATTCCTCGAATTCTTATAGTATCAAACCGTTTCAATTAATACATTGTGATTTGTGGACATCACCGATTCCTAGTTCTTCTCGGTTACACTTATTATCTCATTATTGTGGATGACTTTACGCATTACTTTTGGACATTCCCACTTCGCAAGAAATCAGATGTTTATGCAACCTTCACCGCCTTCATGCCTATGCCCGCACCCAATTCAACCTTCCCATCCTAGCTATTCAATGTGATAATGGCCGCGAATTTGACAATCATCAAGTCAACTCTCTTCTTCTCCCAACACGGCACCCTCTTCCGATTTTCTTGCCCACACACCTCACAGCAAAACGGTAGGCCGAACGTGCTATTCGCACCACCAACAATGTCATTCGCACTCTTTTATTCAAAGCTTCGATGCCGCCTCTCTTTGGGCTGAGGCACTTCATACCGCGACCTTTCTTATTAATATTAGACCAACCAAAGCTACCTCTCTCTCTACACCATATGAGCGTCTTCTCGGCCTTCCACCACCTTATCACACCTTACGTGTCTTCGGCTGTTTATGCTACCCAAACATCACCTCCACTTCACCAAACAAACTATCCCCCCGATCCACCAAATGTGTCTTTCTTGGATATCCGTCTCGTCACAAAGGGTATCGGTGCCTTGACCTAACTTCTTGTCGCATTATCATCTCCCGACATGTCATCTTTGATGAAACCTCTTTTTCCTTATGCCTCTCTCGCCCTAGGCTTGCTACATCTTCTTCTGACCTCTTTGATCCACCCGTCCCCTCGCCGGCAACCTACCGCGGCAGCCGATCGATCTGCTGCCAGCCCGCGGCAGCCTGCCGCCGAGCCACGCCAGCCTGCCGCGCTCATTCTCCTGCCGCGGCACATTTCTCCACCCATAACACCTTCACCACCAGTTAGTCCGCCACGGCCACCACCACCTATCCCGCATCGCACACGGTCCACCACCGCCGCCCGGTCCACTGCCAAACTCAACCTCCAAGCCATCGTCTCTTCTCCTCTTCCCACTAACTACCTCACCGCTCTTCGTGATCCTAATGGCGACATGCCATGCAGGAAGAATTTGATGCTCTCACCCTCAATCGACATGGACTCTGGTTCCCTCCTCCTGCGCTAACATTGTGAGCGGCAAGTGGATCTTTCGTCACAAATACAACGCATGGCCTCTCTTGCCCGACACAAAGCTCGTTGGGTTGTTCGTGGTTTTTCTCAACAACCCGGAGTTGATTTCGATGAAACCTTTAGTCCTGTCGTCAAACCGTCCACCATCCGCATTATCTTATCTCTTGCTCTCTCTAACTCTTGGCCTATCCATCAACTCGATGTCAAAAACGCCTTTCTACATGGTCACCTCAACGAAGTTGTCTACAGCCAACAACCCTCTGGTTTCATCAACCCTCAAACCCCTACTCACGTATGTCGGCTTCTCAAATCCCTCTATGGTCTCAAACAGGCCCCACGTGCCTGGTTTCAACGTTTTTCTTCCTTTGCTCGCACCATCGGGTTCATGAATCCAAATCCGACGCCTCCCTATTCATTCTTCGCCGCGGTGCCGACACCGCCTATCTTCTCTTGTACGTTGTGACATTATCCTTACAGCTTCCTCTCCCAGCTTCCTCTCCAACATCACTTCGTCTCTTAGTCATGAATTTGCAATGAAGGATCTTGGTCCCCTTCATCATTTCCTTGGAATCCATGTCACTCGCTCACCCACTAGCATTCATCTCTCCCAACATCAGTATATCTTAGATATCCTTAACCGTGCCGGTATGCGGGATTGTCATCCCGTCACCACTCCTATCGATACCAAGTCTAAACTTTCCTCTACCGCCGGTCCGCCGGTGGCTGATCCATCCTTTTATCGCAGCCTGGCTGGGGCATTACAGTACGCCACCCTCACTCGTCCTGACATCTCATATGCTGTCCAACAAATATGTCTTCATATGCATGATCCTCGTGAACCTCACTTCTCTCTTATCAAACGCGTTCTTCGCTATCTCAAGGGCACACTCTCTCACGGTCTTACACTTCACAAATCCACTTCTCATTCTCTCATTGCCTACTCGGATGCTGATTGGGCGGGATGTCCGAACACCCCGACGCTCCACGTCGGGGTTTTGCATGTATCTTGGAGACAACTTGATTAGCTGGTCTTCTCGCCGTCAAACGACGGTCTCTCGCTCCAGTGCTGAGACCGAATATAGAGCCGTTGCAACAGCCGTGGCCGAATCATGCTGGGTACGCCAACTAATGCAGGAGCTTCACTGTCCTATTCACACTGCCACAATTGTTTACTGTGACAATGTCAGTGCCGTGTATCTCTCCGCCAACCCTGTGCATCATAAGCGCACAAAGCACATTGAGCTCGACATACATTTTGTTCGGGAAAAGGTTGCTCTCGGTGTTGTTCGTGTGCTTCATGTCCCGTCCTCTTCACATTATGCTGATATATTCACTAAAGGACTGCCGACTGCATTATTCGAGAGTTTCGCTCCAGTCTTCACGTCGATACTCTCCATCGTTCAGACTGCGGGGGCGTGTTAGACAAGGACTTACACACGGCGTCCGCGCCGCCTTGGAGTAGACTCCAAGAAACCTAATAGCATACGGATATGTATTTGTGTTGTAATCATGTTGGACTTGTATTTCTTTGGCATATAAATATATGAGGGGGGAGGCCATGACTTTGATCACGCAGCCTAAGATTCTATTCGGCTTTCATCTGTGTCTCATTGTGTGGATGAAATCTGAAGATATAAACACCGAAGCCGACGGTAAATATAGATCGTGCGGATGTACCCATTTTTGCACTCTACTATTTTCGATTTTCTGGGTTGTTACACCAGAAAGTATAAAGTAGTGGCGACGAAATCTCGAGAGAACGGGACGGCGGGTGGCCCTCCGGTTGTCCCGGACAACGACGAGGAGCCCATCTATCCGTTCCAGCCAGCGACCGAGCGAGCGGGGAGGCAGCGAGAGAGCAAGCCGCGTCGCCGACGAGGCCGGCGGAAAGGTTTTCTTTCCGCGCGTGCCAGGGGCCCGATGGGCTGCGTGTCGTCGTCGTCGACGTCGTCGCCGAGGCTGTGCAAGCGCACGCCGGGGTACGAGGACCCCGCCGTCCTCGCCGCCGAGACATCATGTGAGCACGCATTCCCCTGCTCCTGCTTCTCACGATATATACAAGTTTGCATGCGCTCATGCCTTTCATCTTGAATTGAACTGAAAACGTAACGTGCAGTCACGGTAAACGAGGTGGAGGCGCTGTTCGAGCTCTACAAGAAGCTCAGCTTCTCCATCTACAGAGACGGCCTCATCCACAAAGTAACCTCTCCATCCAGTCTCTGTCTCTCTATCACCGTTATCAATTCTTGGCGTCGATATTCTCTATCGGCCATCATCAATCCGTTCTCTGACCTTGTCTGGGTTCATCGATCAGGAGCAGTTCCGGCTCGCCTTGTTCGGGGACAGCAAAGGCGCAGATCTCTTCGCGGACAGGGTGTTCGATCTCTTTGATCTGAAGCGGAACGGTGTCATCGAGTTCGGGGAGTTCGTGCGGTCCCTCAGCGTGTTCCACCCAAAAGCGCCGGTATCAGACAAGACTGCGTGTAAGTATGCCTAACTTATCTGTTTATTCATGTTTTGTCGCGTACAAAACCAATCAGCATATGCATTTTGTGTTTGCTGCCATCCTCTTCTGCAGTCGCGTTCAAACTGTACGATTTAAGAGGAACTGGCTACATCGAGAAAGAAGAGGTAAACCATTTACCCACACATTCTACCGCGTAAATCCATGATCTATGTCTAAGAGTTTTTCTGAATTTCCCGTTAACACGTTTGACTGAAACTGTCGAAGCAGATTAGGGAAATGGTCATGGCAATTCTCGATGAGGCCAACCTACGTCTCTCGGATTTCGCCGTCGAGGAGATCATCGACAATGTAATTAGCAAGATACTTCTTGCCAAGGATTCAATCTTCAGAGCTGTTTTCATTCGTTTTAACATGTACTTTTGGACTGTCAGACATTCAATCAAGCAGACTCGAATGGAGATGGCATGATAGATCCCAAGGAATGGGAGGAGTTTGTCAAGAAAAACCCGGCATGCCTGAGGAACATGTCACTACCCTATCTCGAGTGAGTAGTCATCTTTTTTCCCCTCTACTCTTCACTTCTGATCGCGCTTTTACCCTTTTGGGTCCATTTGGAGGGAATTGAGATCCGGTGACTTAATAGAGGCAAGTCACCGGTGAACGGTGTGGTGCCTTGTCGACTGGATAATGGACATACAAGATTAAGTAGCAGACGTATTGTGGATGGTCCTGTACCATACATACCGTAGACGAAATGACGAAGCAAATGTCATGTATATGGGTCTTGTAGCATTCGACTGTTGAGGATCATCAGACAACCTATTCTCAATCCAACGACTAGAAAAGGGGGCAAGACACCACACTATTTATAGGTGTCTTGGCTCTGTCAAGGCACTGGATCTCAATTTGGAGGAAGGGTGCCACCATGGGTGGTGTAAACAATTTGCGATTTCTATGTGCTTTTTTAATACACAAGGGCGCATATTTAGGCATCTAGCCAATTTAGATGAGTAACCCTGTAATTAGGTTAGACATGGCATATCTTCGTGCGCTTTAAATTTCAAGTGATTTACTATTGATGTCATTGTTCTTGTGCAGGGACATTACAACAGCCTTTCCGAGCTTTGTGATGTATTCAAGAGTCGAAGATTGTAGTGGACTCAAATAAGAAAACAACACATCATCAGTAACATGCTATATTTTTTGAGCTATGTGGGCCTTGAACATGCTGGAAGTCAGCGCATTCAGAAGTGTGCTACAACTGAATAGTCCAAGGAGAACCGAAGTAAATCTTACATGTGGTTAGTGTCTCAAAAGGGATAGCCACAAATATATTTTCTTTTTACAGTTAGTGTAGATAGTAGTTGCCTGATAAGCCTTCTATTTTTTGCGTAGGGTACTTGGAGGTTCAATTTTGACCATCTCCAATCAACAAAACATGAAAATTGAACAAAAATTCTAATTGTATAATTTTTATGACACATATCTCAGATGCTATCATTAGTGTGCAACTTTCACGCCAGAGGAGTGGTCTTTAAACCTGTCGCATCATGGTGTACATTTGGCCCAACGTTTATGCTCACATGGCCGCCCACCTCATACTGTTTCCAGATTTTCTCGCGGCATGGCTTAGTTATTTGTACTCGGTACATCGCTACACAAGAAAAATAATGAATATTGCCTTCCGAGTCCTTTTTTCTTACCTTATCGTCTACGGGACGGGGGCATATACAAGAAATCTTGAACAATCATCATCAGTAATACTAACATCAATCACCATGCTTCTCTTTCTGATACTCCAATTTAACCTACAATATCAATCTTCACTTGGTCCACCATTCTAGCTAGAAACCAGGCCTCTCGAATACGAGAAAATAAACTAATAAACTCCATGCCTCCTTCATCCTCGAGCTTTGAAGCTGGTGGTATTGAGAAACCATTGACCTATGGCTAGAGAAGCGGATGGTGCTAAGCACGCCCATGAATGTGGCTCCGCATCGTCACCAGAGGATGCACATGAGAAATGAGTTGTGTGGCCGTATGGATTACATGAGGATTTAACACTAACACCTTGTTGGAATGAATTGCCCCTTAGGATTTTGGTACCAATGGTCTTGTTATGGGCATTTTGGGGATTCCAGTGGAGCAGGTATGGGGATTCACGGACAGTCAAAGTCACCGTCTAGAGACCGGCGTTGCCAATCCTGTGGCCTGTGGAGACATGTGGGAGAAGTTGATGGGATTTGCGGTATAGGAAACAAAAAAATCCTACGAGATGCGAATTAAAATAAAGATCCAATCTGGGAGAGCCGAAATCTAATCTTGAAGATCCAAGCAACGAGAGAGATTAGATCTTCATACCCTTGAAGAACACGAGCACAAACTTAAAGGACACAAATATCTCCTAGAGGGTTAAATAGGCGGGTTCGAACTTATTGAGATGGGATTAACAATTGCGAAATAAAACTTGTGTTTAATTTTTCAAGCCAAAAACCTATATAAACTAGGTTAACCTATGTGTACCAACGACTTACGCTAAGCAAGAAAAGCAACAAGGTGATAGCAGGATATATAACTTCAAGGGACAAGTTCGTGTATATAGGAATAACCGAGGCACGTGGAGATGATGATGTATCCCGAAGTCCGCACCGTTGCGGGTGCTAATCTCCATTGGAGCGGTCTGGAGGCACAATGCTCTCCAAACGCCACAATGTCTCACCGTATTCTCCACGAGCTTTCCCATCAAAAGGGAAATCCTCGATCCACTATGGAACCTTGAGGGTGGTCACTGTACCAGTACAAGCTTGGGGAAATCTCCATAATATATTTGGAAACTCCCATGAACTCACACGAAATCACCACAAAAGGACTCAAGATTGAATCAATCTCCACAACTTAATTGGAAGCCTCAAGAATCACCACAAGTCTATAAACCATCTAGGGTCTAAGGAACCAAGAGGAACAAACTCCAAGTAAAATCGGCTAAATAGCTCAGGAAACTTTTACTTCCAGGTATCACCATGAAGAACTCAAACCGATGCACCAAATGCAATGGCAACAACACACAAGGTGCTCAAATTCTTCTCTCTCAAATTACAGCAATGCTTTAAAAGCTATTGGGGGAATAAGAGAGGAAGAACAAGGGAAATCCAAAAATAACTCTAAGATCTAGACCTACTAGATTCCTCTTACTTAAAGAGGATATTGATTGACGGAAATGTAGATCTAGATATCCTCTCTCGCTTTTCCCTCAAGTATATGCAAGAATTATCTGAGAAATAGGGAGTTTAGTGCAAGATCTCAAGGTCAACAATAAAGAAAAGACACTAAGAAGAAGGAATGGGCCCTTGGGGAAAGGAGGGGGCTTCATAGCCCCCCCCCAAGAAATATAGCTGTTGCAGGAAAACTATCCTGAAGTCTACGGCCTTCACTGTGTCGGTATCCAGAAGGACCGTAGTCTCCAGCCTTAAAGACATCAATGCAGGAAGGGCCGGAGTCTCCGGTGTCTAGCCGAAGTCTTCGGACCATCCATACTGGGAGCAAGGCAAGCTTCTGTCTTTGCGAACAAACCTAGGACGAATTGTTTGAATGGAGGCCTCCTCTGCTAGTCTCTCTGACATGTCGCGACGTTTGTACTGGTCCCGTTCTATGTCTGCCCGGTGCTGGCAATACCGTCACGATCCTTCATCCCTGACGTGTCCCTAGACTTGGCAAACACGGTGTGGCGCCTCACTTCTAGTGGTTTTGACTAGATCATCTTCAGGATGGACACCCTCTTTGATGACTGCCTTGATCAAGTACACGTCTTCGTCACCCGCACCACTATGTGCCCACGATTGCGTAACGCTCCCTGCGTCCACGACTTCATGTGTGATTAGTTCGACACTGATAGCAACAACCTCGACCATGGCTTCACCTTGCGTGGCTACCACAACCAAGGTTGCATCACCCACCGCGTTGTGTAAATTCTACCACAATATTGAACGTTTTGCTGGCTCCCTTGTTGTTTATCCTTATCTGTTAAAATCCTTGTGTTCTTGTATTCGTTTAATCTTTCTTCTTTAAATTTGCATATCTGAATTATAACAAGAACTAACAACGATCGTTGCGTGCAATCCCGTCGCGACCTCTCCCCCATTGTGGGCCGGCGTGCTTGATAGCATGCATGCCTATGACGCCCCGACCAGGACATCATACTATCTAGCATGACATCACATTCCGGGGTGTCATGCCCTTTAGCACATCGCCCTTCCTCTAGCTGTTATGCACAGAGACCATTTTATAAATTAAAATTTGCAGATTCGATTATTTTTCACCATGTTTCCGAAAAGGAGGGGGTGTCAATTTCGTCTATTTTCACACACGGACGCGTAGGGGGCCAGTTCAAGTGGAGTATATTGGTAAAGTCAAAGTGCCTCACGTATATTAATCAGAATCTTTGGTGTTAGTTTGCAGGTTTGCAGCAACGGATAATAATATAAAGAAAACTCATAATGCAAATCCAAGATCTTGTCTTAATTGGTTGTACTTAGCAATAGCTTTGTTGAAGGTATTGTTTTATGAGAGAGAACTTTCTCTAGGATGAAAAACCTATGATCTATGATCGGTCGACGATGATGTTTATGCATTATTTATTTCTTGGATACGTCGTTTTTGAAGAAATTAGATTTGTGATGTTGTTTTGGTCGTATTAGCACTGCTGCTACAAGAAATTGATAGCTGCCGTGGGATTTTTTCCTCCCTTTTCTAGTTGTGTGTATCCGTACTATTGTTAGGGCACTACATTTTTGTAGAGGGTGGATCTAATTGGTATCTTTTATTTTAGAGCAACCACATATTTCATTAATGAAAAAGTCAAGTTACATGAAGCACATGCGAAAATTGAAAAACAAACCGGAATAATATAATTATCCTAGATTTGCAGATAATGTCCTAAAGATCGTGAAATACAAAATAATTACTAAGGTTTCATGCAACCACCGTAGCCTGCAGCAGCCGTCCAACTTCATCGCCGCCGAGAGGACACGGGAAGAGACGCTAGAGCATCTCCAGCCGTCTCTCCGACGAGGCCCCCAGGCGCCTTATTTTCATCCGGATGGACGAAAACGGCCCAGTCGCGCCCCCGGCTGCTCGTTTCAGCCCAGGCCAACCGCCCCCCGGGGGTGCGCTCGGGGACTCCCGATGAGAGAAAAGCGGGGACGGGCCCGCTCGTCGCGAGAGAACAGATGAACCCCACCACTTTGTCGATGCAAATCCCTCCTCCCCTCCCGTTGCTCTGTCACCGCCGGCACCACCCCTCGCCAATCCGCTGGCCGGTTGCCTCAAATCCGATGTTCCTCCACCCAGCAGCCTATATTCCACCGCATGTCGTGACCTTTGCCTATTTTCCGCCGCCGGGCAGCTCCCTCGCGTCGCTCCTCGTCGACACACACGGCAGGTGTTCGTCCAATTGCCTAGCCGGACATAGACTCCGACGAGGAGGAGGAGCAGATGTTCGCCGAGCTTCTTGAGGAAGAAATGACAGCCGCCGCCCAAGACGAGGAGCACCTGCTGATCCTAGCTTGCCTGTCCGGCTTGTACGCCGAGTCGGTCATTGGTCGCCGTGGTGGGTCGGCACCAGGTCGCCGGAAGTGCAAGACGAGGGAACGAGTGGAGGGCTACTGCATGCTCTACGCCGACTACTTTGTCGACGATCCATTGCGCGGTGAGGCTGTTTTTAGGCATCGTTTCAGGATGAGCCGGAAGCTCTTCCTGAAAATTGTGTATGCCCTTCGAGAGTACGACTCCTATTTCAGATGCAAGTTGGATTGCACCGGCATGGCAGGGTTTTCCGCCCTCCAAAAGTGCACGGTGGCTATGCGGATGCTGGCATATGGAGCTCCTGGTGATTCTACCGATGACTATCTTCGGATGCCACCGCCCTTGATTGTTTATACCGGTTCTGCAGGGCGGTGATAGCAGTGTTCGGGGATATCTACTTGACATGACCCACTGTCGAAGACACTGCTAAGATCCTCGCTATCAATGAAGCTCGAGGATTTCCAGGGATGCTTGGAAGCATTGACTGCATGCATTGGAAATGGAAGAACTATCTGTTTGCCTGGCAGGGAATGTACAAGGGTCACAAAAAGGCTGCACTGTGATACTTGAGGCAGTGGCTACCCATGATCTCTGAATTTGGCACTCCTTCTTTGGTATGCCGGGATCCAACAACGACATCAACGTCTTGCAGTGCTCGCCGGTCTTCTCCAAGCTTGTTGAGGGTCATGCTCCCCGGTTAACTTTGTGATCAATGGCCGGCAGTACAACAAGGGATACTATCTTGCAGACGGTATCTATCCAAAGTGGGCAATATTTGTGAAAACTATGTCAAGCCCCGCCCTCCCGAAGGAGCAGTAGTTTGTCAAGGAACAAGAAGCTTGCCGAAAGGACGTGGAGCGTGCATTTGGTGTCCTCCAACAGAGATTTGCTATAGTCCGGTTCGCCGCTTTGACTTGGTCCAAAGATCAGATGTGGGAGGTGATGAACTGTTGTGTGTGCTTGCACAACATGATTATCGAGAATGAGCGGAAGTATCCGGTTCCTCCGAGAGAGCAAGCTACACCATATTACAAAGAGGGTCCTCTTGCACAGTCTAACCACCAGGTGCCGACATCGTGGGCTACGTTCATTGCTATGCGTCAGGAGATTCGAGACTCCACAATGCATCAGCAGGATGATCTGGGAGCACATATGGACGCTTCGAGGAAACACCAACTAGTTTCCATTTGATTTGTTTGAAAACTTGTCTTGTTTTGTTGAACTATAACGTTTATTTGTAAAAATAAGCCAAATGTTGGCAAAACTGGTCAAATTCGCGAAATTACGCAGGAAATTTGGCATCTAAGAATGTTTTTCTCTAAAAAACGCCGAACACCGGGTGTCTACGGGGAGACAGCTGGAACTTCGACGCTCCTCGGGCCAAACTTTCATCCAATCCGGCGCTAAATAGCGCCGGATTTCGGCCCGGGGAGCCTCAACGGCTGGAGATGCTCTAAGCCTCTGCCATTGCAAGGGGAATAGTTTATGATTTGCCACACTTTTGTTTGAAGTGTCTAAAAATGCACCATCGCCATATATTCACATTGTCAAAGCAACGGATAACATAAAGAAAACTCATAATGCAACGGTGACCGGAGATCCGCCGACGCCGACAGGGAGGGCGGTGTGGTTCTTCGCGTCATGCCACCCCACCAACCAGCGGATGGGTGGGGATGGGATCGGATCTCCGGTGGTAAGCCGACGCCATGGCAAAAACCATTTGACCGATCGAGTCGCCATTACTAAAACGGCGCCACGGCCAGGGGACAGAGAGAGGGAGACCCAGTGCTAAGACAGGGTCGGAGAGCCGTCGTCGTCTCGCTGGGGGTGGCTAATCAATCATTTCATCGACGGCCCGTGGAGAGGACAGAGCGGACGGAGCGGTCGTACTGCCCCGGCGCATAGGATGGGCGGCGTGTCGTCGTCGTCTTCATCGTCGAAGAGGCGGCCCAAGGTCAAGCGCGCGCCGGGGTACGAGGACCCCGCCGTCCTCGCCGCCCAGACCTCATGTGAGCAGCATTCTCAACTCCTGTACTCTTCTGTCCTGTAACTGAACTGAAAGTTAAAATTGACGACGTTGCTTTCTGAATTCGTGTGGATGGTTTGCAGTCACGGTGAACGAGGTGGAGGCGCTGTACGAGCTCTACAAGAAGCTCAGCTTCTCCGCCAATGATGGCTTCATCCACAAGGTAACAGAGATAAATCTCTTGACCCAATCTTGTCTCCTCCTCCCAGCTATAGGTTACGCTCACCTTGTGTCGGTTTTCGTTTTGTTGCCGTTGAGCAGGAGCAGTTCCGGCTCGCCTTGTTCAGGAACAGCAGAGGATCAAATCTCTTCGCGGACAGGGTAAGAGAACACTTCATGTGTCTCCTCCTTTCCGATCCCGAATTCATGATTTTGCACGAGCAAGGCCGTATGATTATGGGTCGGCTTTCCATCTTGGCTGGCAGGTGTTCGATATGTTTGATCTGAAGCGAAACGGGGTGATCGAGTTCGGGGAGTTCGTGCGATCGCTCAGCACATTCCACCCAAAAGCATCGGAATCAGAGAAGACTAAGTGTATAATTTTTTTTGCCCATTCCCCTCTGCTGTCCATTAATCTTGTTTTCTTACCAAATAGATCAGCATTTTCTGTTTGGTTTCATCCTCTTTGCAGTTGCATTCAAGTTATATGATTTAAGAGGCACAGGTTACATCGAGAAGGAAGAGGTAAATCATTCAATCACCCATTCAACTTATCTATAGGCTGGAATTTGCAATTTCCATGAGTGACCCTGAATTTCAGCTAACAGATTGCGTTGACTCATGAAACAGCTCAAAGAGATGGTGCTGGCGCTTCTGGGTGAGTCGGACCTATCTCTTTCAGACACCGCTGTGGAGGAGATCGTTGACAATGTAGTTAGCAACATGCCTCTCTCCCAGCATTCAGTCTTTGGGACTATTTTATTCTTCCTTCTAACATATACTGTGCTCCTTCTTTTGGACTGAGTCAGACATTCAATCAAGCCGACTCGAATGGCGATGGCAGGATAGACCCAAAGGAGTGGGAGGAGTTTGTGAAGAAGAACCCAGCGTCATTGAGGAACATGTCGCTCCCCTATCTCCAGTGAGTACTCTCGTTCTTCTACTTTTTTAGCTGTCACATGCAGTTCCTTTTGTCTCTCCAGAATTTCAAGGGACTCGCTGGTTAAATAGATTCTAAAAGCACAGAAACAAATATATAGGTATCATGCCATATTAAATTCTGCGGAAATTTAGAACACACTAGTCTGTATTCTAGCTGTGTTGAGAATAAGCAATGCATATTTCATTATATTCTAGAGGTTCTAAAATTATCGAGAAAGTTAAAAGAAGCTTCTAGAAGATTAATTTTGGAGATTGTACATGTGGAGGATATGAGAAGAAGACTCCAGAATAGCCATTGTAGTAAATTTTAGAATTAAGATAGAGTAGTAGGATGACTAAAATGGCGACACTGGTCATACATCCAGCGATTTGTACATAGAAATAAGGGTTTTACCCCCTCCCGCGTAAGCTAAAATAGAATGAAAGAAGAAAGGAAGTTGAGGATTATCGACATTAATGTGAAGCTGAATTGATGCATGCTGCGCACTTCTACAAATAAATGTACGTTTAGACATGTCTTAAGTCAAACTTTGTTACCTTTAACCAACACCACAGTAGAACGTAGTAGCACTTATAAGCTAAAATAATACTCCTAGATTCATCTGAGACATGTGGTTTAATAATATAGTAATCTGATGTCACAAATGTTTCTATTTTTGTTTAATTTTAGTTGTTAAATTTATAAATGTTTGAGCTGTAAAAAAAGAAAGCGTACATTTATTCTCGAACGGAGGGAGTAGGCCAAGGTATGTCCCCATTCCAAAATAAAAAACCTAAAAATTAATGCTTAAGGATGGCCATGAGAAGGTCATTATGTAGTGAGGTAGCCCTATTGAAATTAAGTATACACTAAGTTGAAGTATCGAATAAAGATTTGAGTTATCCCAGTGTAAGAGTGATTTTCCAGCAACATGAAGGTCCTCATATAGTGGGCTTCCCATCTCGGCATTTCTCTACGAGTTGTTTGGTCATACCACTGAAAACAAAATGACCCATATAACATTATGCGCATGGCAGAATTCTTACATAAATTTTCTTTTGGAATTGCATAGAAATTATACCGTATGAAAAAAGGTTTTGCTATGTCTCAGTCAACTGAGATTTTCTTAAGTCCAAGTCACTTACAAAAATGTGCTTTGAGTTGCACTTTTCTGTTAAAAAAGTGCAATTGCATTTTTCTGACAGAAATGTGCAACTGAACCGAGTTGCATTTTGCTTTGAACTGCAGTTGCATTTTTCTGAGTTGACTGAGATTTAAGAAAATCTCAGTCAACTGAGACATAGGCACACCCTATGAAAAATTGCTATGATGTTGAATCTTGCAAACCAAACAAGATACATAAAACAGATTCTTGCCTTTACATTTGAACTTATTCTATTAGTGGTGTCATTTGTGTTGTTCAGGGACATTACCACGGCATTTCCGAGCTTTGTAATGCATTCAGAAGTCGAAGATTAGAGCAGATCAACAAACAGGAAAGGCATGATCATCGGTGTGATATGGCCGGTTGAGCTAAGGCACTCCCAAGCAGTCCGAAACACAAATAGGAGAATAGAACGAATTCTGATAGCGGGAAAGCTTCAGATGATAACAAGACAATGACTTCTGGTTAGAGGGAGTAAACAACGAGAATCAAGACTATATAAACTACTTGTTGGGAGGTTAATGCGATCACCACCGGGTGAAAAATATTAGCCATGACTACTTCCTGAATAGGGCAAATGAAAAGCGGGGTCACATACTACTTGTCTGCGCCGAAGTTTTTTTTTCTCATAGGTCCACGCCCTCTCTTTTATGTTGAAAATTCAAAAAAAATGCAGAAACTAATTCAAAATCGTATTGCAACTACATATGAAACAGAGCCTTGTATTTTGAAGTTCTTGGAAGAAAATATGTCCATTAGAATAATATCATGGAAAAAAATGGGAAGCTAAAGAGCTTCTCATTACTAGGTGCTTTATGTTTGTTTTTTCTATGCAGCTTGCAAGAAATTGTGTTTTATCAAAAATATAAGAAAGGAAAAAGGTATTTTTATAGATTTACGAGCGTGCACCCCTCGAGCTTCCGTGGTCTTTTTGGTCAGGACAAGCGCGTCATTCTTGGTCTTCATTGGTAGAGAGAGATTTTTTAAGTTTAATAAATATGAGCTATTTTCAAAATCATATGCTTAATAGTAGGAGGTTTGATAGGATTTCCTATAAAACCTTCCTTACAGGCACTTCTGAAATCATATATAGTTTAGTGGTTGCATCATTAGTAGACAGTCTAACATAAGAAACAAAGTAGCAAGACATTTTTGTGTTTTTTAATATAGATCCCGATGTTCATTGGAATTTTCCTTCTCACGTTGCTTCCCGATAATTCTTAGAAGTTTCTGTAAATATTTCTCGCACTTTTATCTTTTGGGGAACAAATTAAAAAAATATAAACTTTTATAGAGAGAAATTGGTTTCCGCAGATATTAGTAGGTTAATCCTCAAAAGCAATCAACTTTATAAGGGAAAAACATAACCATACTTCAAAAGACCGTTTTGTTTCAACGCGTCAGACCAGTGCAATCGAGGATAGCCTCTTTCTAAGCCCAATGGACTCAATCTCGCGGGCCACCAGGCTTCAGCCTCTACTCATAGGTTGTGGTCCGTCTTCATGTTGGATAGTTCGAGGGTAGAATACATGCCCCATTTCTTGGCTACTCCTAGGGCGTTGAAGTCACAGACTTGGTGAGAAAGTCTGTCTTAGAGGAAATAGACAACAGTGAGATGCAATAGGTGCAACTTCCGTGTGGAGCTAGTTAGGGTTGACTTGGTCTGCCAGAGTATGGTTAGCCATAAAAGGCAAAAGTGTGACTTAAATGTTGAAGCCAAACTTTGCAAAACTTGGCAAAAAAGTTGACTTTGTGGCAAATGGACCATAAGTGCAATAAAATGTGGTAAACCAAAGTGCGGCAAAAACCAAACACATACCAAAATAAACGGTAGGTGTCAAATTTTAGCTTGGCAAAATGTGACCATGAACCAAACATCCCCTTAATACGTTCTTCCCTTCCAAGGCGTGTCACCTTATATGTTGAGGCAAGGAGGACAAGGGTGGGAGTATTTTCTTTAAATCAAAGTTGTTGAAAGTATTTTTTAGTTAATTTTCTGGAAGTTTTTGAGGGGTGTTATCATGTTTTCCACTACTTCCCATGGTATTCAAATTCACCTAATGCAAATGAGATGACCATTGCGTTCACGTTTCTCGCCTAAAAATTCATGTACTGGGAAATTATATTGCCAAAGATCTCACAATGGTGTTGTAGATAGGGTTGGTGTAGGACAACGTAGCATAGAAAACAAAAATTTTCCTACGGCGAACACGCAATCCAAGCCAAGATGCAATCTAGAAGACGGTAGCAACGAGGGGATTGTCGAGACTCACCCTTGAAGAGATTCCAAAGCCTACAAGAGGAGGCTCTTGTTGCTGCGGTAGACGTTCACTTGCCGCTTGCAAAAGCGCGTAGAAGATCTTGATCACGATCGGTTCCGGCGCCACGAACGGGCAGCACCTCCGTACTCGGTCACACGTTCGGTTGTTGATGAAGACGACGTCCACCTCCCCGTTCCAGCGGGCAGCGGAAGTAGTAGCTCCTCTTGAATCCGACAGCACGACGGCGTGGTGTCGGTGGCGGTGTAGAAGTCCGGCGGAGCTTCGCTAAGCTATGCGGGCAATATGAAGTGGAGGAGCAAAGCTAGGGTTTGGGAGGGGGTGGGCCACTCTGGGGGGCGGCCAGCTTGTGGTCTTTTGGGGTGGCGGCCCCCTCCTTGGCCCCTCATTATATAGGTGGATCCCAAGTGTTGGTGTCCAAGTCTTCGAATAAGACCGAAACCAAAACCTTCCATATGGTGGGAAACTTTCCTCCCACTAGAGGTGGGAATTCCACCTTCCATGGGGGGGTGGCCGGCCAAGGGGGAGTCCACTTGGGACTCCTCCCCCACTAGGTTGGCGGCCATGGAGGTGGAGTCCCATGTGGACTCCACCTTCCTTGGTGGTTTCTTCCGGACTTTTCTAGAACCTTCTAGAACCTTCCATAGAACCTTCCATCATTTTATTCACATAAAATGACATCCTATATATGAATCTTATTCTCCGGACCATTCCGGAACTCCTCGTGATGTCCGGGATCCCATCCGGGACTCCGAACAAATATTCCAACTTCATTCCATATTCAAGTACTACCATTTCAACATCCAACTTTAAGTGTGTCACCCTACGGTTCGTGAACTATGCGGACATGGTTGAGTACTCACTCAGACCAATAACCAATAGCGGGATCTGGAGATCCATAATGGCTCCCATATTCAACGATGACTTTAGTGATCGAATGAACCATTCACATACGATACCAATTCCCTTTGTCACGCGATATTTTACTTGTCCGAGGTTTGATCATCGGTATCACACTATACCTTGTTCAACCTCGTCTCCGACAAGTACTTTACTCGTACGTGGTATGTGGTCTCTTATGAACTTATTCATATGCTTGCAAGACATTAGACGACATTCCACCGAGAGGGCCCAGAGTATATCTATCCGTCATCGGGATGGACAAATCCCACTGTTGATCCATATGCCTCAACTCATACTTTCCGGATACTTAATCCCACCTTTATAACCACCCATTTACGCAGTGGCGTTTGATGTAATCAAAGTACCTTTTCGATATAAGTGATTTACATGATCTCATGGTCATAAGGACTAGGTAACTATGTATCGAAAGCTTATAGCAAATAACTTAATGACGTGATCTTATGCTACGCTTAATTGGGTGTGTCCATTACATCATTCATACAATGATATAACCTTGTTATTAATAACATCCAATGTTCATGATTATGAAACTAATCATCTATTAATCAACAAGCTAGTTAAGAGGCTTACTAGGGACTCTTTGTTGTTTACATATCACACATGTATCAATGTTTCAGTTAATACAATTATAGCATGGTATATAAACATTTATCATAAACATAAAGATATATAATAACCACTTTTATTATTGCCTCTTGGGCATATCTCCAACAGTCTCCCACTTGCACTAGAGTCAATAATCTAGATTACATTGTAATATACCTAACACCCATGGCATTCTGTGTTGGTCATGCTTTGCCCTAGGGAGAGCTTTAGTCAACGGATCTGCTACATTCAGATCAGTGTGTACTTTGCAAATCTTTACTTCTCCATCTTGGATGTACTCGCGAATGGTAACGCAGCTTGATATGCTTCAACCTCTTGTGTGACCTTGGCTCTTGTGCATTGGCGATGGCACCCATGTTATCACATTAGATGACAAATGGGTCCAATGCACTAGGAACCACACCGAGCTCTACAATGAACCTTTTCATCCATACCGCTTGATGAAGCCTCCGAAGCCGCTATGTACTCCGATTATGTTGAGGATTTCGCCACCGTGCACTGCTTCGAGCTTGCCCAGCTTACTGCAGCACCATTCAATATAAACACGTACCAGATTGTGACTTAGAGTCATCAGGATCAGTGTTCCAACTTGCATCGGTGTAACTTGTTACAACGAGCTCTTGTCACCTCCATAACAAAGAAACATATCCTTAGTTCTTTTCAAGTACTTCAGGATATTCTTGACCGCTGTCCAGTGTTCCATTCCTGGATCACTTTGATATCGCTAGTTAAACTAACAAGATGTGCTATATCCGGTCTTGTACATAGCATGGCATACATGATAGAGCCTACTGCCGAGGCATAGGGGATCCGACTCATCCTTTCTCTTTCTTCTGCCGTAGCCGGTCCTTGAGTCTTACTCAAGACCTTGCTGGTAACATAGGTAAGAATCCTTTCTTACTTTCGTCCATTCTAAACTTCTTGAGAATCTTGTCCAGGTATGTACTCTGTGATAGCCCTATTAGACGTCTTGATCTATCTCTATAAATCTTGATGCCTAATATGTATGATGCTTCACCAAGGTCTTTCATTGAAAAACTATTATTCAAATAACCCTTTACACTGCTTAATAGTTCTATATCATTCCCAATCAATAATATGTCATCTACATATAATATCAATGCTAGAGCTCCCACTCACTTTCTTGTAAATACGGCCTCTCCATGACACCGTATAAAAACCCGAAGTCTTTGATCACCTTATCAAAACGTCGGTTCCAACTTCTCGATGCTTGCTTCAGTCCATAGATTGAACGCTGAAGTTTGCATACTTGTCGCATTTTTAGGATCGACAAAACCTTTGGTTGTACCATATACAACTCTTCCTCAATGTCACCATTAAGGAACGCCGTTTTGACATCCATCCGCCAAATCTCATAATCGAAAAATGCAGCTATTGCTAACAAAATCCTCACAGATTTTAGCTTCGCTACAAGGTGAGAAAGTCTCATCGTAGTCAACACCTTGAATTTGTCGGAAACCCTGCGACAAGTCGAGCTTTATAGTATTACCATCAGCATCTGTTTTTCTCTTGAAGATCCATTTATTCTCGACAGCCTTGCGGCTATCAGGTACTTCTACCAAAGTCCATACTTTGTTATCATACATGGATCCCATTTGGTTTCATGGCTTCTTGCCATTTGTTGGAATCTGGGCTCATCATCGCTTCTTCATACGTCAGGGTCCTCATCATTGTTATCCACAATCATGACATTTAGACAAGGATCATACCAATCTGGAGTGGCACGATCCCTTGTCGATCTGCGAGGTTCAGTAGCTGTCTCATTTGAAGTTTCATGATCATTATCATTAGCTTCCTCTGTTGCCGGTGTAGGTGGTACAGGAACATTTTCCGGCACTGCGCTACTCTGATCAACGAGTAGAGATTCTTCAATCTCATCGAGTTCTACTTTTCTTCCAGTCTCACTTCTTTAGTGAGAAATTCTTTCTCAAGAAAGGTTCCGTTCTTAGCAACAAAGATCTTGCCTTCGGATCTGTGATAGAAAGTGTACCCTATAGTTTCCTTAGGGTATCCTATGAAGACGCATTTCTCCGCTTTGGGTTCTAGCTTGTCCGGTTGTAACTTTTTACATAGGCTTCGCAACCCCAAACTTTTAGGAACGACAGCTTAGGTTTCTTATTAAACCATAATTCATACGGTGTCGTTTCTCAACGGATTTTGATGGTGCTCTATTTAAAGTGAATGCGGCTGTCTCTAATGCATAACTCCAAAATGATAACGGCAAATCAGTAAGAGACATCATAGAACGAACCATATCTAAGAGAGTTCGATTACGACGTTCGGACACACCTTTCGTTGTGGTGTTCCCGGTGTGTCAATTGTGAAAGTATTCCGCATTTCTTTAAATGCATGCTAAACTCATAACTCAGATATTCACCTCATCAGATCGTAGAAATTTAATCTTCTTGTTACGTTGATTTTCTACTTCACTTTGGAATTCCTTAAACTTCTCGAAAGTTTCGGATTTATGTTTCATTAAATAGATATACCCATATCTACTCAAATCATCTGAAGGTTAGAACATAACGATAACCACCGCCATTATTGGTACATACTGTGTGTATGATTTCCAATAAGTCGGTAGCTCGCTCCATCATACCCGAGAATGGAGTCTTAGTCATTTTTCCCATCGGACATGCTTCGCATCTATCAAGTGACTCAAAGTCAAGTGATTCAAGTAATCCATCGGATGGAGTTTCTTCATGCGTTTCACTCCAATATGACCAAGACGACAATGCACATATAAGTAGAATTATCATTCAATTTAATTCGCTTAGCATCAATGTTATGTATATGCGTATTACTACTATCGAGATCTAACAGAAATAAGCCATTCTTTTGTGGTGCTCGACCATAAAAGATATTATTCATAAAAATAGAACAACCATTATTCTCAGACTTGAATGAATAACCGTTTTGCATTAAACAAGATCCCGATATAATGTTCATGCTCAACGCGTACATAATAACAATTATTTAGGCTTAAAACTAATCCCAAGGTAGATGTAGAGGAAGTGTCCTGACTGCGATCACATTGACCTTGGATCCGTTTCCAACGCGCATCGTCACTTCATCTTTCAGCAGTTGTCGTTTATTCTTTAGTTCCTGTTTCGAGTTACAAATATGAGCAACCGAACAGTATCAAATACCCAGTACTAGAACGAGAACTAGTGAGATAAACATCTATAACATGTATATCAGATATACCTTCTTTCTTCTTGACAAGGCCGCTCTTCAGATCCGCAAATACTTGGAGCAATTACGCTTCCAGTGTCCCTTCTCCTTGCGTAATAGCACTCAGCATCAGGCTTAGGGCCGGACTTAGGTTTCACAGGAGGCATGGCGGCTTTCTTGCCACTCTTCTTGTTCTTGCCTTTAGACTTGCCCTGTTTCTTGAAGCTGGTGGTCTTGTTGACCATCAACACTTGGTGCTCTTTCTTGATCTCAATCTCAGCAGCTTTTAGCATGCCAAAGAGTTCAGGAAACTCTTTGTTCATGTTCGCATATTGTAGTTCATCACAAAGTTCTTGTAACTTGGTGGCGGTGATTGAAGGACACGATTAATCCCCAGTGTTAGGAATCACTATTCCCAAGTCACAGTTTCTTCGCATGCCCGGTCATAACGAGCATGTGCTCACCGATGGAGCTGCCTTCTTCCATCATACAAATGAAAAAGTGTTTCGATGCTTCATAGCATTCCACGGCGCATGAGTCTCAAAAATAGTCTTCAACTCTTTTATCAACTCATGAGGATCGTGATGCTCAAAACGTTTTTGAAGATCGGATTCCATATAGATGGCACACTGAACTTGAGAGTACCGAGTTTTCCGAGTCATGTAAACATTCTTTACTTCATCGGTTTCAGTTTCTGCAGAGGGTCACCTAGCGGTGCATCAAGCACATATTGCAGATTTCCGCCATTGAGGAAGATCCTCACATGACGGAACCAGTCGGTGAAGTTGCTACCGTTGCTCTTAAGCTTTTCTTTCTCTAGGAACTGGTTAAAATTGATTGAGGACGCCATATCTACAACATATTTGCAATAGTTTAGACTAAGTTTATGACAAATTGAGTTCAAATTTTAATTCTACATAATTAAAAATCTAGGTGAACTCCCACTCAAAACAATATCCTCGCATTGTCTTAGTGATCACACGAACCAAATCCATCACACCTATGCCCGATCATCACGAGACAAGATGTAATTTCAATGGCGAACACTCAAAATGTTCATCATATCAATCATATGATTCATGCTCTACCTTTCGGTATCACGTGTTCCGAGACCATGTCTTTACATGCTAGGCTCGTCAAGGCCACCTTAGTATCCGCATGTGCAAAGCTGTCTTGCACCCGTTATATGTACTTATCGAATCTATCACACCCGATCATCACGAGATGCTTCAAAACGATAAGACTTGATAACGGTGCTACTAAGGATGAACACTTTATTATCTTGAGATTTTAGTGAGAGGGATCATCTTATAATGCTACCGTCGCGATCTAAGCAAAATAAGATGCATAAAGGATTAACATCACATGCAGTTCATATGTGATATGATATGGCCCTTTTGTCTTTGCGCCTTTGATCTTGATCTCCAAAGCGTGGACATGATCTCCATCATCAACGGGCATAATCTCCATCATCGTCGCAGCACCAAGGTCAATGGCGCCGTCTTCATGATCGTCCTCCATGTAGCAACTATTACAACTACTTTGAAATACTACTCAACATGAAATTTAAAGACAACCATAAGGCTCCTGCTGGTTTGCCACAATACAATAATGATCATCTCATACATATTCATCATCACATTATGGCCATATCACATCACCAAACCCTGCAAAAACAAGTTAGACGTTCTCTAATTTGGTTTGCATATTTTACGTGGTTTAGGTTTTCGAGCAAGATCCAATCTACCTACGAACATGAACCACAACGGTGATACTAGTGTTGTCAATAGAAGAGTAAATTGAATCTTCACTATAGTAGGAGAGAGACACCCGCAAAGCCACTTATGCAATACAAGTTGCATGTCAAGCGTGGAGCAAATCTCATGAACGCGGTCATGTAAAGTTAGCCCGAGCCGCTTCATCCCACTATGCCACAAAGATGCAAAGTACAACTAAAGATAACAAGAGCATCAACGCCACAAACCATTGTGTTCTACTCGTGCAACCATCTATGCATAGACACGGCTCTGATACCACTGTAGGACAACGTAGCATAGAAAACAAAAATTTTCCTACGCGAACACGCAATCCAAGCCAAGATGCAATCTAGAAGACGGTAGCAACGAGGGGATTGTCGAGACTCACCCTTGAAGAGATTCCAAAGCCTACAAGATGAGGCTCTTGTTGCTGCGGTAGACGTTCACTTGCCGCTTGCAAAAGCGCGTAGAAGATCTTGATCACGATCGGTTCCGGCGCCACGAACGGCAGCACCTCCGTGCTCGGTCACACGTTCGGTTGTTGATGAAGACGACGTCCACCTCCTCCAGCGGGCAGCGGAAGTAGTAGCTCCTCTTGAATCCGACGCACGACGGCGTGTGCCGGTGGCGGTGTAGAAGTCCGTGAGCTTCGCTAAGCTATGCGGGCAATATGAAGTGGAGGAGCAAGCTAGGGTTTGGGAGGGGTGGCCGGCCACTCTATGGGGGCGGCCAGCTTGTGGTCTTTGGGGTGGCCGGCCCCCTCCCTTGGCCCCTCATTATATAGGTGGATCCCAAGTGTTGGTGTCCAAGTCTTCGAATAAGACCCGAAACCAAAACCTTCCATATGGTGGGAAACTTCCCTCCCACTAGAGGTGGAATTCCACCTTCCATGGGGGGGTGGCCGCCCCCTAAGGGGAGTCCACTTCCTCCCCCACTAGGGAGCCGGCCATGGAGGAGTCCCATGTGGACTCCACCTTCCCTTGGTTCTTCCGGACTTTTCTAGAACCTTCTGAACCTTCCATAGAACCTTCCGCATCATTTTATTCACATAAAATGACATCCTATATATGAATCTTATTCTCCGGACCATTCCGGAACTCCTCGTGATGTCAGGGATCCCATCCGGGACTCCGAACAAATATTCCAACTTCATTCCATATTCAAGTACTACCATTTCAACATCCAACTTTAAGTGTGTCACCCTACGGTTCGTGAACTATGCGGACATGGTTGAGTACTCACTCCGACCAATAATCAATAGCGGGATCTGAGATCCATAATGGCTCCCACATATTCAACGATGACTTTAGTGATCGAATGAACCATTCACATACGATACCAATTCCTTTGTCCGCGATATTTTACTTGTCCGAGGTTTGATCATCGGTATCACACTATACCTTGTTCAACCTCGTCTCCGACAAGTACTCTTTACTCGTACCGTGGTATGTGGTCTCTTATGAACTTATTCATATGCTTGCAAGACATTAGACGACATTCCACCGAGAGGCCCAGAGTATATCTATCTGTCATCGGGATGGACAAATCCCACTGATCCATATGCCTCAACTCATACTTTCCGGATACTTAATCCCACCTTTATAACCACCCATTTACGCAGTGGCGTTTGATGTAATCAAAGTACCTTTCCGATATAAGTGATTTACATGATCTCATGGTCATAAGGACTAGGTAACTATGTATCGAAAGCTTATAGCAAATAACTTAATGACGTGATCTTATGCTACGCTTAATCGGGTGTGTCCATTACATCATTCATACAATGATATAACCTTGTTATTAATAACATCCAATGTTCATGATTATGAAACTAATCATCTATTAATCAACAAGCTAGTTAAGAGGCTTACTAGGGACTCTTTGTTTTTACATATCACACATGTATCAATGTTTCAGTTAATACAATTATAGCATGGTATATAAACATTTATCATAAACATAAAGATATATAATAACCACTTTTATTATTGCCTCTTGGGCATATCTCCAACAGTTGGACTATTGGCATTATATACACAACCATGTCCACGAAGGTATGGAGAATACATGAGCTGAAAAAACCCCTAAAATGCTCATTATTTACTTTCTCATAATTCTCTGTAGAGCCACAGATTGTTCATGTATCGTTCCTTTGGTACTAGACTCGCCTTTCTTCTATAAGTTATTGACAACAAAAAAGTTAATCGAGCTGTCCGCCAAACTTCTTTATATTATTATTATATAGAAAAGAAAAACACATCGAAACTTCAAAATCATATTTCAGTTTATCAAGCTTAGATAGCAGACTCGTAGCCATTTAGCATCATATTTTGTGGTAGTATTAGTAACATTATTTCTCTCAGAGAGAAACTAAAGAAAATCATATTTCGGAATCACTCAAGATTTCTGAAGTCTTTTTTGTTTCATATGGCACATTGTGCTTGTGTCATAATATAATATAATAAACTGCCAGAGCGAGCCGCTGACACGCCGATGTCGCCACTCCTCTACCGGAGCCGGCCCGACTTTGTTGATGATAGATAGGATGCCCCTAAGCACCAGCGCCCCAGAGCTCAAGTCGTCGCCATTGAACCCTTGAGTTGATCGAAATCTTCTAACACAAAACCTCTAGTACACATAGACTGAACGAGATCCACCACTCTGTGAAAGAAGCGACCAGACGATTCCTCGCCCTCCTCAATGCCACCGGCGAGATCGCTATCAGTGAGGTGGATGAGAAGGCGGGAATACGTTATTCTTGTCTCAGTCGGCGTCGCCATAGCCACCGTAATGTCGTTGTCGGTTGACCAAACTCTAATTTTACGGGCTGATGCAGCGCCGAGCGCAGGTCCGAGGTCCCCACCCCCTCCCATTTCGGTGCGGCAAGCATAGAAGGCAGGGACCCATTGATTCCCTGTCGAAGACGAAGCAGACGAAGCAGATGGCGGCGGCTAGGGTGGAACCCTAGATCCCCGCCTCTTTCTTTCTTTCTAGCCTAGGAAATTAACTTTTTCACATACGTTATCTGAAAAGCTCGTGAGTTGGGATTACTTGCCTGTATACTGGTAGGAACATTGACCTAGGAAAAATATAAATCTAAATCTACTAAGAAATACTCGCTCGTAGAACGCGAACTACTAGTCTACACGAAACCTACATCTTGAAGAAAGTTTATGTGTTCCCATCACTAGTAGAAAACTGGCCCATAGTCCCGGTTAGGAACAGGCTATAGTTCCGGTTATCCAATAGAGACTACCAAATTGAGAGTAAGGCATCTTTCTTTAGTCTCGGTTGTCCATAAACCGGGACTAAATGCCTTCACGTGTCCGCGGCCGGGCCTGGGGCTGGAAGCCTTTAGTCCCGGTTAGTAACACCAACCGGGACTAAAGCCTTCCACGTTTAGAGTGCGATTGAGCACTGGATGAACTTTATTTTGTGTTTTCCATTCATTTTTTTCCAAGAATTTCTAGTATTTGAGTTATTTGACTAGTTTCTCTAACTACACTTAATCTCTAGTCAATGTACTTATTCATGGTCAAACTTTCTTATCGTTCACCCATCCTCAAACTACTCTAGCCCAAGCATGCTTAATTTTTGATGAGTTCCTTCCAAAGAAGCTTCCAAATACATCAGCACACCTTATTGATATTAGTGTCATATCAATCATATTTAGCTCTTGGTCACTATGTCACACTTCTTTATTATTTAAATTTCAAATAATAATTTGAATAAAAATAATGAATTAATAATAATCTTGAATAAATAAGTAACATTAAAAAAAAGTTAATTTTCATATTTTACTTTGGCAGTTTGAAAATCTAAAAAATTGGCAAAACGACCGAGGACCGATGAATTTGGATGTAAATTTTCGCATAGATACATTTTCATTAAACATTTTTTTCGAGTTCGGATGGAAAAGTTCTAGCCATTTTACCAAAAAATATAGTTTTTTTTTGCAAAATAAGTCAAAATTCATGTTTATTATTTTTCAAAATAACTAGATCACTTAACCTATTTTGAAACTTTCTATCACTCTTTAGTCACGGTTGGTGTCTCCAACGGGTCCAAAGATAGACCTTTAGTCCCTAGGTTGGTATCTCTAACCGGGACTAAACATCCCGTCACTACTAGAAAATAGGCCTTTCTTTCGAAGTTGTTCGGAGCATTAGTACCGATCGTGTTTTGATCCAGAACAAATGTAAGCATTAGTCCCGGTACGAACGGCTAGGATGCCAATTTTTTTTAGTTCCAGTTTGTAACAGGACCTTTAGTCTCAGTTGAAGACACCAACCAAGACTAAAGGGGTTGCGGCGGGCTACCACTGGTGCGAACCTTTAGTCCCGATTGGTGTTACAAACTAGGACTAGGTCTACCCTTTACTCCCGGTTGGAGAGACCAACCCGGACTAAAGGATTTCTGGGTTTTTTTTTTGCTCCACAACTTCCTTTGATCGTATTTTTTAGCTTTGTAAAATACAAAAGAAATTGATAAAAAATTCGAAAAATAAAATCCTCTGAGATGTCCATGTGTTATGTCATCTAGTTGCAAGAGAAATTATCTGACATGAATTTCGACTTCTTATTGCAAAATTGCATCATGTATCGGTAAAACGGGATTTCTGGTTGCATGCGAACTCGAAAAAAAAACATTTAATATATGAAAATGTATCTACGCAATAAAATTCCGGTTACCCAATTTTTAGATTCTCAAACTGCCAAACGGTCAGGTTTTAGGTTTTGCAAAAAAAGTTATATTGCTACTTATTTATTAAATATTATTATTACATCATTACTTTTATTTACTAAAAGAATTATTTGGAACTCAAACAATAAAGAAGTGTGAAATCGTGACCAACAAATTAATAGAATTGATATGATACTATTATCAATAATCGTGCGCAGAGCACTTGAATGCGGGACGGAAGGAACTGAGAAGTTAAGCGTGCTAGTGTTGGAGCAGTGTGAGGATTGGTGATCGAGCCGGAAGTTTAACCATAAGTGAGAAATTTTCCCTGAGATTAAGTGTATTTAGAGACTAAACTAGTCAAATAACTGAAATACTAAAATTTCTGAAAAAATGGAAAAAAATGAGGGAGTGGAAAGAAAATTAGAAATAAAAAATAGCCGTCATGGCCTTTAGTCCCTAAAGGACCGTGTCCGTGCGGGGTCCTAGCCATTAAAACTGGGACTAACTCACATTAGTTTCGGGACCAAACAACTGCCCGGGCTAAAGCTCCGGATGGAATGCCCTTTTTCTAGTACACTACGGAAACCAGTCAAGGTGCCCACGGCCAAAAACCGTCGGCACATGCCAATTTTGTCATCGGCATAGGCTGTGCCGAGGGCCATCGGCACAACAACTTGTGCCGATGACCAAGCCGTCCGCATAGAACTAACGACCGTTTCAAAAATCTGGCTCGATTTTTTTCAAAATAAGCTTTTTCAAATTTTCTTAATCTCTCACATGGATAATTTTTTTTAACTCTAACTACAATTAATGTTAAATCAAATTACACTAATGGTCTAACTTTCAATTGATCACCCATCCTTACACTACTTCAACCCTAGCACGCTTAACTTCTCCATTCTGCCGGGTTGAGCTTCCAAGATAGAATTAACAACTTGTTAACAATACTACCATACCAATCCTATTAACCCTTATACCGTGATATCACAGCTCTTTATAATTTTGAACTTTAAACAATTATTTAAATTAACATCAATGATTAAGTAATAATAATCTTTATGCAGAATTAATTTAATAATTTAATTTTTTAACATAAAAAATATAAAATCATGAATTTCTGGAAAAAATTAAAATCTTTCTGCTTTCATATCTCCATTTCAAATTTTGAGAATCTGAACAAATGCCAACCGGGTAAACGCATGTGAATTCGGATGTAACTTTTTCCCACGATCATTTTGATATATTATATTTATTTCCCGACGTCGTATGCAACCTACCGATAGTTGACACAACTTTGCAAAAAAGGTTGAAAATCATTTTTGCTAAATTTTCCTGCAACTAGATGACATAACACATGGACATCTGAAAGGATTTTTTACAAAACTTGATCGGGGGGGGGGGGGGGGGGGTTTGCGTGGAGGGAAAGGCTGACGGCCCTGATAAAAAGCCGTCGGTACCTTCACAATTTCATGTAGTGGTAGTGCATGTTTTAATGACAACTTCTATTTCCATGTTCATGTGTTTCCCATGCAGGTAATGCTTTGAAAAGGTAGAATCACGCAAATAAGAGAAGGCCTGAATCTTCAGAGAGTGGTGGTAGGGTGAAAGGTGCGATCGATGAAAAGGACACATTAGGCCATCCATGAAAGGATGTGGAACGAACAAATAGCAAATCTCCCGTGACAGGGAAAACAGCGAGCACCCGCACGTTACGTAAGCCGGAAGATGGAACCACTACCACTCGAACCAAGATGTGCTGTCGTCTACATATATACTCCGTGGCCCTGAGGTCGTCTAGCCAGGTGAGACAGGAGGCCATATATGGCCAACACCTTCGGGAGTCCGTGACGTGCTCGGCTTAGCTTCCCGGCCGCATCGTCTAGCTCTAGCCGGCCCGGCCGCCCATCCATCAATCCATCTCCGGAGCAGGGGATGGGCTGCGCTTCGTCTTCGTCTTCGGTGGCAGCGTCGCCGGCGCCGTCGAATCGGTCCGCTCGTGCGCCCGGCTACGAGGAGCCCGTCGTCCTTGCCTCCCAGACCTGCTGTAAGCACGCATTCCCAAGCTGCTGCTTCTTTATAGCATTGGTTTTCGTCTGCACCTGAACTGAAACTTTGCGGGCATTGTTGCATTGCAGTCACGGTGAACGAGGTGGAGGCGCTGTACGAGCTCTACAAGAAGTTCAGCTTCTCCAAAGTCGGAGACGGCCTCATCCACAAGGTAACGCACACCTTTCCATCCGATCTCCTGCAGCAGCAATGGCGTCGTCTCCCGTCTGATGGTATCCCGGTGCAGGACCAATTCCACCTCGCCTTGTTCAGGACAAGAAAAGGAGCGAATCTCTTCGCGGACAGGGTGTTCGATCTCTTTGACCTGAAGCGGAACGGTGTCATCGAGTTCGGGGAGTTCGTGCGGTCGCTCAGCACGTTCCACCCAAAAGCGCCTGAATCGGACAAGACAGCGTGTACGCATGCCTGTAAAACCATCTTTGTCTTGCCTTTCCATTCATTTACTTGCTCTAAGAAATCGCTTTCATTATCTTTCCAGTTGCATTCAAATTGTACGATTTGAGGGGGACGGGCTACATCGAGAAAGAAGAGGTAAATTCGTAGTGTGCTGTGTGCATGGGTTATGCTGAATTTTCGTTAACAGATTGCCTTAATTGTTGACACAGCTTAGGGAGATGGTCCTGGCGATTCTGGATGAGTCGGACCTATTCCTTTCGGATAATGCTGTCGACGCAATTGTCGATAATGTAACTAACAAGATACTGCTTCTACTTCTCTACATGTATTTAGTCTCTGGAGTCTATTTTCTTCCTTCTAACATGCCCAGTACTGCTCCTTTTGGGCTATCAGACATTCAGTCAAGCAGACTCCAATGGCGATGGCAGGATAGACCCCATAGAATGGGAGGAGTTTGTGAAGAAGCACCCAGCATCGCTGCGGAACATGTCGCTTCCATATCTCCAGTGAGTGGTCCATCATCTTCTGCTCTGCTCTTCAATGGTCACGGCCAGTGTTCTTGCTCTAGGCAGACCACAGAGCATATATTATCTTCTAATGTTCTTGCCCTTTATATTCCATGTGATTTTATTAATCATCCTTGTTGTGGTTGTTGTTCTTCAGGGACATAACCACGGTGTTTCCGAACTTTGCAGTGCGGTAGTGCACTCGGGTGTCAAAAAATCCGGTGTGATCGGCAAATAAACAGGCACAACTACCAATACCTGGCTGGAGGCGATGCATTCAAAAGCGACCAGCAACTAAAAGGATGGAACTAAAAGTGGTTAATGGGAAAAAAAATCTGCTAGCTGCTAAGCATCTGTCAGATAATACCAGGAAATTATTTTCTGCTTATTCTTAGTGTAGGTTGTAGTCCCAGCAGAAAACTAAACTGGTGCATATTGTTTTCGATAAAGGAAATATATTAATATCGGGAAGATTCTAATTACACCCAGCCTGCAACAACGTAGTGCTCTAGTGGTAATACAGATACATACAACCAAAAATAAAGAAGAATTACAAAAAAGAAAAGTCAGATCTATCCCTTTTAGGAGCGAACCAAACACCACCAAAACAACATCAAAAATTCTTCTTCTCCAAAAGCGATGCCTCCAAAAATAAAACATTGCTCAAACACCGTCATCGACCTGATCATCGATCATTGATTTTCACCCAGGAGAAAGTCCATGCTAACAAAACAATGCCTTCAACAAGGCTATTGACAGGCACAAACAATTAAGGAGAGATCTTGGGTTTTCACCCCGCGAGTTTAGATTTTGAATTCATCCTATGATACCGTCCCCACTTGCTAATGCCGCTGCTCCAATGCACGAATTACCAAGCCAAAACCTCGTCGCCATAGGAACTCGAGCCACCATTACTAGTCCTCAGATCCCGGCTTGCATGCCACTCTCAGCGTCTGACTTCACCATGAAACTAAGACATGTTCCATGATGGCAAACGTGCGCATAGCTTCCCATCGCTCCTTCTGAAACAAAACGGTAAAAAACACAGTTTTGCGCGATCGAAACCCATCCGGTTCGGAAAACTCCACTCATGTCGTCCATTTGAAGTTCGCTGGCCGAGCCTTCCAGAATTTGACACTCGAGCTAAATCAATGAAGACATGTGTCAGGTAGATTTTCGTCATGGCAAGAGAGGGATCTTAGGACCGCCTCCTTTATTCAGGGCGGCCCCCCATGCAACCTACCATTCCAGCCGCCCTAAGCAATGACGAAGGGCCGCACCATGGCACAGAGGGAAGGTCTAGGGCTAGCTAGGACATCCATGTCCTTGCCTGGGAAATTCCACGAGACAAGGTGCTATGCCATGCGCGAGACAGCCGCCACGCCGCAGATCGATGCGAGGGCCGAAAATGGCCTAGGTCGAGCCCGCCTGTGCCGGTTGTTGCATCGCCACGATGATCGCCGTTCCATCCTCCCGCTGCTTCAAAAAATCCATGGAACATCCTGAGTCATTCCCGCACAGCCACCACGCACTCCCGCTGACAACAGCGAGAGGTCGCCGCTGCCACGCTGCTGCTCCCCCGTGCGCCGCGCCCCCATCAACGGCAGTAGCCCCGCTGTTGGAGATATGCCCAAGAGGCAATAATAAAAATGGTTATTATATATCTTTATGTTTATGATAAATGTTTATATACCATGCTATAATTGTATTAACCGAAACATTGATAAACAACAAAGAGTCCCTAGTAAGCCTCTTAACTAGCTTGTTGATTAATAGATGATTAGTTTCATAATCATGAACATTGGATGTTATTAATAACAACATTATATCATTATATGAATGATGTAATGGACACACCTAATTAAGCGTAGCATAAGATCACGTCATTAAGTTATTTGCTATAAGCTTTCGTTACATAGTTACTAGTCCCATGACCATGAGATCATGTAAATCACTTATGCCGAAAGGTACTTTGATTACATCAAACGCCACCGCGTAAATGGGTGGTTATAAAGGTGGGATTAAGTATCCGGGAAGTATGAGTTGAGGCATATGGATCAACAAAGTGGGATTTGTCCATCCCGATAACTGATAGATATACTCTGGCCCTCTCGGTGGAATGTCGTTCAATGTCTTGCAAGCATATGAATAAGTTCATAAGAGACCACATACCACGGTACGAGTAAAGAGTACTTGTCAGAGACGAGGTTGAACAAGGATAGTGAGATACCGATGATCAAACCTCGGACAAGTAAAATATCGCGTGACAAAGGAATTGGTATCGTATGTGAATGGTTCATTCGATCACTAAAGTCATCGTTAAATATGTGGGAGCCATTATGGATCTCCAGATCCCGCTATTGGTTATTGGTTGGAGTGAGTACTAACCATGTCCGCATAGTTCGCGAACCGTAGGGTGACACACTTAAAGTTGGATGTTGAAATGGTAGAACTTGAATATGGAATGGAGTTCAAATATGTTCGTCCCGGATAAGATCCCGACATCACGAGGAGTTCCGAATGGTCCTGAGAATAAGATTCATATATAGGATGTCATTTTATGTGAATTAAAATGATTCCGAAGGTTCTATGGAAGGTTCTAGAAGGTTCTAGAAAAGTCCGGAAGAACCACCAAAGAAGGTGGAGTCCACATGGGTCCACTCCATGGCGCCAACCCTAGGGGGTGGAGTCCCAAGTGACTCCCCTTTGGGGCCTCTGCCACCCCCCCCCCCCCATATGGAAGGTGGAACTCCCACCTCTAGTGTGAGTCCTAGCTGGGGCTTCCACCATATGGAAGGTTTTGCTTGGCTTATTCGGACACTGTAGTCCAACACTTGGGGCTTCCACTATATAATGAGGGGCATAGGGGAGGCCGCCACACCAAAGCCACACCTTGGCCGCCCCTATGGCCGGCCACCCCCTCTCCCCAAACCCTAGCACCCCGCTCTCTCTCCACCATATCCCGCACGCTTCAAGCTCCGCGGATTTCTCCACCGCCACCGACACCACGCCCTCGTGCTCCGGATTCCAGAGGAGCTACTACTTCCGCTGCCCGCTGGAACGGGGAGGTGGACGTCGTCTTCATCAACAACCGAACGTGTGACCGAGTACGGAGGTGCTGCCCGTTCGTGGCGCCGTGATCAAGATCTTCTACGCGCTTTTGCAAGCGGCAAGTGATCGTCTACCGCAGCAACAAGAGCCTCATCTTGTAGACTTTGGAATCTCTTCAAGGGTGAGACTCGATAATCCCCTCGTTGCTACCGTCTTCTAGATTGCATCTTGGCTTGGATTGCGTGTTCGCCGTAGGAAATTTTTTGTTTTCTATGCTACGTTATCCCACACGCACCACCACCGCACAAGGGGGAAGAAGGCCCCGCTGCCACCGATGTTGCCTTGCCTTCATCCGGTAACGCCCTGGTGCGGCGGAAGAGGAGGCGATGTTTGGGGGAGAGGCGGCAACAGTGCGTACGAGCCCCGGTCGCTCACGGGAGCGACGCAGGCGACTAGGTCACTAAGCGTTTTTTTTTCTCCAAATTGTAGTGGTCCGACAAGCATTTGTCCTTTCTCAATTTAAACAAAAAATGAATCCTCATAGCAAATTTTGCTTACATCTTCTTGTACAATTTTTCTGTATCTTCTCGAGAAACTGAGAAATGACTATTTCTTTTTCTAGTTCACTCATCAAACTTGAAGGACATGGTTTCATTTGAATGAGAATGAAGCAGGTGAGAGATCCATTTTCACCTAAAAAAAATCAAAACTTGAAGGAAAGAGATAATAAAAACTTGAAGGAAGCACATGTGATTGAAAAGAACTATTACATATCTTAATCGACTAAGCTAAAACCTCCCGCTCTGCTTATAGTAGATCTCTTGTTCTTGTTCAAAAGAAAAGGAAATTATGTGCATAGCAAAAGTAACTTACTCCCTCCGTTCCAATGAATAAGGTGTATAAATTTAATCAATAGTGAACTCCCCCAAGTTTAACTAATGTTATAGAATAAAATATAAATATTTAAAAGTACCAAATCAATATTAATAGATTCAATGTAAGATATATTTTCATAATATATTTGTTCCGTGTTGTAGATATTTATATTTTCTTCTTTATATTTTGTAAGCTTTGACTTTTGGTTAAATTTACAAGGCGTATTCATTTGTCCGGGGGTAGTATTACTTACTTCCTCCATCCACATATTATGTGGTGTCCTAAAATTTCGTGATTCTACTTGGGACAGTTAGTTGGACTGATAATGTGGTTTAACGTGATATAAACAATATATTATTTGAAGCTGATTCTCAAATACTCCCTCTATGTCAAAGTGTAATGATATGAGTTTTCTATAAGTCAAAGATTGTGTTTTTTTACCAAATATGTACGTAGATAAATACTCCCTCATTTCAAAGAATAAGACGTTCTCGTTTTACGTGATTTTTGTTTGACCAAGAGTTACTTCAAATATATAAAGATTGTTTCTATGAAATTAGTACTCCCTCCGTCCAGGATTAGTAGGCTCCTAACGAAAAACTATTTGTCCAGAAATTAGACCTCCACAAGGCTTGTAAAAATTGATTGCTCCTAAATTAGTGGGCCTATAATTACTCCACCACCGCATGGTTTGTGGACAAATTCTCCACCGCACCTTCCTCCCTCCCTCTCCTTAATTATCTCCACCGCATGCATGCATGTGAAAACGTTTCTGTTTTGTGAATAATTGCATGATGTTGCATGTGAGGCTTTCCCTTCATTTCCACCGCACCTTCTCTGTCTCCTCCTCTGTGTCTCTTCTTCTCCACCTTTTTTGTACTGGAAATTGGGCACTTGAACTCAACATGACTTGTAATGGCAATTGAGCTGAACTTTTCTGTTAATTGCTTCTGAACTTCTCTCTTAATGGTTATGAACTTCTCTGTACATGCTGCTGAACTTCTTATGCAATGTTATATTACATGTTAATTGCTTATGAACTTCTCTGTTAATGGTTATGAACTTCTCTGTACATGTGGATGAACTTCTCTGTTTCTTACTCAGCATGAACACAATCCATTGCGACAGTACATAAAGGGCAAATAAATTCATTCCATATGATCAACATGAACATAATCCATTGCGACAGTACATAAAAGGCAAATAAATTCATTCCATAGTTCACATCCAAGATCAAGTGATGTCTTTCTCTTCCCCAACTTGAACCCTAATTGAACTCGGTTTCAGGCACGAATTCATTGTCTTCTTCGGCAAGTGCAGTGGTGTTGCGACCGCAACGGGAGCACACACCGTCTTCACCTACTCCGATAGTAGTCGAGCAATCCTTGCACCAGTAGTCGTCATAGAGGAGTGGATTTGCACACATCTCACAAGGTAGCACGTCCATAGGAACCGGCAGAGAGCAAGCAAGGCAACGGAATATCGAAGAATCGCCACGGACACCACACTTACGGCACATTGGAGGGAACATGCATGCATCACATGAAGATTGGAACGTCGCCCTCCGTCGCATTGCGAGATTACTTGTGCGGATGTACCGTGCCCTCGCCGATATCCTTGAATGACCAGCTGAGAGATTAGTTGCAGCATTTATTTTCTGAAACAGATCTTCAATGGTTGTGTAGACCCTCTGGAATTCGTCCTCCAATTCTTCCACTTGGCCTTCTGTCAGCTCCACCTCGTCATCAGAAGCCTCCACCTCGCCGTCGACGCCATCAGAAGGCTCCACCTCGCCGTCGACGCCATCAAACTCACCGTGGAGGCCATCCACCTTGCCGTGCTCGCCCTTCACCTTGCCGTCCTCGCCTTCCATCTTGCTGTGCTCGCCCGACACCTTGCCCTCCTCGTCCTCCGCCTTGCAGTGCACCTCCTCAACATCTCTTGGCTTCTCCATGTTGGCTTCTTGCTCGTTGGCTCAAAGAAGAGGAACGAATGGCTCATCCCTTTATACATGAACGGAAGAGGACACGGTGGAAAAAAGAGCCCAACAGTTTGCATGCAACTCATCCCTTTTCACACCTCCACAAATCTCTACCTTGTTCCCACTTGCATGCACACAACGGAAGGAGAAAGGAAACATAGAATTAATCTTAGTAATTAATGCCACGCGCCTCAATTACAAAATTTAAAACAGATGAATTGAAACACATGATCTCAAATAGATGAGTACTGTCCATAGCATTACAAAATTTAAAAGAGATGAATTGAAACGCATGATCTCAAACAGATGAGTACTGTCCATAGCATTACAAACTTTAAAAAGTAGGAGTAATAGGAAAGTTTGCGCAAGTGCATCTTCTATAAGCTGCTTCTCTATTTTCAATCGGATTGGCAACTTTCCTTGTCTCTCAAGAGCTTGCTTCTTCAAGTGAGGTACATCATAATGAATTGATCCCTTCTTCTTTATAATCTCCCTCATGCATGCTTGGTGGCTCAAGAAAATCCTATAACATGGTTCAAACATGTCAATATCACCTTAAGAAAAAGCGTACGAATGAAAAAAAAGTTTACTGCCACGTACCTATTGAGTTTTTGATGTGGATATTCCGCTAAGGATTGATTAACCTTTGAAACTATTTCTGCAAGAGTTTTTGGCATTTTCTTTTGAAACAATGATTGAATAGAAGCAAACCAACCAAGATCCAAAATATTGCAGTCCGGTGAGTTAGGAGGTTGATAGACCATCCGAATGTCCCAACCTCCACGTGCAGCCTCAGTAAGAAATATTGGATCATCGGGCTGAATATGAGTTCTAGCGTTGTCTTGCTGAATGTAGATTGGTTTGTGCCTGTCACTAGCCGGCCACTTTGCCTTGATCGCAGGAAGAATGAATTTAACAAGGTACTCTCTACTTTTGGCCTTGTCAACTTCGGTGCATGGTTTCAGCTCCCAATCTCCCCTCTTCCTGTTAGAAACAATAGAATGTCCACTTAGTGCAGCCCAAGGAGTACTGAATTTTTAGTTGTAAAATGCACATACCTATTAGCACTTCTCTTTTGTGCTTGCACCCATTCAACATAAGCCCAAACGCCTATCTTCCCATCAAAAGTGCAATTACCTTGTGCATCATATCTTGGTCTAGCCATTACAGAAACAAACATTATTTTCTCGATATAATTCTTGTTCTTTGTTGATCTTTTTGGGGCTTCCTCCCTTTTGCTCAAATATACATTTTCATTCCTCCTAATTCTGTAGAACCACTTCTCATCATAATGGGCAACATTGAATCCACCCTTCATTGTGGGATCATCACCAAACAGAGTAGAAGGCTCAACTTGATGGAGCATACAACAAACGTTGCTTCTCGTTTTCTTCTCCCAACATGGGCTTCACATCGCTTGTGACTCTTCTTATTTCCTTCTCTTTTAACCTGCACAAATCGTATGAAATAAATAATTATTTGGTAACTAAACAACAATTTCAGCAAAGAAATTGTGTACTACCTTTGGAAAACAGTAGACTTTGGCATGTTCATAGCTTCTGCAAGTTGACGTATAGTGGTGCGTTCAGTTGTTGGGATAGCTTCCATTGCTTCTATGTCCAGTATGTTCTTCTTTCTACCAACCTTCCCGATCTTTCCACACTTGACACTATTTATGCCACCTCCATTTATTCCCTGCCTCCAAATTCTTGTGACTACCCTTGGTGGACACTTAGCCAAGATTGCAACTTCAGCCGTGACGCCACGTTTCATTTTACTCGAGGTTCCATTACGTTGCTGTATCCATTGGTAAATCTGCCGTTTTTCTTCCGTGCTGTAAAACTTTCTTGTACGCTTATTTGCTAGATCATCTACACACATGAAACAGAACCAGATAGTAGTGCAAGTTAGGAACATATTGGCCGCGGCAGAAAAAGTAGTGCAAGTTAGGCTTACTCAAATCTATGATTTTGCGAGTATTTGCTTGAACCGGTGTTTGGCTTGGAGGGTACTCATCTGCGTTCTCGAAGTTAGGGTTGTACCCAACTCCACGGTACCCTTGAGGCAATGCACTATCACTAGCTGGTTCATCTACAAACAGAAACATAAGATTAAAACAGTACATACACTTCTCAAATATACGATTACTTTGACAACAATAAAATGTAGGAAACATACTCAAGTTGATCCCTGTGTCCCGGCCAGAATAAGCTTCAATATTTTGTGCTTGCGGTCTTGTACATAAATCTACATCGAAACAGAATTAATCTAAAATAGAAAAACCCTAAACAGATTTCATCTACCCATGTAAAACAGAAAATATGTAAACAGATTTCATGTAAAACAGAACTCATGTTGTACAGAACTAATATTTCATGAAATAGACTAGAACATAATTCATCTAAAGTACAACATATTTCATCTAAAACAGATTTGAACTAAAGCAGAATTGAACTAAAGTAAAACAGAAAATCCAAAAACAGATTTCATCTAAAACAGATGTGAACTAAAACAGAATTGAACTAAAGTAAAACAGAAAATCCAAAAACAGATTTCATCTAAAACAGATGTGAACTAAAACAAGAATTGAACTAATATAAAACAGAATTCATCTGGACTAAAACAGAATTCATCTAAATTAAAACAGACTTCATCTAAATTAAAACAGAAATGTCTAAATTAAAACAGAATTCATCTAAATCGAAACAGATTTCATCTGAATTAAACAGATGTCATCTGCATCGAAACAGAATTCATCTACATCGAAACAGATTAAGCGAAACAGATGTCATCTAATATGAAACAGAATTCATCTACAACGCGGAAGAACAAACAGAAATCATGTAATTCATAGTATGATGTAAAACAGAAAACAGAAACATGAAGTACCTGTTGTGTTGAAGAAGCTGGAGTGCATGTCGACCGAAAAACCCCCTCCGAAGCTCAGCGGAGGGTCGACGGCGACAGGAACGATGGTGCTTGCCCACCGCCGCTGCCGCTCGCATGTCCACCGCCGCTGCCGCTCCCTTGTCCACCGCCGCTGCCGCTCGCTAGTCCACCACCGTTCCCGCTCGCATGTCCAGCGCCGCTGCCGCTCGCTAGTCCACCACCGTTCCCGCTCGCTTCCCCCGCGGAAGGAAAAGCGAATGGACTACCGCTGCCGCCGATGAGAGAAGAACCGTGCGGACGCATGAGGCCGACGCGCCGCGCAGGGGTCGATGGTGGAGGGCCTGTAGGGCGCACGGGCCTCTCCAGCCACGAGCCATTGATGAACGGCGCCGCCGATCGAAGAGCAGTCAACCCAAGCGTTCGAGTTTGACGCCGCCACGAGCTCTCTGGTTGTTCTTCCGCCATTGGAAAGGGGAGAGGGAAGGAGATGGGACGAGCTGATGAGATGCAGAAGAGAGGAGGCGAGGAGATGCCGTATATAATAGCACTCGATTTGGAGATCAAAACCAAAAATTGCCGCCATGATTTTGGGCAGATTCAGCGCGCGATCGGGAAGGCAAGCTTCGCCCTCGGCGGGGAAGGAAACTATCGCTAGCGGGGAAGGAAGGAGGGAACAAAAAATCGAAACTGCCCAATCATGCGACGTAAAAATAGCGCCAGAATTTTCGCTACTCGCGCGGATCTCTTTCCGGTTTTTTGCTCCATCGATGCGACGTTTTGCATGGCCGAAATTATGGGCTTTTATTGCCAAATTATCGAAACTGCTTTTTACTGGTGGAATCGGCAGATTTGGCTCCAGGAAACAAAGCCAATAAGCTGCTGCCTTGGTTTCGATGATTTCCACTAGAGGCCTACTAATCCTCGACGGAGGGAGTATCATTAGAAAGTGTCTTTCAATATTAATCCAACAATACTAATTACATATGATATAATCCAGATTTTGTTGCTCAATTTTTATGGTCAAAGTTCGTCCTAGAATACAAGTGCGCCTTATTCTTTGAAACGGAGGTAGTATAACATGTACAACCTGAAATACATATAATATAAATGTATATTTCATGATGATTCTAATAATATAGATTTGTTATTGTAGAGGTTGACATATTTTTCTACATATTTAGTAAAACTTTATGTCGTTGGATTTTTAGAAAGCCACGTGCATGCACTACATTTTGGCATAAAGGAATATGAATATATTGATACAATTTTATTGACATATGTGGGCACCTCAATTGATGGTTAAACCTTGCACCTTGAAATATGTGGGCACTTCAATTATACATAGGGAGTATTTCCAAACAATATTAATGCAATCGAAAGACCGATCAAATGAAAGAAACTAAACAATTATATTCAACACCAAACCGGTGCATGTCCCATGCTCGATTCAGGTGGGTGTAATTCTAACACTACATATATACTATGTTGACAAAGCTAATCGTATCCCTTGTAATACAAAACAAGAAAAGTGTGACAAATCAAGCTACCGCATGCACGGCACAACCCTACGAGGCATGCAGTGATGCAGCATAGAGTAGTCGATCAAGGAGATGGAGATCGACTCTGGAATCTGGATCGGCCGGTCCAGCAGCGTGACATATCCTCTATCGATCACGCGCGCACTACCACCTTCCAGCCGACCAGAACATTGGGTAAATTAAAGGCTCACTTGATTTTTCTACCGCAATTATTTCGAACACTTTCGACTGCATTTGCATATTCGAAAAGGGAGCATGACCTAATTCTCTACCCAAACTGCTCGAAAAGAGACCTAGCTAACCTAATTATTATCGGTTCTGGTCGAGGGAGGGTGACGCGCGGCTCAAGCGAGAACTGATCGAGTTCTAAAAGTTCTCTTTTGCATGACCTGGCTAGTCACGCATGCACTTTCAAAAAGTACTCTACCTCCTTCTGGAGTATTCAAACGGCAATAATGCGCGCATGGAATCGAAAGGCTAATTTGCGGGGTTCAGCGCTCTTTTATGTACGTCTGCTCCGACCACATCGTTCAGTTTGGATCATGGCATGGATAAAGGGACAATTCAGCGAGTAGCTAGATGCACCGTGTAGGGCACCATGTTCATGTTCTTTCATCGTCAGAGAAAGAGAGAGAGAAATACAGGCAAGTGCGAGAAGCCAGTGTCCTGTCACCCTTCGGAAAGACAGGTCGCGCCGCCCTAGAAACGGCCCCTCGTCGCATTAGTCGACTATCGAGACAACAGCCGTCGGGCTAGCGAAGCTTGGAATTGGCACCGCATACTTTTTATTCAACATTTGGGGAAAAAAGTTGACTATGCCCGGAAACTTCAATCAAATCCAACTCTTTAGATCAATAGCTCTCTGGCTTGTGAAAGGAGTACCTCTCCTCCACAATTCCAGCACAAGATGACTATCCTGTAACTTTAGCACCAAATATGACTCTCTACATCGACAACCATGGGTGACATTGTTGAAGGCATTGTTTTTGAGAGAGCGGACCTTCTCCAAGATGAAAACCTATGATATATGATCAGGGCGACGACGGCGCTTGTACACCATTCCCTTCTTGAAGGCGTCGCTTTTGGAGAAGATAGATTTTTGGTGTTGTCTTGGTGGTGTTTGGTTAGCTGTTACAAGGAATAGATCACTGTAGCGGGACTTTTTCTTTTTTTGTATTTCTTCTTTCTTTTTTGGCTGTGTGCATCCATGTTGCCATTAGGGCGATGTGTTGTTATAGAGGCTGGATGTAATTGGTATCTTCATGATAGTAATATATTCTCATTATCGAAAAAACCATGGGTGGGCTCGTGAAACTAGCTGGCTGATGTTACTTCTTTTCGACAATTTGAGCAAAAGATGATTCTACCTGAAATATTAAAAAATAATAGTATTACAACAAAAACTAATTGATGGAAAGTGATATCAAATCATTCAACATCGGCGACATATCATACGGGGATCAAAACATGGGAATTTGGATCTTTAGTTTAAGGTTTATTATTAGAAAACACAATGAGTTTAACTTAACTACTCTGATTAAATATTTTCTACATGTGTTGGGTCATGCAAGTCAAAAATTCAGGTAGGAACACATGATCCGATTTGGCAGGCCTTGTGGGTAGGGGTGGCATGAAAATGAATAAACCGTAACTGAAACCGAACTACCGAGATTAATTTTAGTGAATAAATGTGATAAACTGAATTTAAATACTAGGTAAATTTGGTATTAGACTTAATTTTCCCCTTTTAATTCTAATACCAAAAGAGGCCGATGCTCTAACTATATAGAAATTCGGACCAATAGCTTTGACTAACTACAACTTCAAAATCTTTGCCAAATGTGAAACTAATAGGTTAGAAATTGTAAGTGAAGCCTTCATCTCTCCCAATCAGAATGATTTTATTAAACTTGACTATGAGAAAGCTTATGATAGGGTCAATAGGGATTTTTGCTTAAGATGTTAGAGAAGAGGGGCTTTAATCTCAAATGGTAGTCCATTATTAGAAGTCTTCTTCATAATGGCTCTCTAGGTATTACGATGAATGGTGAGAAAAATATATTTTTCCTAACAGGTCCATGGTGAAGTCAGAGGCGGAGAATACCATGATGGCTGGATTGGAGGACTAGCAATGGAGGTTTAAGTCTCTGCGCTATTGAGAGACTTGCTTGGTGTTCCGCGCTTCGCATGAGCAGTATTAAAGTGAGGGTGGCAACACATGTGAAGTTCAGAATCTTACCTTTCAGAGTGAAAATCTAAGGTCTGACTTTAATTGGTTGTGCCTAGCAATGACCTTGTTGTAGATATTGTTTTGAAAGCGGAGACTACCTTCAGGGTAAAAACCTAAGATCTTTTATCAAGGTTAGAAATTGTTTTGGAGGCGTTATTTTTGGATAGTCTGAAGTTCAGATGTTGTCTTGGTGGTGAATATATTGTTGTTGGTAGGGCTAGAATACTGTTGCGAGATTTCGATTTCTTAGTTTCTTTTTCGTTCTTTTTGTGGTTGTGTGCATCCGTACTAACATTAGGGTATTGCGTTGTTACAAACGCTGGATGTATTTGGTATCCCCTGCTACTAATATATTCTCTTTATCGAAAAAGGTAAAGAGTTAGGAAACGGGATCATACATCCCCATTTTTTAAATTTTATGGCTATTGTGTTTACTAATTAAGATGCTAATGGAAGTTGCAGATGGTGGTAAGATCAATGAACATTTGTCTTAAGTTGATCCTCAAGCTTCTAGCCAATCGTCTCCAACTGAGAAGTCTAGATCTGGTTCATGTCAATTAGTATGGATTTCTTAAAACGAGGAGCATACAAGATTGTATAGGATGGGCCTTTGAGTATTTGCATAAGTGCAAGCAGTCTGGGAATGAAGTGCTAATTTAGAAACTAGATTTTGCGAAAGCTTTCAATACTATGGAACATCAGGAAATCATGAAAGTATTGGCCCGCCACGATTTTGATGATAAATGGCTGAATTGGATGTCAATGATCATGTCTTCGGTACTTCTCGATTCTCTTTAGTGGTGTTCCAGAGAAAAAAAAAGTTGCTTGTAAAAGGGGGGGTGTGCCGAGGCGACCCTCTCTTGCCTATTCTTTTCGTTAGTATGTCAGAATTGCTTCAATGCATGGTTAGCAAGCTACGACGACTGAAAGATATTACCATGTCGTACGACGACCAAAAAATATTGCGATGTCGTATAACCATGGTGTCAAGGCTCATGGAGCGGAACCTCTTCTCCATCTCTTTTTTTTTTGCGAATAAACCTCTTCTCCATCTCAGGCGTGGTAATTTGAAGCATATAGGTGCCTTGCCATCGCACTGGTGCAGCGAGACGTCAGACGAGTTTCTCTGTCTCCTCAAACTTCGGCGATCTCTGCGAGTGCCAATCCCTTATTGTCTCCCTCACCTTCTTGTGGTGGCAACGGTGCCGCTGTATCCTTCACCGAGTAGCGGCTTGGCCTGGAATGTGTCTCCATTGTGGTGGACCCGGACCGGCTTGGAGCACGTCTTCGAGCGGCGGCAGTGGCGGACGCGGCGCGACACCGAGGTGAAGCGGGAGAAGGTCGCGGAGAACATGGGTGAATCTGCATCTTCATTTACGAAACGCAGCGTGTTTACATCTTCGTACATATACATTATATTGAACTCTTACTAACAGCTCTTAGTTGCATACATCTAGCTATGCCTTGCCCTTCGGGGGTTGAGGCGTGTGGTCGGCCTTGCTCCAGGTCTTGGCTGCAAGGTCTGTCGTTGTAATCCTGTGAAACTCTTCTTAAAAAAATGCACTGCACCCTGAATTTTTGTAGGACGTGGGATGTTTGATGTTTCGCATCTTTGCCCATAAACCCTTGTACGACGTGGGAAGTTTCACGCGTACCTGGGCGTACGGGGCTGGCATCTGTCCTGAATCTTGGGAGTTTTTCCGTCGACGACGGCCAGATGCGAGTGGGCATCATACCAATGTTGATCAGATCCGCTCTTTCTAATTAGTTGTTGATGTATGGTATTGACTGATGTCATGTGAGGCGACGAACTTTTGTAATTACTTTGCATCGTAGCATGCTTGTGATTTTTCCTATATACTTCACTTTTGTGTAACGAGAAAAGAAATTTATGGATATCGTAGCAATGCACGGTAGTTCCAAGTGTATATAAACAAATTGTGGATCAGAACATGTTAACAAGTATGAGTATCGATTGATTGGTGGGAACCAAGCTAATATGCCGTCTCATTCCACATGCGCGTATGCTAGGCGAGTAAGGATTCACCAAATTTGATCATGTAATATCGTTATAGCATCAATGAAATAACTCATGGAATATAATTCATTGCAATACGGCATTATGTCGTGACAGTAGGTAACAACAAATTCAAGTAGACGTGATAAAAAATGAAATAGAGTACATGGGTCGTGGACTATATATCCACCTGACTTATTTGCCGAAACACTTAAGAATTAAGTAGGAGAAATCATCGTGCACATTCATGCATCATAATTATTCCGAAGAACCACTTGGACTAGTTTGTCGGAGCTGCTGGGCTCGCGTAAACACCAAGAGCGTCAAGATATGTGCCAGAGCGTCCGAAAAAGCCCACAACTTCGTCTGTGTTCAGCTCCGGGATGCTAAACTGTGTGCCATTTGATTTCCCGTATGTGTATGTGTTTCCCTTACTGGTGATAAAGGTAAGTGATGTTACAATTTGGATTTTGTCGAATATAGCGGTTGTTCCTATAACCTTTTTCAGTGTCTCTCCTTCAGGGAAATTGATCTGCGAGGAAAGACCCATGAGACATGTAACTCAATGTGCATAAGAATGTTTTCAATGACATTATTTGTTTTCGGTATCTAATTATTCAAGCATGTACGTAATGACTAACAAATATAATGTTGAAAAACAAAAGTACTCACCGTTGTTCGCAGAAATCCACCGCTGCCACCCCATGGACCAGAGGTCTGCTCATTGCCGGCTTGGTCGATGTAAGAGTATGCAAGAGAGTTGATGGCACCATCACTTCGAATTGTGATGCTCTTTATACGCTGAGGAGGCAGTGCCCCTGCCGGGATGTCAAAATTAGCACCTCCTGGGCCACCCAAGGGTCCTTCCTTCTTGACAAGAGGAGTCTGCATGCATGTTTGACATAGTAAATTAAATATATTAATATACCATATGCATATAGTTGGGTATTTTTATTTCCATATGATATATAAGAGAAACACGAAGAGGATCTCACCGGTGGGGGGACGTTGCGGCAGAAGACACGGATATTAACCTCCCTGATAATCTGGACCGCTGATAACATGAGCGGTTTGTAACTGATAGTACCTTGTGCATACTCAAACTCTCCGGTGCCACCAACTATTGCCAAGTGATCGGCCCCAGCTTCCTCCGTGTTGTCGTAGCTTCCGAGCACCTTAAGTGTTGATCCCTTGAACCTTTGTTCATGGTCAAGACAAACAAACCAATCGTCACACAAATTTAAGTAGTGTGACTCAAAATCACGAGGAAGCTAGGTTAGTTACCTTTCATCAGTGAAGAGGATGTCGAGGGAAAGGAAATAGCCATGGGTAGTCATGCTATCTCCCATGGCGGAACCTCGTCCACGAGCGACGATTTTGGACGTGGCGGGATCAAGGCCATCGCGAATATCCCAGTCGAGGCCAACGGACCTCCCGAACATGACTAAGTTTCCGAATAAAACTCCTATCGCGGTTGCGATCGGGGGAAGTACACCCTTCTCGTTCGCGCCTGGTGCTCCGTCCCCCACCTGGAACATGTACATGTGGAATGTATGCTCCGTTTCGGTGAGGTCACGGGTAACTGTGCCGACGCGCTTGTAATACGCCATTAGGGATGGAGTATTTGTGTGTGTGTGTGTGGAAAGAGAAGGCTGTAGATGGGCAGTGTTTGCTGTGGGTGGAAATCGAAGGAGCCAAGGATGTCTATTTATAGATCCGTCGAGCAATTAGTTTAGTTATAGTAAGTGCGTGAATCGCGAGGCATGAGTTCGAGGTCCCTCTGATTAATCTGCTTATAGATGGATCCATCGCGGATGCTTCTTTGGTCCTAGCTTTCCTCGATCTAGGTAGCTCATGCGCTAGAACATGAGGTACACGAGCTAGTGTCAGGTGTACTGCAGTTTGACCTGAATAAAAACGAATGCATGCACACCATGCCATGGCTGCTGCATATAAACAAGAAAAGGCATGCGCGTCATGCATGTTCTAAAAAATATCACCAGTCGTCGATCGAACCAGGAGGAACGTGGGTCGATGTGTGATCTAAGAGAGATGCTCTTTTGCGTTAGCATCTTGTCAGACACGCAAATAACATTCATAACCATATTTATTTTCGGACATGAGAGTTGAGAGATGCACGATTCGAGAAAGATGCCATTGTGAAGTGGCATCTTGGCAGAGTAACAACTAATACTCGTAACTTCATTTAAATTACTTCCGCCGTTATTAGAGGGACTAGTAAATACATTCATGTCTTGCAAAGGGTTGGGCTGAAAAAATCTCCAATGTGTTCTTCACATTACTTCACTCATCCCTTCGATTATTCCTTTCTTAGCGCTAAATGTCCTGCTCATTTTCCAATCTTTCTAAGGAAAAACGTCTGCACAACCATAATTTGCCCCCAATATCGATCGACCTATTTAACCTAACCTCGGTTCGCTCTTCCCCATTATCTCATCCAACAAAGCATGGTTGATGGCTTCTCTCCTTGGAAAAAATCTATTGAAAATTGCAGATTTCACTCTTTACATCTTAACTTGGAGCACTCTCTTAAAAAGTTCATCTTTGTTTTACATTGACATTTCAAGGGACTCCTGGAATCCACTCTTCAAGTTACATTAATGTGTATTTTATTGATTTCTTGTTACTACGAAAACTACACAGCACAACTTTTTTTCTTTTTTCGAAATGGGGGTATACCCCGGCTTCTGCATCATGACGATGCACACGGCCATTTATTGAAAAATAAGGTTCGGAAAAGTATTGTTTGCAACTCACGCATCACCGAGGATTGCTACAAAAATCAACCATCGGAAACAACACATACTATGACTACACATCAACATAGTCTTCTAGTATGTCGCCAACCAGTCTGGCACAAGATATCCTGAGCGACCATCAGGAGCCGTGTGCAACCAGAAGCCATGCCATCCCGCTGCCCCTCCGGTGAGAGTAGAGTCCAAAGCTGGACCCAATGGGAGACCATATGGATAACCTGCAAGAAATGAAAAGAGTTTTTTTTATTAAAAATAATACCATTTCTGCCCTCCAAATAGACCAACATAAAGCAGAAACCCCAATCCGGATAAAAACCTTAGATTGTCTATCTCTCAATTTTTGTGGAACCGATGGTTTACCTCCCATCGTTTACATGTTAATATAGGGACTAAGCCCAACGGTTACAAACGGCTACAAATCTTGATTAAGGAAGGGGACACGGGTGATTGACTCAATCATGCCTTGCCATCTATTCTCAACCTCACCTACCGAATCCCTTGATTGACTCAATCTGGAGTAATTCGGTTTACACAAAGATGGTAAGGTTGATTTCCTAACATCCCCCCTTAATCAAAACTTGTAGAAAATTTATACAAGTTTAGATTATACTTAAATTTTTCTAATTCCCTAGAAGCTAGGGCTTTTGTAAATCCATCAGCCACTTGATCATGTGTTGAGACGAAGCGTATGTCAAGGAGCTTCTTTGCAACTCTCTCTCTGACAAAATGGAAGTCAATTTCTATGTGTTTCGTCCTTGCATGAAAGATCGGATTAGCAGTCAAATATGTAGCACCCATATTATCACACCATAGACATGGAATTTTTTTGACCTTTATACCCAGTTCCTTGAGAAGTGTTTCAACCCATATCACTTCAGCGGTAGCATTTGCTAGAGATTTGTACTCAGCCTCAGTGCTTGATCTAGACACAGTTGGTTGTTTTTTAGCACTCCATGATACAAGATTTGGTCCAAGAAATATAGCGAAGCCGCCTATGGACCTCCTGTCATCAATGCAACCTGCCCAGTCTGCATCTGAAAAGGCACTAATCAAGGTAGACATGGATTTCTTAAATGTAATACCTACGGTGAGAGTATCTTTAATATATCGCAAAATTCTCTTAACTGCTGTCCAATGTATAGTGGTAGGAGCATGTAAGTACTGACACACCTTATTGACTGAGAAAGAGATATCAGGTCGAGTTAATGTCAAATATTGTAAGGCACCTACCACACTCCTGTACCTGGTGCTATCGTCGGGACCAAGAGCTTCTCCTTCATGAGCAGACAATTTTTCTGATGGAGATAAAGGTGTAGGGGATGACTTACACTTGTCCATGCCGACTTTGACTAGTAAATCCGTAGCATATTTGCCTTGTGTAAGGACAAGGCCATTTGGAATTTTCTTTACTTCAATGCCCAAAAAGAAATGTAAGTTTCCCAAATCCTTAATGGCAAAGTGAATATTTAAATCATGGACTAATGTAGAGATAGCTTGTTGTGATGAGCTAGTTACTATAATGTCATCCACATAGACGAGGACAAATACCGTGATACCTGACTTGTCATAGATGAATAGGGATGTATCTCCTTGCGACGGCCGAAATCCTAGTTGCTGAAGTTTGGTACTCAAACGAGAATACCATGCTCTTGGTGCATGTTTGAGACCGTACAAAGCTTTGTCCAATTTGCAAATATGATGAGGGGCATTTGCATCTTCATACCCAGGAGGTTGCTTCATGTATACTTCCTCTTCCAGAACGCCATGTAAGAACGCACTCTTGACATCAAGTTGTCGAAGACTCCAGCCCCTGGAAACAGCAATAGACAAAACAAGACGAATAGTGGCGGCTTTAACAACAGGACTAAAAGTGTCCTCATAATCAATACCGTATCGTTGTTTGAAGCCCTTTGCTACCAACCGAGCTTTGTACCGCTCTATAGAGCCATCTGAATTTTTCTTGATCTTGTAGATCAACTTGCAGTCGATGATATTTTTGTTGCCATGATGTGGAGGAACTAGATGCCACGTGTTGTTCTTCATGAGGGCATTATATTCTTCATCCATCGCGGCGCGCCAATTCTCATCGCTCAGCGCCTCGGTCAGATGTTGTGGTTCTCCTGTTTCACACAAAAAAGAGTAACGAATTGTTCCGTCAGTATATTGTTTGGGCTTACGGATTCCTTGTTGAAGACGTGTGCGTGCCGCAGGAGGTGATGCAGGAGCGAGCGGAGCAGAGGATCCCGTGCAAGGTGCCTGGCGCGACGCGGTTTCTGGCGCCGCGGAAGATGACGCGGAAGAACTTGGGCTCGATGACGACGCAGTCGTCTCCGCTGTCTGGTTGGTCCCGGGCGTGGCCCCGCTCTCTGGCCCATGCGCGGTAGGCAACCGCGTGGAGGAGGCCAGGTGTAGTTCCGCTCCCGCCCGCTGGACCAGCAGGTGCAGAGGTGGCCCGCCCGCTGGCCGGCGTGTCCGCTCCGGATTGGCCGCGCGTAGGAGTTGATTGATCCTCGGCTGCGTGAGATACGGCTGCAGCACTTGATGCGCGTGATGGTGGGGATCCCGCTCCGGAATTGGTGGCGCCAGAGTCATCTCCTCCTGTTACCAAATCAGCCGTGCTGTTCGGGCCGTTGTTTTCTTCTGGCATAAAATAGCCTGTTGTTCTTGTACTGTTTTGACTCAATTCTTGATTGTTTTGCTCCAAATTTTCTGCAACAATCTGCACAGGACTAGTAACAGGCATTGGTGAAGCATTAGTAGGCATATGATTATCATCATTCGCATCCCCATGCGTGAGACCAAGGTGGTTTGGTAGAAGCAAAATTTCTTTCCTAACAATGGCACCGGCATTGGGATGGAGAGAAGCAAAAGGGAAAATATTTTCATCAAAGACGACGTCTCGGGAAATGTAGATACGGCCAGTGGAGACTTCTAGACATTTGACACCTTTATGCCTTGGACTATAACCGAGGAAGACACATTGTTTGGACCGGAAAGCTAACTTTCGAGAATTATAAGGTCGCAGGTTGGGCCAACATGCGCATCCAAAAACACGAAGGGATTTGTAGTCAGGAGTAGTTTCAAGAAGACGTTCTACCGGGGTGATATTGTCGATGACCTTGCTAGGCATGAGATTTATAAGATATGTGGCGGTAAGAAAGGCTTCATCCCAAAATTTTAGAGGCATTGATGCATGAGCAAGAAGTGCAAGTCCAACCTCAACTATGTGTCGATGTTTACGCTCCACTGAGCCATTTTGTTGATGGGCATGTGGGCATGACACATGATGTGTAATCCCAAGTTTTTGAAAGAATGGGTTTAATTTCTCATATTCTCCGCCCCAATCGGTTTGCATAGTAACAATTTTCTTATCAAATTTCGGCTCAACAAGGTTCATGAAGTTATGGAAGACATCAAAGACATCAGATTTCCTTTTAATAAGATAGATCCATGTGAACTTGCTAAAGTCATCAATAAAACTCACATAGTATTTGTAGCGGCCTACAGATGCGGGTGCAGGACCCCATACATCGGAGAATATTTGTTGGAGAGGAACAGTAGAGACACTAGTGGAAATAGGATAAGGGAGTTGATGACTCTTAGCTTTTTGACATGAATCACAAATAGTTCTAACAGTAGAATGTTTGGAATAAGGAAGACAAAATTTATTTAGAACTTGTTGAACGACAAGGTGTGATGGATGGCCTAGGCGACTATGCCACCTCTCAGTGGTAGGCTTGGTGACGAGGCAAACTTGCTTGGATGTGGAAGGCGATGATGATGACACGATGGGATAGAGACCACCTTCACACCGCCCCTTAAGAAGAATTCTCTTCGTGGCTCGATCCTTAATAAAAAAATACCAAGGGTGAAATTCAAGGAAGGCATCATTATCAATAGCAAGTCTATGCACGGATAGAAGATTTTTAGTCGCACTAGGAACATGTAGAATATTTTTGAGATGAAGATCACGATTTGGGGTTTGAATAGATGAATAACCAATATGACTAATATGCATACCTTCACCATTCGCTGTGTGGATCTTGTCTTTGCCATGGTATTGATCACGAATCATCAATTTCTCAAGATTGCCGGTGATGTGGTCGGTTGCCCCGGTGTCGGAATACCAATTGGTATCTACACCATAGGCAGCATTGACCTCTCTATCATTGTTGTTGTCCTTGTCCGCATAACGCCACCAACATGTGGATGCGGCGTGGCCGTCTTTCTTGCATATTTGACACATGGTGTCATCGCGGAATCGAGGTGGTCCTCCACCACGTCCACGCCCGCGTCCATATCCTCCTTGTGGGTGACGGCGGCCACCCCCGCCGTTTCTCCACCTATCTTCTTCACGGTCGCGAGGGCGACCACCACCACCATTCCTCCATCTATCTTCTTCACGGTCGCGAGGGCGACCATGATAATTTTTCTTGTAGTTGCCGCGGCCACGGCTTGCAGAATTCACGGAGGACTCGAACCCCTTGGGATCACCACCAGAAAGCATTTTCTTTCGCATATCAGAAGCTCGTATTAAATCATGGAGATCGCTCACCGTGCAATTTGTCATTGCATTGACCAAGGCAAACACCCCGTCGTACTCCTCGTCGAGGCCGTTGAGGATGTGGTCGCGGAGTTCGTCATCGTCGATGCTGCGGCCGGCGGCGATGAGCTCGGTGGCGAATCCCTTCATCTTGGCGACGTATTGATCGGCGTCCATGTTCAGCTTCTTGGTGTTGGAGAGCGCCGCGCGAAGATGCGTGACGTTGGCCTTGGACCTTGACGTGTACATGGAGTTCACGAGTTCCCATACCTCCGCGGCGTGCTCCATGCCCACGGCCAGCGCAAGGATCTCCGGCGACAGCGCGCCGAGCAGGTAACTCAGCACCTGCTGGTCCCTTGTGAGCCACGTATCGTACGCCGGGTTGGGCGCCAATGTGGCCTTGCCGTCCTTCTCAGCCGTGATGGTCTCCGGCGGCGCCGGTTCCTTGCCGTCGACGATGCCGAGCATGCGGGCACCACGAAGGGCCGGCATGATCTGTGCCTTCCATAGGAGGTGGTTGTTCCGGGTGAGCTTCTCCATCGGAGGATGCCCGAGGAGGCTCCCCACGTTCGTGGAGGAGGAGGCCATCGAACGTACAGGTTTGTTTTTCTCACGTTTTTTTTCTTTCTCTCGTATGATGGGTTGTTGGAGATTTGATCGGTGATGTCAGGGAAGAGGAGGCTCTGATACCATCTCAAATTTTGTGGAACCGATGGTTTACCTCCCATCGTTTACATGTTAATATAGGGACTAAGCCCAACGGTTACAAACGGCTACAAATCTTGATTAAGGAAGGGGACACGGGTGATTGACTCAATCATGCCTTGCCATCTATTCTCAACCTCACCTACCGAATCCCTTGATTGACTCAATCTGGAGTAATTCGGTTTACACAAAGATGGTAAGGTTAATTTCCTAACACTATCTACTCCATTTAACCAATCACCAAACATATTAGTAATATTGGTCGGAGGTGGAAGATCATAAGTGAAATTAATCGTACACCATAAGAGCTTAGCTAAAGGACATTCAATAAAAAGGTGTTGAATGGTCTCCTGTTTCCCACAGAAAGCGCATTTGTACAACCATTCCAGTGACGCTTAGCTAGATTATCCTTAGTTAAGAGAACCTTATTACTCAAAAACCACATGAAAATCTTAATCTTAAGCGGAATTTTGACCTTTCAGAGGTACTTTCTCAGAAAAGAGGTATGGTCACACATAAGATCCTCATACATCGATTTCACTGTAAACAAACCATTCGATGTCAAATACCAAAAAAACGATCATCCTCTTCATTCAAATTTACCATCATGAGTTTCCTACATAATTGCAACCATGCAGTCCATTTGTTACCACTTAACACCCTTCGGAAAGTAATATTCAATGGTGTTTGGGCTAACACCTGTGCAACTGTGACATTCTTATGGTGTATAATATTATACAAGGACGGATATTGGTGAGCTAAAGAAGTATTTTCTAACCATGTATCTTCCCAAAAGTGGATACTCATACCATTACCCACTTTGAAAAAAAACCCTAGAAAAAAACTCATGTTTAACCCCCATCAATCCTTTCCAGAAAGGGGAATCGGTAGGCCTAGCTTGCACCTCCGATAACGTCTTCTGTCTTAGGTATTTATTTTGTAGCAATTCTTGCCACACCCCGTCTTCATTAAGAAGTTTAAAGAGCCACTTACTCAATAAGCATCTGTTTTTGATTTCGAGAACCTCAATACCTAATCCCCCTTGATCTTTGGGTCGACAAATAATGTTCATTTTATAAGCCGGTATTTTCGTTTGTTTTCGTCGGACTACCAAAAGAACCTAGATCTATAGAAGTCCAAACATTTCCTTATCCCAACGCGTATTTGTAGCAAAGACAACATAAACATCAGTAAGCTAGTTAATATTGAATTAATAAGTACTAACCTCTCACCATAGGATAGTAACTTCCCTTTCCAGCATCCTAATTTACTCTCAAACCGTGTTTCTACCGGATACCAATCCGAATTCCTGAGTTTTTTTTGTAATGAATTGGAATACCCAAGTATCTAAAGGGGAGTTGTCTAGCATAACATCCAAAGATCTGCTTATACTGGTCCTCTTCCTCCTTTGCCTTCCCAAAACAAAAAATCTCACTCTTATGAAAGTTAATCTTAAACCCCGATAACTCTTCAAAGAGGCACAAAATTAATTTCATATTAATAGCTTTGTTGAGGTCATGTTCCAAAAAAAAAGGATAGTATCATCAGTGTACTGCAGTATAGAGAGTCCTCCATCAACTAAATGTGGAATTAACCCTCCGACTTGACCATCCTCTTTTGCTCGTTCAATTAAGATGGCAAGCATATCCACTACGATATTAAAAATTATTGGAGACAGAGGGTCCCCTTGCCTTAGACCTTTTTTGTCTGGAAATAATGACCAATATCATCATTCACGTTCACCCCACTACCACCTTGAACAAACTGTTGCACTAAACTACCCCATTCTAGAGCAAAGCCCTTCATTCGCAATGTTTGTTGTAAAAAAAGGCCATTTCACCTTATCGTATGCTTTCTCGAAGTCGATTTTAAATAACACCCCATCCATTTTAGTACGTAACTCATGAATTGTTTCATGAAGTATGACTACCCCTTCCAAGATATTTCTACCTGCCATAAAGGCTGATTGGGTTGGCTTTATAACTCTTGGGGTAATCCCCGAGATACGATTTGTACCAACTTTAGTGAATATCTTAAAACATACATTTAGCAAGCAAATTGGTCTATATTGTTGTATTTGGACCGCATTCACTTTTTTGGGTAATAATGTAATAACTCCGAAATTTAGTTTATAAAGGGGCAGTTCCCCTTTGCTAAACTGCGAAAACAAAGCCATTAGATCATCCTTTATTACATCCCAAATGTTTTGATAGAACTTAGCTGGAAAGCCATCTGGTCCAGGAGCTTTATTCAGTTCCATCTGAGAAATTGCCTCAAAAACCTCCTCTTCCGTAAAGGGGCCGTCAAGATGTCATTCTCCATTGATGAAATTTGCGTAATATCATGTAAGTCCTCCTAAACTAAAAAAAAATATTGGTTGGTGTCGGTGCCCCCAACAGTTTCTTATAGAATTTTGTAATGTAAACCTTCAAATTATCTTCCCCAATAATAGTCCCCTCTTGTTGCTCTAATTGGAAAATTTTCTTTTTTCGGTGTTTACCATTCGCTATTAAGTGGAAATACCTCGTATTATTCCCTCCTTCTTGAATATGATTAACTTTCGCTCTTTGGGCCCATTTAGACTCCTCTTCTATTCTTAATTTGTTCAGACTATCATTTGCCTTTTTAATTCCTCCCTTTTATTTGTATTCAAGATATTTGTTTCCGCTTTCAAATCAAGATGATCAATGATATTTAACAATCTCTCGTTTTATTTTTTATACTTTCCACTTTGATTTTTTCCCATCCCTTAAGGAATCTTCTTATATGTCTTAATTTATTCAACCAAACCTCCATCGGATTAGCTCCATCTATAGCTGAATTCCACTCCTTCACTATCATATCAAAAAAAAACCTCTTGTCGCAACCAATGTAGCTCAAAAGAGAATTTTGCTTGGTTACCCAGATGTGCTTTCACACCTGAATCTATAAGTATTGGAGTGTGATCAGAATCGGTTCTAGTTAAAGCTCTTACCGTTACCAAGGGAAAAATTTTGTTCCCACGAAATTGATGCTAGTACTCTATCAAGCTTCTCATATGTAGGTTCTTCTCTCCTACTTGCCCATGTAAATTATCTCCCAGTTAAAGCAATTTCACGCAAGTTCAAATGCTCAATGATTGCATTAAAAACAAAGGGCCAACGCGCTTTGAAATTATCATTATTTTTCTCTTCTCTCTTGCGTATAATATTGAAATCACCCCTACCAACATAGGTAACGTTTCAGATTCACAAGTTCTCACTAATTCTGACAGAAATTCTGCTTTGTGCAAGTCTTGGGCCGTCCCATATACCGGCACCAGAATCTATTCAAAACCATCTCTCTTACATTTAATGTGAAGCTTAACACAGAAATCTGATGTGCTTACCTTTAACACATGTAGCGTATCGGAGTTTATTCCCACTAGAATACCCCCGAGCGACCATGTGGTGGTAAACAAAACCAAGAGAAATTATAACCCGTAGGTTTAAAAAAGGAATCAAGAAATTAGATCTTCCAGTCTCCAACAAGGCTATGAAGTCTAATTTATGTTCCCGAATTGCCTCTTTGACGAACAAATGTTTAGCAGTATCACCAAAAACCCCTGGATTTCAATTAATTCCTTTTAAATTCTGCATTAAGAAAATTGTTTTTTTAATTCTTACTTTTGCGAATATTCCTAGTAGCATACACTTTTCTTTGTCTAGCTTTCTTTACCTTAACCACTGTTTTAAGATGTTCCAAGTGATCATCAAAATCCATTGGAATATCTTCATCCCCAATCAAATCCTCACAAAGGGTGGAAAATTTTGACAATACAAGAGTCTCCAGATCTTCCTCTTTATTCTCATTCTCTTTCTTTTTCAAAATCGTCAAAATTCGTTCCTCGTCCACCATTTTAATCCCTTTAATAGATTTGCGTATCTCTCCTGCTGAATTTCCTAAGGATACCCCTAACCGATCCGCTCTCTTAACTATCTCCGAATCTGGAATATTAACAATAGAGTACATGGGGATCGACAACTGACCTGTAGTGAAACTCTCGTCACGCAACTGTGCATTATTCATCGCCTTCTCCAGTTGTCATTAGGGCTAGCTTCCCAAATGTGTACCACCTCACTCCAATAGTGGTCTAATCCCCCCAAATGCAACCTCCTCTCTAGAAGGATAAGGTGACACATTGTCATTCTCACTGCTGCATACAAAGATAAAGGGGGTAGCAATGTTAGGATGATTCCTTAAAAGAGGTAGATGATGATGGGGTTCGTTGCATAGAAAACAAACAAATTCTACCGTGAAAGCTAATAAAACCAACAGATCTAATCTATGGAACACCCAAGACGAATCTACAAGATCGAAGCAACGAGAAGGAGATGAGACTAACCCTCGAAGATTCCAAAGCCTACGAGATTAATCTCGTTGTCGGTGTAGACGATCGTCCCCGGTGCTGCAATCCGGCAGCATCCGTACTCGGTCGCGCGTACGCTGTCGATGAAGCTCCTTCCTCTCCTCGTTCCAGCCGGAGGTGTTGTAGATCTCCACGGAATCCCAACAGCACGACGACGGAGTGGTGGTGGTGGTGGAGAAGAGTCGGCAGCAGGCTTCGCCAAGCTCGGCATGGCCATGCGAGTGGAAGCAGAGGGAGGCGCTAGGGTTGAGGAGAGGGTGGTGTGCCGGGCCACCCCCCTCCCCTCTTATATAGGGGGAGGGCCGGCCAGGGTTTCCCCCTAGCCCCACCTCCTTCCTTGGCCGGCGCATCAAGGGGGGAAGCTTCCCTTTATCTCTTCATTTAAACACTTTAATCTTGAGATAGATTCTATCTCTATTAAACCATTTAAATTAGAGATAGATTCTATCTCTAGGGGGGCCTGCGCCCACATGTCATAGTGGGCAGGACCCACCATGCCATGTGGCGCCTATGTGGCCTCTCCCGGGTTGGTGGGCCCACCGGTGGCCCTCTAGAACCTTCTAGAAGCCCTGGTCAAAACACCTGACTTTTCCAACTCCGAAATGACTTCCTTTATATGAATCTTATTCTGACAATTCCGAACCTCCTCGTGATGTCCCGATCCATCCGAGACTCCGAACAAAATTCGACTCCAACTCATATTCCGAATCTACTATGTGACACGAACCTAAGCGCGTCAATTACTCTGCTCGTGAACTATGGGTACATGGTCGAGACCTCTCCGAGCAATAACCAATAGCGGGATCCGGAGATCCATAATGGCTCCCACATGTTCAACGATGACTTAGTGATCGATTGAACCATTTACATACGATGCCGATTCCCTTCGTGATATTTTACTTGTCCGAGGTTTGATCATCGGTATCTCCATACCTTGTTCAACCTCGTTAACGACAAGTACTCTTTACTCGTACCGTGGTATGTGATCTCTTATGAACCATTCATATGCTTGCAGCTAATCAGATGACATTCCACCGAGAGGGCCCAGAGTATATCTATCCGTCATCGTGATGGACAAATCCCACTATTGATCCATATGCCTCAACTCACACTTTCCAAATACTTAATCCCATCTTTATAACCACCCATTTATGCAATGCGTTTGATGTAATCAAAGTACCCTTCCGGTGTAAGTGATTTACATGATCTCATGGTCGGAGGACTAAGGCAACTATGTATCGAAAGCTTATAGCAAAAATTGAACTTAATGAGTTGATCTTATGCTACGTTCATTTGGGTGTGTGTCCATTATATCATTCAATTAATGACATAACCTTGTTATTAATAACATCCACTCTGTTCATGATCATGAAACCATGATCATCTATTAATCAACAAGCTAGTTATACAAGAGGCTTACTAGGGACTCCTTGTTGTTACATAACACACATGTATCAATGTTTGGTTAATACAATTATAGCATGGCATGCAAACATTTATCATAAACACAAAGATATTATAATAACCATTTATTATTGCCTCTTGGATCTCCAATGAGACTCACCAAGAGTCTTCATTAATAGGTGCAAAGTATATGATGCAAGATCTTAAACATGAACACAACAATTGCCAAGTATCACATTACCCAAGACATTTTAGAATTACTAATCATATAGCATTTTCCAATTCCAACCATATAACAATTTAACGAAGAGGAAACTTCGCCATGAATATTATAAGCTAAGAACACATGTGTTCATACGAACCAGCGGAGCGTGTCTCTCTCCCACACAAGGATGAACTTATTCAGAGAACTATGATAACAAAACAAAAACAAAAATAAAAGCACACACGGACGCTCCAAGTAAAGGCATAAGATGTGATCGAATAAAAATATAGTTTCACTAGAAGAATCCTGATAGTTGTCGATGAAGAAGGGGCTGTCTTGGGCACTCAAGCTTAGATGCTTGAGTCTTCTGAAATATGCAGGGATGAACCACCGGGCATCCCCAAGCTTAGACCTTTCACTCTTCGATCACATTATATCACCCTCTTCTATTGGCCCTAAAACATCCTTCACACCAAACTTCAAGCAAACTCATTAGAGGGTTAGTACACAATCAAAATTCATGTTTAGAGGTGACACAATCATTCTCAACACTCGGACATTGCACAAAACTTCTGAAAGTTAATGGAATAAAGAAAACTCATTCAACTTAACAAAAGCGGCAATGCTAAATAAGAGGCAGAATCTGTCAAAAACAGAACAGTCCGTAAAAGACGAATTTTAAGATGGCGCCAGACTTGCTCAAATGGAAAAACTCAAAACTACTGATGCATACATATCTGGGGATCACGCTCATAAATTGGCAGATTTTTTTTTCGAATTTTCTACATAGAACTGTGCCCAGATTCGTGACAGCATTGCAATGCTGTTTCTGCGCAGCGATCCCAAATATAACATCAACTTCTGACATAGAAACTTTACTTGGCACAAAAACATGATAAGGAGAGGTTGCTACAGTAGTAAACAACTTCCAAGACTCAACAAAACAAAAATTGCTGTAGTAAAATAAACACATGGGTTATCTCCTAAGGAAGTTCTTTCTTATAGCCATTAAGATGGGCTCAGCAGTTTTAATGATGCACTCGCAAGAAATAGTAGTTGAAGCAAAAGAGAGCATCAAGAGGCAAATTCAAACACATTTAAGTCTAACATGCTTCCTATGCATAGGAATCTTGTAAATAAACAAGTTCATGAAGAGCAAAGTAACAAGCATAGGAAGATAAAACAAGTGTAGCTTCAAAAATTTCAGGACATAGAGAGGTGTTTTAGTAACATGAAAATTTTTACAACCATATTTTCCTCTCTCATAATAACTTTCAGTAGCATCATGAGCAAACTCAACAATATAACTATCACATAAAGCATTCTTATCATGAGTCTCATGCATAAAATAATTACTACTCCCAACATAAGCATAATCAATTTTATTAGTTGTAGTGAGCAAATTCAACAAAGTAGCTATCAAATATAGGAGGTATATTGTAATCATAATCAAATTTATCCTCCATAATAGGTGGTAACAAAAGACTACTATCATTATAATCATCATAAATGAGAGGCAAATTATCATCAAAGTAAATTTTCTCCTCAATGCTTGGGGGACTAAAAATATCATGCTCATCAAAGCCAGCTTCCCCAAGCTTAGAATTTTCCATAGCATTAGCAACAATGGTGTTCAAAGCATTCATACTAATAACATTCCCATTATCATGCATATAAAGTTCCATGGGTTTTTTTAATTTTTTTTCAAACACATCATGTCCTAATTCAAGATAAAGTTCATAAAGATCTCTCATATTTTTGTTGTTTTCCATTATGCCTAACTAGTGTAAACAAGAAACCAAATGTCGCAATTGCAGAGTCTAAAGGAAATAGTCAGCACACACACAATGGCGCCAGAAAAGTACTGTTCCCTGGAACCGGAGTATGAGTGCCTTTTACCTTCCTCCCCGGCAAACGGCGCCAGAAAATTGCTTGATGTCTACGTTCTCCCTCCTTTAGACATTGTTGGGCCTCCAAGTGCGTAGGTTTGTAGAAGCACAGCAGCAAGTTTTTCCTTAAGTGGATCACCCAAGGTTTATCGAACTCAGGAGGAAGAGGTCAAAGATATCCTCTCATGCAACCCTGCAACCACAAAGGAAGAAGTCTCTTGTGTCCCCAACACACCTAATAGGTGGAACCTAGTTCGGCGAAGAGATAGTGAAATGTTGTGGTATGAATATATATGAGCAGTAGGAACGGTGCCAGAAAATAGCTTGGAAAAGCGTGTAGTTGATGGTGGTAGTATTGCAACAAACAGTAACACAAGAAACAAGAAACAAGCAGTAGTAACTCAGCAGGATTTGGGAACAAGGCCTAGGGATTACACTTTCACTAGTGGACACTCTCAACATTGATCACATAACAGAATAGATAAATACATACTCTACACTTTGTTGGATGATGAACACATTATGTAGGATTACACGAACCCTCAATGCCTGAGTGTCAACAAGCTCCACAATAATGCTCATGTTTAAGTAACCTTATGTAAGATAGATCAAAACGACTAAACCAAGTACTAGCATAGCATGCACACTCTGTCACCTTCATGCATATGTAGGAGGAATAGATCACATCAATATTATCATAGCAATAGTTAACTTCGCAATCTACAAGAGATCATGATCATAGCATAAACCAAGTACTAAAACGGTGCACGCACTGTCACCTTTGCACACATGCAGGAGGAATAAAACTACTTTAATAACTTTGCTAGAGTAGCACATAGATAGTAGTGATACAAACTCATATGAATCTCAATCATGTAAAGCAGCTCATGAGATCATTGTATTGAACTACATAGGAGAGAGATGAACCACATAGCTACCGGTACAGCCCCGAGCCTCAATGGAGAACTACTCCCTCCTCATGGAGCAGCAGCGTTGATGAAGATGGCGGTGGAGATGGCAGCGTGTCGATGGAGAAGCCTTCCGGGCACTTCCTCCGCAGTGGTGCCGGAACAGAGACTTCTGTCCCCCGCATCTTGGCTTCGCGATGACGGCGCCTCTCGGGAACTTTTCTCGTATCGTGGCTTTTTCCGCAAGGGTTTTCGATGCAGGGGATATAGGCGAAGAGGCGGCGCAGAGGGTCAACGAGGCGATGACACCATAGGGTGGCGCGGCAGTAGCCCGGGCCGCGCTACCATGTCATCTGGGGCCCACAGGGCCCCGCTCTGGCGCTCTCGGGTGTTCTCGAAGCTTCGTGGAAAAAAGGAACCCGGGCGTTGATTTCGTCCAATTCGAGAATATTTCGTTACCAGGATTTCTGAAACCAAAACAGCAAAAAACAGCAACCTGACACTTCGAGATCTTGTTAATAGGTTAGTTCCAATTAAAATGCATCAAAACGATATAAAGTGTGCATAAAACGTAGGTATCACTAACAAAAGTGCAGGAACATAAGAAATTATCGATACGTTGGAGACGTATCAGTCCATATAATGACATTGGGTCTATTTATGTTGCACACATAGGTATGCATCATACCAAGACATGGTAAGATGACTATCCCCATATGTGTTGTGCCTCTAAGCTAGATAGTTAGATAAATGCAAGAATATAGTGCAAGAAGTTAATTCAATCCAAGTTTTTAGGATCAAGAATACCAAGTTCTCCTCTCAAGTTTACAAACCGGGCTTCATCCAAAGGCTTAGTGAAAATATCCCCAATTGGTAGGTTGTTCCCACATGAGTGAGATCAATATCCTTATTGGCAACATGGTCACGTAGGAAGTGATGGCGAATGTCAATATGTTTGGTGCGACAATGTTGAACCGGGTTATTGGCGATCTTTATTGCACTTTCATTGTCACATAGAAGAGGCACCGTACCAAGAGACACACCATAGTCTTTCAAGGTTTGCTTCATCCATAACAATTGAGTGCAACAAGATGCCGCGGATATATATTCGGCTTCGGCGGTGGATAAAGCGGTGGAGTTTTGTTTCTTGGATGACCAACTCACCAATGACCGGCCAATAAATTGGCAAGCCCCGGAGGTAGACTTCCGGTCAACCTTATCACCGGCCCAATCGGAATCCGAGTAGCCAATGAGTTCAAAGGTTGACCCCTTTGGATACCATAGCCCGAGAGTAGGAGTGAGAACAAGGTATCTTAGAATCCGTTTGACCGCCATCAAATGGCTCTCCTTAGGAGCGGATTGAAAACGAGCACACATCCCTACACTTAGCATGATATCCGGCCTAGAGGCACAAAGGTAGAGCAAGGATCCTATCATGGAACGGTATACCTTTATATCCACATCCTTCTCACCGTCACATGAGCCAAGTTGCCCCTTTACGGGCATGGGTGTCTTCATTGGGCTTGCATTGGTCATGTTGAATTTCTTGAGCATGTCCTTCACATACTTTTCTTGAGAGATGAAGGTGCCTTTTGCAAGTTGCCTCACTTGGAAGCCTAGGAAAAACTTCAACTCCCCCATCATGGACATCTCAAATTTCCTAGTCATCAATAGCTCAAAAGCTTTGTTATGATTGGGGTTAGTTCCACCAAATATAATATCATCAACATATATTTGACATATAAACAAGCCACCCCCTTTAACCCGTTTGGTGAAAAGGGTGGAATCGACCGTACCCATGCAAAACCCATCTTGTAGTAGGAAATCCCTAAGGAACTCATACCAAGCACGTGGAGCTTGCTTGAGACCGTAGAGTGCCTTATGGAGTAAATACACATGGTTGGGTCGGCATGGGTCTTCGAAACCCGGGGGTTGAGCTACATATGCGGTTTCTTTTAGAGGACCATTCAAAAATGCACTTTTCACATCCATTTGGTATAGTTTGAAATTGTGGAAAGATGCAAATGCAAGCAAAAGACGAATAGCTTCAAGACGGGCTACCGGCGCAAAGGTATCCTCAAAATCCATACCTTCTATTTGGGCAAACCCTTGCGCCACTAACCTTGCTTTATTTCTAATGACAATGCCATTCTCATCTTGCTTGTTCTTGAATACCCATTTGGTCCCAATAACATTGATGCGATGATCCTTGGGTCTCTCAACTAGAGACCATACTTCATTACGAGTGAAACACTCCAATTCTTCTTGCATGGCAATAACCCAATCCGGATCAACCAAGGCTTCATGTACCTTGAGTGGTTCAAAACTAGACACAAAAGCATGATGTTGACAATAAGTGATAAGTAATGCATGGTGTCTACGAGTTACCACTCCTTTTGAGATGCTACCAAGGACTTGATCTACTTTCATGTCACTTGCCCTTGTAGCAGCCTTGATCTTCCGAATGGTTCCTTCATGATCAATGAATTCATCTCTTGCTAATACTTGATCATGAGGGACAACTTGAGCTTGAACATGAGTTGAGGATGTTTCTTGATCATCATCATGGTCTTGCTCAGTGGGTTGAGGGCTTTCTTCTTGTTCTTCGGGATGTGGCTCATCTTGAGTGGAGGATACATCTTGGGTTGCACTTGATGGTTCAACTTGAGTTGAGCTAGGCTCAACTTGAGGTGAGCTTGATACTTCTATTCCATCACCTTGATCATCACTATGAACTTCCATGGGCCGGATGTGTCCAATGCCCATATGCTTGATGGCACTAGATGGATCATCATCATTACCTGCAACACATGGAACAACTTGCTCCACTTGGGAGCCATTATCCTCCAAGAACACCACGTCACAAGATACTTCAATAGTCCCAGTGGACCGGTTGTAGTATCTATAGGCGTGGGAGTTCTCCGCATATCCAACAAAAATGCCCTCTATAGTTCTAGTTTCAAATTTACCAAGCTTCCCTTTATTGTTCTTAACAAGACATTTGCATCCAAAGACACGAATGTACATGACATTAGGCTTGTTACCTGTGAGAAGCTCATATGGAGTTTTGTTGTGGAGGGGGCGGAGGAAGAGCCGGTTGGAGTAGTGGACAGCTGTAGAGATGGCTTCTCCCCAAAAGTTGTGGGGTGAGTTGAATTCACTCAACATGGTTCTTGCCATCTCAATGATAGTCCGGTTCTTCCTTTCAACAACACCATTTTGTTGAGGGGTATATGGAGCTGAAAACTCATGCTTGATGCCCTCATCATCAACAAACTCTTGCATAGTGTAGTTCTTGAACTCGGTGCCATTGTCGGTCCTAATCGCCTTGATCTCGGATTCATATGTACGTTGAGCTTTCTTGGCGAAGGTGATGAACTCTCTATGGGTCTCATCCTTAGACTTAAGGAGAAAGACCCAAGAGTATCTTGAGTAATCATCAACAATGACAAGTCCATACTTGCTCCCACCAAGAGTATCATAATGTGATGGCCCAAAGAGATCCAAATGAAGGAGCTCCAAAGGCCTAGATGTGGTGACGATACTCTTGATAGGATGTTTCTTCTTGAGTTGTTTTCCGGCTACACATGCACTGCATACACGATCTTTCTCAAAAGAAATGCCGGTTAGTCCAACAATGTGCTCACCCTTTAGGAGTTGTTTAAGATTCCTCATGTTAACATGACCAAGGCGGCGATGCCACAACCATCCTTCGTCATGCTTGGCCGCCATTAGACATGTGGAGGGAGAGGGGCTCTCTTTCGAGAGGTCAACCACGTAAAGGTTGTTCTCCACATATCCAACGAGGACCAATTTGAGATTGTCACTCCTAAAGACTTGCACATAATACTTAGTAAAATATGAATTGTAACCGGCATCGGCAAGATGATATATAGAAAGCAAGTTATAACCAAGGTGTTCAACAAGCATGACCGTCTCAAGGCACAAGTCCTTAGAGATTGCCACCTTGCCATACCCAAGTACCTTTCCCTTTGAGTTGTCACCAAAGGTAATGCTTGACTTCTTGTTAATATCTTCAATGAATTGGTCAAGCACACCTCTTCCTCCGGTCATATGATTGGTGCATCCACTATCAAACACCCATTTTGGACCACCGGAGGAATACCCCTACAAAATCAAGTAGAGGATTTAGGAACCCATTGATTAATGGGTTCCCTAGTCATGGCAACAAGATCTTTTGGTACCCAAATCGAGTACCCTCTATAAGCATAGCCATTACGAGGACCAACATAGTTAGCATAAACATCACCATAATAATCAACAAATAAAGCATAGTGATTGTTTGGCCCCGTGCGGTCACCACTAGTGGCTTTGCCCTTTGGGGCTTTGCCATCATTAGTGACCTTCTTGTTCTTTTCTTGAGCGGGCTTCTCTTTCTTGTAGTTGTTCTTCTTGTAGGGCTTGGGATCATACCCAAGTCCATACTTTTGATTGTTTGACCTTTGCTTACTCAAGAGGTCATCCAATCCCATCTTACTCTTGGTTTTGGTGAACTTGGCAAGTTCTTTCTTCAACCTAACATTCTCCTCAAGAGTAGTTGCTTGCTCACAAGTCGATTCATTAGGATAATAGTTGAGACCATATTTGGTTACCAAAGATTCAAGATATGTGTTGGTCTCAACATGCAAAGATAGTTCCTCTTGTAAACGAACATGTTCCGCAACAAGCTTAGCATGCTCACTAGTAAAGGTGGTGGAGGAACTAGCAACATCTTTATCAACAATAGAATCATTCATTGATTCAAGAGCTTTAGAGTAGGTTTCTTGAAGTAGGTCATGGTTCTTTCCAAGTTTCTTGAGCTCATCCTTGACAAGCTTGTTAGCTCTTTCAAGGTGGTCAAGATCCCTAGTGAGAGAAGCATGAGCAACTTCAAGCTCCTCCTTTGAGGCATTAAGCTCTTGGGTCAATGATTGAGCCCTTTCAATAGTTTCAAGATCCTTAACTTTATCTAGTTCATAAGTTTCAATTTGTTGCTTAAGACCTTGAGATATGCACCTTTCGGTTTTTAGCTCTTGCCTTAGGAGATTGAATCTCCTTTCCTTATCATTCAAATGATATTCTAATTCCTCAATGGACTCATCCTTTTCTTTGAGAGAGTCCATCAAGAAATCAAATTTGACAAGAGCTTCACCACGAAGGGTGCATCTAACATTGTAAAGTTCCTTAAGCACAGTTAATTCTTCTTGATTTTCAGCTTCATCATCAAGGACACTAGATAAAGAAGGTGGGGGTTCCATTACCTTGGTTTCTCTTGCCATAAGACAAGAGCCAACGATTGTAGATGAGGTAGAGTCATCGGAGTCATCATCTTGAGTTGTTCTTGCCATGAAGGAAGAACCAACATCATTCTCCGTGGAGTAATCCTTGGAGTAGTCATATGTGAAGAGTGACCCGGGCTTAGAGAAAGCCAAGCCGGCCACTCCGGCCTCCTTCTCCTCATCTTCCTCTTCTTCATCGGACAAGTACTCGGCCCCAACAAAGGCTCTTCCCTTGTTCCTCTTGTATCGATCGTTGATTGGGTTTGGCTTCAATCTTGGCTTGACCCCTTTGATGAACTTTGGCTTGTCTACCCTTTTCTCATAAGGGCACTCATTTGCAAAGTGGCTCTCTTCATCACAATTGTAGCAAGTTCTCTTCTTCTTCTTGTCATTGAGGAGCATAGGCAACTTTCCCTTGTACTTCTTAGCAAAGAAGGCAAAGTCGGTAGCGATGTCACTAGTTGAAGTCATCTCCTCATCTTCTTCAATTTCATATTCTTCTTCTCCTCCATGGTCAGCTCTAGCCTTGAGAGCAAGGTTGTGTGACGCTTCATGGTTGTGTGAGGCTTCATCAACACGGTTCATTGCCATGAGCATTTTTCCTGCCTTGGCCATGTTTTCATTGGCGGCCACATAGGAGACTAGATCATCGGAGTTCAGATCGGCACTCTTGGTCATGATTTGCAAGTTGAGTGCAAGGTTGGTATCTTCTTGCTTGACAGCAATCATAGCAATGACCTTGGACTTTATGAATCCTTCATTCATCTCAAAGCCGTCATCATACTTCTCAGCACCAAGTCCCTTGATCCTTACTCTAAGAGCACCAAGCCTTGCATAGGCATCGGCCACGGATTCTCCTTCTCGAATCATGAACCGGTGAGCTTCTTGCTTTGCGGTCTCATAAAGAGCTGATTGGATCAAATCGGTTCCCTCTTGGAGTACTACGATTCGATCCCACAACTCTTTAGCGGAGCCAATGTCATTGACTTGATCAAGGAGCTTGCGATTGATGCCACTTCTAATCTTGTCACGTGCGGAGGCATTGAGTTGACGGTTGTAGAACTCGGTGGAGGTCAATCGAATGGGATCTTGTGGCTCCCGGTATCCATGAAGAATGATCTCCCATAGCTCCACACTGCAGCTGCGAATATGAGATTCCATAGAAGATTTCCAATGTGGAAAGTGAGTTCCATCAAAATGGGGAACGGTCCCACTATGGTTTATATGAGGCATGGGTGAAGTGTTTCTGGGATAGTCATGGTTAACTTCATTGTAAGTTTCCTTAGAGCCCGAAGTCCCACTAGGAGCTCCACTAGCAGTTAGGTTCTTAAGCATGACAGACATTTCTGCCATTTGGCTTTGTAGTTCATCCTCCTTTTTCTTCTTCTCGGCATCATATGCCAAGAATCTAGATTTCATTTCTTTAACCGAAAGGTTAGAGTCATCATCTAGACCCTCGAATAGTTTTTCCATCTCACTCTTAAGGCGGTGAAGCCCTTAAAAAGAGTCCAGGCTCTGATACCAATTGAAAGTATAGAGATGGTAAACCTAGAGGGGGGTGAATAGGTTTCTACAGATTTTAATTCTTTCTTTGCAATATTAGGCTTTGCGGAATATAAAGGTGAGCCTAATGCAAACTAGGTGAAGCAACCTATATGAGGATACAACTAACTCGAGCACGAAGGCTCTCACAGGCAGTTAAATCACAAGTAAGGAGTTCGGTTAGAGATAACCGATAGCACGCGGAGACGAGGATGTATTCCGAGACGAGGATGTATTCCCGTGTTCCCTTGCTTTGCAACAAGGTACGTCACGTTTGGAGGAGTGGAGGTCCCACGAAGGATTCCCCGCGCCACGAAGGCTCACCCTATTCTCCGGAGCCTATCCCACGAAGGAATAGCTCTCTCACTTGTGGTAGACTTTGAGGTAGCCTCCAAACCTTCACAATCTTGCCCGGAGCAGATCCACAGCCCGGATGCTTCCGGACTCCTCTTGCCCACCTAGGGTTTCCAAGGAACCCTAGGAAGCAAGCTTCTTGATGAATACAAGGGGGAATGAGATTTGGCTTGGTAGAACGGTAGATCGGGTCCTCCTCTATCGTTTCCCTGGAGGGATTTGAGTTTGGGTGGAGGAGGAGGGAGATCTGAGGCTTTTGGTGTTTCTAACAATGGAGTATGAGAGTAGGAGCTCAAGAACAGCTTGTAGTGTAGTGCCTAACTGTTCAGAGGTAGGAGAAGACCTATTTATAGTGTTCTTCGAAATATGGCCGTTGGTCACTTGCCACATCAGCAGATTCCTCGAGGAACCCGGTCGACCGGATCTGGCGCCGGACAGGCCGGTCCACAGCCCGGTTAGACCGGGCCACCGACCGGGTCCGGTTTCCAACCGGGTGGGACGGTTTGACTTAGAAGCTTCGGATGGTGCCCGGATTGTTGGAGATATGCCCAAGAGGCAATAATAAATGGTTATTATATATCTTTGTGTTTATGATAATGTTTACATACCATGCTATAATTGTATTAACCGAAACATTGGTACATGTGTGATATGTAGACAAACAAGAAGTCCCTAGTATGCCTCTTAAACTAGCTTGTTGATTAATGGATGATTAGTTTCATAATCATGAACATTGGATGTTATTAATAACGAGGTTATGTCATTGTATGAATGATGTAATGGACACACCCAATTAAGCGTAGCATAAGATCTCGTCATTAAGTTATTTGCTATAAGCTTTTATTACATAGTTACCTAGTCCTTATGACCATGAGATCATGTAAATCACTTATACCGGAAAGGTACTTTGATTACATCAAACGCCACTGCGTAAATGGGTGGTTATAAAGGTGGGATTAAGTATCCGGAAAGTATGAGTTGAGGCATATGGATCAATAGTGGGATTTGTCCATCCCGATGACGGATAGATATACTGGGCCCTCTCGGTGGAATGTCGTCTAATGTCTTGCAAGCATATGAATAAGTTCATAAGAGACCACATACCACGGTACGAGTAAAGAGTACTTGTCAGGAGACGAGGTTGAACAAGGTATAGTGTGATACCGATGATCAAACCTCGGACAAGTAAAATATCGCGTGACAAAGGGAATTGGTATCGTATGTGAATGGTTCATTCGATCACTAAAGTCATCGTTGAATATGTGGGAGCCATTATGGATCTCCAGATCCCGCTATTGGTTATTGGTTGGAGTGAGTACTCAACCATGTCCGCATAGTTCGCGAACCGTAGGGTGACACACTTAAAGTTGGATGTTGAAATGGTAGAACTTGAATATGGAATGGAGTTCGAATATTTGTTCGGAGTCCGGATATGATCCCGGACATCACGAGGAGTTCCGGAATGGTCCGGAGAATAAGATTCATATATAGGATGTCATTTTATGTGAATAAAATGATGCGGAAGGTTCTATGGAAGGTTCTAGAAGGTTCTAGAAAAGTCCGGAAGAAACCACCAAGGAAGGTGGAGTCCACATGGGACTCCACCTCCATGGCCGGCCAACCCTAGTGGGGGAGGAGTCCCAAGTGGACTCCCCCTTAGGGGGCCGGCCAACCCCCTATGGAAGGTGGAATTCCCACCTCTAGTGGGAGGGAAGGTTTCCCACCATATGGAAGGTTTTGGGTTCGGGTCTTATTCGAAGACTTGTAGTCCAACACTTGGGGCTTCCACCTATATATAGAGGGCCAAGGGGGCCGGCCACACCAAAAGCCTCAAGCTTGGCCGCCCCCATAGTGGCCGGCCACCCCCTCTCCCCAAACCCTAGCGCCCGCTCCTCCACCATATCCCGCACGCTTAGCGAAGCTCCGCCGGATTTCTCCACGCCACCGACACCACGCCGTCGTGTCGTCGGATTCAAGAGGAGCTACTACTTCCGCTGCCCGCTGGAACGGGGAGGTGGACGTCGTCTTCATCAACAACCGAACGTGTGACCGAGTACGGAGGTGCTGCCCGTTCGTGGCGCCGGAACCGATCGTGATCAAGATCTTCTACGCTTTGCAAGCGGCAAGTGATCGTCTACCGCAGCAATAAGAGCCTACTCTTATAGGCTTTGGAATCTCTTCAAGGGTTAGTCTTGATCATCCCCACGTTGCTACCGTCTTCTAGATTGCATCTTGGCTTGGATTGCGTGTTCGCGATAGGAAAATTTTGTTTTCTCTACGCTATCATGGTATCAGAGCCGTGTCTATGCATAGATGGTTGCACGAGTAGAACACAATGGTTTTGTGGGCGTTGATGCTTATGTTATCTTTAGCTTGAGTACTTTGCATCTTTGTGGCATAGTGGGATGAAGCTCGGGCTAACTTTACATGACCGCGTTCATGAGATTTGCTCCACGCTCGACATGCAACTTGTATTGCATAAGTGGCTTTGCGGGTGTCTGTCTCTCCTACTATAGTGAAGATTCAATTTACTCTTCTATTGACAACACTAGTATCACCGTTGTGGTTCATGTTCGTAGGTAGATTAGATCTCACTCGAAAACCCTAAACCACGTAAAATATGCAAACCAAATTAGAGACGTCTAACTTGTTTTTGCAGGGTTTGGTGATGTGATATGGCCATGATGTGATGATGAATATGTATGAGATGATCATTATTGTATTGTGGCAACCGGCAAGAGCCTTATGGTTGTCTTTAAATTTCATGTTGAGTAGTATTTCAAAGTAGTTGTAATAGTTGCTACATGAGGTGAACAACCATGAAGTCGGCGCCATGAACCTTGACGCTACGCCGACGATGATGGAGATCATGCCCGAAGATGATGGAGATCATGTCCGTGCTTTGGAGATGAAGATCAAAGGCGCAAAGACAAAAGGGCCATATCATATCACATATGAATTGCATGTGATGTTAATCCTTTATGCATCTTATTTTGCTTAGATCGTGACGGTAGCATTATAAGATGATCCCTCACATTAATATCAAGATAATAAAGTGTTCTTCCCTCGTATGCACCGTTGCATTGTTCGACGTTTTGAAGCATCTCGTGATGATCGGGTGTGATAAACTCGACATACAACGGGTGTAAGCCATGTTGCACACGCGGAATACTTGGGTTTGCTTGACGAGCCTAGCATGTACAGACATGGCCTCGGGACAACGGAAACCGAAAGGTTGAACACGAGTCATATGGATGATATGATCAACATGTTGATGTTCACCATTGAAGCTACATCATCTCACGTGATGATCGGTTTTGATGTAGTGGATTTGGATCGTGTACCACTTAACAACTATGAGGGATGTTGTATTAAGTGGGAGTTCATTAGTAATTAGATTAAAACATGAACTAATTATCATAGACATAGTCTGAGTAGTATTTTGAATTAATTTTGTAGTATTGGCATCCGTTTACTACTATGCGCTAGTCTTGTTATTGAGATAGAAATACTGTTAAAATCTGATAAGAAACTTTACGGATTAGTACCGTATTGTTAAAGAATCAAGAATTGATTAAGTCCTATTGCAAACTTTTAGTAAACCTCACTTTATTGATTCAGAGAGCTATGGTTTCAATTAGTACCTAAAGTTATCTTGTCTCCGTGAAACTTGAAGTTCAAATCTGTTTGAAAAGTAAGGAGCTGAAAATTTAGTTTTCAGAAATAATCAAGGTATGAGATATATGTGATATCTAAGACCTTATTGCAAGATGATAGAATATAATTTGGTGAGACTACATAAACTCATAAGTTTTATGGGAATGTATGAAGGTTGAAGACGCCAGGCGTCACAATCCTCCAACTATTGGGGCACTAATAATATTCGCGTATCCATGAAGTTATCATCCTTAGTATGCACCGTTGCTAAGACTCGTCGTTTCGAAGCATCTCGTGATGATCGGGTGTCATAGATTCCACGAGTGCATACAACGGGTGCAAGCCAGATTTGCACATGCGAATACCGAGGTTAAAACTTTACAAGCCTAGCATGTACAGACATGGTCTTGGAAAGTCGTCATGAATTGATGGATAAAATTATGAGTGAAATTGTTCATCATATTAAAAGGTTGTTAATAGTGAAATCCGGAACACTTGTCATATGATGATCAACTTCAAAGAACCTCAAGGTTATTGGTATTTGATCAACAAACCTAGAAGTTATTGATGTTGAAGTGTTTTTCTGAATAATGAGGAAAGCTAAAAGAGAAACTACAAAAGATTATTGGCAGAAAGAAAGAAAGAAAGAAAAGACTAGAAAGTCTAGCTCAGGTGTATATAAATGATATACATGTTATGGATGTATTCCTCGTTTGGTCACACAATAAAATTCTTGGGTATTTGTACAACATTGGTTGGTATGAAGTGTCATACAAAACAACGCAATACAAGAATACAATGGCCTAAGTGACTGACAAGGAATATGATAGGTATGCACGTCTGGAACAAAAATAAAGTGTTATTATGTTCATCGTTGGCATTCTATCTAGCCCTTAGAATTTATAATAAAGAACTTAATAATTGTTATTTTGCTCTGGTCAAATGAAAACAATGAGTTGTTCAAATTATGACATTACTCCATGTATGATGGATAAGTTATTATAAATCTTAATGGTGAAACACACATACATAACACTGACGCTAAAATGCCATAAGGCAAATGATTTGAATTCCACTTATTTGTGGAACCGCCATTTAGGTCATGTTAGAAAGGAACGCATGAAGGAACTCCATGCAAATGGATTTTTGGAGTCATTTGATTTTTTGAATCGTTTGGCGCTTGCAAATCTTTTCTAAAGAGAATGACTGAAATACCGTTCATAGGCCAAGAGTTGAATGGGCAACTGAATTAGTGGAAACATACATGATGATGTATGTGGTTCACTGACATAGTTGTGTGCGGGAGATTCTTCTACTTCATGAAACTTCCAACAATGAATTGAGTATATATATATGGATATATTCAATAAGGAAGAAGTTTGAAACATTTGAATGGATTCAAATAAATTTCAGCATGAAGTGGAAATCATCGTAATAGAAAAGTCAAATATCTATGATTGGATCATGGTGCAAATATTTGAATTACGAATTTTAGTGAACATCTAAGAGAGTTATGAAATTGTTCTACAACTCACGTTTCTTGGAGTATCATAGTGATGATGGAGTATCCGAGACACGTATCCAAACCTTGTTGGATTAATGATGAGATAAAATATTATGACGCCATTATATTTTTGTGGATTATGCTTTAGTGACTACCGCTTTTACACTAAATAGAGTATCATCATGATCCGTTGAAATGACACCATACAAGTTATGGTATGGGTATAAACCCTAATAGTCTTTTCTTTAAATTTTGGTCTAAGAGTTTACAACCAAAATCGGATGAATGTCTTTGTTGGTTATCCCAAAGATTTAATTGGGAATTCTTCCCACAAGACAAAGACAAAAGTGTTTGTCAATGTTTCTTATTTCCGAGAAATTGTTTCTAGTGAAGTATTTGGGTGGGAGGACAATATAATTTGATAAGGTTTATGAACCTGAGCATAATGATCAGAGTAGCGCAGCATCGGAATTTGTTTCGGAAGCGGCCACGACGATCATGGCTCCCATGACTACAAAGTGTTTTAGCCATGGAGATCGAAGTACATATTGAACCTTGTAGGTATGGTTTTCTTTGTGATCAAATAAATGATTTGTGAACAAAGGATTGATTTTGAATAATGATAAACCAACTACAAACAAAGAATTTATGATGGGCCCTGACTCCGTTAAAATGGCCATGCGCCATGAAATCCATAATAGATGAATACTTTTTGAAAGTAAATGGATCTATAGACTTGGATGAAATATCCTTAAAGAAGCTCGACTTGTCGAAAAATTGTTTACGACAAAGTTCAAAGAGTTGACTACGATAAGATTAGATCTTCCGTAGCAATGCTTATAGTCTATGTGGATTATTCTAGTAATCACTACATATTTCTTTTATGAGATATGCTAGTAGGATGGCAAAATACACTACTTAACAGAAGTGTGTATTAAAGGTGTATACAAGATACAACCAAGAGTTTTGCTGGTCCGTGGAATACTAGATAGGTATACGAACTTCAATTGGATGAAGTAAGTATCACGGAGTTAGAATCTTCACCAGATGAAATAGTCAAAGAGTTTTTGATTTCATCGAGACGATGAAGAGGCTTGCATTTGCAAGAAATTAAGTGGGAGCGCTAAGACACATTTATAATACTTTATGTAAGTGACATATAGTTGGTTATAAATGATGTAATTATATACTTGATTAAAAGGTTTCATTGAGAATTAACTTCAATGAAAGGATATGGACTGAAACAAATTTAGTGTCAAGATCTATGAAGATAGATTGAAACACATAAATAAGTTTAAGTCAAAGTACATATGATGGATATTGAAGTAGTTCAATATAGAAATATTAAGAAAATGTTCTTGTCATGTGAAGGTTTAACAAGACTTGAGTGTATCTGACACTCAATGAGTAAAAACACATGAGTGATTATAGATCACGAATAACATGTACACAATCAGATATCATGTGCTATAAAGTGTTATGAGCATATACCAGAATGATTCATATGATGATCATTGAACGACAGTAAGAATATCCTTGAGTACTTTAGAAGAACTAAGGATATATATATATATTTTTGTATGAAAAAATGACAAACAAATCACTGTAAGGTGTTACACCGATATTGGTTTTGTCACATATAAAATATAATTTCAAATCTCAAATTAGACTAAGTGTTGTTTAAAAGGTAGCACAATGAGCTAGAAGTTGTCTATACTAGATTTAGAAGAGTTCTAAATATTGTGATGGATTCTACAAAAGAAGGCAGAATATGTCATTGTTTTGACAATAACAAAGGATGTTAAGTCAGGAGGTTCTTTGAGAACTTGGTGTAGTTCCGACAAAGTCAGAACTTTGAAGCTATATTGTGTGTGACAATATTAGTGACATATTTCAGACCGCGGAATTAAGGTTCCACCAGAGGACTAAGCATATATGCCGACTCATTTGGAAAATGAGTGATGCGTTGAGACGCAAATGAATTGCAAAATACATACGTTTCTGAGCATGTCAGAACCGTTGACTAAAACCTCTCCCGTGAGCAAAACATGATAAAGCACCAGAAGGCAAAGGTGTTATATCTTTACATATGTAAACTAGATTATTGACTCTAGTGCAAGTGGGAGACTGTGGAGATATGCCCAAGAGGCAATAATAAATGGTTATTATATATCTTTGTGTTTATGATAATGTTTACATACCATGCTATAATTGTATTAACCGAAACATTGGTACATGTGTGATATGTAGACAAACAAGAAGTCCCTAGTATGCCTCTTAAACTAGCTTGTTGATTAATGGATGATTAGTTTCATAATCATGAACATTGGATGTTATTAATAACGAGGTTATGTCATTGTATGAATGATGTAATGGACACACCCAATTAAGCGTAGCATAAGATCTCGTCATTAAGTTATTTGCTATAAGCTTTTATTACATAGTTACCTAGTCCTTATGACCATGAGATCATGTAAATCACTTATACCGGAAAGGTACTTTGATTACATCAACGCTGCATAAATGGGTGGTTATAAAGGTGGGATTAAGTATCCGGAAAGTATGAGTTGAGGCATATGGATCAATAGTGGGATTTGTCCATCCCGATGACGGATAGATATACTGGGCCCTCTCGGTGGAATGTCGTCTAATGTCTTGCAAGCATATGAATAAGTTCATAAGAGACCACATACCACGGTACGAGTAAAGAGTACTTGTCGAGACGAGGTTGAACAAGGTATAGTGTGATACCGATGATCAAACCTCGGACAAGTAAAATATCGCGTGACAAAGGGAATTATCGTATGTGAATGGTTCATTCGATCACTAAAGTCATCGTTGAATATGTGGGAGCCATTATGGATCTCCAGATCCCGCTATTGGTTATTGGTTGGAGTGAGTACTCAACCATGTCCGCATAGTTCGCGAACCGTAGGGTGACACACTTAAAGTTGGATGTTGAAATGGTAGAACTTGAATATGGAATGGAGTTCGAATATTTGTTCGAGTCCCGGATATGATCCCGGACATCACGAGGAGTTCCGGAATGGTCCGAGAATAAGATTCATATATAGGATGTCATTTTATGTGAATAAAATGATGCGGAAGGTTCTATGGAAGGTTCTAGAAGGTTCTAGAAAAGTCCTGAAGAAACCACCAAGGAAGGTGGAGTCCACATGGGACTCCACCTCCATGGCCAACCCTAGTGGGGGAGGAGTCCCAAGTGGACTCCCCCAGGGGGCCGGCCAACCCCTATGGAAGGTGGAATTCCCACCTCTAGTGGGAGGGAAGGTTTCCCACCATATGGAAGGTTTTGGTTCGGGTCTTATTCGAAGACTTGTAGTCCAACACTTGGGGCTTCCACCTATATATGAGGGCCAAGGGGAGGGGGCCGGCCACACCAAAGCCAAGCTTGGCCGCCCCCATAGTGGCCGGCCACCCCTCTCCCCAAACCCTAGCGCCCGCTCCTCCACCATATCCCGCACGCTTAGCGAAGCTCCGCCGGATTTCTCCACCGCCACCGACACCACGCCGTCGTGCTGTCGGATTCAAGAGGAGCTACTACTTCCGCTGCCCGCTGGAACGGGAGGTGGACGTCGTCTTCATCAACAACCGAACATGTGACCGAGTACGGAGGTGCTGCCCGTTCGTGGCGCCGGAACCGATCGTGATCAAGATCTTCTACGCGCTTTGCAAGCGGCAAGTGATCGTCTACCGCAGCAATAAGAGCCTACTCTTATAGGCTTTGGAATCTCTTCAAGGGTTAGTCTTGATCATCCCCACGTTGCTACCGTCTTCTAGATTGCATCTTGGCTTGGATTGCGTGTTCGCGATAGGAAATTTTTTGTTTTCTATGCTACGTTATCCTACACGGATGGCACAGGTGCAGAGGCCGGTTGCCGACCGGGACGCTCGGTCTGGTGCCCGGTCCGACCGGGCCTTGGACCGGAGCAGCCGGTCCGAAACCGGGCTGGCGACCGGATGCTGACCGGGGAGCTCGCCCTTCTTTACTGGATTATGCCCGGATGGCACCGGTGCTGGGTCCGGTTGGTGACCGGGTGGTCCGGCCGACCGGTCCGACCGGATCTGGGACCGGCCAGTCTCTGGAAAGCCTTGCTGATTCTTCATCGAATTGGGGGGTCTCCCGTTGCCTTCTTGTTCCATTGATACACCATTATACCTCTTTGGCTAATACCTGGGAATTATCTTGTAGACATGTATTAATCCAAATACTTTAGCACGGTGTCATAGTTACCAAAATAATGGATAAGGGTAAAATACCCTTACAGCATGGCGTGGCGGCCTCCTGACACTTCTTCGTCTGCCCTCTGACTCCTTCTTTGTTACAGTAAAATAGGAACTTCGGCTTTTGTTTCGTCCAATTCAAAGAATATTTCCTGTACAACTTTTCTGAAATACAAAACAGCAGAAAACAGGGAACTAGCATTGTGGCATCTTGTCAATAGGTTACTTCCAGAAAATGCATAAAAGTGCAATGAAGTGTAAATAAAACATATAGAAATTGGGTTAAAACAAGCATTGAACATACAAAATTATAGATACATTTGCAACGTATCAGCCGTCATGGAGATGGATGCGGTCTCCGACACCGATCAAACCGGGGAGCGCTACTGGCAACGCATCGAAAACAAATTCCATAAACTGATGCCACACGTTCGCTATCCTGTCGATCGCACGTACCGATCCCTCCAAGGACGTTGGGACGCGATCAAACCTGCATGCAGCCGGTGGGCCGTAGAAATGGATCAAAACTATGAACTATGCATGAGTTGTTTGCATTTGATAATTTGATCATACGCCAATTCTGTAATAAACCCTGACTTTACGGGTTCGGAAGACGCTGCCGCGGAACAGAGCCCGTAAATCAAAACTTCAAATATGTTTTACAGTTTTGGTTTAGAGGCTTTGTTCTGCACCATCGATTTTCTGACCCGTAAACACGAATTCAGGGTTTTCAGTTCACGTGTTTACGGGCTCTGCTAGAGATGTTCTTAGGTGTTTAACTCTCAGGCTGAACCTAAGGGCAGTCCTATCGGTCTGTCTTAGGCAAACGGATGTGACGTAAAGTGACCGTTTACACAAAAATAGATCCTGCACCCCAATCCCAATCCAGTGGCTCGATGCAAATTGATCGGGCTAATCGCCAGGAGGCAAATGCGGCGCAAAAAATATAGGTATGCACCCTAGCCTAGCGGCCGACGTAAGCTGACCGGGTTATCCGTGGGGATGCAAACGTGCGCAAAAAATGGGTCTGGACCTCAACCTAGTGGCCCGACGCAAACTGACCGGGATGTCTCCGAGGACGCTAACGTGGGTCAAATTTGCGCAGTGAATGCGTATGCGCAGGCACTCTGCGTCCGCGCCTTGTCGCTATGGTCCCGCCTAGCAGCGGGCGTTAGGCCGCAACGCTTCTGCCTCTTCGCTCCGGCGCCTGCGCGTGCCGCAACCGTCGGTGGCCGCCATCAATGGCATGCTTCGTCTTCAGCGGCCGCCCAAGGTTCGGCGGACGGCAGCTGGTCTTCTGCGCCACCATCAATGGCACACGGCTTCGAGTCCCATGCTCATTCTTAAAAGGGCGCCGACAACTCGCCCACACCTCCCTATCCCCCATTTCCCTATTTCTGGCCACGCTTGGTCCCACCACACCGACAGCCAGAGCGCTTTGTCGCCTCGCCATGGGGAAGAAGAAGAACGACCACGAGGCATCCTCGTCGCGGGTGAAGGAGGAGAACCCTCTACGACAACTAGCATCCCCGCGATGGCTCGAATGCCGTGCACCTGTCGGGCGGTGGCACCTTAGCTCTGCGCGGGTGCCCATCCCGCTGGTGCCATCGTTCGGCCAGGAGCGGCTCGAAGAGATCTGGCGCAGGCATGCCGTTCTCCAGTCGGACCTTCGCGACGACCCCACGTACTTCATCGACTCCCCAAGTGGGACGACTATCGCCGGCAGGAAACCAACAAGAGGCGGAAGGCAGGGTTCCTCAGTGACCAGGACTACAACTTTGGCCCGCCTCCACCGCCTCGTCGGCCGCTGCAGCGTAAGTCGCCACCTCCTCCGCCTCCCTCACCCTAGGAAATGTTGGGCGAAGACATCCCGGGCTGGGTGGTGTGGGACGACCCCGACAACTTCGTTTCCAGCGTGTTCCATGACATTCAAATGGCACTGGAGGAGGGCCAGCGAATCGAGCCGCCGGAAGAACGGACCGAGGAGGAGGCGACGAGGCTAGGCATCCTCATATCGGAGCTGCCGCAGCCACTGCCGCCCGCCGTTGTCTCGGTACACGTCGAGCACATACCAGTAGGCCTGTTGGAGGAAGATGCCTTCAATCTGGAGTTGCAGGCCTCGGTGCCGCCGCCTCCGCCCTCGTACCCGTGGGCAGCAGCGGTCGCTCCACCTCCACCACCACCCGCACCTATATTTGCTCTGTCGGGAAATGGCCATGGGTGATCCCGAAGCTCGTCGACCTGACCCAGGTGCCCAACGATGACAAGGCGTAGGCTAGGGTTAGGGTTTTAGCAGGCCATGACCTTTTTATATTTTCATGTTTTATTTTTGGCACTATGTAAAATGTTTTATCAATAAAAAAATTGAGGAAATCATCAGGCTGCTGGGCACCCCAAACACAAACAATGAGCTAGTCCTTTTCAGTCTATTTCGCGTCCGCAGCCCCACGTAAACGGACGGTGATGGTTTTTTTTCCCTAGTGACTGAAATGGATCGGGTTGATGGAGGATGAGTACTTTGCGGGCCAGTGTTGGGGGCCGTATTTCTCGGTTTCTCCGGGGCCGTTGCTGCTTCCTGCATTCACGGACCACGAGCCTGCTCAAAATAGAAAACAAGACGGGAGCGTCGCGTCGGGAGGTGCTATCCACCGAGCTGGTCGGTGCCGATGCGGTTGCCGCACACCCCGCGCGCCCCGGGTTACTAACTGGGCCGCGGCCCAACATAAGGTATGACATTTTTTTTCTTTTTTCATTTCTTTTTTCCTATTGTTTCTTTTCTTTTTAAAAAGAAATCTTTTTTAGAATCTAAACATTTGTCAAATTTAAATATTTTTCAAATTTTAAAATTTTAAAAATAAATCACTTTTTAAAAATCTGAACAATTTTCAGATTTGAACAATTTTTAAATTTGACCATTTTTTAGATTTGAACAAATTTCAAATCTGAACATCTTTCATATCAATTTTCAAATTTGAACGTTTTCAAAAAATAAAACATTTTTAGAAAAAATTGAGCATTTTTCAGATTTGAACAAAATTTAAATTTAAACATTTTTCATATTTAAACAATTTTTAAATCTGAATTATTTTAAGAAAATCTGAACATTTTCAGATTTGAATTTTTTAAATTCAAACATTTTTTTTAGATTTGAACAAATTTTCAAATTCATATAATTTTTAGATTTGAACAATTTCTAAAAAATAAAAAGAAACAGAAAATATAAAAAGAAAAAAGAAAAACATAACATAACAAAACAAAACAGACAAAACAATTCAAAAAACCGACCAACACCCGAACTGGGCCGGCCCGTACCACGCCCAGGGGTGTGCGGGGGCGGTACGCGCGGACCTGATAGGTGTATAGCATTTGCCCGCCGCGTCCTGTTTCTCTTTTTGCGGGAGGAAGTTGCGAATCGATCCTCATCACTCCCAAAAGGAAAAAAAAATCGGAACTCGATCAACCAAAAGCGGCAAAACCCCACCGGACGATACCACAAACACCACCCACGGCCGGCCCCGAAGTGGTAGAATCGTCGGCGGAGCCGGAGGCAGCCTTGGTGAGCGGAAATGGCGATGGCGAGGAGGCTGCCGCAGCTCCGGTCTCTCCTCGCGCAGCAAGCCCCCCGCACCGCCATTCCTAAACCCAGAACCCTGCCCACCCCCCACAGCCGCTTCCTCCACTCCTCCTCCCCGCCGGCAGCCGCATCCCGCTCCCCGATGTCCCACTTCCCGTGGCGCAGCGCCGGCACGCTCCTGCCGGTGAGCGCAGCGGCCGTTGCGGCGGCCGCCCGCGCCGCTGCCAAGCGGTGGCTGGCCGCGCGCGCCTCCGGGTCGCTCGAGCTCTTCTCGATGCAGCGAAAGGGAGCGGCCCGATGCCCCCCTTCGTCGTCCACATCCCCCCGCCGCGGTCTCTGGTGAGGATCTATCTCCTACTCGTTTTCATCAGTAAAAAAGCAGCATTTGGTTGTTGTTTGGTCATTTTGGTCTAATTTTCGTTTCTCCCGAAGGGCGCGCTTCGTACCATCGGCCGACGGGGCGGTGCTGATGCTCATGGTGGCGAATGTGGCCGTCTACATGCTCTGGCAGAAGGCTGATCCGACTTTCATGAGGGACCATTTCACGGTCAGTGGCCAATCGAAGGTCTTCTGCTTCGATTCCTTTGACAAATTGGGATTTATTGATTGTTGTGGTGAGCAGATTTCGCTGGAGAATCTCAGCAGCGGGAGGTTGCACACGTTGCTCACCAGCGCCTTCAGCCACGCGGAGCCACGGCACCTCTTCAACAACATGATGTGTCTCTTCTTCTTCGGTTCAACCGTAAGGAGTTCTCTCCTCTGTTTGCTGTTGCATGCTAGAAATACGCCCTGTATGCGTTTGGAGTATAATGCAGATACAGTTCTGGTGTCCCCGCACCACCTTGTGGTCAAAATGGTATCCTCCCGTTTCCTAAAAACCGATTGTAATGTAGCATGGTGTTTACGTCCCCAAACATTTTATATGAGCGTATCGATGTTGCAAGTCGAACCAGCGTTATCTTACTGAACTTAAACTGAGACGTGACTAATGGATTGTCGTAATAATGTACTTCAATAAAATGCTTTTCCGGAGCGCACCTTTTCATTGGATTGTTAAATGTAAATACTACTACCTCCATTTCGAAATGCAAGCCTTTTTAGCAAGCATTTTTAGACTTACATTTTGAAACGGAGGTAGTAGTAACAACCGGCCATGCGCATGCACAGTTTAGCAGATTTAGAAAGAATTCACAACAATTTTTTTGGAGCAACTGTACTTAACATAAAATGGAACGCATTTAAAATAATATTATTTAGAAGTCAGTATTGATCCTTTGAGCAAGTGTACTGCATTAAATCTGTAGAGCTATATGTGTGTTTTCCAGGCTATAAGCATTGTTTCCATAAAATTGTGGTGCGGTGGTGGATGGTCATGGTAGTAATGCTATGAAAATTTATATTTAGCAATATTTAATATATTAGTACCCAGTGGCTATGGCTTAATTGGACCCGTATGTGCTCTATCTGGCATAAGATTCTACAGATCAATTAACTGAATTTCATACGTAAATAAAAGTCAAGTGACACAGGAGATGCTTTTATTTCTTTGTCGATTGATGAACGCATAGACGTATCGGAATCTGTGCGATCAATAGGGTAGATTTATTTTACTCCAGTTAAAGGGGGTAGATATTGTTTTATAAACAATAAATATGAAAGTTTTTAATAAAACATAGAAGGAAATGTCATAAACATATATATTGGTGAATTTTCTTAATTATAATCATAGAGCAGAAGGAATCATATTTCACCAATTAGTTCATTATTAGAACTATAGGCAACATTGCACCAGTTACCTCTGTAAGGCAAATGAAGGTATTTTACATGTACAAATAATTTGTATAATTTCAAATTAGAATCATTTGACTAAAATTAGAATACACACAAAATGTTCTATCAGTAACATGTACCCGGCCATACATAATAACATATGGAGGTCTTCTATGTTCTCCTTTTTAAGATAATGTGGTGTCTTGTATATGAGATCTTGAATCCCTACATAATCTAGCAACAAAGTATGGGCACATACTTTTTTCGTGCACCAGTGATAGGTATATTAAATAATGTTAGTATCTATTATTGAAGTCTTTAATTAGTTATAAATATACGTCTCTAAATAGTCAAATTATTAATTTTATGAAAAAAATATTTCAGTGTGAAGTTTCAAAAAATTGATCTTACCTTTTCTTCTAACTAAATATATTTTGTAAGATATTTTTGCTGGTTATTATTTGTATGATTATATGTGTGGTTCAAACTGTAATACTCCACGTATATCACGATACACAAATATTTTTAGGAAACTGTTATATACAAGTATTACGAAAAAGTCAAATCCTAACTATTTATATACAGTTCTAAATATGTGTGAGCTTATCCTGGTGGAAAGCACGCGACCGTCCTTGTGTGAGGCCACGAGTTAATCCTAGGACTCTAGTCTTGCTGGCAGGGTGACACAGTTGAATTGTACGGTGATTTGCATGAAGCGGCTACATTTTAGACACTCCGGCTTCTCGTATGACCAGACTTTGGAAAGTTCATTGTACGCCACTGATTTCAATCACATTCTTGTGATCAAACCCAGCTGCATCCCTAAATGATGATACTTTTACCACCAAGCTTTTTCGTTCATTAATCAAATAACATTCAACTGGTTTGAATTGACAATGTTTTGTGAGATCCAAGTTCTTCAAATGACATACTAATGATGCTGAATTTAGTAGTTTCAAAATTTCGAGGGTATATATAGAAGTCAACCCAATAGTTGTGTATTGATCAGGGCCCAATGCAGAAATGCTATGAATGCTATCTTTGCAGGTCCAGTAAACCAGTAGACCGAAACCAAGAACAGCTTCAGTATGAGATGGTGTCTAACATTATTGGTACATCTATGTATGATAGGGTTTGTCCATTGCAATGAAAATAAAACATTGCACCTAAGTGCTCCCTTTAACGAATAATTGCATGGTTTTCAGCGAGCTATGTTGTTTTTCTTTGGATCCATCTCAAATTTCAGGGAATAGTTACCACGTGTTTTTCTTGTGTCCATTTATTGCCTTCCACTTCATTGATTTTGTTTCATTTTTCTTTTGCATCAGATTTCTAGCAGTTTTGGTCCTGCTTTTCTATCGAAGTTGTACATAGCAGGCGCGCTTGTTGGATCCACATTCTACTTGGTAGAAAAAGCTTTTGCAGGTCCAGGGAAACAGGTAACATACCGTGTGATGTTTATCTTGGATAGGACTGTACAATGACCTGCACTGAATTGGAATTTTATTGTTCAAATTATAAAGTTTCATGATAATATTCTTGATTTAGTAAGTAATGCTTCTCTTGCAGGGTCATGTAGAGGGGGACAGTTCAAGAACTTCTGGGCTTGTACGTAATATCTTGTTCTAACACTACATTTTTTGTTTGTCTTGATAATGATTCAATAATATCTCATATAAATAGTGAATGTTATCAACTGAACCAACTATCCACCATCTGGTACCTATGATAATTAATTAGAAGGCAGATGTGGCAATCAGAGGTGATATGGTGATTTACACATAACATTATATGGAACCAACAAATGAGCACCGTCACCTATCAAAGATACTGTACATAAGTTCCTACTTGTTACACACTACATAATACCCTTTTTATTCATGTCCCGCAGGGTGCAAGTGCCGCAGTTAATGCCATTTTCTTTCTTTACACATTTCTCAATCCAAAGGGACGAGTCTATCTGTACTTCCTCGTTCCTGTTCCAGCTGCCGCATTGGTGAGCATCTTTTCATTTTCTTCATAAAATTTGGTAAAGCATGCGTGTGCTTGGAATGTGAACGAATTTCTTTGAATTTATTGGTTTCAGGGGGTTTGTTGGATTGCTCTTGATTTGTGGAGGGTCCGAGAGGTATATATATAACTTTAATTTTGTTTGGTATTCTTCGCATAATAAGTGAATGTTATCGGTGAGACTGTTGCTTAATATGATGGGTCATGCGTTTTTGACAAGAGTGTGGGATGCTACTTTCATTTATTCGTTGTTTGGAAGTTTATGAATTGCATTCATCTGTTTTTGTATTTTTCTTGACTGTGCAATTCCTGCTCTTAAATTAACCTGAGGTTGAAACATCTGAATCAATATTCATGCGTAGGGTGACTGGTAGTACTAATTATCCAGGTGAATTATTTTGTGTATTGCTGGTCTTAAATCTTTTGGATTGTAGCCTTTCCTGGTCTGTCTTCTATTTTTGAACCTTTTTGTCTGATTATTGCATTTTAAGAATAAACTTTAAGATAATGCCTGGTCTGCCTTCTTGATCCATTTAGTATGACAATCAAGCTATGCCACATATAATATTAATATCTCACACTAATTAGAAATCTGTAGTTTCTTCTTACTTCCCAAATATTGTTGATGATGTTCTATTCAGATTTTATTTGCGATATCAATTAATTTTTTTGTGCTTGTCATGCCTACTTGGTCTTAAGGAGAACTGATGCTTGTTCAAAATTTCAGGGTGAAAGGCGTGCATCAGGTTTCTTTCATTTCGGGGGTACTGTAGTCGCTGCCCTTGCATGGGCTCGACTCGGGAAGGGCTGGATCTGATCATGCAGCTTGTCCATGGAGCAAATCCGGCCGCCTTCTCCCAGCTGCTGGCCTCTCCAATTATTATTGGTAGTTACGTGACGAAGTTCGTGTGGGTAGAGGAATGATCCATCTAACTCTCATCCAAGTATCTGATCTAGAAGTCCTTGAACAAATTCTAGGTAGCATCAGGCAGACATTGCCTACTGCCTGTCAGAAATGCTGAGACCTATTCTGGCAGCAGCCATCCTTAAACTTATCACAACTAGAATTGCAATATCAGTTGCTAATTTGCTATTACTTTGCTAGGCCAAATTTGAGCTCTGATATGACTGGGAAACCTGTGGGCTGTGGCATTAGAAAGTAGGAAATATCAGGACGCTCAGGGAGCCAAGTAGGAACGATTCAAGGGGCCTATTCTTGGCTCCTGTGGTTGCTACTCATCCAAGACGGCAATGGGGATCGCTGACATGGTTTGTGTTTTGCAAACACATCCGTGCAGAAATGTATGCGCTTACTCCATGCAGCCCAGACCAGAATTCTTGCAGCAGAAACGAGCTTGCTCGAGTTGGGCTAGGCTTCGTCCAGCCAGACATTGAACTCCCAACTGCTTTGTCCAGGCGTCCAGCTACATGTGAACAGCACTTGTTCTCCGCCCAGAACATCGAGCTCCCAACTTGGCTGTGAAAACGTAAAAGATGCTGCTATCGTTTGGCATTTTTTATTTGATTTCACAAACACAGTATGGTATGGTTTAGTAATGGACAACGTTTATTTGATTGTCGGTACCGTGGTTGGCATGGGCGGAAGCGAGCTGTTGGCTTCCCTTGACGATCCTTATGGAAACCGGCCGCCTTGAGCATGCAAGGAGGATCATGCCATTAAGGCATATATGATGGACAGTTCAAATTTCAAAGGAAGTCAGCCTTTGGCCTTGAAGACATGGCCACTTTGGAGGAGAGAAAATTGAGGCAGAAGAACTCTTTCACAACCCCCTCCAAGGAAATTGAATCCCTTTTCTCTGACGGGCCAAGGCTGGACGTGGCAGAGGTTCAGAATTTGAGGTTCATGCCAATGAGTGGAAAAGCCTGTGGGTGATCCAAGCACCAAACATGATGGACATGTGCTTTTGCATATGGCTCACGATTGCTTGCCGACAGTTTTTTTTTGACGTGTAACTAAACCCTAAACCCTTTCAGTTACAACACAGACATATACCTGCAAAAGACGAGGGCTTTTTGTGTATGGGAAATCTGAGAGGGTAGAACATGTGTTTCTGACGTGTCTGTTTGCTCGTGCTGTTTGGCAATCTGTCTAGCCAGGAAGTCGCTGCTGCATATGAAACCGTGGCTGTTTGAGTTCTTTGGCGCGCAGGAGTGCAGTCTAGGCCACCGTCCTTGCGGTAACTTGCTGGCATATCTGGGAGGCACGCAATGACGCTAGGAAGGACATAAGTCTTTTATTTCCAGAGCATGTCGCTGGGAAGATCAAGGCATATGTTGAGAACATAATTATGCATTGCTTTAAGACATGCTAACAGTCGGGGGCTTCTGGTGCTGCCGCGGGGCCGGTGTTGCAGGCTACCGGGGCGGGGGCGGTTCCTGGGTTGGCTGCTGCTCGGCCTCCGCCTTCCTCCTATGCGCGGCCGCCAGGAGGGGCTGCTCATCATCATCCCCGACCATCAGTTGTGCAGCCGCAGCATGGTACGCCCTTGCACCGTCAGCAGCAGCAGCATGGTGTTTCCATGCAACAGCAGCAGCAGTCTGGGGCGGCCATACACCAACAGCAGCCGGCCGGGTCCTTCCAGCAACAACAGCCGGGCATTCACTTGCAACAACAGTCGGGAGGGTCAGGTTTGGGGCAGTCCTTCCAGCCGTCGTTACCGCAGTACTGTCCTACCGTGGCGCTGCCGTTTCAGCCCCTGCAACCACCTTCTAGGCAACCTGGACCGCCGGCGTATATGCCGCAAGTTATTCCGCCGTTTGCGCAGCAGCAACCTTTCCCTCAAGCAGGCTTTCAGCAACAGCAGCAGCAATTTACCGCACCGCAGTTCGGTCAATACCAGCAACCGCAGTTTGTTCCTCCGACTGTGACGGTGGCGGGGCGGGGAGGGCCAAGAAACAAGAGGAAGAAGAAGAAGAGTGGTCCGCTTGGGCAGGTATTGCAGCAGTCTCAGTTTCCGCAGCAGCAGGTTGTGCTGCCTATGACCGTTCCAGCTGGAGCAGGGGTTTCAACGACAGTTGTCCCAGAGGTGGCTGCGGTTTCTGATGTCTCCTTTTTCTTCGGAGTCTGTTCTGGTTCCTGATGCTGTTCAAGCAAAAGGGAAGAAGTCCGGGAAATGTTGGAAATGTGCAGTCGACTCTCATGCAACCAAGGACTGCCCGGTTCAACATTATTGTTTAGTTTGTGATAATTTTAAGCATCCTAGAGATGCCCGACTCTGCGGCTTCCTAGGCCTTTGTCATTCGTTACAGGTGAAGGGACAAATGATGCGTTGCTCTGTTTGCCTGATAGTGTGCATAAGGCTCATCTTGAACCGACTTGTTCTCCTACAGCCCTAGTGACCATCTCGGGTGACAAAGTTCCGGCAAAGGCGATCCAAGATCTGATGAAGAGGATCTGTCCGCTTAATGTGCAGTGGAAATGGGAGGCTGTCGCACATGGGGATGATGCCTTTCTTATTGGGTTTCCTTCGGCTGGGGACTTGCAGCGAGTTGATGGGTTTCAGATGGGTGTTCCGGCTCACAAGGCAACAGCCTCGGTCTCAGTTTGGAAGCCTCAGGACATTCAACACAAATCTGAGCTGAAGCCGGTGTGGGTTCACGTGGAGGGGGTACCTTATACGGTGAGACACTTCCATGGTTTATGGGCGGTCGTGTCTCTTCTTGGGGTTCCACTGGATGTTGATCTTGTCACTTTGCGTAGTCGTGGTGTGGTGCGTATTTTTGTGGCTATGGTCAATCCGAAGGCGCTGGAGGGACAGGTGGATGACACTGGACCGTTTCTTGCCGTGGCATGTGCTGTCAAGCTTAAGCTCTTTGATTTTGTGTTCCGGCGTGAGCCGGCGGACTTCGTTGCGGATCCGTCTTTCACTAATTTTTTCTGGAGGCGGAAGGGTGATGATATGGATGAGGAGGACTTGGGTAATGATAAGGATCACGACTTCTCTGGCCCATCTGGGGCACCGGTGGCTGAAGCTTCTAATATGGAGGTGGACGCATATTTGCCCTCTTCCTCGTCAAGTCAAGGAAAGTCGGTGGCAGTTTCTTCTGTCTTATGCCCGGTCATCACTCCATATAATGCTAATCCGAGGACTCCAAGAGGCATGGAGATTGTTGAGCGGGTCCGTAGGTTATCTGCGCAGTTGGTGAATCGGTGTACAGTGTCTCCGTTGGAGATGGACGTTGGTTCCCCGGTCTTACAGGAGGTTTCTCTGGGGATGCCGGGGGCGGCGCCATCTTTACCCCAGCATCCAGTGGCATCACAAGTGGAGGTGGTTGGGTGGGGGATGCTTCGGTTGAGGTGTTCCCCTCCCCAGGTACTCCGGAGGTGCTGGAGGGGGCTTCTACGTCGCCCGTGCTCTCTCCAGTTGCTCCGGCTACTTCTGTTGCGGATACGGTGGTGGAGGGGGCTGCTACGTCGCTCGTTCCCCCTCCAGTGTCTACTTTGGCTTCGTTGGGTGGGGGGCTGCTGCAACATCCGAGCCCCTGTAACATCCATGTTTTAATAAAACCTAATTAGGGTTGATTGTGCATCATTTGCATCATGTTATTTTCTTTAAAAAATATGCACAAAGAAATGATTTGAAAACCCTAATGTTTGTACCAAATCTCCCTCTCTTTCAAATTCTCAAAGTATTTCAAATTTCCAAAGTCAACCTACATGACACTTCTCTTTTAAGAAGTCCATGTGGTATTTGCAAAATGTCCAGAAGTTTGAAATCCTCAAATGGTTTTGAAAACAGCAAAGGATTTTGAATACAAATTTGAAAACAGATTTTGAAAAAGAGAAAAGAAACCCTCTGTTTTGGGCCAGCAGCCCATCTCCTCTCTCCCCTCCTCTCCCTGCGCATCCCAGCAGGGGCCCAGCTGAGCCCACCCCCCACACCCAGGGGGTTATTTGCAAAAACCCCATCGTCCTCAACCTCCAAGCTGCTGCCTGGCAGCGCCCGGCCGCCCGATGAGCCGGCCGAATGCTCCGACTCTCCCCGCCGCCCCCTAGCCGCCCAGTTCCCCTCTCGTTCGCTCTCTCTGTGCCATCGCGCCACGAAACCCTAACCCTAGCTACTCGGCCTACGGCTATCGCCGTGTTGACGTCAGAAACCCACCGGCGGGCAACGACTGGCCAACACCGTAGAGCCGGGAATGACTGGGGCTGCGGCTGGCCCCAGTCCCTCGGAGCGACGGCCCGCGCCTCTGGTCGCGCGCCGATGCGGGTCGCAAGGGCGTGCCACGACCTATACGATCGGGAAGGTGTGGATGATGCCTCGCTTAGTTTCTGCAGGGCACACACGTACACGTTAAATACGAGCCTCGATCGGCTCTCGGGTTGTCCCGTGAATCGGCTCATGGAGCCGATCCACCATGATTCGTCCAAGGTGGCCGAACATATGGTGGTCCTGCTTGATCAAGATAAAGCGTATGAGATCCACGACGATCTAGGTTTTCACCGCATAATCGGATCATCCTACTCACGATTGGGCCTCGCGCTCACGCACGGTAAACGTAAGCCAGCCCTAGACAAGGCCTAAAAACCAACACTAGGTTGATCCTCGGAACGTCCTGTCTAGGGGCAGCAAACTACACCCGCATGCTGGATCCTCCAACCCTTTGTAAGGCCTATTGCAGATATTAAACTAATCCTTGATGAATCAAGGAGCGACCATAACGGATCAGATCTACTAAATAAAGATCAAGCGGGTGCCGCCCACCCATGATGAGGCACAAGGACGGCTAGACGCGCAAGGGTTGCACTACGCGAGCATATTATGCTAAGAACGATGCTAACCCTAACGCGTCTATGATAACTACGTTGCTCGCCATCAAAAGGCTTCGATACGAGCAACGCATGAACAACTAGGCAGGCTCGTGCTGCCTAGATCGCGAGATGCGATCTAGGCAGCATGGTGCTTACCGGAGGAACCCTCGAGACGAAGGAGTTGGCGATGCGAGATTGGTTTGTGTTGAACGTTGGTTGTTGTTTATTCCATAAACCCTAGGTACATATTTATAGTCCAGGGGACTTTCTAATGTGGGCGTGCACTAAACCGTGCACGAGATAAACTAAGATGCGATCTAATATGTTACAGATACATGGGCAGTTTAGCCCAACTTGGTATAAAAGGCCGATCCACGTATTTCCTCCATGTACAATCTTCACGTCCATCTTGATCGCGGCCCACCTCTGACACGGTCAAATTCCGGTGGTGATAACACATGCCCCCTGGTTTTGGAAATGACATTTCCAAAATCATTACGCTTTTCCGTCGGGTCATGTCATGGCAGAGCAGAACTGTCGCAGTATACTTCATGATGACGTCTTGCCTCCTCGCCTTCTCTGCGCGATTCGGGCACCACGTCCTCGGAAACTGCTTGGGCATTAAATTGCTTCGCCCCTTTAATTTGGCCACTCCCCATAATTCCTTTCTTCACCCCCTTGCTCCACAGTAGCCATCGGCAAACCCAAAAACCCTCATTAGTCCCATGGATTCTTCCTCTTCCACTGCTTCCTCTGGCCCTCCAGTCCTCCTCCTCCAGCGAGCTCGAGCGGAGGTCGATCTGATGGCCATCTACGAGGCCCGCCCCAGAATATTGGGACGCGCGGGACTGGGACTTCTCCAAAGAGTCGGAAGACGACGAACCCCTCACCGACGGGGAAGAAGACCTTCGGTTCCTTCTTGACGGAGAGCTGGAAGCAACAAGTGACGACGACCTCTTCCCCTGTGAAGGGGGCTTCTCCTCCGACGAGGAGGAAGAGGAGGAAGAAGACGACGACGACTCCCTCGAGGGCTACCCACCAGCGAAGCGCCTCCGCATGTGGTGGGACGACGACAGCGATGACGAAGAAGAGGATGAAGCCCCGCAAGGGCCGGGAGGCGACGAGGAGCCCGTCGGCGGCAGCGCCGATGGGAACTCCGGGGATGATGATGAAGGTGACGGCCCGTAGATTAGGATCTACTAGTGTAGGTCTAGTAGTAGTGGCCCCTCCTTTTGTTCTTCTCTTCTTAAGCAATCGGTTCCTCCCTTGTAAGAAATCTAGTTATCAATGGAAAATTCCCCAACTTGATTTCACTGATTCTTTTTATGCTAACTTAGCCGATTGACAACTCAATCGATTTTTAATAAGCCGATCTCCCTTCTCCCATTGTCAGCCACTACTTTAGGCGATCACCCCTGACTTAAGGAACAATAGGCTGTTTTGGGATGCCAACGTCTTCGGCATTGCCAAACCGGTAATGAGGCAACTTTGAGTGCTCGTACTAGAGCCGATAGCTGCGCATCGGCTCTGCGCAGGCTGATGATTTGATCTCGAGCAAGTGCCCTCAATCGGAGCTCCAGGCTTGTCTCCCAATTGATGTGGGAACTGATATACTTTAGTGACACCAGCGCGAGCCGATTCCAAAAATAAACCGGCTTTTGATAGCAAAGGATCCTCCAGGGCAAAGAAACCTCCACGGTCAGCTGCCCCCCGAGCCTTACTCGAGGCGAGACTTAGCCGAATTAGCCTGGGCTTGATCATGCAGAGCCAGCCGATTTGCACGTAAATCGGCTTACAGAGAGCCTTCAAGGTGGGCTGCCCCCCGAGTTTCCTCAATGCGCCTCTTTGTCCCTATAGGTCAGATCGACTCCCTTCTTTCGGTGGATCTGATGCGACCCACCCTTAACCTGATCTGGCCACCCAAGCTGCCCTTAGCATTGTTCTTGAAGAGAAGATCTGAGCTGTTAAACTACTCTCTTGAGGAGTTCTTTCATGGGGCTTCTCTTCGTAATTCACTAGGGCTGACCTTCTGGTTAACAATTGTATCCCTTGAGTCGATGGCCGCGCATCGGCTGCAAAAATGTTTAAAAATTTTAGGCCGATTTGTGTATCGGCCCCCATACTCAGTATTATTTCATATCCTCGTGTTTTATCCATCTAGGTGCCCCCGAGCCGATTCTGTCAAGAGAATTGATGGTATCGGCTCTTCAGGTAGTCCCTGTTGGGTCAAACGTTGATCCTAGGCAGAATGGATGGTGAGGATAATTTTGGCCGATTGCTGGAACCGGCCTTCATGTTGCTTGTTGACGTAGTCTTGCTACTCGTCCATGTCGGCGGGTAAAACCAGCCCAACCTCTGACCTTAGCACGTTGGTGCGCTTGCTGTTATCCATGTCGGGTGCACTGTGTAATCGTGGAGCACTACACTCCGCCGGACGAATGAACACCATGTTTGTGCCAGCCGATGTATCATCATCGGCTTTCCTTTGCTTGGGGCGCCACTCTTTTCTTTGCGGCAGTCCCTCTTCATCCAGGGTCCGCTGGACTTTCGCAGCCAAATCAGTCGTGCCTTCCTCGGCGTATGCAAGTATAACCTTTCGGCCTCCTCCAGGACCGCGCAATCGCTGAACCCTGCGTTTTTGTGAATGGCTGAGACCATCAGGGCACCATCTTGGACGGTGACACCTATCTTCTTCGTCTTCCCCCTCTTCCGAATCCTCGAGATCTTCCAACGAGGGGTCTCAGCACGTCTGTTTTGTGGTGGGAGAGGCCCTAGGCGCTCAAACACAGACACGTTGGCTGCCTCCTTCTTTTTGGTTGCATTAGGCGGTTGCCGATTGTTGGTAATCGGCTCATTCACGAATCCCGAGTGTCGAAGAAGGGCGGTCCCAATATGTCCCGTCCGTTCTGCTCCCGGCGTGGCGCTCCCGCTCCTCATCGTGATTATGCGACGATGTCTTCTCGTTCGGCGACGGCCTCTTTCATCATCGTCGCCGTGTCGCGGCGTTGATCATACCGACTCACGTACTTGTTGAGGAGGTGATCAGAGAGGGTCGTTGATATCTTATGTTCTTAACTTCCCCCTCCGTGACGTAGCGCATCTTGACGGAGCCGATCGCATGGAGCGGCCCCTCGTGTCCTTGCTCTGAGAGCAGCTGTCCTCATCCCCGTCCTTCTCGGACGGTGTCCAAGCTCTACCATGCGATGTTGGCTGAGAAATCGGTGGCACCCTCCGAGGTGGGCGAACTCCACCATGTTGACGGCGGAAGGGGTGTGTGTCGACCTTCATGGCATACTGGTTAAAAATTAGTCGCCCATTTTCTATTGCCATCTGGATCTGCGACGCCACACCCTGCGGTCGTTAGTGGTGTGGGTGAACGTGTTATGCCACTTGCGGTATGGCTTTCCGTTCAGCTCTTGCACCGTGGGAACCTTGTGGCCTTCGGGAATCTTTATATGCTTCTCTGCGAGTAAGAGATCGAAAATCTGCTCGGTTTTCGTCACGAAGTCGAATCCTCTTGGAGGTCCTGGTGGCTTCACCCATTTGCAGGTTACTGAGCTCGAGTCCACTCAGCCACCGCGACCTCTTGTTCTCCCGTAGCGACCTCATCTTCGCCCGCGTCGACCATGGTAACCACCGCTTGAACTTGTCTGGTAGACATCGGTGACGCTGCTCATACGCCAGCACGTACCATGTGCGCTAGTGACGGGTAGTCCGCTTGGGAGGCCACGTCCTTGATCGATGATGATAGACCCACCACCGCCAACTCGACTGCTTCCTTTTCGCTTACGTGAACCGAATAGCATCGGTTCCTAACGGTCTGAAGCGCTGGATGTATTCTGATCTGTTTCCCCGCGCCTGTCGTACTTGTGCTAGATCGGCAATGCCGGCCTCGGAAGCCTCTGAGTGATATTGCTCATGGAACCGTTCTTCCAGCTGCTTCCAGTCTGTACTGAGTTCGGTGGCAGCGAAGTGTACCAACCGAAAGCCGATCCTGTGAGGGACTGTGAGAAGTACCTCACGCGCAGCTCGTCTGACGCTGAGATCATGCCCAGTGTGCCAAATATCGGCTCACATGCTCGATGGAGCTGGAACCATCGATCCGCTGAACTTTGTGAAGTCCGGGAGCCGATATTTGGGTGGTAGCGGGATCAATTCGTACTCATTGGGGTACGGCTTGGTATAGCCGATCGCCTTTCTTTTCGGCATCATGCCGAACTGATCTTTCAAGATCGTACAAATCTGATCCGCGGTGATGGCTGCAGGTGCCGAACCCTGAAGGTTCGTCGGAGTGGCGTACTTAACCAGCCATGCTTGTTTTTACGGTTCTGAGCCAACTGCAGGAGCTGGGCTCGGGAGTTTTGTCGGGGTGGCGTATTTAGCTAGCCACGTTTGCTTCTCGGGTCTGCCTCCAGCGTTCCTCCTGTTGCCCCGAAGTCCCTGCTATAGTAACCTGGTTTGAGGTGCCAGTGCTGCGGTCCACGTATGCGCATGCGTAACCGTGCGGGATCTCCTTGGGCGCTCAGAAAGGTAGTCACAGGGGTCACCACCAATCTTGTAGACGACATAGGCCGATGAGTTCGGCGCTTCGGGCGCTGCCAACGCGAACGGCAGCGGTGGACGGGACTGGAGTAGCAACTCCCCTTGATGAGTCCCTAGGGCTGGTCTGACGGAGAGTACGATGGCTCATGATCTCTGGATCACGCGCAGCGCGACGCGCTCCAACGTATTCACCGGGCTCTCGAATGGCGGTGCAGCGAATGAGCCACCATGAAGTTGATCTCCGGACGCAGCGACCTGGTGCGTTCTTCGGACGGGGTGGACAGGTCCACTCCATCAAGCGCGCCTTCAGGTGTGAACCCCTTCCATCTGATGCCATGGGAGCGGGTCCTGTGGAAAGAGCCGATTAGGTCGGCTTCGAGGGCAGACTTGATCTCGTCGTACTTCTTCTTGAGCTCGCCAGTGAGATCCCCGTACGTGACCGGAGTTTCTTGCCACTATGAAGACGGTATGGTGTCTTTCGCCATCTCTGATGTAGATGGCGAGATGGTTGTCGTTGAAGATGTGTCCCACCGGCGTGCGAGAATGTGTTGTCGTCAGAACAACGGCCCAGCCAACACCGTAGAGCCAGGAATGGCGGGCTGCGGCTGGCCCAGTCCCTCGAGCGACGGCAAAGCCTCCTGGTCGCGCGCCGATGCGGGTCGCAGGGCGTGCCACGACCTATATCAGGAAGGTGTGGATGATGCCTCGCTTAGTTTCCTGCAGGGCACACACGTACACGTTAAATACGAGCCTCGATCGGCTCTCGGGTTGTCCTGTGAATCGGCTCATGGAGCCGATCCACCCATGATTCGTCCAAGGTGGCCGAACATATGGTGGTCCTGCTTGATCAAGATAAAGCGTATGAGATCCACGACGATCTAGGGTTTTCACCGCATAATCGGATCATCCTACTCACGATTGGGCCTCGCGCTCACGCACGGTAACGTAAGCCAGCCCTAGACAAGGCCTAAAAACCAACACTAGGTTGATCCTCGGAACGTCTGTCTAGGGGCAGCAAACTACACCACATGCCGTGGATCCTCCAACCCTTTGTAAGGCCTAACTATTGCAGATATTAAACTAATCCTTGATGAATCAGGAGCGACCATAACGGATCAGATCTACTAAATAAAGATCAAGCGGTGCCCCTGCACCCATGATGAGGCACAAGGACGGCTAGACGCGCAAGGGTTGCACTACGCGAGCATATTATGCTAAGAACGATGCTAACCCTAACGCGTCTATGATAACTACGTTGCTCGCCATCAAAGGCTTCGATGCGAGCAACGCATGAACAACTAGAGACTCGTGCTGCCTAGATCGCGGATGCGATCTAGGCAGCATGGTGCTGGGAGGAACCCTCGAGACGAAGGAGTTGGCGATGCGCCGAGATTGGTTTGTGTTGAACGTTGGTTGTTGTTTATTCCATAAACCCTAGGTACATATTTATAGTCCAGGGGACTTTCTAATGTGGGCGTGCACCAAACCGTGCACGGGTAAAATTCTAACTTCTAAACTAAGATGCGATCTAATATGTTACAGATACATGGGCAGTTTAGCCCAACTTGGTATAAAAGGCCGATCCACGTATTTCCTCCATGTACAATCTTCACGTCCATCTTGATCGCGGCCCACCTCTGACACGGTCAAATTCTGGTGATAACACGCCGTCGTTTGGAGCCCCGGCGAGCTCCGTCGTCCAAGCCATCGTCCTCGCCATGTCTTCCTCGCTCTCCCCGTCAAGCGAATCGACCCGGGGCACCCGCCGCCACCGAGCCGTTCTTCCCCGACACCGGCTGCCGTCGAATCGACGCCGTTGGAGCTCCCCCGGCCTCGGCAACCCTCCCACGAGCTTGCTGGTGAGCCGCCGGTCCTCCAGGGCCTCTCGCCTCTCTCCCTTTGCCCCTGTAACGCCGCCACGCCACGTACCTGCGAGCTCCGCCACGGCTGCTCGTCGCCGGCGTGGCTCCGGCCACCCCCAGCCAACGGGGTGGCCATCAGTCGCCTCGCCATGCTCGTGCGCGTCGAACGCGATGTCCAGCGCGTCCAGGGACGCCCTCTAGCGCCACCGCGCTATGGTCACCGGCGCCGGCCGCCGGAGTTGACCACCGGCGGTTGACCGTCGTGGGGCCCGCCCCCTTTTTCCTTTTCTATTTCTTTTATTTTCTGTAAATGAAAATATATTGACAGGTGGGGCCCCTTGTCAGGATTTTATCATTTTCGTAAATATTTAGGAAAAGAATAAAACCCTGACAGTGGGTCCGAGCTGTCAGACTTTTATTATTTTCCAGAATTTTCCAGAAATGATTTAAAATGAATAAAATTTGTAAAATTCATAATTTATTCATTTTAAATCAGAAAAATATGTATAATATATCAAAATTTTCAGAAAAATGAGATCTACATTTTGGTAGCAAAATCATGCATTGTTAAACAACTTTGAACCCTAGTTGTTTTAGAAGAACTAATTGTACCCCTCTGAGGTCGCCGGAACTGCTAACCCTGATTCCGTCGAAACCCAGTTAAAATGATGATCATGTCCTAGGTCTTAATTCAATACCTTTAACATGTCATATCATCATCTTTGTATGTGCATTGCATCAATGCTATGTGTTGATTGTTGTTCTACCTTTCCGGTATTTGCTTCTTCGCGATCGATAGAGCAAGTGCCGATACGATGAAGATCGACAACGACGAAGGTCAATGTCTGTCCATCGACGAACAATTCAAGCATGGGATCTTCAAATATCCACATTGGTTTGTCAGGGACAAAGGCAAGCCCTATCCTGGTTCATATTATGATTTCGAAATGCTTTTACTTTGGTTCCTACATATTGCATACGATTCCAATATGTTTTATCGGCAGATATAGTTATCCTATGTGTTGCATATTCCATCCTTGTAGCCCAAATACCCTGATCCACTGCTCCCAGCAAGACTAGGTTTGAGCTATGTGTGCATCGCTAGAGCTGTAATATCGGTTATGCTTAGCCATGCTTAGTTAACAAATCCTGATCCATCCGGTTGATGAATCAGAGCTGCGATTGAACCTAGTATGGAAGGATGACGTGGTAAGATCAGTGATGATAATTAAACATGCTTAAAGGCTTTGATGGGCCGCCACATGGGGATGTGGTGATTTGACTCGTTCTCGCCGATACTAGGACCTAAGGTTCTCGCCTTCGGAACCAAGACTGAGCGTACAGCCACACGGGGCCCATGGGAACCTCTTAGCCCGAACTTTCCTAGCTTACCCATGAGTCAATTAGTTTGCGAGTTCCATTTGCCATACGCATGGGGAAAAGGTTTTCAAAGTGCATCATACAGGGCGTGGCCGGGGTGAAGGATGCTAGAGGCATTGAACTGGATCCCCTGCGCACAATGACCGGGACCGCCTCGAAGAATGGCTACCTACGATGACGGAGTTCCCAGTTAGATTGACTCATGGAATAGGCGAAGCAAGGGAAAGGTTTTGGTCGATCACCCTCTACTGGCACGCCAAGGAAGCGTGTACATGACGGCGCGAAGAGTCAGTCGGCCCGTGTGGGTAAAGTTGTACACCCCTGCAGGGTTAAATCTTTTTGAAAAGCCGTGTCCATGGTTAAGGACGACTTGGGGAAGGACGTGTTGATCATAGACAACTTGAACCTAATCGTAAAACTTGGAATCAATGTGTGATAAGGATCCCTCCTCTGGGTATTGAGGGGGTGCCCCTAGTTGATAGGTTCAACATATGATGAAGATTCGGTGAATTCAATATGATGATCAGTAGAGCTAGTGATATCGCTCTCTTATCCCCTTTTAAAATGATCTGAGTAGACGAGCTTCTGCTCCCTCTTGTTTTACAAAGGAAAACTGGCTTTCCGCAAAATAAGCTCCACATAAAACCTCGCATACCAGCTTTCCTAAAGATTGTACTAAGTCTTGCTGAGTCCCTGTACTCAGCTTTGCATGCTTTGTTTCAGACGAATATGCTCCAACAAATGGTGGTTTCTAGGTCGGCATCCGAGTAGCTTGGGATTCCCAGGTGGCAGCCTGGAATCTATGGGCTGGGACGTCGCCGTTATGCTCCTGGCCTCTTAGGCCTTTTGCTATCTTGCTATTTAGAATAGCATAACTTCGCTTCCGTTGATTGATGAAATGTCAGGTCAGTGACCTCTGCTTGTAATACTTTGGTTTTTCGCTCGGTTATGAGCTTGTATTACTTTTTGAGTCGTAGAGTCACTGTTGTGTTACCGATTCTCACCCTGTAGGCCCTAGAGATCTAGGTTAGGCTTATGCCAGATGGAGATCTGGGTTTGTCTAGCCTACGACCTCCGGGGGTCCCGACAGGTTTTGGTATCAGAGCAGGACTGCCTGTAGGAAACCCTTTCTATTGGTCGATGTTGAGTCTAGTGTTTGCGAAAACTATTTGAAAGCTAAAAGTATTTGCGAAAATCTGATTAGGATTCTTTTTACTCCTTACTGGTATCGCCCTAATTCAGAGTCACCTTATCTGGTGTTGATTTGAAAAAGTTTTACCATCCCCTCTGGTCTTTCAAAACTTAGGTGCCTCAAGGGCAGGTCGTTTCTTAACCAGTTGACCTAGTGTTGAGTTCTCTAAAGTCTTGTGTGTTCCTTGTTCTCTCTTTGTTTTGTTTCAATCGAGAGGTTTACTTCCATCATGATCTCTCTACTTTGTGGGTTCCACATCATTCTGTTCTAGGCTTTGAGGTTTCCTTTCACCTCGGATGTCTCCTTTTTATATGCTTGGGTACTTCTGAAGCTAGGTATAGCCTCTTGAAAGTTACCTTCTGATTACTACCTCGCAGTGACCTCTGTGTCACTCAGTTAGTAGTTACTCTTTTCTCTGTGTTTTAACCCTTGGACTTGAACCGAAGGTCCTGGATTATGCTAGGTTCTCTTAGTGTGAATCTTAGTGCATCATGCTAACCTTTAACCCAAGATCCATTTTGTTGACCCCTGTTGTTAGTGGTCAAACATTTCATCAGGATGGCTACCTTCAAATCAATCCTTCAAGCTTGTGGTTATTGTCGTGATTGAATCACGGCAACAAAAGATCTTTCCTATCACTAGCTATGGCAGAGGTTCTTTCATGGAACCAAATGGATCACGACAAGAGTGCTCTTTGTGAGTCTCGAACCTATGTATGTGACTCTGTCACACTTCTCTTTTCCGCATGAGTTTCACAAGAGTGTTAACTTATGCATCTACATCTCAGGATTTCTAATTCTGATCATGTTCCTCCTCCTAGTTTCTTTCCGACCTTTGTCTGCTAGTTAGCAGCCAAGTTGTAAATGTGCATTGGTGTCTTCTAGTGCATGTTACTCTTGTGGTCTTTCAAGACATTTCACTTCGAGATGTCAGGAGAAACAAACTCCAGTACCTCGTCCATTTCTAGGACCCGATCAAAGTGTTGTAATCCGCAGAATGTGAGGTTTATGCACCTTCTGTTCTGTTCTACCTTAGAGTATCACACTCTTTTATATCTATAGGTCGTGCTAAGTCTCATGGCCTTATCGATGAAGTGATGCTCTCACATATCTTTACTTGCCCTTCCTCCGAGCTGTCCGTTCTTGGGAATGTTGGGGTGTATGTATTGATGTGGCCATCCGAGATTCTAAGTAATTCTTATTGCTTTAAAATTCAAGGACATTTGTGTCATTCTTAGCGTGATTGGTTAATCGATCACTATGCCAAGTTTGACTGTGTTCCCTAGTCTGTTATCTAGGCACACCTTCTTCGGTCAAAGAGTTAGGTTCATGCCAAAACTCTCAAGACCACATCAGCTGCTTTGTAAAGCAAGCTTCCCTCTCGAACTCAGTGATATATCGGTGGTTCGTGATATTCTGATTGTCTTTCTAGATCGCCGTGTTGCCACATGACCGTGTTGTCGAGTTCATGAGTAAGTTGGTTCTCTGAATCACTCTTTCTCCAAGAAACCGTACTGGATATCCTGGACTAGTTGATTGAGCTCAAACAACAACTTGGAGAGTTGTAAGACAAGAGCTCTATCCGACTTGATCATTCTTAAAGGGATGTCTAGTTTTAACCGTGTTGAAGTCAGGAAGTATGTCCTTTATGGATATGCTGTCTTCCCCATATTTGATTTGAGTTTGGGTTATCATCAAATCAAACTCAGTTCTAAGGACTATCTTGATGATGTTTATACTCATGGTGTTACCTGAGTACAGGTTCGTGCCCTTTGGTCTGACCAATACTTTTGCCTCGTTCATGCAACATATGAGACCATCTCATTGGAGTATCTTGATAAGTTTGTTGTTGAGCCCATCGATGACATTCTTATCCTCTCCATGTCGAAAGATGTTCATATTGAACAATTGGCACTATTGTTGGAAAATTTCTTAGGAACCCTCTTTGTGTTATCATGAAGTATGTGTTCTGGATGCTGAAAGTGACCTTCTCTGGTTCACGTGCATTTGCTGAAAGATGTCGTCGTGGATCCGAGTAGAGTTCCCTTTCCTTTCCTCGGGAATCATCGCAAGTCAGTTATGCATGTGCGGAATATTCTTAAGATGGCAGGTTGTTACCTCCATTTGCTTGAAACATTTATCTATGCACACTGAGCCACTGACAGGTTTGTTCAAGAAAGAGAAGAAGCTTAATCGCTTTGACATCTTCTTTGATGTCCCCACCAGGACTCAATTGTGTTACATTGCAAGAAGTTCATGTGCACGCAATTTCCTTTGGCAGTCGCAACCACATGGTTTTACGCAAATCTAGATCAATCTTTTGGAGCTTGACATTGTAGTCTATATCTTGAGAATCTAGCGACTTTACCTTGGTGGTAACTGTTGCAAAATTTCTATTCGAACATGTGGAGTCTAAAATATCTTTATACTTAACCTAAGCTGAATCTCAAGCGGCAAGAGGATGCTTGGTGTTTCTCAAGGATTCATGACATAGGTCTCTTTGTAATCCCGACAAGATTGATGTTGTGGTTAGCACAATTAGTCGGAAGACCTAAAGCCATAATCTCTTGAATCAACAAGAATAACCACTCTCCATAAGGATCTTGTGCGACTTATTCTAGGAGTTGCCCTTATGATGTCTTTTCAATCCTGAAGTCTCGACCTTCACTTGATGATCTATTGAAGGCTAGTCAGAAGCCTGATATTGGTGTCTAGAACATCAAGGAGAACATTAGAAGCAGCGTTGCTAAATGTCTCTCGGTCAATCACTCAAAACCATTTCTCCGGTGATAACACCTTTGTAAGGAAAAAAAATCACTCTCCGGTGATCCTTGCTACGTCGTTTGACAAGCGTTTTCCCTTCCTTTGGATTTTACTTGAAGCTCTCTTTAATTCACACGTTGTGTGAATTCGTCAGCTATATGTGACCCCAATACTTTTGGGTAAGCTTTAACCGAATGACAATCCTCTTTTCACATTCAAAGTCCAAATCCTGGGAGAAGTATCTTTTCTTAGGATGCCAAGTCTCCGTTGTATGTTCGTTCAAGTAACATGAAGTAATATCATGAACCTTGGCACTTCAGTAGCCAGTGCTCCTCCTCTTCGTAGTGTTTGTACCTGAAGTTCCAATCAATTCAGACGTTGTCTGAATTCGCCAGTCATCTATGGTCCCCAGTCTTCTGAGTACGCTTAAACTGTTTCATGTACCCATGCTAGAAGTCCAAAGTTCCTCTCGTTGGATAATCATCCGTGCTTCTACGAGTCACCCTCTCCAAGAGTGCCTCGATATGGTATCAAAGGCAATTCAACTCTTCGCTACCTTGTCCTTTGTATTCTTGTAAAGCGTGGAGCAATTGCCTACCAAAATTTGAAATTCTCCCGTCTCCCCCGTTACCTTGATGTGTTTCATGTTTCTCAGCTCAAGAGTTGTTCTTCAACACTCCTTCCAGGAGTTGACCATGAGATACTCGATCTTCGTGGATATCCATCGTCCAGTGTCATTCCCTCTTTCCTTTAGGGTGAAGAAAGCAAAATGAAGAGCTCTTAATGGTGATGTGGGTCAATTTCTTCGTGGTGTGGTGGATCAACTTCATTCATGATGTCATGGATCAGCCTCTTCAAGAAAGAAGATCGTCGTGGTACCGACAAGATCGTTGAAGATCGTTGTAGTCCTTGTTACCTTCTCTATTCCTACATTGGAATCTCGGGACGAGATTCTTTTAAGGGGGATAGATCTGTAACATCCCTGTTTTAATAAAACCTAATTAGGGTTGATTGTGCATCATTTGCATCATCTTATTTTCTTTAAAAAATATGCACAAAAGAAATGATTTTAAAACCCTATAGTTTGTACCAAATCTCCCTCTCTTTCAAATGCTCAAAGTATTTCAAATTTCCAAAGTCAACCTACATGACACTTCTCTTTTAAGAAGTCCATGTGGTATTTGCAAAATGTCCAGAAGTTTGAAATCCTCAAATGGTTTTGAAAACAGCAAAGGATTTTGAATACAAATTTGAAAACAAATTTTGAAAAAGAGAAAAGAAACCCTCTGTTTTGGGCCAGCAGCCCATCTCCTCTCTCCCCTCCTCTCCCTGCGCAGCCCAGCAGGGGCCCAGCTCAGCCCACCCCACACCCAGGGGGTTATTTGCAAAATAACCCCTTTTTGCAAATAACCCCATCGTCCTCAACTTCCCGATGGAGGAAGCACCTCGGTGGCCTTCTCCTCTCGCTCGGCCGCGCCAAGATTCGAGCCGCCGCCCCCGAACGCCTACAAGACTCCCCTCTGCTGCCACGGACGAACCCTAGCCGCCCAGTTCCCCTCTCGTTCGCTCTCTCTGTGCCATCGCGCCACGAAACCCCAACCCTAGCCACTCGGCCTCCGGGTATCGTCGTCGTTTGGAGTCCCGGCGAGCTCCGTCGTCCAAGCCATCGTCCTCGCCATGTCTTCCTCGCTCTCCCCGTCAAGCAAATCGACCCGGGGCACCCGCAATCGCCGCAACCGAGCAGTTCTTCCCCGACACCGGCCGCCGTCGAATCGACGCCGTTGGAGCTCCCCCGGCCTCGGCAACCCTCCCACGAGCTTGCTGGTGAGCCGTCGGTCCTCCAGGGCCTCTCGCCTCTCTCCCTCAGCCCCTGTAATGCCGCCGCGCAACGCACCTGCGAGCTCCGCTACGACTGCTCGTCGCCGGCGTGGCTCCGGCCACCCCCAGCCAACGGCGTGGCCATCAGTCGCCTCACCATGCTCGTGCGCGTCGAACGCGCTGTCCAGCGCGTCCAGGGACGCCCTCTAGCGCCGTCGCGCTATGGTTACCGGCGCCAGCCGCCGGAGTTGACCACCGGCGGTTGATCGTCATGGGGCCCGCCCCCTTTTCCTTTTCTATTTTTTTTTATTTTCTGTAAATGAAAATATATTGACAGGTGGGGCCCCTTGTCAGGATTTTATCATTTTCGTAAATATTTAGGAAAAAAATAAAACCCTGACAGTGGGTCCAAGCTGTCAGACTTTTATTATTTTCCAGAATTTTCCAGAAATGATTTAAAATGAATAAAATTTGTTAAATTCATAACATATTCATTTTAAATCAGAAAAATATGTATAATATATCAAAATTTTCAGAAAAATGAGATCTACATTTTCAGCAAAATCATGCATTGTTAAATAACTTTGAACCCTAGTTGTTTTAGAAGAACTAATTGTACCCCTCTGAGGTCGCCGGAACTGCTAACCCTGATTCCGTCGAAACCCAGTTAAAATGATGATTATGTCCTAGGTTTTAATTCAATACCTTTAACATGTCATATCATCATCTTTGTATGTGCATTGCATCAATGCTATGTGTTGATTGTTGTTCTACCTTTCCGGTATTTGCTTCTTCGCGATCGATAGAGCAAGTGCCGAGACGATGAAGATCGACATCACCGAAGGTCAATGTCTGTCCATCGACGAACAATTCAAGCATTTGATCTTCAAATATCCACATTGGTTTGTCAGGGACAAAGGCAAGCCCTATCCTGGTTCATATTATGATTTCGAAATGCTTTTACTTGGTTCCTACATATTGCGTACGATTCCAATATGTTTTATCGGTAGATATAGTTATCCTATGTGTTGCATATTCCATCCTTGTAGCCCAAATACCCCGATCCTTTGCTCCCAGCAAGACTAGGTTTGAGCTATGTGTGCATCGCTAGAGCTGTAATATCGGTTATGCTTAGCCATGCTTAGTTGACGAATCTTATCCATCCGGTTGATGAATCAGAGCTGCGATTGAACCTAGTATGGAAGGATGACGTGGTAAGATCAGTGATGATAATTAAACATGCTTAAAGGCTTGGATGGGCCGCCACATGGGGATGTGGTGATTTGACTCATTCTCGCCGATACTAGGACCTGAGTTCTCGCCTTTGGAACCAAGACTGAGCGTACAACCACACGGGGCCCATGGGAACCCGTTAGCCCGAACTTGCCTAGCTTACCCATGAGTCAATTAGTTTGCGAGTTCCATTTGCCATACGCATGGGGAAAAGGTGGAAAAGGTTTTCAAAGTGCATCATACAGGGCGTGGCCGGGGTGAAGGATGCTGGAGGCATTGAACTGGATCCCCTGCGCACAATGACCGGGACCGCCTCGAAGAATGGCTACCTACGATGAAGGAGTTCCCTATTTAGATTGACTCATGGAATAGGCAAAGCAAGGGAAATGTTTGGGTCGACCACCCTCTGTCGGCACGCCAAGGAAGCGTGTACATGACGGCGTAAGAGTCGGTTGGCACGTGTAGGGTTAAATCTTTTCGAAAAGCCGTGTCCACGGTTAAGGATGACTTGGGGAAGGACGTGTTGATCATAGACAACTTGAACCTAATCGTAAAACTTGGAATCAATGTGTGATAAGGATCCCTCCTCAGGGTATCGAGGGGGTGCTCCTAGTTGATAGGTTCAGCATATGATGAAGATTCGGTGGATTCAATATGATGATCAGTAGAGCTAGTGATATCGCTCTCTTATCCCCTTTTAAAATGATCTGAGTAGACGAGCTTCTGCTCCCTCTTGTTTTACAAAGGAAAACTGGATTTCCGCAAAATAAGCTCCACATAAAGCCTCGCATACCAGCTTTGCTAAAAGGTTGTACTAAGTCTTGTTGAGTCCCTGTACTCAGCTTTGCATGCTTTGTTTCAGACGAAGATGATGGGGTTCGTAGCATAGAAAACAAAAAAATTCCTACCGCAAGACGAATAAATCCAAGATCTAATCTATGGAACACCCAAGATCTGATCTACAAGATCGAAGCAACGAGATTGATATGAGACTAACCCTCGAAGATTTCCAAAGCCTACGAGATTAGATCTCGTTGTTGGTGTAGACGATCATCCCCGTCTGCAATCCGGCGGCACTTCCGTACTCGATCGCGCGTACGGTGTCGATGAAACTCCTTCCTCTCCCCGTTCCGGCGGGCGGCGGAGGTGTAGTAGATCTCCACGGAATCCCAGCAGCACGACGGCGTGGTGGTGGTGGTGGAGAAGAATTCTGCAGGGCTTCGCCTAAGCGGAGCAGAGAAACTGGGAGGGAGGAGAGGTGGCAAATTAGGGTTGCGAACGGAGCAGCTTTGGCCGGCCAAACCATCCCACTATATATAGTCGGGAGGTAGGGTTAGGGTTTCACGAAACCGATCAAGTGGCGGCGCCTGGTGGGCCCACACCACACCCTGGCGGCCTGGCAGGGGGCCCGCGGCCGTGGTGTGGCCCACCCCTGGCTCTTCTCCTTCTCCCCTTTGGACTCCGTCTGCGTGACAGAAAAATAAGAACCTATGTTTTTATTTCGTCCTATTCCGAGAATGTTTCCAGAACAACTTTTCTTGAAATACAAAACAACAGAATTCTTCCAGAACAATTCAGGTCCTCCTTGTGATGTCTTGGATCCCATCCGAGACTCCGAACAACATTCGGTCTCCATCTCATATTCGAATCTACTTATGCGACATCGAACCTTAAGCGCGTCACCCTACGGTTCGTGAACTATGCGGACATGGTCGAGACTCCTCTCCGAGCAATAACCAATAGCGGGATCTGGAGATCCATAATGGCTCCCACATATTCAACGATGACTTAGTGATCGATTGAACCATTTACATACGATGCCAATTCCCTTTGTCTCGCGATATTTTACTTGTCAGAGTTTGATCATCGGTATCTCCATACCTTGTTCAACCTCGTTACCGACAAGTACTCTTTACTCGTGCCGTGGTATGTGATCTCTTATGAACCATTCATATGCTTGCAAGCTAATCGAGATGACATTCCACCGAGAGGGCCCAGTATATCTATCCGTCATCGGGATGGACAAATCCCACTATTGATCCATATGCCTCAACTCACACTTTCCAAATACTTAATCCCATCTTTATAACCACCCATTTACGCAATGGCGTTTGATGTAATCAAAGTACCCTTCGGTGTAAGTGATTTACATGATCTCATGGTCGAAGGACTTAGGCAACTATGTATCGAAAGCTTATAGCAAATTGAACTTAATGACTTGATCTTATGCTACGCTCTTTTGGGTGTGTGTCCATTATATCATTCACCTAATGACATAACCTTGTTATTAATAACATCCAATGTTCATGATCACGAAACCATGATCATCCATTAATCAACAAGCTAGTTATACAAGAGGCTTACTAGGGACTCCTTGTTGTTTACATAACACACATGTATCAATGTTTCGGTTAATACAATTATAGCATGGTATGCAAATATTATCATAAACACAAAGATATATTATAATAACTATTTTATTATTGCCTCTTGGGCATATCTCCAACAGTCTCCCACTTGCACTAGAGTCTACATTTGTAAAGATATAACACCTTGGCCTTCTGGTGCTTATCATGTTTTGCTCACGGGAGAGGTTTTAGTCAACGGATCTGACACGCTCAGAACCGTATGTATTTTGCAATTCATTTGCGTCTCAACGCATCACTCATTTTCCAAATGAGTCGGCATTAATTGTATATGCTTAGTCCTCTGGTGGAACCTTAATTCCGCGGTCTGAAATAAGTCACTAATATTGTCACACACAATATAGCTTCAAAGTTCGACACTGTCGAAACTACACCAAGTTCTCAAAGAACTCCTTGACTTAACATCCTTAGTCATTGTCAAAACAATGACATACTCTGCCTTTGTAGAATCCGTCACAATATTTAGAACTGATCCAAATCTAGCATAGACTTCTTCTAGCTCATTGTGCTACCTTATAAACAACACTTAGCCTAATTGAGATTGAAATTAATTTTTATATGCGACCAAACAAATACCAGTGCAACACCTTACATCAATTTGTATGTCATTACACCCATATAAAACTATATACATATCCTTGGTTCTTCTAAAGCACTCAGGGATATTCTTACTGTTGTCCAATGATCATTACATGAATCATTCTGGTATATGCTCGTAACACTTTAGAGCACAGGACATCTGATTTTGTACATATTATTTGTGATCTAAAATCACTCATGTGTATTTACTCATCGAGTGTCAAATACACTCAAGTCTTGTTAAACCTTCACATGAAAAGAACACCTTCTTAATACTTCTATATTGAACTACTTCAATATCTATTCTATGTACTTAAACTTAAACTTATTATGTGTTTCTATCTATCTTCATAGATCTTGACACTAAATATGTTTCAATTCATATCCTTTCATTGATGTTAATTCTCAATGAAACCTTTTAAATCAATTATATAATTACACTATTTATAATCAACGATATGTCATCTACATAAAGTATTATAAATATGTCTCAGCGCTCCCACTTAATTTCTTGCAAATGCAAGCATCTTCATCGTTTCTGATGAAATCAAAACTCTTTGATTATTTCATCCGGTGAAGATTCCAACTCCGCGATACTCACTTCATCCAATTTGAGGTTTGTATACCTATCTAGTATTCCACGGACCAGCAAAACTCTTGGTTGTATCTAGTATACATCCTTCATACACACTTCTGGTAAGGAATGTATTTCTGCCATCCTACTATCACATCTCATAAAAGAAATATGTAGCGATTACTAGAATAATCCACATAGACTATAAGCATTGCCACGGAAGATCTAATCTTATCGTAGTCAACTCTTTGAACTTTGTCGTAAACTACTTTTCGATAAGTCAATCTTCTTCAAGGATATTCCATCCAAGTCCATCTATTTTATAGATCCATTTACTTTCAAAAAAAAAGTATTCACCTATCTTGGATTTCATGGCTCATAGCCATTTTAACGGAGTCAGGGCCCATCATAACTTCTTTGTTTGTAGTTGGTTTATCATTGTTTCAAAAACAATCCTTTGTCCACAAATCATTTATTTGATCACAAAATAAACCACATCTACAAGGTTCAATAAGTACTTTGATCTCCATGACTATAACACTTTGTAGACATGGGAGCCATGATCTTCGTAGCTGCTTCCGGAACCATTTCCGATGCTGCGCTACTCTGATCATCATGCTCAGGTTCATAAACCTTATCAAATTTCATTGTCCTCCCACTCAAATACTTCGCTAGAAAACAATTTCTTGGAAATAAGCAAGTAACATTAACAAAAACTTTTGTCTTTTACTTCATAGTGGAAAGAATTCCCAATCAATTCTTTGGGATAACCAACAAAGACATTCATCCGTTTTGGTTGTAAACTTATTTACTTATGCTATGCATACCAAAATATGAAAGGACTATTAGGGTTCATACCCATGCCATAACTCGTATGGTGTCATTTCAGCGGATCATGATGACGCTCTATTCAGTGTAAAAGCGGTAGTCTCTAAAGAATAATCCACAAAAATATAATGGCAACAATATTTTATCTCATCATTAACCCAACAAGGTTTGGATACGTCTTTCGGATACTTCATCATCACTATGATACTCCAAGAAACGTGAGTTGTAGAACAATTTCTCAACTCTCTCAGATGTTCGCTAAAACTCGTAATTCAAATATTTCACTATGATCTAATCATAGATATTTGACTTTTCTATTACGATGATTCCCACTTCATGCTGAAATTTATTTGAATCCATTCAAATGTTTCAAACTTCTTCCTTATCGATTATATCCACATATATATACGCAATTCATTGTTGGAAGTTTTCATGAAGTAGAAGAATCTCCCGCACACAACTATGCCCAGTGAACCACATATATCATCATGTATGTTTCCACTAAGTTAGTTGCCCGTTCTACTCTTGGCCTATGAACGGTATTTCAGTCATTCCTTTTAGAAAAGATTTGCAAGCGCCAAATGATTCAAAAATCAAATGACTCCAAAAATCCATTTGCATGGAGTTCCTTCATGCGTTCCTCTCTAATAAGACCTAAATGGCGGTTCCACAAATAACTGAAATTCAAATCATTTGCCTCATGGCATTTTAGCGTCAGTGTTATGTATGTGTGTTTCACCATTAAGATTTATAATAACTTATCCATCGTACATGGAGTTATGTCATAATTTGAACAACTCATTGTTTTCATTTGACCAGAGCAAAATAACAATTATTAAGTTCTTTATTATAAATTCTAAGGGCTAGGTAGAATGCCAACGACAAACATAATAACACTTTATTATGTTCCAGACGTGCATTATTACCATATTCCTTATCAGTCACTAAGGCCATCGTATTCTTGTATTGCGTTTTACTGTATGACATCTCATACCAACCAATCTGGTACAAATACCCAAGAATTTTATTATGTGACCAAACAAGGAATACATCCACAACATGTATATCATTTATATACACCTGAGCTAGACTTTCTAGTCTTTTCTTTCTTTCTGCCAAAATATCTTTTGTAGTTTCTCTTTTAGTTTTTCTCATTCTCAGAAAACACTTCACTTTCAATAACTTCTAAGTCCATTGGTCAAATACCAATAACCTTGAGGTTCTTACTTTGAAGTTGATCATCATATGACAAGTGTTCCAGATTTCACTATTAGTAACATTGTAATATGATGAACAATTTCACTCATAATTTTATCCATCATATCATGACAACTTTCCGAGACCATGTCTGTACATGCTAGGCTCGTAAAGTTTAACCTCGATATTCGCATGTGCAAATCTGGCTGCACCCGTTGTATGCACACGTAGAATCTATCACACCCGATCATCACGTGATGCTTCGAAACGACGAGTCTTAGCAACGGTGCATACTAAGGACGATCACTTCATGGATATGCGAATATCGTTAGTGCCCCAATAGTTGGAGGATTGGGACGCCTTGCGTCTTCAATCTTCGTACATTCCCATAAAACTTATGAGTTTATGTAGTCTCACCAAATTATATTCTATCATCTTGCAATAAGGTCTTAGATATCACATATATCTCATACCTTGATTATTTCTGAAAACTAAATTTTCAGCTCCTTACTTTTCAAACAGATTTGAACTTCAAGTTTCACGGAGACAAGATAACTTTAGGTACTAATTGAAACCATAGCTGGTTGAATCATTAATGAGAGGTTTACTAAAAGTTTGCAGTAGGACTTAATCATTTCTTGATTCTTTAACAATACGGTACCAGTCCGTAAAGTTACTTGTCAGACTTAACAGTATTTCTATCTCAATTACAAGACTAGCGCATGGTAGATAACGGATGCCAATTCTACAATTTTAATTCAAAATACTATTTAGACTATGTTCATGATAATTAGTTCAATTTTTAATCCAATTACTAATGAACTCCCACTTAATACACCATCCCTCAGAGTTGTTAAGTGGCACACGATCCACATCCACTACACCAAAACCGATCATCACGTGAGATGTTGTAGCTTCAATGGTGAACATCAACATGTTGATCATATCATCCATATGACTCGTGTTCAACCTTTCGGTTTCTGTTGTCCCGAGGCCATGTCTGTACATGCTAGGCTCGCCAAGCAAACCCAAGTATTCCACGTGTGCAAACATGGCTTACACCCGTTGTATGTGAACGTAGAGTCTATCACATCCGATCATCACGAGATGCTTCAAAACGACGAACTGTAGCAACGGTGCATACGAGGGGAGAACACTTTATTATCTTGATATTAATGTGAGGGATCATCTTATAATGCTACCGTCGCGATCTAAGCAAGATAAGATGCATAAAGGATTAACATCACATGCAATTCATAATATGTGATATGATATGGCCTTTCTTCTTGTGCTTTTGATCTCCATCTCCAAAGCACATGAGCATGATCTCCATCATCACCAGCATTGCACCAAGGTCCATGGCACCGCTTCATGGTTGTCCATCACTTATAGCTACTATAACAACTACTTGAAATAAAGCTATTACAAGATGAATAGACACGCAAGTCTTAACAAATTTAAAGACAACCATTAGGCTCCTGCCGGTTGCCATAATACAATAATGAACATCTCATACATCAAATATAATCATCATCACATCATGGCCATATCACATCACCAAACCCTGCAAAAACAAGTTAGACGCCTCTAATTTGGTTTGCATATTTTACGTGGTTTAGGGTTTTGAGTAAGATCCAATCTACCTACGAACATGAACCACAACGGTGATACTAGTGTTGTCAATAGAAAGAGTAAATTGGATCTTCACTATGGTGGGAGAGACAGACACCCGCAAAGCCACTTATGCAATACAAGTTGCATGTCAAGCGTGGAGCAAGTCTCATGAGACGCGGTCATGTAAAGTTAGCCCGGGCCTTCATCCCACCATCCCGCAAGATGCAAAGTACACAAACTAAAGCAACAAAAACATCAACGCCCACAAAACCATTGTGTTCTACTCGTGCAACCAGATCTATGCATAGACCTGGCTCTGATACCACTGAAGGGGTTCGTAGCATAGAAAACAAAAATTTTCCTACCGCAAGACGAATAAATCCAAGATCTAATCTATGGAACACCCAAGATCTGATCTACAAGATCGAAGCAACAAGATTGATATGAGACTAACCCTCGAAGATTTCCAAAGCCTACGAGATTAGATCTCGTTGTTGGTGTAGACGATCATCCCGGTGCTGCAATCCCGTACTCGTCGCGCGTACGGTGTCGATGAAGCTCCTTCCTCTCCCCGTTCCAGCGGGCAGCGGAGGTGTAGTAGATCCCCTCGGAATCCCAGCAGCACGATGGCGTGGTGGTGGTGGTGGAGAAGAATTCTGCAGGGCTTCGCCTAAGCCGGAGCAGGAGAAACTGGGAGGGAGGAGAGGTGGCAAATTAGGGTTGCGAACGGAGCAGCTTTGGCCGGCCAAACCATCCCACTATATATAGTCGGGAGGTAGGGTTAGGGTTTCACGAAACCGATCAAGTGGCGGCGCCTGGTGGGCCCACACCACACCCTGGCGCGGCCTGGGGGGGCCCGCGCCGGCCTGTGGTATGGCCCACCCCTGGCTCTTCTCCTTCTCCCCTTTGGACTCCGTCTGCGTGACAGAAAAATAAGAACCTCTGTTTTTATTTCGTCCAATTCCGAGAATGTTTCCGAACAACTTTTCTTGAAATACAAAACAGCAGAATTCTTCCAGAACAATTCCGGTCCTCCTTGTGATGTCTTGGATCCCATCCGAGACTCCGAACAACATTCGGTCTCCATCTCATATTCGAATCTACTTATGCGACATCGAACCTTAAAGCGCGTCACCCTACGGTTCGTGAACTATCTGGAACATGGTCGAGACTCCTCTCCGAGCAATAACCAATAGCGGGATCCGGGAGATCCATAATGGCTCCCACATATTCAACGATGACTTAGTGATCGATTGAACCATTTACATACGATGCCAATTCCCTTTGTCTCGCGATATTTTACTTGTCCGAGGTTTGATCATCGGTATCTCCATACCTTGTTCAACCTCGTTACCGACAAGTACTCTTTACTCGTACAGTGGTATGTGATCTCTTATGAACCATTCATATGCTTGCAAGCTAATGATACGTCTCCAACGTATCGATTATTTCTTATGTTCCATGCTACTTTATTGATGATACCTACATGTTTTATGCACATTATATGTCATTATTATGCGTTTTCCGGAACTAACCTATTAACAAGATGCCGAAGTGCCAGTTCTATTTTCTGCTGTTTTTGGTTTCAGAAATCCTAGTAACGAAATATTCTCGGAATTGGACGAAATCAACGCCCGGGTTCCTATTTTGCCCGGAAGCATCGGTAACAGAGAGCCACGGAGGGGCCCTGGTGGGCCCGATGACACGGTGGCGCGGCCAGGGCTGGACCCGCGCCACCCTATGGTGTGGTCGCCCCTTTGACCCTCCTGCGCCGCCTCTTCGCCTATATAAAGCCCCTGCATCGAAAACTGTTGGGGGGATGACCCCCGGTATGGTAAAGGTATGCCAAACCGGATGGTCTCACCCTTCAAGATACCGGTTTAATGATCATGCCGGAATAAGAAAATAGAGTTTGGCTAAGTAAAGCTAAGCCGGTATCCCCAAGAGGGGTATACCGGAACCAGGAAGGAAAGATACCGGAGCACCGGAAGGAAGAACATGCCGGCTGACTGGTCAAAGATTCCGTCAGGAGCTAAAGGACAAGGATGAGCTAAGCAAAGTGGCTTTAAACGAAGACTAGAAGACAAGGAGGAGGATGACGGTCAAAGAAGCCGGAGGACGTCAGCCTCCATGTTTAAAGAAGACCCCGGCGTCATCTGTGATTAAAGTAGCTTTGTAAAGTATCTTTATAAAGTAGTTTGTCTAGTCAAAGATCCCATTAGGGTTTCTTGTTCTGAAGCCACCCTCTCCCCTATATAAGGAGAGGGGGCAGCTTCTTTTACATGCGCGATCCACAGAGGAGAGAAACCTGTAACCTGTGAGATCAATGAACATGGTGATCTAGAGCGAGTTCGTCCTTGTGTCTTTCTTCTTCTACCTCTGGCCTTGGCCAAGTTCTTGAGGAAAGCATCCGGAAGTTCGTCCATCTAGTCACAAACCCTCCCCCGAATCCTCTAGCGTCCATTCGGCCCCAAGATAAGCCATCCTATGGCATCTGCTCGTTCACCACGACGACAAAAACCCTTACAGAGAAAAAGCCACGATACGCGAAACCTTCCAGAGCCGCCGCCATCGCGAAGCCAAGATCTGGGGGACAGGAGTCTCTGTTCCGGCACCCTGCCGGACGGGGAAGTGCCCCCGGAAGGCTTCTCCATCGACACCGCCGCCATCTCCACCGCCATCTTCATCACCGCTGCTGCTCCCATGAGGAGGGAGTAGTTCTCCATCGAGGGGGGCTGTACCGGTAGCTATGTGGTTCATCTCTCTCCTATGTAGTTCAATACAATAATCTCATGAGCTGCCTTACATGATTGAGATTCATATGATGATGCTTGTAATCTAGATGTCATTATGCTAGTCAAGTGGGTTTTACTTATGTGATCTCAGGAGACTCCTTGTCCCACGTGTGTAAAGGTGACAGTGTGTGCACCGTGTGGGTCTCTTAGGCTATATTTCACAGAAGTACTTATTCACTGTTGAAGAGCATAGTGAAGTGCTTATTTATATCTCTTTATGATTGCAATGTGCATCGTATCACAATTTATCTATGTGCTACTCTAGCAATGTTATTAAAGTAGTTCTATTCCTCCTGCACGTGTGTAAAGGTGACAGTGTGTGCACCGTGTTAGTACTTGGTTTATGCTATGATCATGATCTCTTGTAGATTGCGAAGTTAACTATTGCTATGATAATATTGATGTGATCTATTCCTCCTACATATGCATGAAGGTGACAGTGTGCATGCTATGCTAGTACTTGGTTTAGTCTTTTGATCTATCTTACACTAAAGGTTACTAAAATATGAGCATTATTGTGGAGCTTGTTAACTCCGGCATTGAGGGTTCGTGTAATCCTACGCAATGTGTTCATCATCCAACAAAAGTGTAGAGTATGCATTTATCTATTCTGTTATGTGATCAATGTTGAGAGTGTCCACTAGTGAAAGTGTAATCCCTAGGCCTTGTTCCTAAATACTGCTGAGTTACTACGCTTGTTTCTTGTTTTACTGCGTTACTACTGCTGCAATACTACCACCATCAACTACACGCCAGCAAGCTATTTTCACCGTTGCTACTGCTCATACATATTCATACCACTGTATTTCACTATCTCTTCGCCGAACTAGTGCACCTATTTGGTGTGTTGGGGACACAAGAGACTTCTTGCTTTGTGGTTGCGGGGTTGCATGAGAGGGATATCTTTGACCTCTTCCTCCCGAGTTCGATAAACCTTGGGTGATCCACTTAAGGGAAAACTTATGCTGTTCTACAAACCTACGCACTTGGAGGCCCAACACTCTACGAGGAAAGGAGGGAACGTAGACATCAAGCTATTTTAGGCGCCGTTGCGGAGGAAAGGTAAAAGGTACTCACACTCCGGATCTCGGCTACTAAGCTATTTTCGACGTTGTAAGTACTCGAAGCTATTTCCTTTAGACTCTGCAATTGCATCTTTTTGTTTCTTGTTACACTAGTAAGGCTTAATGGAAGACAACAATAAAATGAGAGATCTTTATGAACTTTATCTTGAATTAGGACATGATGTGTTTGAAGAAAGAATTAAAAAACCCATGGAACTTTATATGCATGATAATGGGAATGTTATTAGTATGAATGCTTTGAACACCATTGTTGCTAATGCTATGAAAAATTCTAAGCTTGGGGAAGCTGGCTTTGATGAGCATGATATTTTTAGTCCCCCAAGCATTGAGGAGAAAATTTACTTTGATGATACTTTGCCTCCCATTTATGATGATTATAATGATAGTAGTCTTTTGTTACCACCTGTTATGGAGGATAAATTTGATTATGATTACAACATACCTCCTATATTTGATAGCTACTTTGTTGAATTTGCTCCCACTACAATTAATAAGAATGACTATGCTTATGTTGGGAGTAGTAATTATTTTATGCATGAGACTCATGATAAGAATGCTTTATGTGATAGTTATATTGTTGAGTTTGCTCATGATGCTACTGAAAGTTATTATGAGAGAGGAAAATATGGTTGTAGAAATTTTCATGTTACTAAAATGCCTCTCTATGTGCTGAAATTTTTGAAGCTACACTTGTTTATCTTCCTATGCTTGTTACTTTGCTCTTCATGAACTTGTTTATTTACAAGATTCCTATGCATAGGAAGCATGTTAGACTTAAATGTGTTTTGAATTTGCCTCTTGATGCTCTCTTTTGCTTCAACTTCTATTTCTTGCGAGTGCATCATTAAAACTGCTGAGCCCATCTTAATGGCTATAAAGAAAGAACTTCTTGGGAGATAACCCATGTGTTTTTTACTACAGTACTTTGTTTTATATTTGTGTCTTGGAAGTTGTTTACTACTGTAGCAACCTCTCCTTATCATGTTTTTGTGCCAAGTAAAGTTTCTATGTCAAAGTTGATGTTATATTTGGGATCGCTGCGCAGAAACAGCATTGCTGTCTGTCACGAATCTGGGCACAGTTCTCTGTAGAAAATTCGAAAAAATCTGCCAATTTACGTGATCCTCAGATATGTACGCAACTTTCATTAGTTTTGAGTTTTTCCGTTTGAGCAAGTCTGGTGCCATCTTTAAATTCGTCTTTACGGACTTTCTTCTGTTTGACAGATTCTGCCTTTTATTTCGCATTGCCGCTTTTGTTAAGTTGAATGAGTTTCTTTGTTCCATTAACTTTCAGAAGTTTGTGCAATGTCCAGAAGTGTTAAGAATGATTGTGTCACCTCTGAACATGTGAATTTTTGATTATGCACTAACCCTCTAATGAGTTTGCTTGAAGTTTGGTGTGAAGGAAGTTTTCAAGGGTCAAGAGAGGAGGATGATATACTATGATCAAGAAGAGTGAAAGTCTAAGCTTGGGGATGCCCCGGTGGTTCATCCCTGCATATTTCAAGAAGACTCAAGCATCTAAGCTTGGGGATGCCCAAGGCATCCCCTTCTTCATCGACAACATTATCGGGTTTCTTCTAGTGAAACTATATTTTTATTCCGTCACATCCTATGTATTTTACTTGGAGCGTCTGTGTGCTTTTATTTTTGTTTTTGTTTTGTTATCTTAGTTCTCTGAATAAGTTCATCCTTGTGTGGGAGAGAGACACGCTCCGCTGGTTCGTATGAACACATGTGTTCTTAGCTCATAATATTCATGGCGAAGTTTCCTCTTCGTTAAATTGTTATATGGTTGGAATTGGAAAATGCTACATGTAGTAATTGATAAAATGTCTTGGATAATGTGATACTTGGCAATTGTTGTGCTCATGTTTAAGCTCTTGCATCATATGCTTTGCACCCATTAATGAAGAAATACATAGAGCTTGCTAAAATCTGATTTGCATATTTGGTCTCTCTAAGGTCTAGATAATATCTAGTATTGAGTTTTGAACAACAAGGAAGACGGTGTAGAGTCTTATAATGTTTACAATATGTCTTTTATGTGAGTTTCTGCACCGGTTCATCCTTGTGTTTGTTTCAAAAAACCTTGCTAGCCTAAACCTTGTATCGAGAGGGAATACTTCTCATGCATCCAAAATCCTTGAGCCAATATTCATGCCATTTGTGTCCACCATACCTACCTACTACATGGTATTTTTCCGCCATTCCAAAGTAAATTGCTTGAGTGCTACCTTTAAACAATTCAAAATTTATCATCTCTTATTTGTGTCAATGTTTTATAGCTCATGAGGAAGTATGTGTTTATCTTTCGATCTTGTCATTTACTTCGGACAGACTTTCACAATGGACTAGTGGCTTCATCCGCTTATCCAATAACTTTGCATAAAGAGCTGGCAAGGGGTTCCCAGCCCCAATTAATTAACTTCATTAATAATTCTCTTCACATGTTTTGCTCTGATTCATCAGTAAGCAACTTAATTTTGCAAATAGACACTCCTCCATGGTATGTGAAAGGTTGGACGGCACCCGAAGGATTCGGTTAGCCATGGCTTGAGAAAGCAAAGGTGGAGAGGAGTGTCATCATAATAAAATTAAAATAAAAAGGCACTCCTTCATGGTATGAGATTGTTGGCAGGCACCCGAGGATTCGGTTAGCCATGGTTTGTGAAAGAAAGGTTGGAAGGAGTGCCACCCCACTAAAATACATGTGTAAACAAAAGAGAAGAGGGATGATCTACCACGGTGGTAGAAATAACGTCCTTCATGGGAGCCGCTCTTGAAAGTCTGGTTGATAAGGTAGTTAGAGTACCCATTACCATTCGTTGACAACAACAAACACCTCTCAAAACTTTACTTTTATGCTCTCATGATGTTTTTAAAACCAAAGCTCTAGCACAAATATAGCAATCGATGCTTTCCTCTTTGAAGGACCATTCTTTTACTTTTATGTTGAGTCGGTTCACCTATCTCTCTCCACCTCAAGAAGCAAACACTTGTGTGAACTGTGCATTGATTCCTACATACTTGCATATTGCACTTGTTATATTACTTTATGTTGACAATATCCATGAGATATACATGTTATAAGTTGAAAGCAACCGCTGAAACTTAATCTTCCTTTGTGTTGCTTCAACACCTTTACTTTGATTTATTGCTTTATGAGTTAACTCTTATGCAAGACTTATTTATGCTTGTCTTGAAGTACTATTCCTGAAAAGTCTTTGCTTTATGATTCACTTGTTTACTCATGTCATTACCATTGTTTTGATCGATGCATTCATTACATATGTTTACAATAGTATGATCAAGATTATGATGGCATGTCACTTCAGAAATTATCTTTGTTATCGTTTTACCTGCTCGGGACGAGCAGAACTAAGCTTGGGGATGCTGATACGTCTCCAACGTATCGATAATTTCTTATGTTCCATGCTACTTTATTGATGATACCTACATGTTTTATGCACATTATATGTCATTATTATGCGTTTTCGGAACTAACCTATTAACAAGATGCGAGTGCCAGTTCATTTTCTGCTGTTTTTGGTTTGAGAAATCCTAGTAACGAAATATTCTCGAATTGGACGAAATCAACGCCCATGTTCCTATTTTGCCGGAAGCATCCAGGCAGAGAGCCACCCAGAGGGGCCCTGGTGGGCCCAGATGACAGGGTGGCGCGGCCAGGTGGGCCGCGCCCCTATGGTGTGGTCGCCCCTTTGACCCTCTGCCGCCTCTTCGCCTATATAAAGCCCACTGCATCGAAAACCCTTACGAGAAAAAGCCACACGATGAAACCTTCCGAGCGCCGCCATCGCGAAGCCAAGATGCGGGGACGGAGTCTGTTCAGGCACCTGCCGGACGGGGAGTGCCCCCGAAGGCTTCTCCATCGACACCGCTGCCATCTCCACCGCCATCTTCATCACCGCTTTGCTCCCATGAGGAGGGAGTAGTTCTCCATCGAGCTCGGGGCTGTACCGGTAGCTATGTGGTTCATCTCTCTCCTATGTAGTTCAATACAATAATCTCATGAGCTGCCTTACATGATTGAGATTCATATGATGATGCTTGTAATCTAGATGTCATTATGCTAGTCAAGTGGGTTTTACTTATGTGATCTCCGGAGACTCCTTGTCCCACGTGTGTAAAGGTGACAGTGTGTGCACCGTGTGGGTCTCTTAGGCTATATTTCACGAAGTACTTATTCATTGTTGAAGAGCATAGTGAAGTGCTTATTTATATCTCTTTATGATTGCAATGTGCATCGTATCACAATTTATCTATGTGCTACTTTAGCAATGTTATTAAAGTAGTTCTATTCCTCCTGCACGTGTGTAAAGGTGACAGTGTGTGCACCGTGTTAGTACTTGGTTTATGCTATGATCATGATCTCTTGTAGATTGCGAAGTTAACTATTGCTATGATAATATTGATGTGATCTATTCCTCCTACATATGCATGAAGGTGACAGTGTGCATGCTATGCTAGTACTTGGTTTAGTCTTTTGATCTATCTTACACTAAAGGTTACTAAAATATGAGCATTATTGTGGAGCTTGTTAACTCCGGCATTGAGGGTTCGTGTAATCCTACGCAATGTGTTCATCATCCAACAAAAGTGTAGAGTATGCATTTATCTATTCTGTTATGTGATCAATGTTGAGAGTGTCCACTAGTGAAAGTGTAATCCCTAGGCCTTGTTCCTAAATCTTTGCTGAGTTACTACTTTGCTTGTTTCTGTTTTACTGCGTTACTACTGCTGCAATACTACCACCATCAACTACACGCCAGCAAGCTATTTGGCACCGTTGCTACTGCTCATACATATTCATACCACTGTATTTCACTATCTCTTCGCCGAACTAGTGCACCTATTTGGTGTGTTGGGGACACAAGAGACTTCTTGCTTTGTGGTTGCGGGGTTGCATGAGAGGGATATCTTTGACCTCTTCCTCCCTGAGTTCGATAAACCTTGGGTGATCCACTTAAGGGAAAACTTGCTGCTGTTCTACAAACCTCGCACTTGGAGGCCCAACACTCTGAGAAAAGGAGGAACGTGAAGCTAATCAGATGACATTCCACCGAGAGGGCCCGAGTATATCTATCCGTCATCGGGATGGACAAATCCCACTATTGATCCATATGCCTCAACTCACACTTTCCAAATACTTAATCCCATCTTTATAACCACCCATTTACGCAATGGCGTTTGATGTAATCAAAGTACCCTTCCGGTGTAAGTGATTTACATGATCTCATGGTCGAAGGACTTAGGCAACTATGTATCGAAAGCTTATAGCAAATTGAACTTAATGACTTGATCTTATGCTACGCTCTTTTGGGTGTGTGTCCATTATATCATTCACCTAATGACATAACCTTGTTATTAATAACATCCAATGTTCATGATCACGAAAGAATGATCATCCATTAATCAACAAGCTAGTTATACAAGAGGCTTACTACGGACTCCTTGTTGTTTACATAACACACATGTATCAATGTTTCGGTTAATACAATTATAGCATGGTATGCAAACATTATCATAAACACAAAGATATATTATAATAACTATTTTATTATTGCCTCTTGGGCATATCTCCAACAGAAGATGCTCCGACAAATGGTGGTTTCTAGGTCGACATCGACGAGTAGCTTGGGATTCCCAGGTGGCAGCCTGGAATCTATGGGCTGGGACGTCGCCGTTATGCTCCTGGCCTCTTAGGCCTTTTGCTATCTTGCTATTTAGAATAGCATAACTTCGCTTCCGTTGATTGATGAAATGTCAGGTCAGTGACCTCTGCTTGTAATACTTTGGTTCTTCGCTCAGTTATGAGCTTGTATTACTTTTTGAGTCGTAGAGTCACTGTTGTGTTACCGATTCTCACCCTGTAGGCCCTAGAGATCTAGGTTAGGCTTATGCCAGATGGAGATCTGGGTTTGTCTAGCCTACGACCTCCGGGGGTCCCGACAGCCCCCCTGTCCAGGTGGTGCGGAGGTGGCAGAGAGGGCTGCTACGTCGCCCATGTCCTCTCCTGCTGCTTCGGATACTACTGTTGCAGCTTCGGTGGCGGAGGCAATGTGCTTGGATGCTACGGCCGTGGTGGGAGGGACTGCTACACCGCCGTTGTCCCCTCCTACTACAGCTTTGTGGTCGAGGGCTTTCTGCCCAGGATCGGCCCCGGCGCCCTCTTCTACCCCACCCACGGCCTCACCGGTGCCGGCCCCGACACCGTCCTCACCTACTACGTTTTCGTCGTCGCCTCCACTGTCCACACCTGTGCCGTCGAGTGCCCAACATGGTGGGTTTATCACTCCGGTTAGGCGGAGTTGGAGGTTTGGCATGGATGCGGATGGCGGAATGGTGACGGATGAGGACACCATGCAGAAGGCGATGCTCCGTAAAGAGGCACAAAACCTTGATTACACTGGTATGAAGTCTTCTCATAAATCTAAATCTTTTCTTTCGCTTTCATCACCTGTTATTTCTTCTAAGCTTAATAGTTTAGGGGTGAGTCTAGGTAGTAATTTAAATGAGATATCTGTTTCAACTAGAGTCTTGAAGCATATGGAATTTGATCGTCTTACGATTATTCCAAAAGCTTCGACCATGTTGGACTCCACCTATTTAGATGAGGAGGAAGCGATTGCCACATCAGATGGTCAGCTTATTTCTCACCTAGTTGGTGAAGTGTCGGAGGTGGGTTTGGATGAGGATGACCTTTACTCGTTATATGAGCTAAAGGCATCACGCCGGAAATCCAAATCCCCCTCTAACAAGAAACCACGGAAACGGTCAAAAATTCCCAAATATCCAATTGTTTCCCAATGAATGGCATGTTTGCAAATAGCAGAGGTCTTGGTGACTTGGCTAAACACTTACATTTTGCTGATTGCATTAGGGATCATAATTTGGATTTTTTGGCTATTTCTGAGACAGGGAGAAGGGATTTCTCGCAAAGTCTTCTAAACCGTATATCCGGTGGTATTGACTTTACTTGGATATCCTCTCCACCCCGTGGGGATCTGGTGGTATTTTACTCGATGTAAGAACGGACTCAATGGAAGTGTTAGCACATTCGGTTGGGGAATATCATATCAAATTCCACATCCGCAATAGAGCTGACAATTTCATCTCGAGTCTAGTCGCCGTGTATGGTGCTGCTCAGGAGGCTCATAAGGCTGCCTTCCTTCGCGAATTGGTGAATCTAGCAAAGGAAAATCCTCATCCTATTCTCATAGGAGGAGATTTAATTTGTTGAGATTTCCGTGTGAGAAGAGTAGGGGCAGTTTTGAAAATCATTGGCCTTTTTTGTTCAATGCGGTCATTGACAACATAGACTTGAGGGAGGTATCAATGATTGGCAGACAATTCACCTGGGCAAACAATCTCCCGGAACCAACATATAAAAAACTAGATCGCGTACTAATGGATACCGACTGGGAATTGAAATTTCCAATGGTAACGGTGCGCGCGCTAGAACGTATTGTTGGGTTCTCTGATCATGCTCCCATTTTATTATCCACTGGTCTGCCTAGACCTCCGTCTAACCGCCGATTCAAGTTTGAACTCGGTTGGTTGAATCGGGAAGGTTTTCAGACCATGGTTAAAAAGATATGGGAACGGACGGTTGTGGGGTTGTCTCCGATACAGAGGTGCAATAATAAGATGCGTGTTGTACACAAAAACCTCTGTGGATGGGCACGGCATGCAGCTGGTATTCTTAAAAAAGAAAAACAACGGCTTACATTATATCGATGGGATTCGTAGCATAGAAAACAAAAAATTCCTCCGCAAGAACGCAACAAGCCAAGATCTAATCTAGTAAGGTAGCAACGAGGGAAATCAAAACTTCTGCATAACGAGATTAGATCTCGTGGTGGATGTAGTCGATCACTTGCCGCTTGCAAAAGCGCGTAGAAGATCTTGACGGTGCCACAATCGGGCAGCACCTCCGTACTCGGTCACACGTTCGGTGTTGATGAAGACGTCCTCCTCACCATTCCAGCGGGCAGCGGAAGTAGTAGATCCTCCTCGGAATCCCGACAACACGACGGCGTGGTGGCGGTGGTGGTGGAGATCTCCGGCAGGGCTTCGCCTAAGCGTTGCGGGAGAGGTATGTGGAGGAGGGGCGGCTAGGGTTTGAGGAGAGGGGGTGGGGCGCCGGGCTCTGGTGGCTTGGGTGGTGCGGCCAAAGGTGTGGCCGGCCCCCTCCCTCTCCTCATCTATATATAGGTGGAACACATCTAGGGTTGCCCAAAGTCTTCGAATAAGACCCCAATTCAAAAACTGCCATATGGACGAAACCTAGAGGGACAGGGACTCTCCCTTTCCCCCCTTGTTGGCCGGCCAAGGAGGTGGAGTCCTCCATGGACTCCACCCTCCTACTTGGTTGGCAAGTTAGGGTTGGTGGAGTCCCACCGGGACTCCACCTTCCATAGTGATTTCTTCCGGAAGGTTCTAGAACATTCTAGCGCCTTCCATAAATGCACCGGATCATTTCCAAACTTGGAAAGTGACTTCCTATATATGAATCTTATTCTCCGGACCATTCCGGAACTCCTCGTGATGTCCTGGATCCCATCCGATTCTCCGAACAAACATTCGAACTCCATTCCATATCCCATATCTACTTAAAACGACATCAAACCTTAAGTGTCTCACCCTACGGTTCGTGAACTATGCATACATGGTTGAGACTCTTCTCCGACCAATAACCAATAGCGGGATCTGGAGATCCATAATGGCTCCCACATATTCAACGATGACTTAGTGATAGATTGAACCATTTACATACGATACCGATTCCCTTTGTCACGCGATATTTTACTTGTCCGAGGTTTGATCATCGGTATCTCTATACCTTGTTCAACCTCGTCTCCAACAAGTACTCTTTACTCGTACCGTGGCATATCATCTCTTGTGAACCATTCACATGCTTGCAAGCTAATCGGACATTCCACCGAGAGGGCCCAAAGTATATCTATTCGTCATCGGGATGGACAATATCCCACTCTTGATCCATGTGCAACTCATACTTTCCGAATACTTAATCCCACCTTTATAACCACCCATTTACGCAGTACCGTTTGATGTAATCAAAGTACCTTTCCAATATAAGTGATTTACATGATCTCATGGTCGAAGGACTAGGTAACTATGTATCGAAAGCTTATAGCAAATAGAACTTAATGACGTGATCTTATGCTACGCTTAATTTGGGTGTGTCCATTACATAATTCATCTAATGACATAACCTTGTTATTAATAACATCCAATGTTCATGATCATGAAACTATGATCATCTATTAATCAACAAGCTAGTTATACAAGAGGCTTACTAGGGACTCCTTGTTGTTTACATAACACACATGTATCAATGTTTCGGTTAATACAATTATAGCATGGTATGCAAACATTTATCATAAACATAAAGATATATAATAACCACTTTATTATTGCCTCTTGGGCATATCTCCAACAGTCTCCCACTTGCACTAGAGTCAATAATCTAGATTACATTGTAATGTACCTAACACCCATGGCATTGTGTTGGTCATGCTTTGCCCTAGGGAGAGCTTTAGTCAACGGATCTGCTACATTCAGATCTGTGTGTACTTTGCAAATCCTTACTTCTCAATCTTTGATGTACTCGCGAATCGAATGAAAACACAGCTCTATATGCTTCAGCTTCTTGTGTGACCTTGGTTCTTGTGCATTGGCCATGGCACCCATGTTGTCACAATAGATGACTAGTGGGTCCAATGCATTAGGAACCACACCAAGCTCAACAATGAACCTCTTCATCCATACCGCTTAGATGAAGCCTCTGAAGCCGCTATGTATTCCGATTCTGTTGAAGACTTCGCCATCGTGCACTGCTTGGAGCTACACCAGCTTACTGCGCACCATTCAATATAAACACGTACCCAGCTGAGACTTAGAGTCATCGGGATCAGTGTTCCAACTTGCATCGGTGTAACTGGTTACAACGAGCTCTTGGTCACCGTCATAACAAAGAAACATATCCTTAGTCCTTTTCAAGTACTTCAGGATATTCTTGATGTCCAGTGTTCTATTCCTGGATCACTTTGATATCTGCTGGTCAAACTAACGGCATGTGCGATATCCGGTCTAGTACACAACATGGCATACATGATAGAGCCTACTGCCGAGGCATAGGGGATCTTGTTCATCCTCTCTCTTTCTTCTGCCGTAGCGGACCTTGAGTCTTACTCAAGACCTTACCTGGCAACATAGGTAAGAACCCTTTCTTACTTTCATCCATTCTAAACTTCTTTAGAATTTTGTCCAGGTATGTACTCTGAAAGCCCTATTAGGCGTCTTGATCTATCTCTATAAATCTTGATGCCTAAAATGTATGCTGCTTCACCAAGGTCTTTCATTGAAAAACACTTATTCAAATAACCTTTTACACTGCTTAATAGTTCTATATCATTTCCAATCAATAATATGTCATCTACATATAATATCAGGAATGCTACAGAGCTCCCACTCACTTTCTTGTAAATACAGGCCTCTCCATGACACTGTATAAACCCGAAGTCTTTGATCACCTTATCAAAGCGTCGGTTCCAACTCCGGATGCTTGCTTCAGTCCATAAATGGAATGCTGAAGTTTGCATACTTGTCACATTTTTAGGATCGACAAAACCTTTGGGTTGTACCATATACAACTCTTCCTCAATGTCACCATTAAGGAACGCCGTTTTGACATCCATCTGCCAAATCTCATAATCGAAAAATGCAGCTATTGCTAACAAAATCCTCACAGACTTTAGCTTCGCTACAGGTGAGAAGGTCTCATCGTAGTCAACTCCTTGAATTTGTCGGAAACCCTTTGCGACAAGTCGAGCTTTATAGACAGTAATATTACCATCAACATCTGTTTTTCTTTTGAAGATCCATTTATTCTCGACAGCCTTGCGGCTATCAGGTAAGTCTACCAAAGTCCACACTTTGTTATCATACATGGATCCCATTTCGGATTTCATGGCTTCTTGCCATTTGTTGGAATCTGGGCTCATCATCGCTTCTTCATACGTCGCAGGGTCTTCATCATTGTTGTCCACAATCATGACATTTAGACAAGGATCATACCAATCAGGAGTGGTACGCTCCCTTGTCGATCTGCGAGGTTCAGTAGCTACCTCGTTCGAAGTTTCATGATCATTATCATTTGCTTCCTCTCTTATCGGTGTAGGCTGTACAGGAACATCTTCCGACACTGTGCTACTCTGATCTACGAGAGAAGGTTCAATAACCTCGTCGAGTTCTACTTTCCTTCCAGTCACTTCTTTAGTGAGAAACTCCTTCTCAAGAAAGGTTTCGTTCTTGGCAACAAAGATTTTTCCTTCGGATATATGATAGAAAGTGTACCCAATAGTTTCTTTAGGGTATCCTATGAAGACGCATTTCTCCGCTTTGGGTTCTAACTTGTCAGGTTGTAACTTTTTTACATAAGCTTCGCAACCCCAAACTTTAAGGAACGACAGCTTAGGTTTCTTGAAACCACAATTCATACGGTGTCGTTTCAACGGATTTAGATGGTGCCCTATTTAAAGTGAATGCAGCTGTCTCTAATGCATAACCCCAAAACGATAACGGCAAATCAGTAAGAGACATCATAGAACGAACCATATATAAGAGAGTTCGATTACAACGTTCGAACACACCATTGCGCTGTGGTGTTCCCGGCGGTGTCAACTGTGAAAGTATTCCGCATTTCTTTAAATGCATGCCAAACTCATAACTCAGATATTCGCCTCCGCGATCAGAATGCAGAAACTTAATCTTCTTGTTACGCTGATTTTCTACTTCACTTTGGAACTCCTTAAACTTCTCGAAAGTTTCGGACTTATGTTTCATGAAATAGATATACCCATATCTACTCAGATCATCTGTGAAGGTTAGAACATAACGATAACCACCGCGCGAGGCTACACTCATTGGTCCGCACACATCGGTATGTATGATTTCCAATAAGTCTGTAGCTCGCTCCATTCATACCAGAGAATGGAGTCTTTGTCATTTTCCCATTAGACATGCTTCGCATCTATCAAGTGACTCAAAGTCAAGTGATTCAAGAAGTCCATCGGAATGGAGTTTCTTCATGCGTTTCACTCCAATATGACCAAGACGATAGTGCCACATATAAGTAGAATTATCATTCAATTTAATTCGCTTAGCATCAATGTTATGAACATGTGTATCACTACTATCGAGATTTAACAAGAATAAACCATTCATCTCAGGCGCATGACCATAAAAGATATTATTCATAAAAATAGAACAACCATTATTCTCAGACTTAAATGAATAACCGTCTTGCATTAAACAAGATCCAGATATAATGTTCATGCTCAACGCAGGCACCAAATAACAATTATTGAGGTTTAAAACTAATCCCGAAGGTAGATGTAGAGGGAGCGTGCCGACGGCGATCACATCGACCTTAGATCCATTTCCAACGCGCATCGTCACCTCGTCCTTCGCTGGGCTTCGTTTATTCCGTAGTTCCTGTTTCGAGTTACAAATGTGAGCAACCGAACCAGTATCAAATACCTAGGCACTAGTACGAGAACCAGTAAGATAGACATCTATAACATGTATATCAAATATACCTTTCTTCTTCTTGACAAGGCCGCTCTTCAGATCAGCCAAGTACTTGGGGCAATTACGCTTCCAGTGCCCCTTCTCCTTGCAGTAATAGCACTCAGTATCAGGTTTAGGGCCAGCCTTAGGCTTCTCAGGAGGCGCAGCAGCTTTCTTGCCGCCCTTCTTGAAGTTGCCCTTCTTAGGTTTGCCTTGCTTCTTGAAACTGGTGATCTTGTTGACCATCAACACTTGGTGCTCTTTCTTTATCTCAATCTCAGCAGATTTTAGCATGGAGAAGAGTTCAGGTAACTCTTTGTTCATGTTCTGTGTATTGTAGTTCATCACAAAGTTCTTGTAACTTGGTGGCAGTGATTGGAGGACACGATGAATACCTAGCTGGTTAGGGATCACAATCCCCAAGTCACTGAGCTTCTTCGCGTGTTCGGACATAGCGAACACGTGCTCACTAACGGAGCTGCCCTCTTCCATCATACAGCCAAAGAACTGTTTCGAGGCCTCATAGCTCTCCATGGCCGCATGAGTTTCAAAGATAACCTTGAGCTCATTGATCATATCACAAGGGTCGTGGTGCTCAAAACGCTTTTGGAGCTCTGCCTCTAGGCTGCACAGGATTGCACACTGAACTTGAGAGTACCGAGTCACCCGAGTCTCGTAAACATTCTTTACGTCCTCAGATACTGCAGGTGGTGGTGGGGGACCTAGCGGTACTTCGAGCACAAATTGCAGATTTCCACCATTAAGGAAAATCCTCACATGATGGAACCAGTCGGTGAAGTTGCTACCATTGATTTTAAGCTTTTCTTTCTCTAGGAACTGATTAAAATTTATGGAGGGGGACGCCATGATCTACAACATATTTGCAAAGATTTTAGACTAAGTTTATGACAAATTGAGTTCAAATTTTAATTCTAAAAAATTAAACTAGGTGAACTCCCACTCAAAACAATATCCCTCGCATTGTCTTAGTGATCACACGAACCAAATCCACTACACCAAGTCCGATCATCACGAGACAAGATGTAACTTCAAAGGCGAACACTCAAAGTGTTCATCATATCAATCATATAACTCATGCTCTACCTTTCGGTATCCCGTGTTCCGAGACCATGTATGTACATGCTAGGCTCGTCAAGGCAACCTTAGTATCCGCGTGTGCAAAATTGGCTTGCACCCGTTGTATGCACATGTAGAATCTATCACACCCGATCATCACGTGATGCTTCGAAACGACAAGTCTTAGCAACGGTGCATACTAAGGATGAACACTTTATTATCTTGATATTTAGTGAGAGGGATCATCTTATAATGCTACCGTCGCGATCTAAGCAATATAAGATGCATAAAAGGATTAACATCACATGCAATTCATATGTGATATGATATGGCCCTTTTGTCTTTGCGCCTTTGATCTTCATCTCAAAGCACGGACATGATCTCCATCATCAACGGGCATGATCTCCATCATCGTCGGCGTAGCGTCAAGGTCAATGGCGCCGTCTTCATGTTTGTTCTCCCATGTAGCAACTATTACAACTACTTTGAAATAATACATCAACATGAAATTTAAAGACAACCATAAGGCTCCTGCCGGTTGCCACAATACAATAATGATCATCTCATACATATTCATCATCACATCATGGCCATATCACATCACCAAACCCTGCAAAAACAAGTTAGACGCCTCTAATTTGGTTTGCATATTTTACGTGGTTTAGGGTTTCGAGTAAGATCCAATCTACCTACGAACATGAACCACAACGGTGATACTAGTGTTGTCAATAGAAAGAGTAAATTGAATCTTCACTATGGTGGGAGAGACAGACACCCGCAAAGCCACTTATGCAATACAAGTTGCATGTCGAGCGTGGAGCAAATATCATGAACGCGGTCATGTAAAGTTAGCCAGGCCGCTTCATCCCACCATCCCGCAAGATGCAAAGTACACAAACTAAAGACAACAAAGCATCAACACCCACAAAACAATTGTGGTCTACTCGTGCAACCAATCTATGCATAGACACGGCTCTGGTACCACTGATGGGATTCGTAGCATAGAAAATAAAAAATTTCCTACCGCAAGAACGAACAACAAGCCAAGATCTAATCTAGTAGATGGTAGCAATGAGGTGAAGATCAACATACCCTTGAAACCGGTAAGCGTTAACGAGATTAGATCTCGTGGTGGATGTAGTCGATCACTTGCCGCTTGCAAAAGCGCGTAGAAGATCTTGAAGGTGCCACAATCGGGCAGCACCTTCGTACTCGATCACACGTTCGGTGTTGATGAAGACGTCCTCCTCCCCGTTCCAGCAAGCAGCGGAAGTAGTAGATCCTCCTCGGAATCCTGACAGCATGACGGCGTGGTGGCGGTGGTGGTGAAGATCTCCGGCAGGGTTTCGCCTAAGCGCTGCGGGAGAGGTATGTGGAGGAGGGGCGGCTAGGGTTTGAGGAGAGGGGAGAGGCTGGGCGCCGGCCTCTGGTGGCTTGGGTGGTGCGGCCAAGGGTGTGGCCGGCCCCTCCCTCTCCTCATCTATATATAGGTGGAACACATCTAGGGTTGCCCAAAGTCTTCGAATAAGACCCCAATTCAAAAACTGCCATATGGACGAAACCTAGAGGGACAGGGACTCTCCCTTTCCCCCCTTGTTGGCCGGCCAAGGAGGTGGAGTCCTCCATGGACTCCACCCTCCTACTTGGTTGGTAAGTTAGGGTTGGTGGAGTCCCACCGGGACTCCACCTTCCATAGTGATTTCTTTCGGAAGGTTCTAGATTATTCTAGCGCCTTCCATAAATGCACCGGATCATTTCCAAACTTGGAAAGTGACTTCCTATATATGAATCTTATTCTCCGGACCATTCCGGACCTCCTCGTGATGTCCTGGATCCCATCCGAGACTCCAAACAAACATTCGAACTCCATTCCATATTCCATATCTACTTAAAACGACATCAAACCTTAAGTGTCTCACCCTACGGTTCGTGAACTATGCAGACATGGTTGAGACTCTTCTCCGACCAATAACCAATAGCGGGATCTGGAGATCCATAATGGCTCCCACATTATCAACGATAACTTAGTGATCGATTGAACCATTTACATACGATACCGATTCCCTTTGTCACGCGATATTTTACTTGTCCGAGGTTTGATCATCGGTATCTCTATACCTTGTTCAACCTCGTCTCCAACAAGTACTCTTTACTCGTACCATGGCATATCATCTCTTGTGAACCATTCACATGCTTGCAAGCTAATCAGACGACATTCCACCGAGAGGGCCCAGAGTATATCTATCCGTCATCGGGATGGACAATATCCCACTCTTGATCCATGTGCCTCAACTCATACTTTCCGAATACTTAATCCCACCTTTATAACCACCCATTTACGCAGTGGCGTTTGATGTAATCAAAGTACCTTTCCAATATAAGTGATTTACATGATCTCATGGTCGAAGGACTAGGTAACTATGTATCGAAAGCTTATAGCAAATAGAACTTAATGATGTGATCTTATGCTACGCTTAATTTGGGTGTGTCCATTACATCATTCATCTATTGACATAACCTTGTTATTAATAACATCCAATGTTCATGATCATGAAACTATGATCATCTATTAATTAACAAGCTAGTTATACAAGAGGCTTACTAGGGACTCCTTGTTGTTTACATAACACACATGTATCAATGTTTCGGTTAATACAATTATAGCATGGTATGCAAACATTTATCATAAACATAAATATATATAATAACCACTTTATTATTGCCTCTTGGGCATATCTCCAACACTATCATAGATGACCTCGAATCCAAGGCAGAAGTTCGATCGCTTTCCGCACAAGAGATTGAGCCAAAAAGCCAATCAAATGCGGAAATCGCAAAACTTTTGCGTGAGGAGGAGCTGAAGTGGTACCAACGATCTAAGACCCAGTTTATCCTGGAGGGAGATTCGAATACAAGGTACTTCCATTGTGTTGCCAATGGCAGACATAGGAAGAAGCTTATTCATGCCCTTCTGCAGGATGAGGGTTTGATTGAAGGTCATGAACAGTTAAAGTCGTATATTACGAGCTATTATAAAGGGCTTTTTGGTGTTCCAGAGGAAAGTAATTTCTCGTTAGATGAGACAAGAACGGAGGATATTCCCCAAGTCTCTCAAGCGGAGAATAATTTTCTCACTTCGCCTTACTCTGAGGAGAAAGTAAGAAAAGCTGTTTTCCACATGGAGCATAATAAACCCCTGGTCCTAATGGCTTTCCAGCTAAATTTTATCAGTCTTTCTGGGATGTCATCAAGGTTGACCTGTTGGCTCTTTTCGCGGATCTTCATGCTGGTCAGTTGGAGCTTTTTAGGCTCAATTTTGGTGAAATTATTTTATTGCCGAAGGTTAATGAAGCAGAAAGGATCCAACAATATCGTCCTATTTGTCTCCTTAACGTGAGCTTTAAAATTTTCACCAAGGTTGCCACGATTCGGCTGAACATGGTGGCTGATCATGTGATAAGACCTTTCAGACACGCCGTTGGGGCAAGAGGAAGGTATGATGCGACGGGGTTGTGATTTTGAAAGAAACCAAGGTTTATCGAACCAGGAGCCGAAGAAGTTGAAGGAGGTTGATGGTCGCGAAATGTGATTTCAAAAACCATGAAAACACAAATACTTTGCCCCAACGAAAGTGAGGTTGTCAATCTCACCGGCTTGCTGTAACAAAGGATTAAGCGTATCGAGTGGAAGATGTTTGCAAAGAAAACGGTAAACACAATTGCAGTAGATTGTATGCTATGTAAAGAATAGGACCGGGGTCCATAGTTCACTAGAGGTGTCTCTCCCATAAGATAAAAGCATGTTGGGTGAACAAATTACGCGGGCAATTGACAAATAGAGAAGGGCATAACAATGCATATACATGATATGATAAATATAGTGAGATTTAATTGGGCATTACGACAAAGTACATAGACCGCCATCCAGCTGCATCTATGCCTAAAAAGTCCACCTTCGGTTATCATCCGAACCCCATTCAGTTACAAAGCAACAGACAATTGCATTAAGTATGGTGCTTAATGTAATCGACAACTACATCCTTAGACATAGAATCAATGTTTTATCCCTAGTGGCAAGCACATCACAACCTTAGAACTTTCTGTCACTGTCCCAGGTGTCAATGAAGGCATGAACCCACTATCGAGCATAAATACTCCCTCTTGGAGTTAAGAGTAAAAACTTGGCCAGAGCCTCTACTAATAACGGAGAGCATGCAAGATCATAAACAACACATAAACAATAGATTGATAATCACCATAATCATAGTATTCTCTATTCATCGGATCCCGACAAACACAACATATAGTATTACATATAGATGATCTTGATCATGTTAGGCAGCTCACAAGATCCAACAATGAAGCACAACAAGGAGAAGACGACCATCTAGCTACTGCTATGGACCCATGGTCCAGGGTGAACTACTCACTCATCACTCCGGAGGCGACCATGGCGGTGTAGAGTCCTCCGGGAGATGAATCCCCTCTCGGCGGGTGCGGGCGATCTCTGAATCCCGAGATGGGATTCGCGGCGGCGCGTCTGGGAAGGTTTCCGTATCGTGGCTCTCGATGCGGGGTTTCGCGACGGAGGCTATTTGTAGGCGGAAGGGTAGGTCGGGGGCCACACGGGGACGGGAGACAGGCCGGCGCGGCCGGGGCTGGGCGCGCCGCGTCATCTGGCCACCTCGTGGCCCCCCGACTCCCCTTCGGTCTTCTGGAAGCTTCGTGCAAAAATAGGACCCTGGGCGAAGATTTTGTCCAATTCCGAGAATATTTCCTTACTAGGATTTCTGAAACCAAAAAGCAGAAAACAGCAACTGGCTCTTCGGCATCTTGTTAATAGGTTAGTTCGAGAAAATGCATAAATATGACATATAATGTGCATAAAACATGTAGGTATCATCAATAAAGTAGCATGGAACATAAGAAATTATCGATACGTTGGAGACGTATCAGCATCCCCAAGCTTAGTTCTGCTCGTCCCGAGCAGGTAAAACGATAACAAAGATAATTTCTGAAGTGACATGCCATCATAATCTTGATCATACTATTTGTAAACATATGTAATGAATGCAGCGATCAAAACAAAGGTAATGACATGAGTAAACAAGTGAATCATAAAGCAAAGACTTTTCATGAATAGTACTTCAAGACAAGCATCAATAAGTCTTGCATAAGAGTTAACTCATAAAGCAATAAATCAAAGTAAAGGTGTTGAAGCAACACAAAGGAAGATTAAGTTTCAGCGGTTGCTTTCAACTTATAACATGTATATCTCATGGATATTGTCAACATAAAGTAATATAACAAGTGCAATATGCAAGTATGTAGGAATCAATGCAGTTCACACAAGTGTTTGCTTCTTAAGGTGGAGGGAGATAGGTAAACTGACTCAACAATAAAAGTAAAAGAATGGTCCTTCAAAGAGGAAAGCATCGATTGCTGTATTTGTGCTAGAGCTTTTATTTTGAAAACATGAAACAATTTTGTCAACGGTAGTAATAAAGCATATGAGTTATGTAAATTATATCTTACAAGTTGCAAGCCTCATGCATAGTATACTAATAGTGCCCGCACCTCGTCCTACTTAGCTTGGACTACCGGATCTTTACATGCCATGTTTCAACCAAGTGTCACAAAGGGGTACCTCCATGCCGCCTGTACAAAGGTCTAAGGAGAATGCTCGCATTTTGGATTTCTCGCTTTTGATTATTCTCAACTTAGACATCCATACCGGGACAACATGGACAATAGATAATGGACTCCTCTTAAATGCATAAGCATGTAGCAATGATTATTATTCTCATATGAGATTGAGGATATATGTCCAAAACTGAAACTTCCACCATGATTCATGGCTTTAGTTAGCGGCCCAATGTTCTTCTCTAACAATTTTGCATGCTCCAACCACTAAAATGATAGATCCTTCAGACAAGACGGACATGCATAGCAACTCACATGATATTCAACAATAGTTGATGGCGTTCCCCAGAAGCATGGTTATCGCACAACAAGCAACTTAATAAAAGATAAAGTGCATAAGTACATATTCAATACTACGATAGTTTTTAAGGCTATTTTGTCCCATGAGCTATATATTGCAAAGGTGAATGATGGAATTTTAAAGGTAGCACTCAAGCAATTTACTTTGGAATGGCGGAGAAATACCATGTAGTAGGTAGGTATGGTGGACACAAATGGCATAGTAGTTGGCTCAAGGATTTTGGATGCATGAGAAGTATTCCCTCTCGATACAAGGTTTAGGCTAGCAAGGTTATTTGAAGCAAACTCAAGGATGAACAGGTGCAGCAAAACTCACATAAAAGACATATTGTAAACATTATAAGACTCTACACCGTCTTTCTTGTTGTTCAAAACTCAATACTAGATATTATCTAGACCTTAGAGAGACCAAATATGCAAATCAAATTTTAGCAAGCTCTATGTATTTCTTCATTAATGGGTGCAAAGCATATGATGCAAGAGCTTAAACATGAGCACAACAATTGCCAAGTATCACATTATCCAAGACATTTTAGAATTACTACATGTAGCATTTTCCAATTCCAACCATATAACAATTTAACGAAGAAGAAACTTCGCCTTGAACATTATGAGTAAAGCCTAAGGACATATGTGTCCATATGCAACAGCGGAGCGTGTCTCTCTCCCACAAAGTGAATGCTAGGATCCATTTTATTCAAACAAAAACAAAAACAAAAACAAAGACAAACCGACGCTCCAAGTAAAGAACACAAGATGTGACTGAATAAAAATATAGTTTCAGGGGAGGAACCTGATGATGTTGTCGATGAAGAAGGGGATGCCTTGGGCATCCCCAAGCTTAGACGCTCGAGTCTTCTTAAAATATGCAGGGGTGAACCACGGGGCATCCCCAAGCTTAGAGCTTTCACTCCTCTTGATCATAGTATATCATTCTCCTCTCTTGACCCTTGAAAACTTCCTTCACACCAAACTTGAAGCAAACTCATTAGAGGGTTAGTGCACAATTAATAATTCACATATTCAAAGGTGACACAATCATTCTTTACACTTCTGGACATTGCATAAAGCTACTGGACATTAATGGATCAAAGAAATAAATCCAACATAGCAAAAGATGCAATGCGAAATAAAAGGCAGAATCTGTCAAAAACAGAACAGTCCGTAAAGACGAATTTAAAGCTGGCACTAGACTTGCTCAAATGGAAAAACTCAAAACTAATGAAAGTTGCGTACATATCTGAGGATCACGCTCGTAAATTGGCAGATTTTTTCGAATTTTCTACAGAGGACTGTGCCCAGATTCGTGACAGACAGCAATGCTGTTTCTGCAGCGATCCCAAATATAACATCAACTTTGACATAGAAACTTTACTTGGCACAAAAACATGATAAGGAGAGGTTGCTACAGTAGTAAACAACTTCCAAGACTCAACAAAACAAAAAATTGCTGTAGTAAAAACATGGGTTGTCTCCCATAAGCGCTTTTTTTAACGCCTTTCAGCTAGGCGCAGAAAGTGCAAATCAAGTAACATCAAGAGATGAAGCATCAACATCATAACTTGTTCTAATAATAGAATCAAAAGGCAACTTCATTCTCTTTATAGGGAAGTGTTCCATACCTTTCTTGAGAGGAAATTGATATTTAATATTACCTTCCCTCATATCAATAACAGCACCAACGGTTCGAAGAAAAGGTCTTCCCAATACAATAGGACAAGATGCATTGCATTCGATATCCAAGACAACAAAATCAACGGGGACAAGGTTATTGTTAACCGTAATGCGCACATTATCAATCCTCCCCAAAGGTTTCTTTTTAACATTATCGGCAAGATTAACATCCAAATAACAATTCTTCAATGGTGGCAAGTCAAGCATATCATAAATCCTTTTAGGCATAACAGAAATACTTGCACCAAGATCACATAAAGCATTACATTCAAAGTCATTGAATTTCATTTTAATGATGGGCTCCCAACCATCCTCTAACTTTCTAGGAATAGAAGTTTCAAGTTTTAGTTTCTCTTCTCTAGCTTTTATGAGAGCATTTGTAATATGTTTTGTAAAGGCTAAATTTATAGCACTAGCATTAGGACTTTTAGCAAGTTTTTGTAAGAACTTTATAACTTCAGAGATGTGGCAATCATAAAAATCTAAATCATTATGAGCTACAGCAATGGGATCATTGTTCCCAAGGTTGGAAAAAATTTCAGCAGTTTTATCACAAGCAGTTTCAGCAGTTTTAGCAATTTCAGGCAGTTTTGTTCGCTTTGCACTAGGAGTAGAAACATTGCCAACACCAATTATTTTACCATTGATAGTAGGAGGTGCAGCAACATGTGAAGAATTAGCATTACTAGTGGTGGTAATAGTCCAAACTTTAGCTACATTATTCTCTTTAGCTAGTTTTTCATTTTCTTCTCTATCCCACCTAGCACGCAATTCAGCCATTAATCTTATATTCTCATTAATTCTAACTTGGATGGCATTTGCTGTAGTAGTAATCTTATTATCAATATCATTATTAGGCATAACTTTCAATTTTAAAAGATTAACATCGAGGCAAGTCTATCAACTCTAGAAGCAATAGTATCAATTTTATCAAGCTTTTCCTCAACAGATTTGTTAAAAGCAGTTTGTGTACTAATAAATTCTTTAAGCATGGCTTCAAGACCAGAGGGTACATTCCTATTATTATTGTAAGAATTCCCATAAGAATTACCATAACCATTACCATTAGTAGAAGGATATGGCCTATAGTTATTACCAGAGTTGTTCCTATAAGCATTGTTGTTGAAATTATTATTTTTAATGAAATTCACATCAACATTTTCTTCTTGAGCAACCAATGAAGCTAAAGGAACATTATTTGGATCAACATTAGATCTACCATTCACAAGCATAGACATAATCACATCAATCTTATCATTCAAGGAAGAGGTTTCTTCAACAGAATTTACCTTCTTACCTTGTGGAGCTCTTTCCGTGTGCCATTCAGAGTAATTTATCATCATATCATCAAGAAGTTTTGTAGCCGCCCCCAATGTGATGGACATAAAGGTACCTCCAGCAGCTGAATCCAATAAATTCCGCGAAGAAAAATTTAGTCCTGCATAGAAGGTTTGGATGATCATCCAAGTAGTCAGTCCATGGGTTGGGCAATTCTTTACCAAAGTTTTCATTCTCTCCCATGCTTGAGCAACATGTTCAGTATCTAATTGCTTAAAATTCATTATGCTACTTCTCAAAGATATAATTTTAGCGGGAGGATAATATCTACCAATAAAAGCATCCTTGCATTTAGTCCATGAATCAATACTATTCTTAGGCAAAGATAGCAACCAATCTTTAGCTCTTCCTCTTAATGAGAAAGGAAACACTTTCAATTTAATAATATCACCATCTACATCCTTATACTTTTGCATTTCACAAAGTTCAACAAAATTATTGAGATGGGCAGCATCATCAGAACTAACACCAAAAAATTGATCTCTCATAACCAAGTTCAGTAAAGCAGGTTTAATTTCAAAGAATTCTGCTGTAGTAGCAGGTGGAGCAATAGGTGTGCATAGGAAATCATTATTATTTGCATTTGTGAAGTCACACAATTTAGTATTTTCAGGGGTATTCATTTTAGCAAAGGTAAATAAAACAAACTAGATAAAGTAAATGCAAGTAACTAATTTTTTTGTGTTTTTGATATAAAGAGCAAGACAATAAATTAAGTAAAACTAGCAACTAATTTTTGTATTTTGATTTAGTGCAGCAAACAAAGTAGTAAATAAAATAAAGCAAGACAAAAACAAAGTAAAGAGATTGGGAAGTGGAGACTCCCTTGCAGCGTGTCTTGATCTCCCCGACAACGGCGCCAGAAAACAGGCATGATGCGCGTAGATGTACACGTCCGTTGGGAACCCCAAGAGGAAGGTATGATGCGCACAGTGGCAAGTTTTCCCTCAGAAAGAAACCAAGGTTTATCGAACCAGGAGGAGCCAAGAAGCACGTTGAAGGTTGATGGTCGCGAAATGTGATGCGGCGCAACACCAGGGATTCCGGCGCCAACGTGGAACCTGCACAACACAACCCAAGTACTTTGCCCCAACGAAACAGTGAGGTTGTCAATCTCACCGGCTTGCTGTAACAAAGGATTAAGCGTATCGAGTGGAAGATGTTTGCAAAGAAAACAGTAAAACACAATTGCAGTAGATTGTATGCTATGTAAAGAATAGGACCGGGGTCCACGGTTCACTAGAGGTGTCTCTCCCATAAGATAAAAGCATGTTGGGTGAACAAATTACAGTCGGGCAATTGACAAATAGAGAAGGGCATAACAATGCATATACATGATATGATAAATATAGTGAGATTTAATTGGGCATTACGACAAAGTACATAGACCGCCATCCATGCATCTATGCCTAAAAAGTCCACCTTCGGTTATCATCCGAACCCCATTCAGTATTAAGTTGCAAAGCAACAGACAATTGCATTAAGTATGGTGCGTAATGTAATCGACAACTACATCCTTAGACATAGAATCAATGTTTTATCCCTAGTGGCAACAAGACATCACAACCTTAGAACTTTCTGTCACTGTCCCAGGTCAATGAAGGCATGAACCCACTATCGAGCATAAATACTCCCTCTTGGAGTTAAGAGTAAAAACTTGGCCAGAGCCTCTACTAATAACGGAGAGCATGCAAGATCATAAACAACACATAAACAATAGATTGATAATCACCATAATCATAGTATTCTCTATTCATCGGATCCCGACAAACACAACATATAGTATTACATATAGATGATCTTGATCATGTTAGGCAGCTCACAAGATCCAACAATGAAGCACAACAAGGAGAGACGACCATCTAGCTACTGCTATGGACCCATGGTCCGGGGTGAACTACTCATCACTCCTGGGGCGACCATGGCGGTGTAGAGTCCTCCGGGAGATGAATCCCCTCTCCGGCAGGGGGGGAGCGATCTCCTGAATCCCCGAGATGGGATTCGCGGCGGCGTCTCGGAAGGTTTCCGTATCGTGGCTCTCGGTGGGGTTTCGCGACGGAGGCTATTTGTAGCGGAAGGGTAGGTCGGGGGCCACACGAGCCCGAGGGGACAGGCCGGCGCGGCCGGGCTGGGCCGCGCCCTATCCCTGGCTGCCTCGTGGCCCCACTTCGTTATCTCTTCGGTCTTACGGAAGCTTCGTGCAAAAATAGGACCCTGGGCGAAAGTTTCGTCCAATTCCGAGAACATTTCCTTACTAGGATTTCTGAAACCAAAAAAGACAACTGGCTCTTCGGCATCTTGTTAATAGGTTAGTTCGGAAAATGCATAAATATGACATATAATGTGCATAAAACATGTAGGTATCATCAATAAAGTAGCATGGAACATAAGAAATTATCGATACGTTGGAGACGTATCAACCTTTACAAACTGCTTTTATGCAAGGACGAAATATCCTGGATGGGGTTGTAGTCCTCCATGAAACTGTTCATGAATTGCATAGAAAGAAGTTAAATGGGGTGATTTTAAAGATTGATTTTGAAAAAGCTTATGATAAGGTTAAGTGGTCTTTTTTGCAACAAACTCTCAGAATGAAAGATTCTCTGAGGAGTGTTGTGCGTTAATCAATAGTTTTATCTCGGGGGGAAGTGTTGCCATTAAAGTCAATGACGATGTGGGCAAATACTTTCAAACCAAGAAGGGACTTAGACATGGAGATCCTTTATCCCTAGTGCTATTTAATATAGTGGCTGATATGCTTGCTGTTTTAATTGAACGCGCAAAGTCTGAGGGTGAGATTGAAGGGGTCATTCCTCATCTTGTTGATGGAGGATTGTCTATTCTTCAATATGTCGACGACACAATTCTTTTTATGGAACATGACATCGAAAAGGCTCGGAATCTAAAGTTAATTCTTTCAGAATTTGAGCATCTATCGAGTATAAAAATTAACTTCCATAAAAGTGAATTGTTTTGTTTTGGTGAGGCCCAAGACCATGTTGCAGAGTATGCTGAACTGTTCGGTTGTGGTCAAGGCCAATTTCTGATTAGGTACTTGGGTATCCCAATTCATTATCGGAGACTCACCAATGTTGAATGGAAAATGGTCGAGGAAAGACTACATATTAGATTAAGCAGTTGAAAAGGTAAACTACTGTCCTTGGGAGGAAGATTAGTACTCATAAATACGGTACTCAGTAATATGGTACTATATATGATATCTTTCTTCCAACTTCCTAGAGGAGTCTTAAAAAGATTGGATTATTTCCGATCAAGATTCTTCTGGCAAGGGGATAGTGAGAAGCGTAAATATCGACTGGCTAAGTGGAGTGTTCTTTGCCGACCTAAAGATCATGAGGGACTTGGTATACAAGACCTCCAGATCAAGAATAGGGCACTTCTCGGTAAATGGTTATCCAAGCTACTTACCGAAGAGGGTATCTGGCAAACACTCCTCAAGAGAAAGTATATTGGCTCAAAAGCTCTATCCCAGGTTCTTTGGAAACCGGGAGATTCTCATTTTTGGGCTGGTCTTATGGACACAAAGAAGTATTTCTTTCCATATGGATCTTTCTCTATTAAGGATGGATCGGAAATTCGTTTCTGGGAGGATAAATGGTTAGGTAATACCACACTCCGAGAACAATATCCGACATTGTATAATATTGTGCGACACAAGAGTGATACTATCGCTAAGGTGATGGAAATTTTCCCACCAAATGTGGCGTTTAGAAGAAACCTCATCGGTCCCAGACAAACCTCATGGCAGGAATTGTTACAGCGTCTTGAGTTGGTTCAATTGACGCAGGGAACGGATGTATTTCGCTAGAATCTTACCGAGAATGGTTCATTCTCAGTAGCCTCCATGTACAATGCTCTTATCCAGCCTGATATTCCGGTCGATAATAACTCAAAAATTTGGAAGATGAGGATACCTCTTAAAACAAAAGTTTTTGCATGGTATCTTTGTCGTGGGGTTATTCTGACTAAAGATAATCTTGCCAAACGCAACTGGCATGGAAGTAAAAAGTGTGTTTTCTGTCATCATGATGAGACTATCAAACACTTATTCTTTCAATGTAAGTTTGCTAGGTCTATATGGTCAGCCGTTCAAATAGGGTCTACCCTATACCCACCTGTAGTGTTGCCAATATATTTGGCAACTGGCTCAATGGTGTGGATGTAAGGTTTAAGCGTCTTATTAGGATGGGAGCGATTGCAATTATTTGGTCGCTGTGGCTATGTAGAAATGACAAGATTTTCAATAATATTTCTTCCTCCTTTATGCAGGTCATTTACCGGTGCACAGCTACACTCCGCTCTTGGGTACCATTGCAGCGGGTGGAGCATCAAGACCTCTTTACGGAGGTATCTTCACGATTGGAGGACACGGCGAGGAATATTTTTTCCCAACATGGGTGTCAGCGTGATCTTCGGCTGGATCCACCTACCAAGTCTTTTATCGTTCCTTGAACTTTGTTTGTCTTTTTCGTACATCAGTGTGATTTTGTAACAGATAATTGTGCGGCTGTGTACATCTTAGATATGCAGAGACCGGATCTATTGCTTTAAGTAATAAATTGCTCATTTTCGAAAAAACAGTTGTGATTCCAACTTGGTTCATCCTTGGAATCCACCACCAGCAGGTAAGGTCTGTGTTAATGTGGATGCAACCCTCTTCCAAAATGAGCCCCGAACAGGTTGGGGTGCCATGTTCCGGGATGCTTCAGGAGCTTTCCGTTTGGCAGTTGCCGCAACTGAGGATATTCGACTCGCGCTGACTGGGGCGGCGAACAATGGGTTCAAGGACATAGTCCTGGCCTCTGATTGCGTGTCTATGGTATAGCGCATCCTGTTTTTATTTACTTCGCTAGGTAACTGACAGCATAATTAGTAATAATGCATTAAATGGCACATGTATCTTTCTAAAATCAACAACAATCGTGTAATACTAACGACTTAGTACTATCATTTTGGATCTTCATAATCATATCAAATAAAATCAGCAACAATCGTGTAATACTAATGTTTTATAAAATGTTAGCCATGTGCAGTTGGATCTTCATAATCATATCAAATAGTTTCCAGGCACAAAATAGTTTGTGAAATATCTTAAGATATAATTTTAATTCTTAAGTTATAACTAAATATCTCGCAATAGTGGTTGACTTTAAATTCGCAATAGCTTAAAACACACTGGATTTGAATATGTGGACAACTTTCACAATAGGTTACTATCATTTTATTTGGATGTTTGATAAAGTTGATTTATGAACCTGCACCCAAATGGTTCCTTTCTGAAGAACTTCAAAGGGAACATATCGTGGATCATGCAAATGCAATATATGCCTCCATTAGTGTGATTCATTATTTTGATAACGTTGGATAAATGTCGAAAAATGATAATAGATCCGGTAAATAAATTGATAACAGAAATATACGGGTGATTGATTGCCTGGCAGGTTTTTTCCTTATATACATTGATTTTCTGAGAGGGGTTTCCTTCTTTCTATGTATGTATTGTTTCTCTCCATTTTTTTAGAAACACAGTACAAACGTAGATGTTCACATACACATGCATACACTCACCTCTATGAACGCACACGCACACCATACCCCAATTAGCACCTCCGAAAGACTGAGCAGGCGGATTAAATCTTGAAATTGACGAAATCACCACAGACGTCTCGCTGTCGACGGGAACGTCGCCTCTGGAGTTTGAACTTTGGTGGGCTGGGGGTACAGCCACCCTCCTAAGAGCAGGTCTAACAGGCCCCTTATAACCCGCCCACCCCGTAAAATTCCGGCGACATACGGGGTAGGGCCGTCTAGCAGGCCCCGTATTCGGGCCGCCCCGTTTCGGCGGAATACGGGGCCCAGGAAATCGGCCCCTCCGCCCACTATTTATACTGGCCGCAGGTGCGAGTGAGGGGTTAACCCCTCACTCGCTACCCTAGCTCCGCCGTGCGCCGCCGCCGCCTCCACCTGCTCCCGGCGAGCAATTACTTCTCCCCGCGCCGCATTCGACCCCAGCTCCGGCATGGACTCCCGCCGCCGCAGTAGCGCCTCTCCGGCGAGCGGATCGAAGCGATCCCGCTCGCCGGACAACGTGGAGGACGCGTGGCGCTTGAAATGCAAGCGCTCCGCCGCGGGTAGCCGCCGTGCGGCCTGCAAGTACGCCGGCGCGTACTACATGCCGGAGTCGCTCCGGGACTTCGCCGCCGGTGGGCGGTGGTACCGACAGGATCCGCCGCTCAAGCCGATGAGCGGCGCCGACTTCGACGCGTGGCGCGCTGAGTGGGAGCGTGATCGCGCGGCGAAGGCGGCATGGGCTGCGCGCATCGGCAGCACCAGCGGCGGAGGAGGCGGAGGCGAGGAGGAAGCGGAGGCCGGCGAGGAGGACGCGGCATTACTGCGGGCGTTGGCCGAGTCCGAGGTGGAGGCCGCCGAGAAGGCGCGGGCGGAGGCAGACGAAGAGGCGGCGGCCATCGCCGCCGTGGCTGAATTCCAGGCGAAGGAGGCTGCCGCCAGGGCGGAGGAGGAGGCTGCCGCCACGGCGGAGGAGGAGCCTGCCGCCAGCGTTGCTTTCGTGCCATACATCATCCTCGAGTAGCTAGGATCGCTATGTATATGTATGATCCAATGTATGATCAATGAAGAAGAACTATGGTTTCATTTTCCCGGGGTTTTAATTTTTAAAAATACAGGGCGAAATACGGGGTCTGCTAGACGGAATGGTTGAGCAAGACGCACTTTTGGGATACGGGGCGAAAAACTCGCGTTATACGAGGCAGAGAAATAAGGGGCCTGTTAGACATGCTCTAACCACCCAACCTCACATTGGTTCTCATTGTTTCCCTCCATTTGATACTTCTTTGCATTTAGTTCTACGAATAACCATGCGGTTATTGCGTGCAATGACATATTGGAACGTTACAATTTATTTACTCCGACCCTCTACAAGAATAGTGTGGGAGGACTGTAAAATTGCTCGTCTATAAAACCTTAGTCGCCGCTGCAATTATCATCATCAGATCATCGTACCACCAGCTAGCCCACCATCATGGCCTCCATAACCCTACGATCAACATCGACCACCGCCATAGCGATCCTCCTGCTAGCATCAGTCGCACTCCCGGGCCCCGTGGTGGCGAACAAAGACCACGATGCGCTCACCGCCCTGAAGAACGGCCTACAAGACCCTACCGGTGAACTGAATAACTGGAACCCGTACTCCACTGACCCCTGCACCTGGACCCATGTCGAGTGCGACAATATCACCAAGCGCGTCATCCGATTGTGAGTGACTACATTTTTCTTCTCATCATGTTCTTGGATTTGAGGTCTTGCATGTGCGCTCGGATTGGAAACGTGAGCATGCAAATTTCTTCCTTTGTGGTGGCTTAGATTTTGTACTGGTAATTTTCAAAGCCTCCGGTCATCTGAATATTCGCTTATCTGTTTACAGAGATCTTGGTTTTCGAAAGTTATCCGGTCATCTTGCACCTGAGCTTGGAAATCTGGACCAGCTAGAGTACATGTGAGCAATCTGAACCCATCTATTTTCTCTCTGCTATCCTGGCTTCTGATATCATAATGATATAACCTCCTACCTGGTTGTTGTGATGTACTTGGTAAGCATTTTTTTTTTGCGAGGAATATCGGCAAGCATATTGTTATTTCAAAAAGAAACATGAGAAAATGCCGTTTAACTATGAAGCTCTCTTTTGGATATGAAAAAAATGACCCAGTGCAGTTTTGTTGACTGTTTTGGCGTGTGAACAGGGAAATTCATCAGAACAATATTCAAGGAACAATCCCAGCAGAGCTTGGTAATTTGAAGAACCTGATTAGCCTGACCTTGTACAACAACAACCTTTCAGGGCATATCCCTCCATCATTGGGTGAACTGCAGGCCTTGAAATACTTGTAAGTTGATGTTCTTCTTATATTTTACCTCGTTTATCCTTGTCGTTCACGGTCGTTATTAGTGGTACCCTTGTAAATCCCTCCGTGTCTAGATACATCCATTTTGGAGCAATTATTTTGGAGTATATGGTTTGGATGATGATGCTTTTTGTAGGCGACTCGAGCACAACAATCTGAGTGGGCCAATCCCAAGGGAATTGGTTGGACTGTCCAATCTAATGATTCTGTAAGTATAGTTGAACTTCAAATATTTTCAGTCTCCCTCATTTCTGTTGCAGAGATTCTGTGCGAAAGTGAAGCTCATTTCTTCCTTCCTTTGTGTTGCAGAGATCTCTCAAATAACGATCTCTGTGGAACGATCCCAAGATCTGGAGCGTTCCAGAACATCCCTCTGACCAGGTATAGGTGGATCGGAACCGATGCACATATGCTGTGCAAATTTTTACGGGTTTGGCAAATTCAACTTCATCGATCATATAACCCCTTTCTTTTTTCCGTAATCTGCAGCTTCGCCAACAATCCGCGCCTGAAAGATCCTGAGCTGCCAGGAGCGGGCAATAATGACAACAACTGCTAGATTGACGGCCGAGTGAATAAACGAGTACGCTGCTGGCAATGTAATGGGCGGTTTCGAGGTTACAAAGAATTAGTTTTTTTAAAAGAGTTACAAAGAATTAATTGGGTCGATAGATGTAGCTCTGTGTCAACGCTTAGCGTTTATGCTGGAGGTAGTCCACCCTACATTAGTGAGGCCCTTGTCTGTACCTGATGTCCACATCAAATCATTTCAGATTTAAATGGTTTATGGTATTCATGCCAACATGTGTGATTTCTGTCCGTGATTGTTGCCAAAGGCTCTCCATTGATGAAGTCAGGGGCTGCTCAAATATGCGCCTGTCTTGCTCTGCTCATAAATTTACTAGGTGTTCATTTGTCACTGAAACCGAGCAAACTGCGTGCCAATTCCCTATCGTCGGTACAACTGTTATTTGTACACAGTTTGACATGTTGATTGGTTCGCTGTTCTGATGAGCCAAGTGTAATTTTTGCGGAGACACGGGGTCAGTTCTTTCTCAGAAATTATCAGCAGCAGATGGGCATCTCCAACGCGACGACCCAAACGGATGCGCTGGGCCGTCCGTTTTGGGCCGTTTGGATGGCCGAGCGGACACCCGGACAGGGGCCCGCGTCCACATGTCGTTTGGGTCGCACGCTGCGCCCAACGCGCGGACGCAGCACATATTCGAAGAAATAGAAAAAAGAAATTTAAAATGCAAACTTAAACGAAATTTGATTAAGCATATGCCCTGTTTTGGGCAAATTTTTACGTAGCCCTATTTTGGGAAAATAAACTAACAAAAGAAGCCCTCTATATGGGCTTTAAAATTTAAACTAAAATACCCTATGCTAGGGTTTGGTCGACGACGCGGTGGCCGCCGGTGCGCCGTCTAGTCCATGTGGGCGTCGGCGGCGTCGGCGTTGACGACGTCCCCGGGCGGTGATGCACTGTTGTGGCTCGACCGCGCTGGGGACTCCGGCCACGGGGACCACAGGGCCTCCTCCCAAGCGGAGTGGGGGTGCGGAGCCGGCCGCTGCTCCGCCAGCGCTCACGGAGCTGCGCTTCCTCTCTTGCCGGGCGGCGCCTCACTGCTCCAAGCGGCGCCTCCTCCTCGTGGCGCGCCTCTGCGGCTGCTTGCTCCTCGCGGCGGAGGCGGGCCTCACTCGCGCGGCTGCATCTCTTCTACCTCCCGGAAGGCGTAGAGCTCCTAGGCCTCGACGTCCTCGGCCGCTGCCGGGCCTCCTCCTCCGCGGAGGTGCGAATGGCCGCTTCGAGTTGCGGCCCTTCGCCTCCCTCCCCCGATATCATCGTGCGGCGCGGAGGTCGGGGTCCTTCTCCAAGGACTCCGGCTTGGGCTGGAGCAGCAGCGGCGCCGGTTGCGGCAATGCAGCGCCGCCGCGGGTGGCCTCTCCGATGTGGAGGCCGCCGCGATTCCCTCCGGACGCCGCGATTCCTTGCGGGCGGCGGACAGCGGCTGCTGCTGGCCTCGTCGTCATTGGCTCCGGGGCGAACCGTCGCTTGGGGGCCATGGCGGCGGTTGCGCTCGGGGAGTGGAGTGGGGACTGGACTGGAGGGACAGATCTCCTCCATTCCACATTTAATAAGCCTCCCCGGTCACCGATAGGCGGGCCCAAGGGAGACGAGCAGCCAAGCGACCGGACGCCGCGTGCCATCCGCGGCCACGCAAACCTAGCCCAGATTTGGGCCGGGTTTGCGTCGTTTCGGACGACGCAGCCATCCGCATTTGTGGTGCGTCGCCGTGTTGGGCCGCATTTTTGTCCGGCTGGACCCATTCGGACGCGCGGGCGCGGGATGGATCGCCGCGTTGGAGATGCCCTAACTGCAGCTTATTCGGTCAGAATATATGTGTGCCGTGCCCAAACACACATACTCTATAACTATAAGCAAAATCGACCTTATTATTGACCTATGTAAGGATGGAATACAAATCTGGTAGTATGACCAGAGTTGGCTGGCTTGGGCATGGGCAGCGACGCAGGGTTGACCCGTTGGCTACATCGTTCTTCCATTATGCCGTGGCTGGCCTAGGTGCAGTTGCCGGCGCGGGGGCGGAGCTCCCAACATCCTCCATTTCCATATCTCTATAACCTGCAATTCGTATTATTGCACTAAGCACCCAGGAAGTCATGATGAATGTTTGTTCTGCACGCGTGTATATACTCACAATCAAACTTGCTCCAGCCCAGGACGAACCTCTCCCTATCAAACACGACTTTTAGCCCCGTCATGAAGTTCTCTGCGCATTGCTCTCGCCATTAGTAGATCATCAGTACATTGGGAGAAAAACAGAAGTGGAAATATGGAAGAGAGCAGCACGCTTACGGCCAAAGATGTTGATGTCGGTTTCGCTCTTGAGAATCGCCAAGCAGTAACCGACGGCGCCTTTTCCATGCCGATCGGCGATGACGAAGAAAGGCCGTGTGACAGGAAACTTGGCTCCTCCCTTGGTCCAGAAGCTCACATCCGGTATGTAGATTTCTGTTTGGTTGGGACTGCATTTTTACTTAACAGTTAGCTCAAGTGATACTAGCTAGTTACAGCTGAACCAGGACTATGCAAGTGATTCTTGTCAGTACCTCAACCCGTAGCAAAACTCGAATGGGATAGAGGCGCTAAGGTTGGCCCTTGTGTCATTAATCTTGGACATCAGCTGCAAATTGCAATGCACCCAGAAAATATAGCTCACTTTTGTTGTACTAGAAATTCATGAATTACAGAAGACAATCGAATTGCCTGGGATTCTTTTTGGTTCGTGTAAAATATGCACTTACTTCGTAGGCAAACGCCGTGTATACTGGGTCGGTGAGGTATGTGAAGGACGTGCCGGAGTCCACAACCGCCTGGAACTCCAGCGGCACGTCCAAGTTCTCCACGTTCATGCCCCTGGTGGCGATCTTGTATGTTGAGCTGCACATAGAAGACATGGCCGACCGATTACTGTTTGTTTGTGCCGACATCTAGGCGCCACAGAACGATTGGATGGAGCGGCAACTCACTGCGGGTTTGTGAGGATGAAGGGCGTATGGGCCTGGCCCGGGCTGACGGCGTCGCCGAAATTGATCCGGCCGACCCCGTCGTTGCCGAAGCACATGGAGAAGCTGCTGGCGAGCAAGCTGGGCACGGAGACCTTGCCCATGCCGAGCCCCATCACGCCACCCGGGAAGGCGCCTGTCTGCTGCTCCCGCCCGCACCCGAACACGACGGGCGTCTGCACCGCCTCGCCGCCGCCGTGCTGCTTCTCTCGGGAGAGGTGGAGAACGTCTTCCACGAGCACCCCGGAGGAGGAGCTGTTAGCCGAAGCGTACCTGACGGCGTACGGGCAGCTGCTGTTGCGCGTTGCGCAGGCCTTGGGCCGGTCGCAGAGAGCGTGCTCGCACGTGACCGTCTTGCTCGTCGACGACCGGCTCGGGCTGTACTTCTGGTCTCCCTGCGCCGTGGCGTTGCCGCAGTGCTCGCAATCGCAGGGCACCCAGAAGAGGTCGCTGCCGGTGTCGAGCGCCACCAGGAACGTCGTGTTCGGCGTGCCCACCGCTACCTCCGCGTAGTGCAAGCTGCGACCAAACACCGACGCTAAAATGAGTTTCAGTTGGCCGGCACGCAAGAACAGGGGAGGGCGGGGTGCACGTACTATCCTTCAAGTTGGAAGGTGGCGTTGCCGCCGGAGAAGGCTAGTTCACCCTGGCCGTTGCTGGCAGCGAGTCCCCGGCGGGCGAAGAGAGCACGATCGTTACGGAACAGAGCAGAGTAGTACTCCGGCGTGCCATCTGCTGCTGCCTCGGGCCACCACGTGCCGGGGGCGTGCCCTCGCGCCTCTGCCCACCGCCGGACCACCGGCGAGGAGCGGTGGTGGAGGTTCAACCCGATGCCATCCACCTCGCCGGCAGCGAGCAACGCGGCCACAGCGGTAGCAACTAGAAGGCTGCCATAATGGATGGAGTGAGCCATGGGAACAAGTGCGCAGCCGTGCAGGCTGAGCAAGAAGATGGCTGGTTCATGTTCACAGCACTGATCTTAAGAGGACGAGGAGGAGAAATGCGGCTCATACATGGTGCTGGCAACCGGCGAGCAAGTCAAAGTATTTCCCGGGTTTCGTCAATCGTGGACGGCCGGAGGTGGAAGGAAATGGCAGAAGGATATAGACGACAAACAAAACGATCTGGTGGCCGCTATGTCCTTGTATTTTTTTTCTCTCTATATATATTTCCATGTGAAGTCATGACATCATCCAGCTGGTTTTGATTTATCCAAGTCGACAAACGTGATGTATATATTTTTTTGGACGTGACTACAAAATGGTAAGCCACATTATAGGGTTTTTTTTTTTTGAGGGCACATTATAGGTTTATTAGGATGTGGTCAGTCCGGCCAGATGTTTTTCTTTTCCTTTCTTGTTACATAAATCAAAATTGAATATTACCAAATATAGACGCCCAAGCGGTAGAACGTTTTGCAGTCACCATCGGGAAAACTGGGCTCACGGTTCGCTAAGATGGGTCCAGGAGATGATCTATCTACATTTTAGTGCATCAATAGAACCATACCGGTACCCCCAAGAAGGAAGATATGATATTTACCATGTCAGTGTAGGTGTAGCGCAATTCGCCCGCTTCGCCTGACATCCACATTGTTGGCGGCGGAAAAATGAGAATGTGTCAGGGGATTCCTCTCGGTTTGAGCACGGAACCAAAGCATCACCAACACAGCAATGATGCCACCAGCGGAGCTAAACTGGGGGGCCCTCCTTCCGCCAAGGTTAGAAATATCATTGAAGGATGTTCGACCGAAGAGAAGGAGGAAGATTCGGAAATCTCAGTCACGATCTCTGATACATCTTTCTATTGACGAGCCGGCCTTCCCTGAGAAAATGCTGCCCTAATATCAGCTTGTAGGCGACGAGTTGCCTGTTGGTCCAGATACCCAAGAAGAACATGCATACACCATAATTATAATAGCTATAGAGATGCACAACCTCCACACAACACCTACAACAATTGCACCCATCTAGGATCTAGCTGGTTCTTAGTAACAAGCTGTAGCTTAGAAAATACTTGATGATCTAGCACAGTTATTAGCTCAGTAGGGACGAGTGATGGAGAGTATATATAGAGCGGACCAACAAAATGAGAACATGGTGAACATTATTATTTGTGGAAAACTTACTACTCCCCCTATCTTCAATCTATAATAAGTATCATGGTTTTAGTTTAAAGGAGGCCAAAAGCCCGACCTCATTATGAGTGAGACTTTTTGCACCATTTCAAGAAACCGACTACACAATCGCATGCGAAGGGACGTGGAAACAAAAAAAAGAACAAGCAAAGTGTACTTTGTTGGACAGGATTTTGTATCGGGGAAAGCCGGAATAAATAAACATCGGTGCATGGTAAGATGGGAAAATACATAGAAGAAGTTTTAAAATAAGACTATATATACATACATGAGGCGGCAGTCTTCACTTGCCAAACCAATGCATACTGGTCCACACGACTTAGCCCAAGAAGCATGCTTGGCTTCGGCCACATCGAGTTGCTAGAGCTCCTATTGCCCGCTTTAAGCGGGAGCGAGTTCCCTCCCGCCTGAAGCACTAGCTTATGGGCCTCCCCGACCGCGGCCCAACAAAAGGTACTCCCTCTTTTTTCGTTATCTTTTTCTTTCTTTTATTTTCTAGGTTTTCTAGTTGTAAAGCATTTTAAATCTGAAGTTTTAGAAAACCGAACATTTTCAAAATTACTTTTAAAAAAATAATAATTTTAAAACTAAACATTTTTTAGAATGAACTTTTCAAAATCTAAACAAAATTTGAATCTAAGCAAATTTTAAAATTGAAAAAGTTTAAAATTAGAATCTGGATAGATTTAAAAAAAAGTTTGAAATCTGAAAATTTTTCGAATATGAACAAATTTCATAGCCTGAACAAAATTTGAAAATTTTTGAAATTGACTTTTTTTATAAATTGAAAAGGTTCGAAATAAACTGAACAGAAAACCGTTCAAAAACTTGCAAATCGGAAGGAACGGAAAAAACCGAACTTGAAGGGGACGAAGCAGTCTCTCGTTAGATGTGCTCGGCCTAGAACTGTTTCCTCGAAGCGGTGTATCCTCCGTAATGAGCGGCGAATAGGGTTTGCCCATGTCTACGGTTTGCTCAATCGGCTCGTATGAACCTGTGCCTGCAAAGTTCGGGACCTATGCCAATTTTAGATTTGGCCCTATCCCATTAGAAAACTAGAACTTTTAAAAATAATTCTTCATGTGATAGAGAAAATATTTTCCCTATATGAAGTAAATGGTAATGGTTTTAAAATAAAACATGCATACGATAATAAAATGTTCATATAATTTAAAAAATCGTTTGTAAGGATAAAAACAGTTTTTCAAGAAATAATTGTTTGCGAAATTTATAATAAAAGTGTGTATGAGGAAATATGTTCATGCAGTTGCTAAAAAATATTTGTGAGGTTAATTTTGTTCATATGAGAAAAATATTGATGAAGTACTAAATATATGTTGATGAGGTTTAAAAAAAATTATGTACCACTTAAATAAAGATCTATATTATTTTTAAATACCTTTTGTTATGTCTAAGTCTAACAAAGAGTTAAAAATGATCATTGTTTTCAAGTATATTTTTTTTTATGCTCGGAATTATCACTATAACGTACAAGGTTTAACGGTGTGAAGTGGACGAATAAAATTGCAAAACAGGAGCTCTTGTTCCGGAGCAACGAGTGAGTCCAGGCTAGGCCCGCCACTTTTATAACTCCCAACGCCCAACAGTAATATGCGGCATTCCAATCCCTATTCATCGCTCATTTGCGCGCGATAATATGTATCGCTCGGGAGCGAAACATTTAGGGCCGCGGCCCGCTACAAGCAGAAGCAATCCAGGCGGTGTACAGTGTACTGTTTTTTTTTTCCGGTTTTGGAAACATTTTTTAGAAGGTTCCAATCTGGTAATCACGGTTTCGTCTGTTCAGTTTTTCATCCGGTTTTTTGTTTGAAAAATTCATTTTAAAATGCTTTAAACTAAAAGTGCGTTCAAATTAAAAATTGTTCAAATTTAATTTTTTAAATTCAAATTTTGTTCAGATTTGGATTTTGTTCAATATTGCTCATAATCAATTTTTTCTCAGGTTTAAAATTGGCTCAAAATCAAATTTTGCTCAGATTCGAAAATTTTCCTATATTCAAATTTGCTCAATTTTTTTTTTAGATTCAGAAAATGGTTGCAAGTAGTTGTTCCTAGGTTTCAAACTTGAGTCTAGGAAGGTACTAGACCAGAGTTGCAACCACTAAGCTAGAGATCGTATGTTGTAAAATGTTAAAAAATAGCTTACTGTACTACTTTTTAAACAAGCGAATAAATGGTCCGGCTCATCTAGAATCGCCTTCAGGCGATGCGTTGTCGCGCACGCTCCTGAGCGTGGTATAGGTAGATGATGATTGTTTTGAGTACGGATGATGCTAATGGCCTGCCAAGCTCGTAAGCCTATACAAGAACATACGAAAATTTGGGGCCCTTAATTTTTTGGGCCCTGTGCGGACCGCACAATGATGCATCTTTGGGCTCAACCCTACATGTACCATATACTAGCTATCAGTGTATACGTGTCGACACATCGTATCAGCTCAATCTAACCGAAGAGATAACTACATAGTCCTGGCTTCTCGACGAGATAAACATCTTCGCGTAACAAACACAAAAGATCACGGTTGTGGTTGCCGTGCACCCTAACCGACCGATGCCTATAAAAGGGAAGAGATGGAGCCGGAAGGGGGTGGGGGGAGGAGGAGGGGGAGGGGGAGGCTGATGCCTATCAGCACGGAAGCAAAGTTGATGCCTATCAGCACGGAAGCAAAGTTGATGCCACTAGCGGAGCCATACTAATACACCCCACCCCTTTGCGACCATATTTTTCTCTTTTTACATATGCCACACAAACTGTCTTTTTCGGAAAGCATTGTGTGCAAATCTAGAATATGCGGATATACACCTGGCATACACCTGGCGCATCGCTATCTCTTGCTAAAAAAATTGCACGTGCTAACAGCACTACAAGAAAAGTTCTGATAGACAACGTCTCAAAATCGTCCGCTAAGGGGTATTTTTCGTCGCCTACGGGCCTAACCCGGCGATATGGGTTCTGTTGTGGAAATGCGTCGGGCAAAGTCCTACGACGATTTTTCGGTCCGTCGCGCTTGGCGCCCATACGGAAAATCGGACCGTTGCCCAAGTGTTCCGGGAGCCCGTTGACTACTTACGTCATGCAAGCCGACACGTGGACGCTTAGCGCGATTAACGGCGTTAACCGGCCCGTGGTAGATGGTAGGCCCACACGAGGCTGCCACGTCTTAAGGCCGGGCCAGTGACATAGTTTGACCGGTCAACTATATAGGTGGGCTGGTCCATTAGTTACGTGGGCCGGGCCTAACCTCTAAGGTTGACTGGTCAAAACTTAAATGGGCCGGCCCATTTAACATGTGGGGTCCACCTTACGGCAACTGGGCCGGCCCAAGAAGCAAGTGGTGGGCCAAAATACAGTGGGTCCCACTTTCCGGTTAAAGAGGGCCATTTAGTGTGTGGGGTCCATATAGCAAGTGGTAGGGCCAAAAACACAACTTTCCGGTTAAAGGGTCGGCCCATTTAGTATGTGGGGTCCACCGTATAGCAAGTGGGCCGGCCCAACAAGATAGTGGGCCGGTGAAAGGACACAGATGTCGCCTAGAGGGGGGGGTGAATAGGCGGTTTAAAACTTTTACGAGATGGGCTTAACAAATGCGGAATAAAACTAGTGTTTACTTTGTCAAGCCCATAGCCTATATACTATGGTTCACCAATGTGCACCAACAACTTATTCTAAGCAATGCAAGCAACTAAGTGATAGCAAGATATATAAACTTATGCTAAGCAATACAAGCAACTATGTGATAGCAAGATATATAACTTCAAGCACGATGGCTATCACAAGGTAAAGTGCATAAGTAAAGAGCTCGGGTATAGAGATAACCGAGGCACGCGGGAGACGATGATTTATCCCGGAGTTCACACTCTTGCGAGTGCTAATCTCCGGTGGAGAGGTGCGGTGGCTTAGTGCTCCCGAACGCCACAAGAGGCTCACCTTGAGGTGTGGTTGCTCGATGCACACCAACGCCACAAAGGCCTCACCCCAAGATGCGGTACTCACACCACACACCGAACGCCACGAAGGCGCCTCACCTAAATCTCCGGTGACCCTCGCCACAAAGGCCTAGGTCACGGTTCCACTAAGGGATTTCCTTCGAGGCGGAAACCGGGCCTTACACAAAGGTTGGGGCACACATCCACAACTTAATTGGAGGCTCCCAACAAATCACCACAAAGGTCTAGAATCCGTCTAGGGTTCCAAGAACCCAAGAGTAACAACTTTCTTGCTTTCACCTCCACGAATCACCGTGGAGAACTCAAACCGATGCACCAAATGCAATGGCAAGAACACCACAAAGATGCTCAAGTCCTTCTCTCTCAAATTCCAACAAAGCTACAAAAGCTATTGGGGGAAAGAACAAAGGGATTCACCAAGAACACCAAGATCAAGATCTAGAGAGTTCCACTCACAAAGAGATGGATTTGATTGGTAGAATTGTAGATCTAGATCTCCTCTTCCTTTTCCCTCAAAAAGGTTCAAGAATCATTGGAGGGATTTGAGGGATTTGAGGTAGAGGGAGCTCTCAAATACTAGCAATGGAGGAGAGCAAAAAGTGTGAAGCACCAAAAAACGAGAGGAGGAAGAAGGCTATTTAAAGGGCTGCAGGATTTCGCGTTGGGCTCGTCCAGAAAGGCGCGGTGCGGCGCGAAAAAGCGAACGAGCGGCTCGGGCGGCGGCGAAGGCGGCAGGCGCGGCGAAGCGGCGCGGCGCGGCTTTAGCGGCCGCAGCGGCGCGGGGCCGGCCCGGCAGTGCCGCTGGGGCAGGCCGGAGGTGCCGGCGGCCGGCAGTGCTGCGCGCGGGAGCCGGCAGTGCCGGAGTGGGCCGAGCGGTACTGCCGGCCCATCAAGGGCGGTAGTGCCGGCTGCCTCCTCTTTTTCTTTTTTCTTTAAAACAAATAGAAGACAAACTTCAAAAGACAATATCTAGAGTTTGGAAACTCGGATCAAGATGAAACCAATTTTGTTGGAAAGAGGAGGACAAGAGCTACCCAACAAAAAGTGAAAATATGGAAACTAGTTGGGGATGATTTTCTATTATTTTTAGAGGTGCAACACCTCAACATGAGAAACCGAGAAAATCACCAAACTCGAAAACGCAACAAGTGATCTATGCGAAATCCGTTTTCGATGAACTAGAGCTTGTCATGAGAATAAGCACAAGCTCTAAAACATCACATGGATAAGGTCCAAATAATCAACCAAGAAAGATGATGCAAGGATGCAAAGGTTTGAGCTCTCTCCGAACGATACGATCGAGTTACTCACTCGAGAGCCCTCTTGATAGTACGGCAACTAAACTATAAACCGGTCTCCAACTACACTATGAGACCGGTGAGAAAGAAACCCTATCAAGAGCAAACCTTATACTTGCGCATTCCACTTGAGCTCGATGACGACGATCTTGACCTCAACAAGATGGAACGCCTTTCTTGATTGTGCTTGCTTGACGAAGTCTTGTGGATTGCTCCCCCATAATCCACCATGGGAGAGCTTCTTCTTCGGCGCATCTTCACATATCCATGATCACCATAAGGATGGCAAGACTCAAGCAAAGGATCTCTTCGAGATGGCTCATCTTGAACTTGCACTTCATTTCGTTGATGTCTTCATCATGTTGATGTCTTGAAGTTAACTTTGAGGGCTCACTTCATCTTCATCTTCAAGACATACTTGACACTTCAAATTCTTCATCAATTTCTTCTTATTGCAACCTTGAAGCCAACATATGGTTCAAGCATTGCCTATGGACCACACCTACAAATATAACTCAATGCAAACATTAGTCCATAGGGATTGTCATTAATTACCAAAACCACACATGGGGGCTCCATGCACTTTCAATCCAAAAACACGGTGGGTCCCACTTTCCTATTAAAGGGCCGCCCATTTGATGTGTGGGGTCCACCATATAGAATTGGGCTAACAAAAAAGTGGACCGGGCCAAAAACACAGGTGGGTCCCACTTTCCAGTTAAAAGGCCGGCCCATTTAGTATGTGGGGTCCACCATATAGCAAGTGGGCCGGGCCAAAAACACAGGTGGGTCCCACCTTCCTGTTAAAGGGCCGGCCCATTTACCATGTGGGACCACCATATAGCAAATGGGCTGGCCCAACAAGATAGTGGGCCGGCCCAATAAGCATGTGGAGCCCACTATCGTGTAACCGGGCCGGCCTACTAAAGAAGTGGGCCGGCCCAAAATGAAAGTGGGTCCCACACTACTGTAAGTGGGCCGGCCCAATCTGTTGTAGGGCCCTACTTGTTTGACTAGTCAACTTGCATTAAATTTCATGAGCCTAAAATCTGATATCAATGATACACACAATTACATACACAAATAAAACAAGTAGGAAAATTACAAGGCAATTAATGTGCCCAAATAAAAAAATTACATAGAATCATTGAGGACTTCTATTAGCATCATCAATAACACGTTGACATTTGGCAATCGCCTTGATTGAATCTTGTGTACTCTTTGTCAACATATCAGCTACAGATCTTAAAGCAGCAATACCATGTCTTTTATAAAGTACAGCCTTGAGATATTTACTGTTTGATGAAAGAAATGGTCTAGGTTGACGGCTATGAGAAGATGCATCAGAAGAAAGATCAGAACTTTTTGTGGGCCTCACTTCTAATGAAGATTGCTTCATCACAACTGCATTCTGATAATAATGCAAAAAGAGTTAAACGATGAACTATGCAAACATTTATTATGCAATGTAGATATAAGATAATAACAAGTTGCATAAATGAGACAATGTATGGAACTTGTACTAAGCACAAACTTACATCATAATGTTGCACAGGGTCGCTACAGATCCTTTTTTGGCGACTATCTTCTAATGATGACTGCTTCATTAAAACTGCATTCTGGTAACATTGCAAACATAGTTACAACAATTAACTATTCAAACATGTATTACGCAATGTAGAGATCAGATAACAGCATGTAGCAGAAATAAGCACAAGATAAGATAAGATGCATGTACTAAGCACATACTGGCTCACTGCAGGTCCTTCTCTTGCGTGCACTAGTCGTGGTCAACATGCCTGTCATTTTAGGTTCAACCATCAAGTGAAATGCTAATCCTCCTGCTCCATTGTCCTTAATCTGTGTTTAGATATCACATTTAAGACCAAGTCAGCTGGTTTCAAATAACAAAAAACTTGAGCTGCCAAATGAATAAGCCAATAGTTACCAGATATCAGATTAAAACCAACTAGATGTTGCTTTGCATGAGATACGAATTTCAGACATTCAGATTTAGAGTAGGGTAATGCCAAGGTTTTCCACATAAAGTAAACTGGCATTAAGAATGACCAAATGTCAGGTTCAAATCACCTTCGCAGTTTCTCCAAGACAAGCATATCAAATAGGCAGAAACATAGTAAAGCATGAATGGCATTGCTATGGCAGGGTTCCAAGTGTTAATCTCTTGCATAAGGAACAATGCATATAGGTTATAGATAATAACGGAAGTAAACTGCCAAAATTACCAACCAAGAACTCAGATTCCAACCTTCCCTAGCGTCCCCGCTGTTAATGTTGGATGTTCTAATAAGTGGTTCGCATGATCAATCCCTAGGAAAAATAACATTGACAAGTCAGTCTACGATAATACAAAGACCAGACATGCACGCAGCAATAACTATATAAGCTAAAGACGAGGTATAAGAGCAAGCAGATTGGAAATGCACATAGCATGATTATAAAAGCAGTGTGAGAATAGCAGACACGAGAAAACAGCTAGCGGCTAGCGGTGAGCTAATGACGTGGTATAAGAACAAGCAGATTGGAAATGCCCATAGCATGACTATAAAAGCAGTGCGACAATAGCATGCAGTACAAAAACAGTTGGCAGCAAATGAATGGGTATAAGGCTATAAATATGTGGATGCACACAGGTGTCAGTAGAATGAACAGGATGGTAGCGACCGGATAATGCTTTTGTACTGTACAATATTTAAACAAACATCATGCGAAGCAACACATCAAGAAAGTTAACGGCATATGAGATCTGCAAATAACTACACAAAACATGGCTAAAGAAACACCGCGATCTAACGGGCCAGCGTACTAACCAAGCTGCGGCGGGGTGGACGGGGGCGGCAACTTGCATTCCAGCGGCGGCGAACGCGGGAGACGATGAGTCGACCCTGTTTCAGTAGAAGCGGGCGTTAGTGAAGCAGATCTGGTTGGCTGGCAAGGGATTCGGTGAAGTTGATACAGCCGCTGCGGCGAGGTAGTCGGTGGCGAGGTCGGCGGTGAAGCAGATCCGTCGGTGGCGAGGTCGGCGGTGAAGCAGATCCGTCGGTGGCGAGGTCGGCGGTGAAGCAGATCCGTCGGTGACGAGGGCGGCGGGGGAGCGGATCAGGTGGGTGGACAGCCAACACGATCAAGGCTACGCTGTGGAGGAGTATGCCGGCGGCGAAGCAGATCTAGTACTGTAGAGAGTCAGAGCTTTGGCGTGTGAGAGTATTTTTGAGCTAATGGGGCGAATGGTTGGTGGGTGGGTGTGGGCCTGTGGGGAGGGTTCGGGATCTAGGCAAGATATTTCATTGTTACCGAATGAGCCCTCCATGGTCGGTGGGTTGTAGCTTCCGGACCAGGGTTAAAAGGGTAAAACTGGTCACGGGATTTTCGAATGGATGCGGCGGGATGATTTGGCGCGCGGCCGAAATTTTCAGTTTCAAGCTACGAGCAGAACGACAAAAATAATGTTCTTCCCCAGGGAGCTCTCATTTCTTCCTCTTCTCTTTCTCTCTCGAGTCTCTCCCACTCCCCCGGCTCCTCTCCCCCTTCTCTCCGGCGGCCTCGCCGGCCGGAGACGAGGCCGACTTCTCTCTGTATATTGTACACCCTCCGAACTAAATTAATTGATTCAACTTTCCTTAGACGTGTATGTATCTAGAGTAAAAACATGTGTGGATACATCCATATTTAGATAAGCAAAGTTGAGTCAGCTAATTTGGATCCGAGGGAGTTAGTGTTGTTGTAAGCTTAGATCCAGTGTTTCCCATGAGCAGAATGGCGCAATGGAGTCGGGGATCTCGTCATCGGCTTCAGATCTGGCCTATGGTGAATCTGGCGGATCTTGCCGGCCAAACCCCGATCTGGTGCCATCAATGTGATGGCGCTAACGGTGAGGCTTGCTTTGGTCAGTGCTTCAGATCTGGCCAATGGGGAAGTCAAGCTGCTAAAGTTCACAAGCTCGGGGCATACGACGGCGTCATCCGTCTTGCCCGTGCACATCTTGGCCTTTCAGCGGCCCTTCTCAGAGCCAATATGCCGTTGCTGAGGCCCTTCTTCTCCTTCGTCCTGGCGACTACCGGCGACACCGTCCCAAGTGGTGCGTCCCCGGCGACGGAGTTGCTGGAAAGGATGCGGAGCAGAGATCTGATGTGCGGTCCAGAAGGACTCGATTGATTTTCTTCTATATGTTTTGGGGTCCTTTTTGTAAAGTTGCAGGTTCTATTAGTTATTGTCTAGTACTTTTGGTCCTCTATGTAATTTTTTGGACTAGTTTCCATTGGCACTGATAAACTTGAATTTTGACAAGTTCACAGGGAAAAAAATTCCTTTGCACATATGGCCTATCATGTATAAACATTCTTGAGATTTAAACTATATGTAATGTGCCATGCATTAACCCTAAACCATATATATGTAACTAACCCTAGCTGATCAAACCCTACTTAATTAAAACAAATAACCCTAAACTATACGCATGCACTTTATGCGCAAAGGCGCGGGTGCCTCTAATAATGTGTGTGCGCACTCGATCGATGATCCCTAAACCTTATACAACCCTGAAACCCTAATCCCTAATCCCTAAACCCTAAACACCCTAAACACTAAACCCTATACCCTAAACCCTAACCCTAACCCTAAACCCTAATTAAACCCTATATATAGGCCAACGACACTTAATTGTGCATCAAGCAGGCCAGGGGTGCCTCGCGGTCCTCTAATTAAATTAAATGTGCCATGCATTAACCCTAAATCATATATATGTAACTAACCATAGCTAATCAACCCTACTTAATGAAAACACATAACCCTAAACTATACTAGCTATAACCCGATCTAATAAAAACATGCTCTATATATAGCAGCTAGCTAGCAAACCGTAGATTAACACCAATTAATATATACATGGCCTATATCGATCATGTTGTATAACATATCCCTGAGATTCATTAATTAATTATATAATTATCGTGATAAATTAATTAACTTTAATTTTGACAAGTTCTCTCGAATGAAAACACATTTGATTAAGTTGCCTCATAATATATATATAATTAGTGTGCATGCATGGCCTACCATGCATTCGTGCATATATTTTAATGTATATTTGAACATATTCTTGGGGATTTCAATCTCTCTCTCTCTCGATCATCTATATATCGTTGGTGGCCAAAAAACACACATATATATGCATGCAATTTATGCGTAAAGGCGCGGGTGCCTCTAATAATGTGTGTGCGCACTCGATCGATGATCCCTAAACCTTAAACAACCCTAAAACCTTAAATCCCTAATCGCTAATCCCTAATCCCTAAACCTAAACACCCTAAACACTAAACCCTAAACCCTAGACCCTAAACCCTAACCCTAACCCTAACCCTAAACCCTAGCTAACCCTAAACCCTAATTAAACCCTATGTATAGGCCAACGACACTTAATTGTGCATCGAGCAGGCCAGGGGTGCCTCGCGGTCCTCTAATTAAATTAAATGTGCCATGCATTAACCCTAAACCATATATATGTAACTAACCCTAGCTAATCAACCCTACTTAATTAAAACACATAACCCTAAACTATACTAGCTAGCTATAACCCGATCTAATAAAAACATGCTCTATATATATAGCAGCTAGCTAACCGTAGATTAACACCAATTAAAATATACATGGCCTATATCGATCATGTTGTATAACATATCCCTGAGATTCATTAATTAATTATATAATTATCGTGATAAATTAATTAACTTGAATTTTGACAAGTTCTCTCGAATGAAAACACATTTGATTAAGTTGCCTCATAATATATATATATAATTAGTGTGCATGCATGGCCTACAATGCATTCATGCATATATTTTAATGTATATTTGAACATATTCTTGGGGATTTCAATCTCTCTCTCGATCATCTATATATCGTTGGTGGCCCAAAAAACACACATATATACGCATGCACTTTATGCGTAAAGGCGCGGGTGCCTCTAATAATGTGTGTGCGCACTCGATCGATGATCCCTAAACCTTAAACAACCCTAAAACCCTAAATCCCTAATCCCTAATCCCTAAACCCTAAACACACCTAAACACTAAACCCTAAACCCTAGACCCTAAACCCTAACCCTAACCCTCTACCCTAGATAACCCTAAACCCTAATTAAACCCTATGTATAGGCCAACGACACTTAATTGTGCATCGAGCAGCCCAGGGGTGCCTCGCGGTCCTCTAATTAAATTAAATGTGCCATGCATTAACCATAAACCATATATATGTAACTAACCCTAGCTAATCAACCCTACTTAATTAAAACACATAACCCTAAACTATACTAGATATAACCCGATCTAATAAAAACATGCTATATATATATATATATATATATATATATATAAGTGATGCGCGTAGATGTACACGTCCGTTGGGAACCCCAAGAGGAAGGTATGATGCGCACAGTGGCAAGTTTTCCCTCAGTATGAAACCAAGGTTTAATCGAACCAGTAGGAGCCAAGAAGCACGTTGAAGGTTGATGGTCGCGAAATGTGATGCGGCGCAACACCAGGGATTCCGGCGCGGAACCTGCACAACACAACCCAAGTACTTTGCCCCAACGAAACAGTGAGGTTGTCAATCTCACCGGCTTGCTGTAACAAAGGATTAAACGTATCGCGTGGAAGATGTTTGCAAAGAAAATAGTAAAACACAATTGCAGTAGATTGTATGCTATGTAAAGAATAGGACCGGGGTCCACAGTTCACTAGAGGTGTCTCTCCCATAAGATAAAAGCATGTTGGGTGAACAAATTACAGTCGGGCAATTGACAAATAGAGAAAGGCATAACAATGCATATACATGATATGATAAATATAGTGAGATTTAATTGGGCATTATGACAAAGTACATAGACCGCCATCCAACTGCATCTATGCCTAAAAAGTCCACCTTCAGGTTATCATCCGAACCCCCTCCGGTATTAAGTTGCAAAGCAACAGACAATTGCATTAAGTATGGTGCGTAATGTAATCAACAACTACATCCTTAGACATAGAATCAATGTTTTATCCCTAGTGGCAACAGCACATCCACAACCTTAGAACTTTTTGTCACTGTCCCAGATTCAATGGAGGCATGAACCCACTATCGAGCATAAATACTCCCTCTTGGAGTTAAGAGTAAAAACTTGGCCAGAGCCTCTACTAGTAACGGAGAGCATGCAAGATCATAAACAACACATAAACAATAGATTGATAATCACCATAATCATAGTACTCTCTATCCATCGGATCCCGACAAACACAACATATAGTATTACATATAGATGATCTTGATCATGTTAGGCAGCTCACAAGATCCAACAATGAAGCACAACAAGGAGAAGACGACCATCTAGCTACTGCTATGGACCCATGGTCCAGGGGTGAACTACTCACTCATCACTCCGGAGGCGACCATGGCGGTGTAGAGTCCTCCGGGAGATGAATCCCCTCTCCGGCAGGGTGCCGGGGCGATCTCCTGAATCCCCCGAGATGGGATTCGCGGCGGCGTCTCGGAAGGTTTTCCGTATCGTGGCTCTCGGTACGGGGTTTCGCGACGGAGGCTTTAAGTAGGCGGAGGGTCAACGCGGGGGCCACACGAGGCCCGGGGGTAGGTCGGCGCGGCCAAGGCCGGGCCGCGCCGGCCTCCCCTGGCCGCCTCGTGGCCCCACTTCGTTATCTCTTCGGTCTTGGAAGCTTCGTGCAAAAATAGGACCCTGGGCGAAAGTTTCGTCCAATTCAGAATATTTCTTTACTAGGATTTCTGAAACCAAAAACAGCGAAAACAACGGCTCTTCGGCATCTTGTTAATAGGTTAGTTCCAGAAAATGCATAAATATGACATATAATGTGCATAAAACATGTAGGTATCATCAATAAAGTAGCATGGAACATAAGAAATTATCGATACGTTGGAGACGTATCAGCATCCCCAAGCTTAGTTCTGCTCGTCCCGAGCAGGTAAAACGATAACAAAGATAATTTCTGAAGTGACATGCCATCATAATCTTGATCATACTATTTGTAAACATATGTAATGAATGCAGCGATCAAAACAAAAGTAATGACATGAGTAAACAAATGAATCATATGACAAAGACTTTTCATGAATAGTACTTCAAGACAAGCATCAATAAGTCTTGCATAAGAGTTAACTCATAAAGCAATAAATCAAAGTAAAGGTATTGAAGCAACACATAGGAAGATTAAGTTTCAGCGGTTGCTTTCAACTTATAACATGTATATCTCATGGATATTGTCAACATAAAGTAATATAACAAGTGCAATATGCAAGTATGTAGGAATCAATGCACAGTTCACACAAGTGTTTGCTTCTTAGGTGGAAGGAGATAGGTAAACTGACTCAACAATAAAAGTAAAAGAATGGTCCTTCAAAAGGAAAGCATCGATTGCTGTATTTGTGCTAGAGCTTTTATTTTGAAAACATGAAACAATTTTGTCAACGGTAGTAATAAAGCATATGAGTTATGAAAATTATATCTTACAAGTTGCAAGCCTCATGCATAGTATACTAATAGTGCCCGCACCTCGTCCTACTTAGCTTGGACTACCGGATCTTCGCATGCCATGTTTCAACCAAGTGTCACAAAGGGGTACCTCCATGCCGCCTGTACAAAGGTCTAAGGAGAAAGCTCGCATTTTGGATTTCTCGCTTTTGATTATTCTCAACTTAGACATCCATACCGGGACAACATGGACAACAGATAATGGACTCCTCTTAAATGCATAAGCATGTAGCAAAGTTATTATTCTCATATGAGATTGAGGATATATGTCCAAACTGAAACTTCCACCATGATTCATGGCTTTAGTTAGCGGCCCAATGTTCTTCTCTAACAATTTTGCATGCTCCAACCACTAAAATGATAGATCCTTCAGACAAGACGGACATGCATAGCAACTCACATGATATTCAACAATAGTTGATGGCGTTCCCCAGAAGCATGGTTATCGCACAACAAGCAACTTAATAAAATATAAAGTGCATAAGTACATATTCAATACTACGATAGTTTTTAAGGCTATTTTGTCCCATGAGCTATATATTGCAAAGGTGAATGATGGAATTTTAAAGGTAGCACTCAAGCAATTTACTTTGGAATGGCGGAGAAATACCATGTAGTAGGTAGGTATGGTGGACACAAATGGCATAGTAGTTGGCTCAAGGATTTTGGATGCATGAGAAGTATTCCCTCTCGATACAAGGTTTAGGCTAGCAAGGTTATTTGAAGCAAACTCAAGGATGAACAGGTGCAGCAAAACTCACATAAAAGACATATTGTAAACATTATAAGACTCTACACCGTCTTCCTTGTTGTTCAAAACTCAATACTAGATATTATCTAGACCTTAGAGAAACCAAATATGCAAATCAAATTTTAGCAAGCTCTATGTATTTCTTCATTAATGGGTGCAAAGCATATGATGCAAGAGCTTAAACATGAGCACAACAATTGCCAAGTATCACATTATCCAAGACATTTTAGAATTACTACATGTAGCATTTTCAATTCCAACCATATAACAATTTAACGAAGAAGAAACTTCGCCTTGAACATTATGAGTAAAGCCTAAGGACACATGTGTCCATATGCAACAGCGGAGCGTGTCTCTCTCCCACAAAGTGAATGCTAGGATCCATCTTATTCAAACAAAAACAAAAACAAAAACAAACCGACGCTCCAAGCAAAGAACACAAGATGTGATTGAATAAAAATATAGTTTCAGGGGAGGAACCTGATGATGTTGTCGATGAAGAAGGGGATGCCTTGGGCATCCCCAAGCTTAGACGCTTGAGTCTTCTTAGAATATGCAGGGGTGAACCACGGGGGCATCCCCAAGCTTAGAGCTTTCACTCCTCTTGATCATAGTATATCATACTCCTCTCTTGACCCTTGAAAACTTCCTTCACACCAAACTTCAAGCAAACTCATTAGAGGGTTAGTGCATCATTAATAATTCACTCATTCAGAGGTGACACAATCATTATTTTCACTTCTGGACATTGCATAATGCTACTGGACATTAATGGATCAAAGAAATAAATCCAACATAGCAAAAGAGGCAATGCGAAATAAAAGGCAGAATCTGTCAAAAACAGAACAGTCCGTAAAGACGAATTTAAAGCTGGCACTAGACTTGCTCAAATGGAAAAACTCAAAACTAATGAAAGTTGCGTACATATCTGAGGATCACGCTCGTAAATTGGCAGATTTTTTCGAATTTTCTACAGAGAACTGTGCCCAGATTCGTGACAGACAGCAATGCTGTTTCTGCGCAGCGATCCCAAATATAACATCAACTTTGACATAGAAACTTTACTTGGCACAAAAACATGATAAGGAGAGGTTGCTACAGTAGTAAACAACTTCCAAGACTCAACAAAACAAAAAATTGCTGTAGGTAAAAAAACATGGGTTGTCTCCCATAAGCGCTTTTCTTTAACGCCTTTCAGCTAGGCGCAGAAAGTGCAAATCAAGTAACATCGAGAGTAGAAGCATCAACATCATAGCTTGTTCTAATAATAGAATCAAAAGGCAACTTCATTCTCTTTCTAGGGAAGTGTTCCATACCTTTCTTGAGAGGAAATTGATATTTAATATTACCTTCCCTCATATCAATAACAGCACCAACAGTTCGAAGAAAAGGTCTTCCCAACACAATTGGACAAGATGCATTGCATTCGATATCCAAGACAACAAAATCAACGGGGACAAGGTTATTGTTAACCGTAATATGCACATTATCAATCCTCCCCAAAGGTTTCTTTTTAACATTATCGGCAAGATTAACATCCAAATAACAATTCTTCAATGGTGGCAAGTCAAGCATATCATAAATCTTTTTAGGCATAACAGAAATACTTGCACCAAGATCACATAAAGCATTACATTCAAAGTCATTGAATTTCATTTTAATGATGGGCTCCCAACCATCTTCTAACTTTCTAGGAATAGAAGTTTCAAGTTTTAGTTTCTCTTCTCTAGCTTTTATGAGAGCATTTGTAATATGTTTTGTAAAGGCTAAATTTATAGCACTAGCATTAGGACTTTTAGCAAGTTTTTGTAAGAACTTTATAACTTCAGAGATGTGGCAATCATCAAAATCTAAATCATTATGAGCTACAGCAATGGGATCATTGTTCCCAAGGTTGGAAAAAATTTCAGCAGTTTTATCACAAGCAGTTTCAGCAGTTTTAGCAATTTCAGGCAGTTTTGTACGCTTTGCACTAGGAGTAGAAACATTGCCAACACCAATTATTTTACCATTGATAGTAGGAGGTGCAGCAACATGTGAAGAATTAGCATTACTAGTGGTGGTAATAGTCCAAACTTTAGCTACATTATTCTCTTTAGCTAGTTTTTCATTTTCTTCTCTATCCCACCTAGCACGCAGTTCAGCCATTAATCTTATATTCTCATTAATTCTAACTTGGATGGCATTTGCTGTAGTAGTAATCTTATTATCAATATCATTATTAGGCATAACTTTCAATTTTAAAAGATTTACATCAGAGGCAAGTCTATCAACTCTAGAAGCGATAGTATCAATTTTATCAAGCTTTTCCTCAACAGATTTGTTAAAAGCAGTTTGTGTACTAATAAATTCTTTAAGCATAGCTTCAAGACCAGAGGGTACACTCCTATTATTATTGTAAGAATTCCCATAAGAATTACCATAACCATTACCATTAGCAGAAGGATATGGCCTATAGTTATTACCAGAGTTGTTCCTATAAGCATTGTTGTTGAAATTATTATTTTTAATGAAATTCACATCAACATTTTCTTCTTGAGCAACCAATGAAGCTAAAGGAACATTATTTGGATCAACATTAGATCTACCATTCACAAGCATAGACATAATCACATCAATCTTATCACTCAAGGAAGAGGTTTCTTCAACAGAATTTACCTTCTTACCTTGTGGAGCTCTTTCCGTGTGCCATTCAGAGTAATTTATCATCATATCATCAAGAAGTTTTGTAGCCGCCCCCAATGTGATGGACATAAAGGTACCTCCAGCAGCTGAATCCAATAAATTCCGCGAAGAAAAATTTAGTCCTGCATAGAAGGTTTGGATGATCATCCAAGTAGTCAGTCCATGGGTTGGGCAATTCTTTACCAAAGTTTTCATTCTCTCCCATGCTTGAGCAACATGTTCAGTATCTAATTGTTTAAAATTCATTATGCTACTTCTCAAAGATATAATTTTAGCGGGAGGATAATATCTACCAATAAAAGCATCCTTGCATTTAGTCCATGAATCAATACTATTCTTAGGCAAAGATAGCAACCAATCTTTAGCTCTTCCTCTTAATGAGAAAGGAAACACTTTCAATTTAATAATATCACCATCTACATCTTTATACTTTTGCATTTCACAAAGTTCAACAAAATTATTGAGATGGGCAGCAGCATCATCAGAACTAGCACCAGAAAATTGATCTCTCATAACCAAGTTCAGTAAAGCAGGTTTAATTTCAAAGAATTCTGCTGTAGTAGCAGGTGGAGCAATAGGTGTGCATAGGAAATCATTATTATTTGCATTTGTGAAGTCACACAACTTAGTATTTTCAGGGGTATTCATTTTAGCAACGGTAAATAAAACAAACTAGATAAAGTAAATGCAAGTAACTAATTTTTTTGTGTGTTTTGATATAGAGAGCAAGACAGTAAATAAAGTAAAACTAGTAACTAATTTTTTTGTGTTTTGATTTAGTGCAGCAAACAAAGTAGTAAATAAAATAAAGCAAGACAAAAACAAAGTAAAGAGATTGAGAAGTGGAGACTCCCCTTGCAGCGTGTCTTGACGGCGCCAGAAAAAGTGCTTGATGCGCGTAGATGTACACGTCCGTTGGGAACCCCAAGAGGAAGGTATGATGCGCACAGTGGCAAGTTTTCCCTCAGTATGAAACCAAGGTTTAATCGAACCAGTAGGAGCCAAGAAGCACGTTGAAGGTTGATGGTCGCGAAATGTGATGCGGCGCAACACCAGGGATTCCGGCCAGAAACCTGCACAACACAACCCAAGTACTTTGCCCCAACGAAACAGTGAGGTTGTCAATCTCACCGGCTTGCTGTAACAAAGGATTAAACGTATCGAGTGGAAGATGTTTGCAAAGAAAATAGTAAAACACAATTGCAGTAGATTGTATGCTATGTAAAGAATAGGACCGGGGTCCACAGTTCACTAGAGGTGTCTCTCCCATAAGATAAAAGCATGTTGGGTGAACAAATTACAGTCGGGCAATTGACAAATAGAGAAAGGCATAACAATGCATATACATGATATGATAAATATAGTGAGATTTAATTGGGCATTACGACAAAGTACATAGACCGCCATCCAACTGCATCTATGCCTAAAAAGTCCACCTTCAGGTTATCATCCGAACCCCCTCCAGTATTAAGTTGCAAAGCAACAGACAATTGCATTAAGTATGGTGCGTAATGTAATCAACAACTACATCCTTAGACATAGAATCAATGTTTTATCCCTAGTGGCAACAGCACATCCACAACCTTAGAACTTTCTGTCACTGTCCCAGATTCAATGGAGGCATGAACCCACTATCGAGCATAAATACTCCCTCTTGGAGTTAAGAGTAAAAACTTGGCCAGAGCCTCTACTAGTAACGGAGAGCATGCAAGATCATAAACAACACATAAACAATAGATTGATAATCACCATAATCATAGTACTCTCTATCCATCGGATCCCGACAAACACAACATATAGTATTACATATAGATGATCTTGATCATGTTAGGCAGCTCACAAGATCCAACAATGAAGCACAACAAGGAGAAGACGACCATCTAGCTACTGCTATGGACCCATGGTCCAGGGGTGAACTACTCACTCATCACTCCGGAGGCGACCATGGCGGTGTAGAGTCCTCCGGGAGATGAATCCCCTCTCCGGCAGGGTGCCGGAGGCGATCTCCTGAATCCCCCGAGATGGGATTCGCGGCGGCGGCGTCTCTGGAAGGTTTTCCGTATCGTGGCTCTCGGTACTGGGGGTTTCGCGACGGAGGCTTTAAGTAGGCGGAGGGTCAACGCGGGGGCCACACGAGGGGCCCAGGGGGTAGGTCGGCGCGGCCAGGCCTGGGCCGCCCGGCCGCCTCCGGTCTTCTGGAAGCTTCGTGCAAAAATAGGACCCTGGGCGAAAGTTTCGTCCAATTCCGAGAATATTTCTTTACTAGGATTTCTGAAACCAAAAACAGCAGAAAACAGCAACTGGCTCTTCGGCATCTTGTTAATAGGTTAGTTCCAGAAAATGCATAAATATGACATATAATGTGCATAAAACATGTAGGTATCATCAATAAAGTAGCATGGAACATAAGAAATTATCGATACGTTGGAGACGTATCAGCAGCTAGCTAGCAAACCGTAGATTAACACCAATTAAAATATACATGGCCTATATCGATCATGTTGTATAACATATCCCTGAGATTCATTAATTAATTATATAATTATCGTGATAAATTAATTAACTTGAATTTTGACAAGTTCTCTCGAATGAAAACACATTTGATTAAGTTGCCTCATAATATATATATAATTAGTGTGCATGCATGGCCTACAATGCATTCGTGCATATATTTTAATGTATATTTGAACATATTCTTGGGGATTTCAATCTCTCTCTCTCTCGATCATCTATATCGTTGGTGGCCCAAAAAACACACATATATACGCATGCACTTTATGCGTAAAGGCGCGGGTGCCTCTAATAATGTGTGTGCGCACTCGATCGATGATCCCTAAACCTTAAACAACCCCTAAAACCTTAAATCCCTAATCCCTAATCCCTAAACCCTAAACACCCTAAACACTAAACCCTAAACCCTAGACCCTAAACCCTAACCCTAACCCTAACCCTAAACCCTAGCTAACCCTAAACCCTAATTAAACCCTATGTATAGGCCAACGACACTTAATTGTGCATCGAGCAGGCCAGGGGTGCCTCGCGGTCCTCTAATTAAATTAAATGTGCCATGCATTAACCCTAAACCATATATATGTAACTAACCCTAGCTAATCAACCCTACTTAATTAAAACACATAACCCTAAACTATACTAGCTAGCTATAACCCGATCTAATAAAAACATGCTCTATATATAGCAGCTAGCTAGCAAACCGTAGATTAACACCAATTAAAATATACATGGCCTATATCGATCATGTTGTATAACATATCCCTGAGATTTATTAATTAATTATATAATTATCGTGATAAATTAATTAACTTGAATTTTGACAAGTTCTCTCGAATGAAAACACATTTGATTAAGTTGCCTCATAATATATATATAATTAGTGTGCATGCATGGCCTACCATGCATTTGTGCATATATTTTAATGTATATTTGAACATATTCTTGGGGATTTCAATCTCTCTCTCTCTCTCTCTCTCTCTCATCTATATATATCGTTGGTGGCCAAAAAAACACACATATATACGCATGCACTTTATGCGTAAAGGCGCGGGTGCCTCTAATAATGTGTGTGCGCACTCGATCGATGATCCCTAAACCTTAAACAACCCTAAAACCCTAAATTAATTATCGATCTCCCTGTGATTCATTAATTAATTATATATATAATTATCGATGATAAATTAATTAACTTGAATTTTGACAAGTTCTCTCGTATGAAAACACATTTGATCAAGTTGCCTCATAATATATATATATATATAATTAGTGTGCATGCATGGCCTACCATGCATTCGTGCATATATTTTAATATATATTTGAACATATTCTTGGGGATTTCAATCTCTCTCTCTCGATCATCTATATATCGTTGTTGGTGGCAAAAAAACACACATATATACGCATGCACTTTATGCGCAAAGGCGCGGGGTGCCTCTAATAATGTGTGTGCGCACTCGATCGATGATCCCTAAACCTTAAACAACCCTAAACCTCACCCTAAACACTAAACCCTAGACCCTAAACACCCTAAACACTAAACCCTAAACCCTAGACCCTAAACACCGTAAACACTAAACCCTAAACACTAAAAACCCTAAACCCTAGACCCTAAACACCCTAAACACCCTAAACCCTAAACCCTAGACCCTAAACACCCTAAACACTAAACCCTAAACGTACCCTAGACCCTAGCTAAACACCCTAAACACTAAACCCTAAACCCTAAACCCTAGCTAACCCTAAACCCTAATTAAACCTCGCGGTCCTCTAGTTAAATTAAATGTGCCATGCATTAATCCAAAACCATATATATATAACTAACCCCTAGCCTAATTGTGCATCAAGCAGGCCAGGGGTGCCTCGCGGTCCTCTAGTTAAATTAAATGTGCCATGCATTAACCCTAAACCATATATATATATACTAACCCCTAGCTAATCAAACCCTAGTTAATTAAAACACATAACCCTAAACTATACTAGCTAGCTATAACCCGATCTAATAAAAACATGCTCTATATATAGCAGCTAGCTAGCAAATTAAACGGTAGATTAACACCAATTAATATATACATGGCCTATATCGATCATATGTTGTATAACATCTCCCTGAGATTCATTAATTAATTATATAATTATCGATGATAAATTAATTAACTTGAATTTTGACAAGTTCTCTCGAATGAAAACACATTTGATTAAGTTTCCTCATAATATATATATAATTAGTGTGCATGCATGGCCTACCATGCATGCATTCGTGCATATATTTTAATATATATTTGAACATATTCTTGGGGATTTCAATCTCTCTCTCTCTCTCTCTCTCTCTCTCGATCTCTCGATCATCTATATATCGTTGGTGGCCAAAAAAACACACACATATACGCATGCACTTTATGCGCAAAGGCGCGTGTGCCTCTAATAATGTGTGTGTGCGCACTCGATCGATGATCCCTAAACCTTAAACCCTAAATAAACCCTAATCCCTAATCCCTAAACCCTAAACACCATAAACATTAAACCCTAAACCCTAGACCCTAAACCCTAACCTCCTAACCCTAAACCCTAAACCCTAATTAAACCCTATATATAGGCCAATGACACTTAATTGTGCATCAAGCAGGCCAGGGGTGCCTCGCGGTCCTCTAATTAAATTAAATGTGCCATGCATATATATATGTGTTTAATTTGGGGATTTCAATCGCTCTCTCGTATGTAGCTCTCTCTCTCTCTCTCTCTCGTTAATTGGTGGCCAACAACACACACATGCACTTTGTGCGCAAAGGCATGCGCCTCTAATAATGTGTGCGCAGTCGATCGATCTAGTTTTGATTAATCATAGCACACAAATAAAGAAGTTGTATTTGAATCCACACAACCTAATCTAAAACACATAACCCCTAACATGGCCTAATTAATTAACCCCTTCTCTCTACCTAATTAGTGGAAATTGCACAAAATCAAAAGGGGTCCCTCACTAATTATGCATATCTGCTAGATTGTGATAAACTTTTGCCCCATATATATTTGGTGGATGGGTGCATCTTGGCATGTAAAACAATTAGTGTTTGCAAATGGCGTTGTCAAAATTTATGTACAAATGATTTCTTTCCATCCAAAGTGCATAAAATGGGAGTTTTAATGAAGAAAGTACAAATAAAACAGCTCAACATGCTTCCACACCCCGATTTTCACACGAAGTAGAGCATATTTAAAGGATAATTCCAGAGTTTTACTATTTTTCAAGCAACTTTGCTAATTTTCCCCCACTCACATGACTTTATGTCGATTTAACGAAAATATGGCGAATTTAAACTACATGGGCGGGATAGTTTGAATTGTGCGCGCGGCAAAGGGAACCGCCTATTCCTCAACCTTGTGCACGGCAAATTACACACGCAACTCCATTAAACGCCACCTACCGACCTTAATTATCACCCCGGCGGCCCGGCCGCATGACCCCCCACCCACCCCTACACAACTTATCCCCGTCCGTGCGAAGAGCTTCCCCTCCCCGTCCCGTCCGTGCGAAGAAGAAGCTTCCCCTCCCCGTCGTTCTTCTCGAGACGCACCGGCGGTCAAGTTGATCCACGGTAGGGCTGCTATCTCTAGCTCAATCATGTATCGGGCAAGACGGCCTAACGATTTATATTTTCTTGATGCTGCTAAAAAAATTCGTCAGTATGCTCGAACTAATTGGCACTTTATAGTTTTCCGCTCGATTTGTCATCGATCAATTTGTTCATTTGCGTGGGCATATAGAGTCAGTTCTGCACTCGATCCGTTAATTTGCTGAAATGCCATGGCAGAGTTTTGTACACGATCTGTTTGCTAAAATGTCGATGGGCATTTTTTGTTTTGTACTCGACATGATTGCTGAAATGCATAATCATGTAGTATAGTTTTGTACTCGATGGATATACATTTCCTACTTCGCCTTAAATTAATCACCAACCACTGTATCTCATAATTAAACAGATGGACAGAACTTGGATACTGCATGGACACTTATGTTCCCCTTCATATATAAATGGTGTTCAACCCTTTATGGGGTTTATTAGAGCTCATGAAGGTCACAACCTGGACGTGTATTGCCCGCGCTGCACATGTATGAATGGTGAGAAGAGGCCTCACCCTGTAGTGGCAGATCATTTACACATTTTTGGGATGGACCGCACATATGTTAGGCGGGTTTAGCATGGTGAACCATATAATGATCCTTTAGCAGGAGAAGCAGATCTTGCTCACACTGTATGTGTGCTGGCATATGTAGTTAATTATTTATATTGATGTTGCCGCTGTTTCAATCAATAGTTTGCATTGCTGTGCAAGGTTCTGTACTCAAATTTAACTTGTTGCAGATGGATGGACGGGAAGGAGAGAAAAAGCGCTTGCTTCAGGAAACGGGTTTCAGCTCTGGGACATGTGCTGTGCCAGATGAGAAGGTAAATATGTAAAACGGCATTTGTTCAGGTTGCATCCCTTAGATGTTTGTCTAATCGGTTGATGTACTAATTGCAGAAGCATAGAGTTGAAGAGGTCTCTCAGTTTGATGGGAGATTTGAAGATGAATCTCAGTTTGATGCACCTGTGGATGGTACTGATGACGAGCCTTTCATAGACGAAGGTCCTGCACCTGAGATTATCCAGCCTACAGAAGGAGGCCGTGGACCGAGTACACAGCTTTGCGTTGAAGTGGATGCACGCCCGGAGATCATCAGGGGCGTCCGGGTAGTCTCAAGACCACCCAGCCCTGATGCACCTGTGGATGGTACTGATGACGAGCCTCTCATAGACGAAGGTCCTGCACCTGAGATTATCCAGCCTACAGAAGGAGGCCGTGGACCGAGTACACAGCTTTGCGTTGAAGAGGATGCACACCCGGAGATCATCAGGGGCGTCCCGGTAGTCTCAGGACCACCCAGCCCTGATGCAAAATGTTGAGCTACTTTATGATTCGTACTCTTATGTTCTGGTGCTGTAGTATGTTATGATTTGTACGCCTTTGGCGCTAGATTAAGCATTCAGTGGATGATCGCGTTGCAAAATTCGACACCCACACAATCAGTTCATCGTATGAGTAGTAGCACAATTACTTCTACAGCGATTCCTGCCAGCGCATTAGTTGGTAGCATGAAACACTTTCAGGTACTCCCCTCTGATTCATATTAATTGACTCAATTCTGTCTAGATATGGATGTATCTAGATGCATTTGTTAACTAGACTAACAAACTTGAGTCAGTTAATATGAATCCGTGTAAACCGCCCAGTCCTCGAGCAGCTAGTTTATTGACTCTGGACTCCAAGCCTCTCGCGGCAAGCCATCGACGAAGCTTTGACCAGATCTTGGCCCGCAATTTTTTTTGTGTGGCGAATAGCAAAGCTTTGACCAGTTCCTCTCGGGATACAGCACGCCGGTGAGCTTGCACGGTTGCCATGAGCACTTTCCGGCCGCATCGTCCGGGAACGATCTCCAGCGGGTTAACGAGGACATGCATGGCGGCCAGGGGATTTGTTTTTTGTTTTGGTTTGAGCTTGGGATTTGGGGTTTTTTCGGATAGGGGAGGAGGAACCGAGGAAGAGGAAGGAACAGCCGCGTGCTTGGCGCGTGGCGGTGTGCTTGAATTTCGAATTTTTGTGAAATGTTTCATTTCCCCGCTACAATTCGGGGGTTTCTTGACGCGCCAATGCGTCCCGCCGGGCAGCTTCAAGTGAATTTGGGGTGCCACACTATGGGCCCTAGTTTCAGTGAGACATGTAATGACTAGTCACATCAGTAAGTTCACTGTGTAATAAAATATGTTACCCCTCCCCTTTATGTAGCACCCCTTCTCTCCCGATCGAGTGCCGATTGCCGACGGATGCAAGCCGCTAGCTCGATCCCCTCCTTTCGCCTCCACCGTCCAGGCATCCAGCTTGGAGGGGCAAGCTGCATCTAGACCAAGCGGATTAGGTAGGACTAGTAATGTTCTTTCCTTTCTCGAGATCGGTTCTTTTTTCCTCTCCTCGATATCTTGCGCATCTCTTTCCTATTCTGGGCGAAGGGGTGTCTTTCTGGTCACCCTCGAGCTGGGAGTGATTGATGGGGGTGGGGGGCGGGGGCTACCTTTGCTTGGATTGGGGTGTTCTTCCTTTATTTGTCGACATTTGCAACCTTTGTAGTTTCTGCTGATCCTCACTGTATCTTTTGTCAGCTTGTACAGGAAAGGTAAGACCTCGGCGGTGGGGGCAATGGAGCGTAAGGCCACCACGCATGTGGGCAGTTGGCTGAGCCTGAGCTGCGTCCCCAGCCCCGCGAAGCAGGTACTCCGTTTGCTTATCCACTCTTTACCTTTTAAGTGTCTCTCTGCATCCTCAATCTGTTCCTGTTCTGGAATATGCTTAAAGTAGCACATGTCTTCAGCTGTTTGTGCGTAAAGCCTCTGTGACACCATGCTCTATATTCTCTGTATCAGGTTGGTACCTCCAGGTTCCGTGCTGAGGCTATGGGGAACGAGAATAGCGCCCCACCTGCTGCAGGAGCATGGCCCGATCTGCAGCACAAGAAGCGAAATGCCACTGCCGAGCTGGGCAGGGACCGCCCAGGGGTAATTTTTTTAACCAACTTACCATGATGTAGTCTGAATCTGATACTCCCTCAGATCCAAATTAATTGACTCAACTATCTGTAGATACGGATGTATCTAGATGTGTTTTAGCTCTAGATACTACTGCCTCCATCCCAAAGCTTTGGGCTTATATTATTTTTAGAAAGTCAAACTATACCATGTTTGACTAAGCTTTTACCAAAAATCAGTAACATGCAAAATACAAAATTAATATCATTAAATAGATAATAAAATATATTTTCCTACGGTATCTACACAGTATTATATTTGTTGATAGAATGTTCTAAAATTTTGGTCAAACTTTGCTTGTTTTGATTTCTCAAAAATAAATAAGGCTTAAGCTTTTGGATGGTGGTAGTACATTCATATCTAGACAAAGCTGAGTTAACTAGTTTTTTTGTCTGTCCATAGCTAGTGTTCACGCTGCAAAAGGCTAAGAGCATCCACTATATGCATCAGTCTATCTCATACAGTAATTCAATATCACTGCTGAGGTCTGCCTTTTGTTTTGCTATTCATATGCAGACTGAAACTTTAGGGCCTTTACTCAAAAGGAAGATCAAAACTGCGGCTGATCAGGCTGCCAGTATGTTGATGCCGCCCCCATCTTCTAAATGCCTCTACAAGCACAAGGCCACGCGCCAGCTGGGTGGTGATCTTTTAATGAATATGGTATATTTTCTTAATCCACAAAACATGCCTTGATTTTTCTCTGTTTATTGTCGGTTTTTTCTATGCTTGCCAAAAGTTTACAACAACAACAACAACAACCAAGCCTTTCAGTCCCAAACAAGTTGGGGTAGGCTAGAGTTGAAACCCATAAGATCTCGAAGCCAAAAGTTTAGAAACACCAAATTCGTTTGCTTACAATCATCATACAGTAATGTTCATCTACTCCAGTTCCCCTAACCCAACAAAAAATGATGTTAATTACGATTTTTAGATTAAAAGAGCACCATTAGGCGCTGTTAATTACGACTTTGAGATTAAAATGTCATTTGCAATTGTTAATTACAATTTTGAGACAAATGGTTAGTTTAACCTCGATCTCTTCTGCTCTCCATTTTTCCCAACCGAACAAAAATGTAACCATTCCATTCCTCTGAAATGGAACCATTCCATTCCATTCCACGCTGTTTCAGAACCGAACACACCCTTGCATTGTTGTGAACTGTTGTCCATACACGGCCATACCCTTCCACTTACATCCAGCACTATATGCATCAGTCTGTCTCAGAGTCATTCAATATCACTGCTGAGATCTGTTCCCATTCTTATGCAGGCTGAAACTGCTGCGCCTTTACTCAAGTGGATGCAAAATGAGGCTAATGAGGCTGCTGTGAGGACGATGGTGCCGGCACCATCTTCCGAAAACCTCTACAAGCACGAGGCCATGGGCCAGCTGGGTGGTGACCTTTTAATGAATCTGGTATATTTTCTTAATCCACATACATGATTTCATTATTATCTGTTTAATTACTGTTGGCTTTGTCTAATGCTTACCAAAAGTTCAGAAACACTGCGTTTGCTTACAATCATCATACACTAATTTTTCACTTTTCAGTCTGTCTCATCCAGTATATAAACTGTTGATTTCCATTGGCTTCTTTTGTAATCATTTGCATTGTTGTCAACTGTTCTCTATGCACAACCCTATTCTTCCACTTACACCCCGCACTATTTGCATCAGTCTATCTCATAGATTTATTAAATATCAATGATGAGTTCTGTTGCTATTCATATGCAGGATGAAACTTCTGTGCCTCTACTCAAATGGATAAAAAATGATCCTGATGAGGCTGCTGTGAAGACGATGGTGCCGCCACCATCTTCTGAAAACCTCCTCAAGCACAAGGCCACGGGCCAGCTGGGTGGTACCCTTTTCAGTAAGCAGGTATATTTTCTTAATCCTCATACATGATTTGATTTTTGTCTGTTTATTGCCGGCTTTGTCTAATGCTTACCAATAGTTCAGAAACACACACACCTATTCTTCCACTTACATCCAGCACTATATGCATCAGTGTCTCATAGATTCATTTTATATATCACTGCTGATGTCTGTTGCTCTTCAATTTTCATATGCAGACTGAAACTGCTAAGCCTTCATTGGTCAAAAGGATTGCAACTGCTGCTGATGAGGCATCTGCAGAGGCTGCCACCAAGTTACTGTCAGCCCCACCTTCTGGATGCTTATATAAGCTCAAGTCCAAGGACCAGCCGGGCCGTAACCATCCAAGGGTTCGGGTATATTTTCTTAAGCCACATATACATGCCATGATTTATGTCTGATATTATCACTGGCTCTGTCTAATGCTTTTTGGAATTCGGAAACACCAAATTAGCATGCTTATATTCATCATACACTAATTTTTCACTGTTCAGTTTGTAACATAGTGTTATGCACTCGCTTGTCAACATTTGCATTGCTCTGAACTATGCACTTTACACAACCTAATTCTTCCACTTACATTCAGCGCTACGCACCAGTAGTACCTCCCATGTTTCCTTCACCATCCCGATGCCGAGCTTGCGGGAATATGGCGGGCCCATGTACATACCCCGCATATAACACCTCCTATGGCTCTATCTACCTTTCTAGTAGCTCCTTCACAGAGTTACAGGTATGTATTCTCAGTGGTTTAGCATGAATTGGCATATAGTAAAGTCTTGTTTTTAGTCTTCCTGCTTCTTACATTTGTATCAATTTTCACATGCAGACTGTACCTTGTGAACTTCGTCCAATGATTAACCAGATGTGTCCGCATGAAGGGTCTTTCACTATGCATGGCAATGGCAAATTGATGAACACCTACACGGTCTATGAGGTGTATGTCTACAAGACGCAGGCCATCACATATTTGTATGGACATGATTGGAGAAAGTTTGCTTTTGACTACGGTCTGAAGAAGGGCGACGAGCTGAGGATCAGAAACTCAAACGGGCAGATATACGTAACTGCTTACAGAGTTGGAGACACTTCCAAATATATAATATGTAACTTTTTTCTACTCATATCTTTTGATAACTGCATTCTGAGCAGTTGTTCTAAACCATTCCCTCTGTTCTAGCTTGCTGGGTTTAACATGATCAAAGCTGCAGATCCCCTGATGGAACAGGAGCGGATGTCACAAAGGGCAACCACACCAGCACCGGCACCGGCTTCCCACTCTCCTGCATCAGCACCGGTTCCTGTACCAGCTCCGTTTACTGCATCTACCCAGCAGTCCCCTACATCAGCATTGGTTCCTGTAGAGGCCCCATATACTACACATGCCCAACAGGCTATTGTTTTGCCTCTAATTTGTTATTTTGGATACAACTTTACGGCACCTGTTTTCAACAGTCTCTGGTGTCTCGTTTTTGTGCAGAAATCCAACTTTCGGGAAAAACCCTCGGAATTTATGCAGAAGGCCCTATTTTCCCAAAATACTGACGGAGCCAGAAGGAGAAGTAAGGTGGAGGCCCGAGGGCCCCACACCATAAGGCGGCGCGGCCCTATGGTGTGGCCCCCTCGGCTGGCCTCCGACGCCCCCCTTTGGACTACTTATCGGGTTCGACCTAAAAACGCACGGAGAGAAGTCGAAGTCGCCAGAAACCCTCCAGAGAGCCGCCACATCGCGAAACTCCGTCGCGGGAGCCAGAAGTCTCCGTTCTGGCACTCCGCCGGGACGGGGAATTGGAGGAGATCTTCACCGCCATCACCGCCAACGCCTCTCCATCGACCAGCCATGTTTCCCCCATCCATGTGTGAGTAATTCCCCCGCTGTAGGCTGAAGGGGATGGTAGGGATTGGATGAGATTGGTCATGTAATAGTCATAAGATTGTTAGGGCATAGTGCCTAGTATCCGTAGATGTCACTTTTATGATATTGTTGCAACTTGTTATGCTTAATGCTTGTCACTAGGGCCCGAGTGCCATGATCTCAGATCTGAACATGTTATTGATTCATGAAGATATTCGTTGTTTATGATCTTACCTGCAAGTTGTATACACATGTCGCTGTCCGGAACCAATGGCCCCGAAGTGACAGAAATCGGGACAACCGGAGGGGATGGTAGTGATGTGAGGATCACATGTGTTCACGGAGTGTTAATGCTTTGCTCCGGTGCTCTATTAAAAGGAGTACCTTAATTTCCAGTAGTTTCCCTAGAGGCCCGGCTGCCACCGGCTGGTAGGACAAAAGATGTTGTGCAAGTTTCTCATTGCGAGCACGTACGACTATATATGGAACACATGCCTATTGATTGATTAGTACTTGGATACCGTTTTATTATTATCTGCAAATGCCCCTGCTTTGATTGTTACATGAGTTTCTCTCATCCATGCAACGCCCGTTAATCCGTCCCTGTGCCTACAGTATTTTAATCCTGCTGTTTACTATAATCACTACTGCTGTCTTTATTTCACCGCTGCTGTTATTTCACTATTCCTACTGCTATAAAACTGTTACTACTGATAAACTCTTGCGAGCAAGTCTGTTTCCAGGTGCAGCTGAATTGACAACTCCGCTGTTAAGGCTTACAAGTATTCTTTGTCTCCCCTTGTGTCGAATCAATAAATTGGGTAATACTTCCCTCGAAGACTGTTGCGATCCCCTATACTTGTGGGTCATCAAGACTATTTTCTGGCGCCGTTGCCGGGGAGCATAGCTTTATTTGGAAGTTCACTTGGATTGATATTGTTCGCTGCAAATTCTCCATCATGGGTAAACCTCGCGATACTAAGATCGCCATATTACCATCCACTACAAGAAAAGGTACAACTCTTAGTACCTCTGCTGCTCTTGATTCACCATCTGTGATAAGTAAACTTGTTTCACCACCACAAGCTTCAAATGCTGGTACTTCTGCTGAATCTGAAAATTCCTCTCATAATTGTGATGATGCTTCTGCTGTGCTTGATAATGATGGTTCGTTAGGATCTTTTCTAGATGCTACAATTGCTAAGTCTAGACAAATTGAAAATACTGAAACTCCTAATGAAAATGCTGCTACACCTGTTAATTCACCTGAGTCTGTTGAATATTCTAGTGATGATCTTGATGAAGATTATGTAGAGCTTGATGATGATTTTATTGAAAAATGCAATGCTACTACTGATGCAAGAAAAATTAAAAAGTTGCTTGCAGAACATGCTGTTAGATATAAACTATCTCCTGATCCTAAATTTGCCACATCTCCTATAAACATTAGGGATAAAGATTATGATTTTTCTCTTGATCTATCTCATATAGCTATTGTTGAGAAAACACCCTTTTGTGGTACTGAAAAAGAAAGTGCTGTTGAACACATGACTGAGTTATCTACTCTTAGTGGCTTGTTTTCTGATGATATTAAGATGCGTACTTATTTTGTCGCTAAAATTTTTCCTTTCTCATTAAAGGATGATGCTAAAACTTGGTATAATAATTTGCCTCCTGGTTCTATTAAAAGTCCAAAAGAATTGCTTGATGTTTTCTTCCGGAAATACTTTCCTGCTAGTGCTCAACATGCTGCTTTGCAGAGAATTTATAATTTTGACCAGGAAGATGGAGAGAAATTGCCTGAGGCTTGGGCTAGATTTTGCTCTCTTATTAGAGCTCAGCCTGACCATGATTTGGAAAAGCATGATTTACTTGATATATTTTATAGTGGACTAACCATTGAGTCTAGGGCATACCTGGATAGTTGTGCTGGTTGTGTTTTCAGGAAAAGAACTCCAGACGACGCTGAAGAATTATTGGCTAAAATAGGCCGGAATCATGATGATTGGTCTACACCTGAACCAACCCCGACACCGATAGTGAAGAAGAGGGGTATGATTAAATTAAATGATGAAGATATGAGGGAAGCCAAGAAGTCTCTTAAAGAGAAGGGTATTAAACCTGAAGATGTGAAGAATTTACCTCCTATAGAAGATTTATGTGAGATAACTCCCCCTTCATCCATGATTGAGGTACACTCTCTTCAACGCTTTACTAGGGAAGATATTCCGTATTCAAAACCTCCTGCTCAATGCTTAGATGAGTTTGATAATTATATTGTTAAGCAAGAAAACTTTAATATGAGAGTAGAGAATCATTTAATGGAAAATTCTCGAGCTATTAGTGAATTGCATGGTATTGTGGAGAGAACCTCCAATGATGTTAAGATACTTGTTAAACATTTTCAAATGGTTCAAACTCAAATTGATCAACTTACTAAAGTGCAAAATGACTTGTTGGGAAATAATTCTAAAGAAAAACATGCTTATGAAGTAACAACTAGAGGTGGTGTTTCTACCCAGGATCCTCTATATCCTGAAGGGCATCCCAAAAGAGTTGAACAAGATTCTCAACTAACTAAAACTAGTGCTCCATCTAAGAAAAAGAAAAAGAAACATAAGAATGTTGTAGAATCCTCTGAACCTGTTAATGATCCTAATAGTATTTCTATTTCTGATGCTGAAACTGAAAGTGGTAATGAACATGAGAAAGATAATGATAAGAATGATACTCCTGATAAAGAAGAGGTTGAAAAAGAACCTGAAAAGCCTGCTAAAAATAAAAAGTACACTAAAGAAGATTTTATTACTGAGAAACATGGTAATGAAAGAGAACCTTGGGTTCAAAAGCAAATGCCTTTTCCTGCTAAGAAACTAAAATCAAAGGAGGAGGAACATTATAATAAATTTTGTGATTGGATGAAACCTTTATTTTTGCAAATCCCTTTGACTGATGCTATTAAATTGCCTCCTTATTCAAAGTATATGAAAGATATTGTTACTAACAAAAGGAAAATCCCCAATGAGGAAATTTCCACTATGCTCGCTAATTACTCCTTCAATGGTAAGATTCCAAAGAAGCTTGGCGACCCAGGTATACCGACTATTCCTTGTTCTATTAAGAATAATTATGTTAGAACTGCTCTATGTGATTTGGGAGCGGGAGTTAGTGTAATGCCTTTTTCTCTTTATAAGAGACTTGATTTAGATAAGTTGATACCAACTGATATATCTTTGCAAATGGCTGATAAATCTACTGCTATTCCTGTTGGTTTATGTGAAAATGTTCCTGTTCAAGTTACTCAGCATTGCTTGATATTAACTGATTTTGTTGTGTTGGAAATGCCTGAAGATGATAATATGTCCATTATTCTTGGAAGACCCTTTCTTAATACTGCAGGGGCTGTTATTGATTGCAATAAAGGCATGGTTACTTTCAATGTTGATGATAAGGAACACACTGTCTATTTTCCCAAGAGGATTGATAAAGTATGTGGAGTCAATACAATTTTTAATGTGAAAACTATCAAAGTGGGATCTATTGATTGTCCTATATATGAGCCTAAAGAAGAATATCAAACTCTTGTGATTGGATCCATATCAATTCAATATAAGGTAACATGATTGATTTGAGGTTTATTTCTTCTTATGTCATATAAAATTTATTTGGTAGCAAGACTTGATCAACCTTGTTAACAAGTATATTTTAATGCATAAGAGAGCTAAACAACATTTCTTTCTTTCTTTCTCCCTCCACTTATTTTACTTGCTGTAGCACTTTTTGTTTTGCAATATGCTTTAGTTGTTTAAGATTTTAGAAATCATTTTCCTGCGCAGTAATCATTAATTTAATACCCAGAAATGTGCATTTTTCGAAGTTCTCTAAAAATTACAAAAATTACACCGTTGGTCCTATTTTTCGACGAGGCACCTGGGAGTACCAGAGGATGACCTGTGGGGCACCAGAGGGTGCCACACCACAGGCCGGCGCGGCCAAGGAGGTGGGCGCGCCACCCTGTGGTGTGGGCCCCTCCTTGCCCCACTACTTCATCTCTTCCTCCCAGCATCTTCTCTCTCCCGAAAAAACTCGCACCAAGTTCCTCTCACTCGTGTTTCTGCTCAAGAACTCGCGATTTTTCGATCTCCTTGCTCAGCCCAGATTTCTGTTTGAAATTTGGCACATTTACTCCTTGGTATGTGACTCCTTTGATTGTCCAATTAGAATTTCATTTGGTTGAGTATATCTTGAATATTTTGCTGCTGTAGATAACATGTTTAGTGAGCTTGCATGCTTGTTCTAAGTGGAAGAAATTAGTTTTGATGCATGTTTAGTACTCTAGCAAGTTCCTATAGTAGTTCCCTTCAATTATATACCTTGAAATCAAATTTTATAATGATTGTTGAAAAATTTCAGAAAATGGAAGGGAGTATGCACCAACTTAACCAACAAGAGTTGGAGGTACAGCAAGTCATGAGAGTTCATCGTGAAGAGGGAGTATACCCCTCTTATTACCCATGCACGGATTTTATGCGGAATGCAGGAATCCTGCAAGATGTTCAAACACTGATTTCCAATGCAGGGTTGGAAGGTTTTACTGTTGGTGAACCTCACCAATATGCTAAACTAACGGTGTCGGTTGTGCAGGATTTCGAATTTCACCGGTCTCAAACTAACCCCATGGTCCGGTACAAGATTTATAACAAAACTATCGACTTGCCTTTTGATGTCTACGGGTGCTTCTATTCTTGTAGACAGTGTTGGGCCTCCAAGAGCAGAGGTTTGTAGAACAGCAGCAAGTTTCCCTTAAGTGGATTACCCAAGGTTTATCGAACTCAGGGAGGAAGAGGTCAAAGATATCCCTCTCATGCAACCCTGCAACCACAAAGCAAGAAGTCTCTTGTGTCCCCAACACACCTAATAGGTGTACTAGTTCGGCGAAGAGATAGTGAAATACAAGTGGTATGAATGAATATGAGCAGTAGTACGGCGCCAGAAAATAGCTTGCTGGCGTGCAGTTGATGGTAGTAATATTGCAGGAAGTAAACATGCAGTAGTAACGCAGCAGTAGTAGTTCAGAAAAACAATAACAAGCGGATAGCAGTATTTAGGAACAAGGCCTAGGGAATAGACTTTCACTAGTGGACACTCTCAACATTGATCACATAACAGAATAGATAAATGCATACTCTACACTCTTGTTGGATGATGAACACATTGCGTAGGATTACACGAACCCTCAATGCCGGAGTTAACAAGCTCCACAATTAATGTTCATATTTTAGTAACCTTATAGTGTAAGATAGATCAAAAGACTAAACCAAGTACTAACATAGCATGCACACTGTCACCTTCATGCATATGTAGGAGGAATAGATCACATCAATATTATCATAGCAATAGTTAACTTCGCAATCTACAAGAGATCATGATCATAGCATAAACCAAGTACTAACACGGTGCACACACTGTCACCTTTACACACGTGCAGGAGGAATAAAACTACTTTAATAACATTGCTAGAGTAGCACATAGATAAATTGTGATACAAACTCATATGAATCTCAATCATGTAAAGCAGCTCATGAGATTATTGTATTGAGGTACATGGGAGAGATGAACCACATAGCTACCGGTACAGCCCCGAGCCTTGATGGAGAACTACTCCCTCCTCATGGGAGCAGCAGGTGATGATGATGGCGGTGGAGATGGCAGCGGTGTTGATGGAGAAGCCTTCCGAGGGCACTTCCCCGTCCGGCAGTGCCGGAACAGAGACTCCTGTCCCCCAGATCTTGGCTTCGCGATGGCGGCGGCTCTGGAAGGTTTCACGTACCGTGGCTTCCTCCGTAAGGGTTTTCGACGCAGGGGCTTTATATAGGCGAAAGGGCAGCGTCAGAAGGTCGAAGGGGCGACGACACCATAGGGCCGCGCGGCCAGGGGGTGGGCCGCGCCGGCCTATCATCTGGGGCCGTGTGGCCCCCTCCGGCGGCTCTCGTGTTCTAGATGCTTCCGGGCAAAATAGGAACCCGGGCGTTGATTTCGTCCAATTCCGAGAATATTTCGTTACTAGGATTTCTGAAACCAAAAACAGCAGAAAACAGAACTGGCACTTCGGCATCTTGTTAATAGGTTAGTTCCAGAAAATGCGTAAATACGACATATAATGTGCATAAAACATGTAGGTATCATCAATAAAGTAGCATGGAACATAAGAAATTATCGATACGTTGGAGACGTATCACCTTTCAGTGATTTTTGTACATCAATTAGAGTGCCGCGGTGGGGATCCTGCGAGAAGATCAGGGGAACACCGCGGGAGCTCTCAAATCTTTATACAATGATTTGTAATGGGAGGAGCTTCTCCAATGATAGTGGTAAGATTAGTAGCATTCAACAGCCAGCTATCCGCTACTTTGCTTATTTCGTTACAAAGTGCGTTCTTGCGAGAAAGACTGGAGGTAAATTATCTGTCCAAGATTTGGCTTTCTTAGCTGCTGCTTTGCAACAGGATAGGACTTATAATTTGGGTGCTTTAATAGCTTGTAGACTTGCTACTAACCGTGAGAAAGGAGGAATTTGTGGAGGTCTTATCGCCTCTCGCTTATTAGCTATGCATGGTGTAGAACCTCACCATTTAGATATTCCGCTTTCTATAGAGAAGCTTGATGTGGTTTCCATGATTAAACATGAATTTATTTCAGATGCATCTAATTTGAACAACCTGCATTATAGGATAACTTTGTATAAGAAAAATTGGAGTATAACTAAGAAAATTGAAAAACTAGTACGATTGCCTGCACCTGCTTTGTTTAACCTTGATGCCAGGAACGGGTGGTCGATCACAGAAAATGAGCTAAACGCATACATAGAAAGGGAAAGCCGTCGTGCAAGGGAAGATGTGGAGGAGGCCGAGGAGCACCCCGACTCTTCATCCGATGCAGCGAGCTCCTCATATCAACATCATGGGCATGTGGAACCTCCACGATATTCTTCTGCACAGGGGCCCTATTACCACTCCATGTATGATCCACCGGCGTGGAACTCCGACCCTCGTTGGGAATGAACTCCACTTAGGCCAAAAGCCTAAGCTTGGGGGAGGTATACCGGCATCACTCATTCTTTGCATATTATGGTTGCTGGATACTTGTACATACTTGTTTAGTCTCTAGAGTGGTTTTCTAATGAGAGGGAGATGATATTTGGGGAAGTGCTGTCCAAAAACAGATTCTGGGCTGTTACCAAAAAAATTCGTGCGCACAGCCAGAACGTTATTTTGAGTTGCCAATTTTTGAGCATGTGCCCCAGGTTGTTATCTAACTTTCATTAGTTGAACACTTTTTGGTCTGAGCAATGGAAGATTTTTGTTAATTTCGATTTCTGTACTGCTGTCAGGATTTGGCAGATTTCTGTCATCCTGCTTTTCTGTGTTTCTGTTAGTTTGCATTCTTTTGTTTTCGCTTTGTTTCTTTCCTAAAACACAAAAAGACCAAAAATATTTCTGTTGTTTCTCTTCACCATTTGTTTATTTGGTTCTTTGCTCTTAGTTTACTTTATTTGCTATCGTTGGTTTGTTATGAGAAAACCCAAAAAGATTTTGCTTTGTTTGCTTGTTTTCTTTCGTTCTTGTTTCCAATTCGAAAACACCAAAAATATTTGCTGTTCTTCTTTGGTTTGTAAAGTTCATCATGAGTTCAATGGTCTTCGGTGGCTGGAGCGTGGTTTTCATTTCATATTATCCAAGCTACACAAGTGAAAAGGCAATAATGACGATCTACGACAATCTGATTGTGGTGAGAGGCTGGTATGAACTCTATTTGTTTTCATTTTTGTACATATACTCATCCATGTGAGCATGCTTATTTGGTTCATGTGAGGTATATGTTATGTGAGAAAGTCTAGTAGTTCATGATCTCTCATGTTTAGCTCCAATTTATTAATATGAGTAGCATGTCATGGATGTTCGCTTGCATTGTTTTATTCATAAGTAAGTATGGCATTGTGGTATCCTCCTCTGAATAATTCATTTATATCGACTTGGCACATGCTCACGCATGCATATGACTGAACAAAAAAGTCAATTAAGCCTCGATGATTTATATTGCTTCAGAGTTCTTGTATCACTTTTATGCCTCCGTTAATTTATTTTGCCGCAAGCATGATTATGACAGTTACTGCTCTCTTGATTTGTCGCTCCCTAGTCTTTTGCTAGCCTTCACTTGTACTGAGCGGGATCGCCGCTCGTGCTTCCAAACACCTGAAAACCAAGTTGTTCCAAAGTGTCCACCATAAATACCTATGCATGGCATTTCAAACCATTCCAAGTAAATTCTCATGCGCTACCTTTAAAACTTTCAAAATGCTTCTCAATTTGTGTTAATGTTTCATAGCTCATGAGGAAGTATGTGGTGTTTAGCTTTCAACCTTGTCATTTACTTTTGACGGACTCTCATATGGACTAGTGGCACATCCGCTTATCCAATAATTTTGCAAAAAGAGCTGGCAATGGGATTCCCAGTCCCGAATTAATTAACTTAAATAGACACTCCTCCATGGTTTGTGATTGTTGGACGGCACCCGAAGGATTCGGTTAGCCATGGCTTGTGTAAGCAAAGGTTGGGGGAGTGTCATCATCATAATAAAACTTAAATAAAAAGGCACTCCTTCATGGTATGTGATTGTTGGCAGGCACCCGAGGATTCGGTTAGCCATGGTTTGTGTAAGAAAGGTTGGAAGGAGTGCCACATAAACATGCAAATAATTCATGGGAGCCGCTCTTGGGAGTCCGGTTGATGAGGTAGTTAGTGTACCCATTACCATTCGTTGACAACAACAAACACCTCTCAAAATAATTTTACTCCTGCTTTACAAATAAAAAGCTCTAGCGCATGTTAATCCCTGCTTCCCTCTGCGAAGGGTCAATCTTTTACTTTTATGTTGTGTCTCCATTCTTTCTTTGAGCACTATCTTGAGAGCACAACTGTCATTCTTAGTATAATATGCTTGTCTCAAAATATGATTGATTGTGGTATAACTTTGATGCTTTTATCTTTGACAATCACTACTTCTAGTCTTTCTATGAACTCCAGAGGTGCCTCGGCATTTATGTTTTGCCGATCAAATACAGGCAAGCGAGATACCACTTTATCATATTCTCTTATGAACATTGCAATCCTGCTTATATACATGATTCATGATGCTTATTATTAATTGTTGGTACCTCTCCATGATTGACATAGCTGTTGGATGATCTTATTTGCATGTGTCTCATTATGAACTGCTTGAGTATTAGCCATAGCATGAGAATATATACATCATATGAGCAAATGTGTTCGTGAAAGTTCTTTTATCGCTCAGTTGTTAACTGAATTGCTTGAGGACAAGCAATAAGCTAAGCTTGGGGGAGTTGATACGTCCAAAACGTATCTACTTTCCCGAACACTTTTGCTATTGTTTTGCCTCTAATTTGTGTATTTTGGATACAACTAACACGGACTAACGCTGTTTTCAGCAGAATTGCTCTGGTGTCTCGTTTTTGTGCAGAAATCCAACTTTCGGGAAAATCCTCGGAATTTATGCAGAAGGCCCTATTTTCCCAGAATACTGACGGAGCCAGAAGGAGAAGTAAGGTGGAGGCCCGAGGGCCCCACACCATAAGGCGGCGCGGCCTAGGGGGGGCCCGCGCGGCCCTATGGTGTGGCCCCCTCGGCTGGCCTCCGACGCCCCCCTTTGGACTACTTATCGGGTTCGACCTAAAAACGCACGGAGAGAAGTCGAAGTCGCCAGAAACCCTCCAGAGAGCCGCCACATCGCGAAACTCCATCGCGGGAGCCAGAAGTCTCCGTTCTGGCACTCCGCCGGGACGGGGAATTGGAGGAGATCTTCACCGCTATCACCGCCAACGACTCTCCATCGACCAGCCATGTTTCCCCCATCCATGTGTGAGTAATTCCCCCGCTGTAGGCTGAAGGGGATGGTAGGGATTGGATGAGATTGGTCATGTAATAGTCATAAGATTGTTAGGGCATAGTGCCTAGTATCCGTAGATGTCACTTTTATGATATTGTTGCAACTTGTTATGCTTAATGCTTGTCACTAGGGCCCGAGTGCCATGATCTCAGATCTGAGACTGTTGGAGATATGCCCAAGAGGCAATAATAAAATGGTTATTATAATATATCTTTGTGTTTATGATAATGTTTGCATACCATGCTATAATTGTATTAACCGAAACATTGATACATGTGTGTTATGTAAACAACAAGGAGTCCCTAGTAAGCCTCTTGTATAACTAGCTTGTTGATTAATGGATGATCATGGTTTCGTGATCATGAACATTGGATGTTATTAATAACAAGGTTATGTCATTAGGTGAATGATATAATGGACACACACCCAAATAAGCGTAGCATAAGATCAAGTCATTAAGTTCAATTTGCTATAAGCTTTCGATACATAGTTGCCCAAGTCCTTCGACCATGAGGTCATGTAAATCACTTACACCGGAAGGGTACTTTGATTACATCAAACGCCATTGCGTAAATGGGTGGTTATAAAGATGGGATTAAGTATTCGGAAAGTGTGAGTTGAGGCATATGGATCAATAGTGGGATTTGTCCATCCCGATGACGGATAGATATACTCTGGGCCCTCTCGGTGGAATGTCATCTGATTAGCTTGCAAGCATATGAATGGTTCATAAGAGATCACATACCACGGTACGAGTAAAGAGTACTTGTCGGTAACGAGGTTGAACAAGGTATGGAGATACCGATGATCGAACCTCGGACAAGTAAAATATCGCGTGACAAAGGGAATCGGCATCGTATGTAAATGGTTCAATCGATCACTAAGTCATCGTTGAATATGTGGGAGCCATTATGGATCTCCAGATCCCGCTATTGGTTATTGCTCGGAGAGGAGTCTCGACCATGTCTGCATAGTTCGCGAACCGTAGGGTGACGCGCTTAAGGTTCGATGTCGCATAAGTAGATTCGGAATATGAGATGGAGTCCGAAGTTTTTGTTCGGAGTCTCGGATGGGATCCAAGACATCACGAGGAGGTCCGGAATGGTCCGGAGAATAAGATTCATATATGGGAAGTCATTTTCAGGGTTACCGGAAAAGTTCAGGATTTTTCGGTATTGTACCGGAGGTTCTAGAAGGTTCCGGAGGGTACCATAGTGGGGCCCACCTATCCCGAACGTCCAACATGGACCGGAGGGGGTCACATAGGCCCACATGGGCCAGGCACACCAGCCCCCCAAGGCCCATGTGGCTGGATCAAGTGGATAAGATCAAATCCCTTAAAATTAGGGACTTAACTTGGGGGGGAAGTTGCCCCCCTTGTTTTGGCCGACCCAAAGGCTTGGAGGGGGGGCCAAGGCAGCCCCCCCACGCCTATATAAGAGGGAGGGGAGGGCTGGGGCGCAGCACATGATTTCCCCAAGCCCTAGCCGCCCCTCTCTCCCTCCTCCTTCTTCCTGCGCAGGCTTGGCGAAGCCCTGCAGGAATTTCTCCTCCACCTCCACCACCACGCCGTCGTGCTGCTGGGATTCCGAGGGGATCTACCACACCTCCGCTGCCCGCTGGAACGGGGAGAGGAAGGGCTTCATCGACACCGTACGCGCGACCGAGTACGGAAGTGCTGCCGGATTGCAGCACCGGGGACGATCGTCTACACCAACAACGAGATCTAATCTCGTAGGCTTTGGAAATCTTCGAGGGTTAGTCTCATATCAATCTCGTTGCTCCGATCTTGTAGATTAGATCTTGGGTGTTCCATAGATTAGATCTTGGATTTATTCGTCTTGCGGTAGGAAAATTTTTGTTTTCTATGCTACGAACCCCAACAGTGGTATCAGAGCCATGTCTATGCATAGATCTGTTGCACGAGTAGAACACAATGGTTTTGTGGGCGTTGATGCTTTTGTTGCTTTAGTTTGTGTACTTTGCATCTTGCGGGATGGTGGGATGAAGCGGCCCGGGCTAACTTTACATGACCGCGTCTCATGAGACTTGCTCCACGCTTGACATGCAACTTGTATTGCATAAGTGGCTTTGCGGGTGTCTGTCTCTCCCACCATAGTGAAGATTCCAATTTGCACTTTCTATTGTCAACACTAGTATCACCGTTGTGGTTCATGTTCGTAGGTAGATTGGATCTTACTCGAAAACCCTAAACCACGTAAAATATGCAAACCAAATTAGAGGCGTCTAACTTGTTTTTGCAGGGTTTGGTGATGTGATATGGTCATGATGTGATGATGATTATATTTGATGTATGAGATGTTCATTGTTGTATTATGGCAACCGGCAGGAGCCTAATGGTTGTCTTTAATTTTTGTTAAAGACCTGCGTGTCTATTCATCATGTAATAGCTTTATTTCAAGTAGTTGTCATAGTAGCTATAAGTGATGGACAACCATGAAGCGGCGCCACGGACCTTGGTGCAATGCTGGTGATGATGGAGATCATGATCATGTGCTTTGGAGATGGAGATCAAAAGCACAAGAAGAAAGGCCATATCATATCACATATTATGAATTGCATGTGATGTTAATCCTTTATGCATCTTATCTTGCTTAGATCGCGACGGTAGCATTATAAGATGATCCCTCACATTAATATCAAGATAATAAAGTGTTCTCCCCTCGTATGCACCGTTGCTACAGTTCGTCGTTTTGAAGCATCTCGTGATGATCGGATGTGATAGACTCTACGTTCACATACAACGGGTGTAAGCCATGTTTGCACACGCGGAATACTTGGGTTTGCTTGACGAGCCTAGCATGTACAGACATGGCCTCGGGACAACGGAAACCGAAAGGTTGAACACGAGTCATATGGATGATATGATCAACATGTTGATGTTCACCATTGAAGCTACATCATCTCACGTGATGATCGGTTTTGGTGTAGTGGATGTGGATCGTGTGCCACTTAACAACTATGAGGGATGTTGTATTAAGTGGGAGTTTATTAGTAATTAGATTAAAACATGAACTAATTATCATGAACATAGTCTGAATAGTATTTTGAATTAAAGTTGTAGAATTGGCATCCGTTATCTACCATGCGCTAGTCTTGTAATTGAGATAGAAATACTGTTAAGTCTGACAAGTAACTCTACGGGCTGGTACCGTATTGTTAAAGAATCAAGAAATGATTAAGTCCTATTGCAAATTTTTAGTAAACTTCTCATTAATGATTCAAAGAACAATGGTTTCAATTAGTACCTAGAATCATCTTGCCTCCATGAAACTTGAAGTTCAAATCTGTTTGAAAAGTAAGGAGCTGGAAATTTTGTTTTCAGAAATAAGCAAGGTATGAGATATATGTGATATCTAAGACCTTATTGCAAGATGATACACTACAAGAAAAGTTGCCATGGCCGACGAAGTTGAAGTCGCGCCGTGGTTGCTGGTGTACCATGGCCGACGATTTTGGTCCCTCCGTGGTGCATGTCAAAACTTTTTTTTTCTCGTTTTTGAGGCCACCTAGCCCGACGAAAGCGGCCAAAACGTGGCGTATGGTGGCCCGGGACGTGGTGCATCTCGAAATCTCGGGTTCGCCGGCCGAGTCAACGCAAATCCGCACCGCCGAGGGATGTAGGGCCCAGATGGCAGCCTCTCTGGCATTGTTTTTTTCTACATCGCGCCATCTCGTTCAACGTTCTCCGATCGAGCCGTTTACGATGCAGGATCATGGGTCCCGCATGTCATCCTCTATGAACCAAAATTCTTTCTATTCTTGGATTTTTTTGACCCCCTGATTTCTGGCTACTTCCTTTTTCTTTTGATCCCTTGCCGCCTTGGAAACGTTGAGACCGCTGCTGCTAAATGGGACCCGCATGTCATCCTCTATGTGCAATCAACTTTCTTTTCTTGGAGTTTTTTTGGCACCTCAAATTTGGTCACTTGCCTTTTTCTTTCGATCCCCTGCCGCCTCTCAAACGGTGATACCGCTGCTGCTAACTGGACCCGCATGTCATCCTCTATGTACTATAAAACTTTCTTTTCCTGGATTATTTTTGGCACCTCAAATTTGGTCACTTGCCTTTTTCTTTCGATCCCCTGCCCTCTCAAACGGTGATACCGCTGCTGCTAACTGGGACCCGAATGTCATCCTCTATGTACTATAAAACTTTCTTTTCTTGAATTATTTTTGGCACCTCATATTTGGTCACTTACCTTTTTCTTTCGATCCCCTGCCGCCTCTCAAACGGTGATACCGCTGCTGCTAAATGGGACCCGCATGTCATCCTCTATGTACTATAAAACTTTCTTTTCTTGAATTATTTTTGGCTCCTCATATTTTTTCACTTGCCTTTTTCTTTCGATCCCCTGCGCCTCTCAAACGGTGATACCGCTGCTGCTAAATGGGACCCGCATGTCATCCTCTATGTACTATAAAACTTTCTTTTCTTGAATTATTTTTGGCTCCTCATATTTGGTCACTTGACTTTTTCTTTCGATCCCCGCCTCTCAAACGTGATACCGCTGCTGCTAAATGGGACCCGCATGTCATCCTCTATGTACTATAAAACTTTCTTTTCTTGGATTTTTTTTGGCACCTCATATTTGGTCACTTGACTTTTTCTTTCGATCCCCTGCCGCCTCTCAAACGGTGATACCGCTGCTGCTAAATGGGACCCGCATGTCATCCTCTATGTACTATAAAACTTTCTTTTCTTGAATTATTTTTGGCTCCTCATATTTTTTCACTTGCCTTTTTCTTTCGATCCCCTGCCGCCTCTCAAACGGTGATACCGCTGCTGCTAAATGGGACCCGCATGTCATCCTCTATGTACTATAAAACTTTCTTTTCTTGGAGTTTTTTTGGCACCTCATATTTGGTAACTTGACTTTTTCTTTCGATCTCATGCCACGTTTGAAACGTTGAGGTACCTGCTGGCTCATGGGACCCACATGTCATCCTCTATGTGCTATAAAAGTTTCCTTTGTTGGATTTTTTTCACCCTCTGATTTTTGGCTTGCCTTTTTCTTTTGATCCCCTGCCCCCTTTGAAACGTTGAGTAAGCTGTTGGTTCAAGGGACCCGCATGTCATCCTCTATGTCCATCAACTTTCTTTTCTTGGATTTTTTTTCACCCCCTAATTACTAGCTACTTTCTTTTTCTTTTGATCTCAAGCCGCATTACAAACATTGAGACCGCTGCTGCAAAATGGGACCCACATGTCATCCTCTATGTACAATAAATCTTGGATTATTTTTGGCTCCTGATATTTGGTCACTTGCCTTTTTCTTTCGATCTCATGCCGCCTTTGAAACGTTGAGTAAGCTGCTGGCTCATGGGTCCCGCATGTCATCCTCTACGAACAATAAAAGTTTCCTTTCTTGGAGTTATTTTTTACCCCTAATTTCTGCTATTTGCCTTTTTCTTTTGATCCCCTGCCCCCGTTGAAACGATGAGGACGCTGTTGGCAGGTCGGTCCCACATGTCATCCTCTATGAACAATAAAAGTTTCCTTTGGTGGATTTATTTTTGACCCCTAATTAATTTCTGGCTATTTCCTTTATTTTTCTTTTGATCCCCTGCCGCCTTGGAATTGTTGAGAATGCTGCTGCCTCATTTTTCTTTTGGTCCTGTGCCGCCTTGGAAACGTTGAGACCGCTGCTACAAAATGGGACCCGCATGTCATCCTCTATGTACAATAAAGTTTCTTTTCTTGGATTATTTTTGGCTCCTGATATTATGTCACTTGCCTTTTTCTTTCGATCTCATGCCGACTTTGAAACGTTGAGGATGCTGCTGCCTCATGGGTCCCGCATGTCATCCTCTCAGAACGATAAATGTTTTCTTTTCTTGTATTTTTTTACCAACTGATTTTTGGCTTTTTTTATTTTCGATCCCCTGCCGCCTTTGAAACGTTGACTCCGCTGCTGGCTCATGGGTCCCCGATGTCAGCCTCCCCGTACAAGAAACATGTGATATTTTATTTTGCAGACAATAAACGTTGTATTTCGCTCTGAGCTATTGCAAACGGATAAATTAAATCTTTATATCTACATAAACAAACTTATATGTTGAATCTCCTTGTTTTTTGTTTTTGCGAAGCATAGGACTTTCCTGTTTTTTTTTTTTGAGAAAAATCCGACCTTTCCTGTTTTGGAGTGGGCTGAAATTGTACGAGTCAAAAGGCCCAGCAGTATAGTTCGAAGGCCCAGATGTCCAGATACAGCCCAATTAAAATCTTTCTTTTCTTGGATTTTTTTCACACCCTGATTTCTGGCTACTTCATTTTTCTTTCGGTCCTGTGCCGCCTTGGAAGCGTTGAGACCGCTGCTACAAAATGGGACCCGCATGTCATCCTCTATGTACAATAAAGTTTCTTTTCTTGGATTATTTTTGGCTCCTGATATTATGTCACTTGACTTTTTCTTTCAATCTCATGCCGACTTTGAAACGTTGAGGAAGCTGCTGGCTCATGGGTCCCGCATGTCATCCTCTATGAACAATAAAAGTTTTCTTTGTTGGATTTATTTTTTTCCCCTAATTTCTGGCTATTTGTCTTTTTCTTTTGATCCCCTGCCCCCTTTGAAACGATGACGACGCAGCTGGCAAGTCGGTCCCACATGTCATCCTCTATGAACAATAAAAGTTTCCTTTGATGGATTTATTTTTTACCCTAATTAATTTCTGGCTATTTCCTTTTTTATTTTGATCCCCTGCCGCCTTGAAATAGTTGAGGATGCTGCTGCCTCATGGGTCCCGCATGTCATCCTCTCAGAAAGGTAAATGTTTCTTTTCTTGAATTTGTTTACCAACTGATTTTTGGCTTATTTTTTCTTTCGATCTCCTGCCACCTTTAAAACGTTGACGACGCTGCTGGCTCATGGGTCCCCAATGTCAGCCTCCCCATACTGCAAATCCTCTTTCTGCAAAGGTTGTATTTCTAGATAGATAAGGTGGATTCGAATCTGCCATGGTTCAGGCAGCTCAGGTAAGCCTTCTTGCACTAATTAATGGAAGTAGTGTATCGCAAGGTCAAGACATGTGGCTCGGTGTAATGAATCTATATGAATCATGTTGTGGGTTCAATCTGATAGTTCTCTAACAGGTCAGCCAAAATAGAAATTAAGTTTTTTTCTAAAAGGGAAATGCAAATTAAGATGAACACAAACATTAGTTATCATAATAGCTGATCATACATACATACTTGCTAAGAGCAAAAGCTTGCCAGAGTTTTACCACCCATACAATTAATTAGCAGTTCAGATAAGATAACCTTATATAAGTATAACTACAAATGCATTTGCTAAGGGCTCATGGGACAACAGAACTAGACAACCGCGAACTTTATGACCAGCATGTCACAGCGGCATCGAAAGATCTTGACCTTCAACTTTGATCCAATGCGAAGTTTGGCACCGTCAATGAACTTTTTCCACCTGGAAGTAACAGCCAAGCGGCCATCTGTGGGACTGACAGAGTACCGTCCCTCCACGGTGAGACCTTCACTCTCCATGACGAGGGATATCTTGCCCCTTCGGCCAGCATTGAGATCCTTGGAGATACTTTTAGGCAATTTCTGATTCAAAGCAAGAGATACCACCAAAAATTAGTCAATGGCACCAATGCACTGAACCATGTGAGACTTTGAGCAGAGAAGACATCAAGATAAGAGCAGTTATGCTGTCATATACTCACGAACATAGCCTTCAGATGCGTCCTGGTCACCACACGGGTGGCCACAGCAATGAGCTGAGACCTCGGTGATCTGGCTGGGGCAGGTGCATGAGCCTGGGCTGGTACACGAGCTGGTGCTGATGCAGGAGACTGCTGGGCAGGTGCAGTAAACGGTGCCTCTAGAGGAACCGGTGCTGATGCAGGAGACTGTTGGGCAGGTGCAGTAAACGGTGCAGCTAGAGGAACCAGTGCTGATGCAGGAGCCTGCTGGGCATGTGTAGTATATGGGGCCTCTACAGGAACCAATGCTGATGTAGGGGACTGCTGGGTAGATGCAGTAAACGGAGCTGGTACAGGAACCGGTGCTGATGCAGGAGAGTGGGAAGCCGGTGCCGGTGCTGGTGTGGTTGCCCTTTGTGACATCCGCTCCTGTTCCGTCAGGGGATCTGCAGCTTTGATCATGTTAAACCCAGCAAGCTAGAACAGAGGGAATGGTTTAGAACAACTGCTCAGAATGCAGTTATCAAAAGATATGAGTAGAAAAAAGTTACATATTATATATTTGGAAGTGTCTCCAACTCTGTAAGCAGTTACGTATATCTGCCCGTTTGAGTTTCTGATCCTCAGCTCGTCGCCCTTCTTCAGACCGTAGTCAAAAGCAAACTTTCTCCAATCATGTCCATACAAATATGTGATGGCCTGCGTCTTGTAGACATACACCTCATAGACCGTGTAGGTGTTCATCAATTTGCCATTGCCATGCATAGTGAAAGATCCTTCATGCGGACACATCTGGTTAATCATTGGACGAAGTTCACAAGGTACAGTCTGCATGTGAAAATTGATACAAATGTAAGAAGCAGGAAGACTAAAAACAAGACTTTACTATATGCCAATTCATGCTAAACCACTGAGAATACATACCTGTAACTCTGTGAAGGAGCTACTAGAAAGGTAGATAGAGCCATAGGAGGTGTTATATGCGGGGTATGTACATGGGCCCGCCATATTCCCGCAAGCTCGGCATCGGGATGGTGAAGGAAACATGGGAGGTACTACTGGTGCGTAGCGCTGAACGTAAGTGGAAGAATTAGGTTGTGTAAAGTGCATAGTTCAGAGCAATGCAAATGTTGACAAGCAAGTGCATAACACTATGTTACAAACTGAACAGTGAAAAATTAGTGTATGATGAATATAAGCATGCTAATTTGGTGTTTCCGAATTCCAAAAAGCATTAGACAGAGCCAGTGATAATATCAGACATAAATCATGGCATGTATATGTGGCTTAAGAAAATATACCCGAACCCTTGGATGGTTACGGCCCGGCTGATCCTTGGACTTGAGCTTATATAAGCATCCAGAAGGTGGGGCTGACAGTAACTTGGTGGCAGCCTCTGCAGATGCCTCATCAGCAGCAGTTGCAATCCTTTTGACCAATGAAGGCTTAGCAGTTTCAGTCTGCATATAAAAATTGAAGAGCAACAGACATCAGCAGTGATATATAAAATGAATCTATGAGACACTGATGCATATAGTGCTGGATGTAAGTGGAAGAATAGGTGTGTGTGTTTCTGAACTATTGGTAAGCATTAGACAAAGCCGGCAATAAACAGACAAAAATCAAATCATGTATGAGGATTAAGAAAATATACCTGCTTACTGAAAAGGGTACCACCCAGCTGGCCCGTGGCCTTGTGCTTGAGGAGGTTTTCAGAAGATGGTGGCAGCACCATCGTCTTCACAGCAGCCTCATCAGGATCATTTTTTATCCATTTGAGTAGAGGAACAGAAGTTTCATCCTGCATATGAATAGCAACAGAACTCATCATTGATATTTAATAAATCTATGAGATAGACTGATGCAAATAGTGCGGGTGTAAGTGGAAGAATAGGGTTGTGCATAGAGAACAGTTGACAACAATGCAAATGATTACAAAAGAAGCCAATGGAAATCAACAGTTTATATACTGGATGAGACAGACTGAAAAGTGAAAAATTAGTGTATGATGATTGTAAGCAAACGCAGTGTTTCTGAACTTTTGGTAAGCATTAGACAAAGCCAACAGTAATTAAACAGATAATAATGAAATCATGTATGTGGATTAAGAAAATATACCAGATTCATTAAAAGGTCACCACCCAGCTGGCCCATGGCCTCGTGCTTGTAGAGGTTTTCGGAAGATGGTGCCGGCACCATCGTCCTCACAGCAGCCTCATTAGCCCCATTTTGCATCCACTTGAGTAAAGGCGCAGCAGTTTCAGCCTGCATAAGAATGGGAACAGATCTCAGCAGTGATATTGAATGACTCTGAGACAGACTGATGCATATAGTGCTAGATGTAAGTGGAAGGGTATGGCCGTGTATGGACAACAGTTCACAACAATGCAAGGGTGTGTTCGGTTCTGAAACAGCGTGGAATGGAATGGAATGGTTCCATTTCAGAGGAATGGAATGGTTACATTTTTGTTCGGTTGGGAAAAATGGAGAGCAGAAGAGATCGAGGTTAAACTAACCAATTGTCTCAAAATTGTAATTAACAATTGCAAATGACATTTTAATCTCAAAGTCGTAATTAACAGCGCCTAATGGTGCTCTTTTAATCTAAAAATCGAAATTAACATCATTTTATGTTGGGTTAGGGGAACTGGAGTAGATGAACATTACTGTATGATGATTGTAAGCAAACGAATTTGGTGTTTCTAAACTTTTGGCTTCGAGATCTTATGGGTTTCAACTCTAGCCTACCCCAACTTGTTTGGGACTGAAAGGCTTGGTTGTTGTTGTTGTTGTTGTAAACTTTTGGCAAGCATAGAAAAAACCGACAATAAACAGAGAAAAATCAAGGCATGTTTTGTGGATTAAGAAAATATACCATATTCATTAAAAGATCACCACCCAGCTGGTGCGTGGCCTTGTGCTTGTAGAGGCATTTAGAAGATGGGGGCGGCATCAACATACTGGCAGCCTGATCAGCCGCAGTTTTGATCTTCCTTTTGAGTAAAGGCCCTAAAGTTTCAGTCTGCATATGAATAGCAAAACAAAAGGCAGACCTCAGCAGTGATATTGAATTACTGTATGAGATAGACTGATGCATATAGTGGATGCTCTTAGCCTTTTGCAGCGTGAACACTAGCTATGGACAGACAAAAAACTAGTTAACTCAGCTTTGTCTAGATATGAATGTACTACCACCATCCAAAAGCTTAAGCCTTATTTATTTTTGAGAAATCAAAACAAGCAAAGTTTGACCAAAATTTTAGAACATTCTATCAACAAATATAATACTGTGTAGATACCGTAGGAAAATATATTTTATTATCTATTTAATGATATTAATTTTGTATTTTGCATGTTACTGATTTTTGGTAAAAGCTTAGTCAAACATGGTATAGTTTGACTTTCTAAAAATAATATAAGCCCAAAGCTTTGGGATGGAGGCAGTAGTATCTAGAGCTAAAACACATCTAGATACATCCGTATCTACAGATAGTTGAGTCAATTAATTTGGATCTGAGGGAGTATCAGATTCAGACTACATCATGGTAAGTTGGTTAAAAAAATTACCCCTGGGCGGTCCCTGCCCAGCTCGGCAGTGGCATTTCGCTTCTTGTGCTGCAGATCGGGCCATGCTCCTGCAGCAGGTGGGGCGCTATTCTCGTTCCCCATAGCCTCAGCACGGAACCTGGAGGTACCAACCTGATACAGAGAATATAGAGCATGGTGTCACAGAGGCTTTACGCACAAACAGCTGAAGACATGTGCTACTTTAAGCATATTCCAGAACAGGAACAGATTGAGGATGCAGAGACCAGAGAGACACTTAAAAGGTAAAGAGTGGATAAGCAAACGGAGTACCTGCTTCGCGGGGCTGGGGACGCAGCTCAGGCTCAGCCAACTGCCCACATGCGTGGTGGCCTTACGCTCCATTGCCCCCACCGCCGAGGTCTTGCCTTTCCTGTACAAGCTGACAAAAGATACAGTGAGGATCAGCAGAAACTACAAAGGTTGCAAATGTCGACAAATAAAGGAAGAACACCCCAATCCAAGCAAAGGTAGCCCCCGCCCCCACCCCCATCAATCACTCCCAGCTCGAGGGTGACCAGAAAGACACCCCTTTGCCCAGAATAGGAAAGAGATGCGCAAGATATCGAGGAGAGGAAAAAAGAACCGATCTCGAGAAAGGAGAGAACATTACTAGTCCTACCTAATCCGCTTGGGCTAGATGCAGCTTGCCCCTCCAAGCTGGATGCCTGGACGGTGGAGGCGAAAGGAGGGGATCGAGCTAGCGGCTTGCATCCGTCGGCAATCGGCACTCGATCGGGAGAGAAGGGGTGCTACATAAAGGGGAGGGGTAACATATTTTATTACACAGTGAACTTACTGATGTGACTAGTCATTACATGTCTCACTGAAACTAGGGCCCATAGTGTGGCACCCCAAATTTACTTGAAGCTGCCCGGCGGGACGCATTGGCGCGTCAAGAAACCCCCGAATTGTAGCGGGGAAATGAAACATTTCACAAAAATTCGAAATTCAAGCACACCGCCACGCGCCAAGCACGCGGCTGTTCCTTCCTCTTCCTCGGTTCCTCCTCCCCTATCCGAAAAAACCCCAAATCCCAAGCTCAAACCAAAAAAAAAACAAAAAACAAATCCCCTGGCCGCCATGCATGTCCTCGTTAACCCGCTGGAGATCGTTCCCGGACGATGCGGACCACCCGCCCTGAGATCCAGAATTCCGTCCACCTCGAGGCACTGCGTGCTGTCTCGCAGCAGCGGCTTGAGGGCGCTGAAGAGGAAGTTCCGCCGGAAAGTGCTCATGGCAACCGTGCAAGCTCACCGGCGTGCTGTATCCCGAGAGGAACTGGTCAAAGCTTTGCTATTCGCCACACACAAAAAATTGCGGGCCAAGATCTGGTCAAAGCTTCGTCGATGGCTTGCCGCGAGAGGCTTGGAGTCCAGAGTCAATAAACTAGCTGCTCGAGGACTTGGGCGGTTTACACGGATTCATATTAACTGACTCAAGTTTGTTAGTCTAGTTAACAAATGCATCTAGATACATCCATATCTAGACAGAATTGAGTCAATTAATATGAATCAGAGGGGAGTACCTGAAAGTGTTTCATGCTACCAACTAATGCGCTGGCAGGAATCGCTGTAGAAGTAATTGTGCTACTACTTGTACGATGAACTGATTGTGTGGGTGTCGAATTTTGCAACGCGATCATCCACTGAATGCTTAATCTAGCGCCAAAGGCGTACAAATCATAACATACTACAGCACCAGAACATAAGAGTACGAATCATAAAGTAGCTCAACATTTTGCATCAGGGCTGGGTGGTCCTGAGACTACCGGGACGCCCCTGATGATCTCCGGGTGTGCATCCTCTTCAACGCAAAGCTGTGTACTCGGTCCACGGCCTCCTTCTGTAGGCTGGATAATCTCAGGTGCAGGACCTTCGTCTATGAGAGGCTCGTCATCAGTACCATCCACAGGTGCATCAGGGCTGGGTGGTCTTGAGACTACCCGGACGCCCGTGATGATCTCCGGGCGTGCATCCACTTCAACGCAAAGCTGTGTACTCGGTCCACGGCCTCCTTCTGTAGACTGGATAATCTCAGGTGCAGGACCTTCGTCTATGAAAGGCTCGTCATCAGTACCATCCACAGGTGCATCAAACTGAGATTCATCTTCAAATCTCCCATCAAACTGAGAGACCTCTTTAACTCTATGCTTCTGCAATTAGTACATCAACCGATTAGACAAACATCTAAGGGATGCAACCTGAACAAATGCCGTTTTACATATTTACCTTCTCATCTGGCACAGCACATGTCCCAGAGCTGAAACCCGTTTCCTGAAGCAAGCGCTTTTTCTCTCCTTCCCGTCCATCCATCTGCAACAAGTTAAATTTGAGTACAGAACCTTGCACAGCAATGCAAACTATTGATTGAAACAGCGGCAGCATCAATATAAATAATTAACTACATATGCCAGCACACATACAGTGTGAGCAAGATCTGCTTCTCCTGCTAAAGGATCATTATATGGTTCACCATGCTAAACCCGCCTAACATATGTGCGGTCCATCCCAAAAATGTGTAAATGATCTGCCACTACAGGGTGAGGCCTCTTCTCACCATTCATACATGTGCAGCGCGGGCAATACACGTCCAGGTTGTGACCATCATGAGCTCTAATAAACCCCATAAAGGGTTGAACACCATTTATATATGAAGGGGAACATAAGTGTCCATGCAGTTTCCAAGTTCTGTCCATCTGTTTAATTATGAGATACAGTGGTTGGTGATTAATTTAAGGCGAAGTAGGAAATGTATATCCATCGAGTACAAAACTATACTACATGATTATGCATTTCAGCAATCATGTCGAGTACAAAACAAAAAATGCCCATCGACATTTTAGCAAACAGATCGTGTACAAAACTCTGCCATGGCATTTCAGCAAATTAACGGATCGAGTGCAGAACTGACTCTATATGCCCACGCAAATGAACAAATTGATCGATGACAAATCGAGCGGAAAACTATAAAGTGCCAATTAGTTCGAGCATACTGACGAATTTTTTTAGCAGCATCAAGAAAATATAAATCGTTAGGCTGTCTTGCCCGATACATGATTGAGCTAGAGATAGCAGCCCTACCGTGGATCAACTTGACCGCCGGTGCGTCTCGAGAAGAACGACGGGGAGGAGAAGCTTCTTCTTCGCACGGACGGGACGGGGAGGGGAAGCTCTTCGCACGGACGGGGATAAGTTGTGTACGGGTGGGTGGGGGGTCATGCGGCCGGGCCGCCGGGGTGATAATTAAGGTTGGTAGGTGGCGTTTAATGGAGTTGCGTGTGTAATTTGCCGTGCACAAGGTTGAGGAATAGGCGGTTCCCTTTGCCGCGCGCACAATTCAAACTATCCCGCCCATGTAGTTTAAATTCGCCATATTTTCGTTAAATCGACATAAAGTCATGTGAGTGGGGGAAAATTAGCAAAGTTGCTTGAAAAATAGTAAAACTCTGGAATTATCCTTTAAATATGCTCTACTTCGTGTGAAAATCGGGGTGTGGAAGCATGTTGAGCTGTTTTATTTGTACTTTCTTCATTAAAACTCCCATTTTATGCACTTTGGATGGAAAGAAATCATTTGTACATAAATTTTGACAACGCCATTTGCAAACACTAATTGTTTACATGCCAAGATGCACCCATCCACCAAATATATATGTGGCAAAAGTTTATCACAATCTAGCAGATATGCATAATTAGTGAGGGACCCCTTTTGATTTTGTGCAATTTCCACTAATTAGGTAGAGATCGAGAAGGGTTAATTAATTAGGCCATGTTAGGGGTTATGTGTTTTAATAGGTTGTGTGGATTCAAATACAACTTCTTTATTTGTGTGCTATGATTAATCAAAACTAGATCGATCGACTGCGCACACATTATTAGAGGCGCATGCCTTTGCGCACAAAGTGCATGTGTGTGTTGTTGGCCACCAACGAGAGAGAGAGAGAGAGAGAGAGAGAGATAGATAGAGAGCTACATACGAGAGAGCGATTGAAATCCCCAAATTAAACACATATATATGCATGGCACATTTAATTTAATTAGAGGACCGCGAGGCACCCCTGGCCTGCTTGATGCATAATTAAGTGTCATTGGCCTATATATATAGGGTTTAATTAGGGTTTAGGGTTTAGGGTTAGGAGGTTAGGGTTTAGGGTTTAATGTTTATGGTGTTTAGGGTTTAGGGATTAGGGATTAGGGTTTATTTAGGGTTTAAGGTTTAGGGATCATCGATCGAGTGCGCACACACACATTATTAGAGGCACACGCGCCTTTGCGCATAAAGTGCATGCGTATATGTGTGTGTTTTTTGGCCACCAACGACATATAGATGATCGAGAGAGAGAGATTGAAATCCCCCAAGAATATGTTCAAATATATATTAAAATATATGCACGAATTAATGCATGCATGGTAGGCCATGCATGCACACTAATTATATATATATTATGAGGAAACTTAATCAAATGTGTTTTCATTCGAGAGAACTTGTCAAAATTCAAGTTAATTAATTTATCATCGATAATTATATAATTAATTAATGAATCTCAGGGAGATGTTATACAACATATGATCGATATATAGGCCATGTATATATTAATTGGTTTTAATCTACCGTTTTTGCTAGCTAGCTGCATGCTATATATAGAGCATGTTTTTATTAGATCGGGTTATAGCTAGTATAGTTTAGGGTTATGTGTTTTAATTAACTAGGGTTTGATTAGCTAGGGGTTAGTTATATATATATGGTTTAGGGTTAATGCATGTCACATTTAATTTAACTAGAGGACCGCGAGGCACCCCTGGCCTGCTTGATGCACAATTAAGTGTCGTTGGCCTATATATATAGGGTTTAATTAGGGTTTAGGGTTAGCTAGCTGGGTTTAGGGTTTAGTGTTTTGGGTGTTTAGCTAGGGTCTAGGGTTTAGGGTTTAGTGTTTACTGTGTTTAGAGGGTCTAGGGTTTAGTGTTTAGGGTGTTTAGGGTCTAGGGTTTAGGGTCTAGTGTTTAGGGTCTATGGTTTAGGGTTTAATTAGTGTTTAGGGTGTTTAGGGTTTAGGGTTTAGTGTTTACGGTGTTTAGGGTCTAGGGTTTAGGGTTTAGTGTTTAGGGTCTAGGGTTTAGGGTTTAATTAGTGTTTAGGGTGTTTATAGGGTTTAGGGTTTAGGGTTTAGGGTTTAGGGTTTAGGGTTTTAGGGTTTAGGGTTTAGGGTTTAGGGTTTAGGGTTTATGGTTTAGGGTTTACGGTGTTTAGGGTCTAGGGTTTAGGGTTTAGTGTTTAGGGTGTTTAGGGTCTAGGGTTTAGTGTGTTTAGGGTGTTTAGGGTTTAGGGGATTAGGGATTAGGGTTTTAGGGTTGTTTAAGGTTTAGGGATCATCGATCGAGTGCGCACACACACATTATTAGAGGCACACGCGCCTTTGCGCATAAAGTGCATGCGTATATGTGTGTGTTTTTTGGCCACCAACGACATATAGATGATCGAGAGAGAGAGATTGAAATCCCCCAAGAATATGTTCAAATATATATTAAAATATATGCACGAATTAATGCATGCATGGTAGGCCATGCATGCACACTAATTATATATATATTATGAGGAAACTTAATCAAATGTGTTTTCATTCGAGAGAACTTGTCAAAATTCAAGTTAATTAATTTATCATCGATAATTATATAATTAATTAATGAATCTCAGGGAGATGTTATACAACATATGATCGATATATAGGCCATGTATATATTAATTGGTTTTAATCTACCGTTTTTGCTAGCTAGCTGCATGCTATATATAGAGCATGTTTTTATTAGATCGGGTTATAGCTAGTATAGTTTAGGGTTATGTGTTTTAATTAACTAGGGTTTGATTAGCTAGGGGTTAGTTATATATATATGGTTTAGGGTTAATGCATGTCACATTTAATTTAACTAGAGGACCGCGAGGCACCCCTGGCCTGCTTGATGCACAATTAAGTGTCGTTGGCCTATATATATAGGGTTTAATTAGGGTTTAGGGTTAGCTAGCTGGGTTTAGGGTTTAGTGTTTTGGGTGTTTAGCTAGGGTCTAGGGTTTAGGGTTTAGTGTTTACTGTGTTTAGAGGGTCTAGGGTTTAGTGTTTAGGGTGTTTAGGGTCTAGGGTTTAGGGTCTAGTGTTTAGGGTCTATGGTTTAGGGTTTAATTAGTGTTTAGGGTGTTTAGGGTTTAGGGTTTAGTGTTTACGGTGTTTAGGGTCTAGGGTTTAGGGTTTAGTGTTTAGGGTCTAGGGTTTAGGTTTTAATTAGTGTTTAGGGTGTTTATAGGGTTTAGGGTTTAGTGTTTAGGGTTTAGGGTTTTAGGGTTTAGGGTTTAGGGTTTAGGGTTTAGGGTTTAGGGTTTAGGGTTTAGGGTGTTTAGGGTCTAGGGTTTAGGGTTTAGTGTTTAGGGTGTTTAGGGTCTAGGGTTTAGTGTGTTTAGGGTGTTTAGGGTTTAGGGGATTAGGGATTAGGGTTTTAGGGTTGTTTAAGGTTTAGGGATCATCGATCGAGTGCGCACACACATTATTAGAGGCACCCGCGCCTTTACGCATCAAGTGCATGCGTATATATGTGTGTTTTTTGGGCCACCAACGATATATAGATGATCGAGAGAGAGAGAGAGATTGAAATCCCCAAGAATATGTTCAAATATACATTAAAATATATGCACGAATGCATTGTAGGCCATGCATGCACACTAATTATATATATATTATGAGGCAACTTAATCAAATGTGTTTTCATTCGAGAGAACTTGTCAAAGTTCAAGTTAATTAATTTATCACGATAATTATATAATTAATTAATGATTCTCAGGGATATGTTATACAACATGATCGATATAGGCCATGTATATTTTAATTGGTGTTAATCTACGGTTTGCTAGCTAGCTGCTATATATAGAGCATGTTTTTATTAGATCGGGTTATAGCTAGCTAGTATAGTTTAGGGTTATGTGTGTTAATTAAGTAGGGTTGATTAGCTAGGGTTAGTTACATATATATGGTTTAGGGTTAATGCATGGCACATTTAATTTTATTAGAGGATCACGAGGCACCCATGACCCACTCGATCGATGCACAATTAAGTGTCGTTGGCCTATACATAGGGTTTAATTGGGGTTTAGGATTAGCTAGGGTTTAGGGTTAGGGTTAGGGTACGTTTAGGGTCTAGGGTTTAGGGTTTAGTGTTTAGGGTGTTTAGGGTTTAGGGATTAGGGATTTAAGGTTTTAGGGTTGTTTAAGGTTTAGGGATCATCGATCGAGTGCGCACACACATTATTAGAGGCACCCGCGCCTTTACGCATAAATTGCATGCATATATATGTGTGTTTTTTGGCCACCAACGATATATAGATGATCGAGAGAGAGAGAGATTGAAATCCCCAAGAATATGTTCAAATATACATTAAAATATATGCACGAATGCATTGTAGGCCATGCATGCACACTAATTATATATATATTATGAGGCAACTTAATCAAATGTGTTTTCATTCGAGAGAACTTGTCAAAGTTCAAGTTAATTAATTTATCACGATAATTATATAATTAATTAATGAATCTCAGGGATATGTTATGCAACATGATCGATATAGGCCATGTATATTTTAATTGGTGTTAATCTACGGTTTGCTAGCTAGCTGCTATATATAGAGCATGTTTTTATTAGATCGGGTTATAGCAGCTAGCTAGTATAGTTTAGGGTTATGTGTTTTAATTAAGTAGGGTTGATTAGCTAGGGTTAGTTACATATATATGGTTTAGGGTTAATGCACGGCACATTTAATTTTATTAGAGGATCACGAGGCACCCATGACCCGCTCGATCGATGCACAATTAAGTGTCGTTGGCCTATACATAGGGTTTAATTGGGGTTTAGGATTAGCTAGGGTTTAGGGTTAGGGTTAGGGTTAGGGTTAGGGTATGTTTAGGGTCTAGGGTTTAGGGTTTAGTGTTTAGGGTGTTTAGGGTTTAGGGATTAGGGATTTAAGGTTTTAGGGTTGTTTAAGGTTTAGGGATCATCGATCGAGTGCGCACACACATTATATTATTAGAGGCACCCGCGCCTTTACGCATAAATTGCATGCATATATATGTGTGTTTTTTGGCCACCAACGATATATAGATGATCGAGAGAGAGAGATTGAAATCCCCAAGAATATGTTCAAATATACATTAAAATATATGCACGAATGCATTGTAGGCCATGCATGCACACTAATTATATATATATATTATGAGGCAACTTAATCAAATGTGTTTTCATTCGAGAGAACTTGTCAAAGTTCAAGTTAATTAATTTATCACGATAATTATATAATTAATTAATGAATCTCAGGGATATGTTATACAACATGATCGATATAGGCCATGTATATTTTAATTGGTGTTAATCTACGGTTTGCTAGCTAGCTGCTATATATAGAGCATGTTTTTATTAGATCGGGTTATAGCTAGTATAGTTTAGGGTTATGTGTTTTCATTAAGTAGGGTTGATTAGCTATGGTTAGTTACATATATATGGTTTAGGGTTAATGCATGGCACATTTAATTTAATTAGAGGACCGCGAGGCACCCCTGGCCTGCTTGATGCACAATTAAGTGTCGTTGGCCTATATATAGGGTTTAATTAGGGTTTAGGGTTAGGGTTAGGGTTTAGGGTCTAGGGTTTAGTGTTTAGGGTGTTTAGGGTTTAGGGATTAGGGATTAGGGTTTCAGGGTTGTATAAGGTTTAGGGATCATCGATCGAGTGCGCACACACATTATTAGAGGCACCCGCGCCTTTGCGCATAAAGTGCATGCGTATAGTTTAGGGTTATTTGTTTTAATTAAGTAGGGTTTGATCAGCTAGGGTTAGTTACATATATATGGTTTAGGGTTAATGCATGGCACATTACATATAGTTTAAATCTCAAGAATGTTTATACATGATAGGCCATATGTGCAAAGGAATTTTTTTCCTCGTGAACTTGTCAAAATTCAAGTTTATCAGTGCCAATGGAAACTAGTCCAAAAAATTACATAGAGGACCAAAAGTACTAGACAATAACTAATAGAACCTGCAACTTTACAAAAAGGACCCCAAAACATATAGAAGAAAATCAATCGAGTCCTTCTCGACCGCACATCAGATCTCTGCTCCGCATCCTTTCCAGCAACTCCGTCGCCGGGGACGCACCACTTGGGACGGTGTCGCCGGTAGTCGCCAGGACGAAGGAGAAGAAGGGCCTCAGCAACGGCATATTGGCTCTGAGAAGGGTCGCTGAAAGTCCAAGATGTGCACGGGCAAGACGGATGACGCCGTCGTATGCCCCGAGCTTGTGAACTTTAGCAGCTTGACTTCCCCATTGGCCAGATCTGAAGCACTGACCAAAGCAAGCCTCACCGTTAGCGCCATCACATTGATGGCACCAGATCGGGGTTTGGCCGGCAAGATCCGCCAGATTCACCATAGGCCAGATCTGAAGCCGATGACGAGATCCCCGACTCCATTGCGCCATTCTGCTCATGGGAAACACTGGATCTAAGCTTACAACAACACTAACTCCCTCGGATCCAAATTAGCTGACTCAACTTTGCTTATCTAAATATGGATGTATCCACACATGTTTTTACTCTAGATACATACACGTCTAAGGAAAGTTGAATCAATTAATTTAGTTCGGAGGGTGTACAATATACAGAGAGAAGTCGGCCTCGTCTCCGGCCGGCGAGGCCGCCGGAGAGAAGGGGGAGAGGAGCCGGGGGAGTGGGAGAGACTCGAGAGAGAAAGAGAAGAGGAAGAAATGAGAGCTCCCTGGGGAAGAACATTATTTTTGTCGTTCTGCTCGTACTGCTTGAAACTGAAAATTTCGGCCACGCGCCAAATCATCCCGCCGCATCCATTCGAAAATCCCGTGACCAGTTTTACCCTTTTAACCCTGGTCCGGAAGCTACAACCCACCGACCATGGAGGGCTCATTCGGTAACAATGAAATATCTTGCCTAGATCCCGAACCCTCCCCACAGGCCCACACCCACCCACCAACCATTCGCCCCATTAGCTCAAAAATACTCTCACACGCCAAAGCTCTGACTCTCTACAGTACTAGATCTGCTTCGCCGCCGGCATACTCCTCCACAGCGTAGCCTTGATCGTGTTGGCTGTCCACCCACCTGATCCGCTCCCCCGCCGCCCTCGTCACCGACGGATCTGCTTCACCGCCGACCTCGCCACCGACGGATCTGCTTCACCGCCGACCTCGCCACCGACGGATCTGCTTCACCGCCGACCTCGCCACCGACTACCTCGCCGCAGCGGCTGTATCAACTTCACCGAATACCTTGCCAGCCAACCAGATCTGCTTCACTAACGCCCGCTTCTACTGAAACATGGTCGATTCATCGTCTCCCGCGTTCGCCGCCGCTGGAATGCAAGTTGCCGCCCCCGTCCACCCCGCCGCAGCTTGGTTAGTACGCTGGCCCGTTAGATCGCGGTGTTTCTTTAGCCATGTTTTGTGTAGTTATTTGCAGATCTCATATGCCGTTAACTTTCTTGATGTGTTGCTTCGCATGAAGTTTGTTTAAATGTTGTACAGTACAAAAGCATTATCCGGTCGCTACCATCCTGTTCATTCTACTGACACCTGTGTGCATCCACATATTTATAGCCTTGTACCCATTCATTTGCTGCCAACTGTTTTTGTACTGCATGCTATTGTCGCACTGCTTTTATAGTCGTGCTATGGGCATTTCCAATCTGCTTGTTCTTATACCACGTCATTAGCTCACCGCTAGCTGTTTTCTCGTGTCTGCTATTCTCACACTGCTTTTATAATCATGCTATGTGCATTTCCAATCTGCTTGCTCTTATACCTCGTCTTTAGCTTATATAGTTATTGCTGCGTGCATGTCTGGTCTTTGTATTATCGTAGACTGACTTGTCAATGTTATTTTTCCTTGGGATTGATCATGCGAACCACTTATTAGAACATCCAACATTAACAGCGGGGACGCTAGGTAAGGTTGGAATCTGAGTTCGTGGTTGGTAATTTTGGCAGTTTACTTCCGTTATTATCTATAACCTATATGCATTGTTCCTTATGCAAGAGATTAACACTTGGAACCCTGCCATAGCAATGCCATTCATGCTTTACTATGTTTCTGCCTATTTGATATGCTTGTCTTGGAGAAACTTCGAGGGTGATTTGAACCTGACATTTGGTCATTCTTAATGCCAGTTTACTTTATGTGTAAAACCTTGGCATTACCCTACTCTAAATCTGAATGTCTGAAATTCGTATCTCATGCAAAGCAACATCTAGTTGGTTTTAATCTGATATCTGGTAACTATTGGCTTATTCATTTGGCAGCTCAAGTTTTTTGTTATTTGAAACCAGCTGACTTGGTCTTAAATGTGATATCTAAACACAGATTAAGGACAATGGAGCAGGAGGATTAGCATTTCACTTGATGGCTGAACCTAAAATGATAGGCATGTTGACCACGACTAGTGCACGCAAGAGAAGGACCTGCAGTGAGCCAGTATGTGCTTAGTACATGCATCTTATCTTATCTTGTGCTTATTTCTGCTACATGTTGTTATCTGATCTCTACATTGCGTAATACATGTTTGAATAGTTAATTGTTGTAACTATGTTTACAATGTTACCAGAATGCTGTTTTAATGAAGCAGTCATCATTAGAAGATAGTCGCCAAAAAAGGATCTGTAGCGACCCTGTGCAACATTATGATGTAAGTTTGTGCTTAGTACAAGTTCCATACATGTCTTATTTATGCAACTTGTTATTATCTTATATCTACATTGCATAATAAATGTTTGCATAGTTCATCGTTTAACTCTTTTTGCATTATTATCAGAATGCAGTTGTGATGAAGCAATCTTCATTACCAGTGAGGCCCACAAAAAGTTCTGATCTTTCTTCTGATGCATCTTCTCATAGCCGTCAACCTAGACCATTTCTTTCATCAGACAGTAAATATCTCAAGGCTGTACTTTATAAAAGACATGGTATTGCTGCTTTAAGATCTGTAGCTGATATGTTGACAAAGAGTACACAAGATTCAATCAAGGCGATTGCCAAATGTCAACGTGTTATTGATGATGCTAATAGAAGTCCTCAATGATTCTATGTAATTTTTTTATTTGGGCACATTAATTGCCTTGTAATTTTCCTATTTGTTTTATTTGTGTATGTAATTGTGTGTATCATTGAAATCAGATTTTAGGCTCATGAAATTTAATGCAAGTTGACTAGTCAAACAAGTAGGGCCCTACAACAGATTGGGCCGGCCCACTTACAGTAGTGTGGGACCCACTTTCATTTTGGGCCGGCCCACTTCTTTAGTAGGCCGGCCCGGTTACACGATAATGGGCTCCACATGCTTATTGGGCCGGCCCACTTGCTCTATGGTGGTCCCACATGGTAAATGGGCCGACCCTTTAATAGGAAGGTGGGACCCACCTGTGTTTTGACCCGCCCACTATCTTGTTGGGCCGGCCCACTTTCTAGATGGTGGACCCCACATACCAAATGGGCCGGCCCACTTTCTATATGGTGGACCCCACACACCAAATGGGCCGGCCCTTTAATAGGATGGTGGGACCCACCTGTGTTTTGGCCCGGCCCACTATCTTGTTGGGCCGGCCCACTTTCTACATGGTGGACCCCACATACCAAATGGGCCGGCCCATTAACAGGAATGTGGGACCCACATGTGTTTTTGGCCCGGCCCACTATCTTGGTGGGCCACCCACTTGCTATATTGTGGACCCCACACACTAAATGGGCCGGCCCTTTAACAGGAAAGTGGGTCCCACCTGTTTTTGGCCCGGCCCACTATCTTGTTGGGCCGCCCACTTGATATATGGTGGACCCCACACACTAAATGGGCCGGCCCTTTAACAGAAAGTGGGACCCACCGTGTTTTTGGCCCGGCCACTAGCTTGTTGGGCCGGCCACTTGCTATACGGTGGACCCCACACACTAAATGGGCCGGCCTTTTAACAGAAAGTGGGACCCACCGTGTTTTTGGCCCAGCCCACTTGCTTCTTGGGCCGGCCCATTGTTTGTAAGGTGGACCCCACATGTTAAATGGGCCGGCCCATTTAACTTTTGACCATCAACATTAGAGGTTAGGCCCGGCCCACGTAACTAATGGACCAGCCCACTATATAGTTGACCGGTCAAACTATGTCATCTGGCCGCTTAAGACGTGGCAGTCGTGTGGGCCTACCATCTACCACGGGGTTTCAGCCGGTTAACGCCGTTAACGGCAAACGGCGTCTGCCACGTGTCAGGCATGACGTCAGCAGTCAACGGTCCCGAAAACACTTCCGCAACGTCCGATTTTCCGTGGCGGAAGGGCGCCCAAGCGCGACGGACCGAAAAAATCGTCGTTGGACTTTGCCTGACGCAGTTTCGACAACGGAACCCATATCGTCGGGTTAGGCCCATAGGCGACGAAAAATGCCCCTTAGTTGACGATTTTGGGACGTTGTCTATCAGAACTTTTCTTGTAGTGATAGAATATAATCTAGTGAGACTACATAAACTCATAAGTTTTATGGGAATGTATGAAGGTTGAAGACGCCAGGCGTCCCAATCCTCCAACTAGTTGGGCACTAACGATATTCGCATATCCATGAAGTGATCGTCCTTAGTATGCACCGTTGCTAAGACTCGTCGTTTCGAAGCATCACGTGATGATCGGGTGTGATAGATTCTACGTGTGCATACAACGGCAAGCCAGATTTGCACATGCGAATACTGAGGTTAAACTTTACGAGCCTAGCATGTACAGACATGGTCTCGGAAAGTCGTCATGATATGATGGATAAAATTATGAGTGAAATTGTTCATCATATTACAAAGTTACTAATAGTGAAATCTGGAACACTTGTCATATGATGATCAACTTCAAAGTAAGAACCTCAAGGTTATTGGTATTTGACCAATGGACTTAGAAGTCATTGAAAGTGAAGTGTTTTCTGAGAATGAGGAAAACTAAAAGAGAAACTACAAAAGATATTTTGGCAGAAAGAAAGAAAAGACTAGAAAGTCTAGCTCAGGTGTATATAGATGATATACATGTTATGAATGTATTCCTTGTTTGGTCACAAAATGGAATTCTTGGGTATTAGTACCATATTGGTTGGTATGAGGTGTCATACAAAACAACGCAATACAAGAATACATTGGCCTAAGTGACTGAAAAGGAATGTGATAGGAATGCACGTCTGGAACAAAAATAAAGTGTTATTATGTTCGTCGTTGGCATTCTGTCTAGCCATTCAGATTTATAATAAAGAACTTTATAATTGTTATTCTTGTTCTGGTTAAATGAAAACAATGAGTTGTTCAAATTGTAACAACATTCCATGTACGATGGATAAGTTATTATAAATCTTTATGGTGAAGCACACATACATAACACTGACGCTAAAATGCCATAAGGCAAATGATGTGAATTCCACTCATTAGTGGAACCGCCATTTAGGTCATGTTAGAAAGGAACGCATGAAGGAACTCCATTTGAATGGATTTTTGGAGTCATTCGACTTGGAATCGTTTGGCGCTTGCAAATCTCTTCTAAAAGAGAATGACTTAAATACCGTTCATAGGCCAAGAGTTGAACGGGCAACTAACTTAGTGGAAACATACATAGTGATGTATATGGTTCACTGGGCATAGTTGTGTGCGGGAGATTCTTCTACTTCATGAAAACTTCTAACAATGAATTGAGTATATATATGTGGATATATTCGATAAGGAAGAAGTTTGAAACATTTGAATGGATTCAAATAAATTTCAGCATGAAGTGGAAATCATCGTAATAGAAAAGTCAAATATCTGTGATTGGATCATGGTGGAAACATTTGAATTACGAGTTTTAGCGAACATCTAAGAGAGTTATGAAATTGTTCTACAACCTCACGTTTCTTGGAGTATCATAATGATGACGGAGTATCCAAGAGACGTATCCAAACCTTGTTGGATTAATGATGAGATAATATAAAATGATGCCATTATATTTTTTGTGGATTATGCTTTAGAGACTATCGCTTTTACACTGAATAGAGCATCATCATGATCCATTGAAATGACACCATACGAGTTATGGCATGGGTATAAACCCTAAATGGTCCTTTCATAAATTTTGGTATGCATAGCATAAGTAAATGAGTTTACAACCAAAATCGGATAAATGTCTTTGTTGATTATCCCATGAAATTGATTGGGAATTCTTTCCACTATGAAGTCAAAGACAAAAGTGTTTGTCAATGTTTCTTACTTATTTCAAAGAAATTGTTTCTAGCGAACTATTTGAGTGGGAGGACAATAGAACTTGATAAGGTTTATGAACCTGAGCATGATGATCAGAGTAGCACAACATCGGAAATGGTTCCGGAAGCAGCTACGAAGATCATGGCTCCCATGTCTACAAAGTGTTATAGTCATGGAGATCAAAGTACTTATTGAACCTTGTAGATGTGGTTTATTTTGTAATCAAATAAATGATTTGTGGACAAAGGATTGTTTTTGAACAATGATAAACCAACTACATACAAAGAAGTTATGATGGGCCCTGACTCCGTTAAATTGGCTATGCGCCATGAAATCCAAGATAGGTGAATACTTTTTGAAAGTAAATGGATCTATAAAGTAGATGGACTTGGATGGAATATCCTTAAAGAAGCTCGACTTATCGAAAAGCAGTTTACGAAAAAGTTCAAAGAGTTGACTACGATAAGATTAGATCTTCCGTGGCAATGCTTATAGTCTATGTGGATTATTCTAGTAATCGCTACATATTTCTTTTATGAGATATGATAGTAGGATGGCAGAAATACATTCCTTACCAGAAGTGTGTATGAAGGATGTATACTAGATACAACCAAGAGTTTTGCTGGTCCGTGGAATACTAGATAGGTATACAAACTTCAATTGGATGAAGTGAGTATCGCGGAGTTGGAATCTTCACCGGATGAAATAATCAAAGAGTTTTGATTCCATCAGAAACGATGAAGATGCTTGCATTTGCAAGAAATTAAGTGGGAGCGCTGAGACATATTTATAATACTTTATGTAGATGACATATCGTTGATTATAAATAGTGTAATTATATAATTGATTTAAAAGGTTTCATTGAGAATTAACATCAATGAAAGGATATGAATTGAAACATATTTAGTGTCAAGATCTATGAAGATAGATAGAAACACATAATAAGTTTAAGTTTAAGTACATAGAATAGATATTGAAGTAGTTCAATTAAGAAGGTGTTCTTTTCATGTGAAGGTTTAACAAGACTTGAGTGTATTTGACACTCGATGAGTAAATACACATGAGTGATTTTAGATCACGAATAATATGTACAAAGTCAGAAGTCCTGTGCTCTAAAGTGTTACGAGCATGTACCAGAATGATTCATGTAATGATCATTGGACAACAGTAAGAATATCCCTGAGTACTTTAGAAGAACCAAGGATATTAGTTTTTATATGGGGTAATGACAAACAAATCGCTGTAAGGTGTTGCACCGATATTAGTTTGGTCACATATAAAAATAAAATTTCAATCTCAATTAGGCTAAGAGTTATTTAAAAGGTAGCACAATGAGCTAGAACAAGTCTATGCTAGATTTGGATGAGTTCTAAATATTGTGACGGATTCTACAAACGAAGGCAGAGTATGTCATTGTTTTGACAATGACTGAGGATGTTAAGTCGAAGAGTTCTTGGAGAACTTGGTGTAGTTTCGACAGTGTCAGAATTTTGAAGCTATATTGTGTGACAATATTAGTGACTTATTTCAGACCGCGGAATTAAGGTTCCACCAGAGGACTAAGCATATACAATTAATGCCGACTCATTTGGAAAATGAGTGATGCGTTGAGACGCAAATGAATTGCAAAATACATACGTTTCTGAGCATGTCAGATCCGTTGACTAAAACCTCTCCCGTGAGCAAAACATGATAAGCACCAGAAGGCCAAGGTGTTATATCTTTACATATGTAAACTAGATTATTGACTCTAGTGCAAGTGGGAGACTGTTGGAGATATGCCCAAGAGGCAATAATAAAATGGTTATTATAATATATCTTTGTGTTTATGATAATGTTTGCATACCATGCTATAATTGTATTAACCGAAACATTGATACATGTGTGTTATGTAAACAACAAGGAGTCCCTAGTAAGCCTCTTGTATAACTAGCTTGTTGATTAATGGATGATCATGGTTTCGTGATCATGAACATTGGATGTTATTAATAACAAGGTTATGTCATTAGGTGAATGATATAATGGACACACACCCAAATAAGCGTAGCATAAGATCAAGTCATTAAGTTCAATTTGCTATAAGCTTTCGATACATAGTTGCCCAAGTCCTTCGACCATGAGGTCATGTAAATCACTTACACCGGAAGAGTACTTTGATTACATCAAACGCCATTGCGTAAATGGGTGGTTATAAAGATGGGATTAAGTATTCGGAAAGTGTGAGTTGAGGCATATGGATCAATAGTGGGATTTGTCCATCCCGATGACGGATAGATATACTCTGGGCCCTCTCGGTGGAATGTCATCTGATTAGCTTGCAAGCATATGAATGGTTCATAAGAGATCACATACCACGGTACGAGTAAAGAGTACTTGTCGGTAACGAGGTTGAACAAGGTATGGAGATACCGATGATCGAACCTCGGACAAGTAAAATATCGCGTGACAAAGGGAATCGGCATCGTATGTAAATGGTTCAATCGATCACTAAGTCATCGTTGAATATGTGGGAGCCATTATGGATCTCCAGATCCCGCTATTGGTTATTGCTCGGAGAGGAGTCTCGACCATGTCTGCATAGTTCGCGAACCGTAGGGTGACGCGCTTAAGGTTCGATGTCGCATAAGTAGATTCGGAATATGAGATGGAGTCCGAAGTTTTGTTCGGAGTCTCGGATGGGATCCAAGACATCACGAGGAGGTCCGGAATGGTCCGGAGAATAAGATTCATATATGGGAAGTCATTTTCAGGGTTACCGGAAAAGTTCAGGATTTTTCGGTATTGTACCGGAGGTTCTAGAAGGTTCCGGAGGGTACCATAGTGGGGCCCACCTATCCCGAACGTCCAACATGGACCGGAGGGGGTCACATAGGCCCACATGGGCCAGGCACACCAGCCCCCCAAGGCCCATGTGGCTGGATCAAGTGGATAAGATCAAATCCCTTAAAATTAGGGACTTAACTTGGGGGGGAAGTTGCCCCCCTTGTTTTGGCCGACCCAAAGGCTTGGAGGGGGGCCAAGGCAGCCCCCCACGCCTATATAAGAGGGAGGGGAGGGCTGGGGCGCAGCACATGATTTCCCCAAGCCCTAGCCGCCCCTCTCTCCCTCCTCCTTCTTCCTGCGCAGGCTTGGCGAAGCCCTGCAGGAATTTCTCCTCCACCTCCACCACCACGCCGTCGTGCTGCTGGGATTCCGAGGGGATCTACCACACCTCCGCTGCCCGCTGGAACGGGGAGAGGAAGGGCTTCATCGACACCGTACGCGCGACCGAGTACGGAAGTGCTGCCGGATTGCAGCACCGGGGACGATCGTCTACACCAACAACGAGATCTAATCTCGTAGGCTTTGGAAATCTTCGAGGGTTAGTCTCATATCAATCTCGTTGCTCCGATCTTGTAGATTAGATCTTGGGTGTTCCATAGATTAGATCTTGGATTTATTCGTCTTGCGGTAGGAAAATTTTTGTTTTCTATGCTACGAACCCCAACATGAACATGTTATTGATTCATGAAGATATTCGTTGTTTATGATCTTACCTGCAAGTTGTATACACATGTCGTTGTCCGGAACCAATGGCCCCGAAGTGACAGAAATCGGGACAACCGGAGGGGATGGTAGTGATGTGAGGATCACATGTGTTCACGGAGTGTTAATGCTTTGCTCCGGTGCTCTATTAAAAGGAGTACCTTAATTTCCAGTAGTTTCCCTAGAGGCCCGGCTGCCACCGGCTGGTAGGACAAAAGATGTTGTGCAAGTTTCTCATTGCGAGCACACACGACTATATATGGAACACATGCCTATTGATTGATTAGTACTTGGATACCGTTTTATTATTATCTGCAAATGCCTCTGCTTTGATTGTTACATGAGTTTCTCTCATCCATGCAACGCCCGTTAATCCCCGTGCCTACAGTATTTTAATCCTGCTGTTTACTATAATCACTACTGCTGTCTTTATTTCACCGCTGTTATTTCACTATTCCTACTGCTATAAAACTGTTACTACGATAAACTCTTGCGAGCAAGTATGTCCAGGGCACAGCACCGTTAAGGCTTACAAGTATTCTTTGTCTCCCCTTGTGTCCAATCGTTTACTGTCTCCCTGCAGTCCCCTATACATGTGGGTCATCAAGGCCCCATATACTACACCTGCCCAGCAGGCTCCTGCATCAGCACTGGTTCCTCTAGCTGCACCGTTTACTGCACCTGCCCAACAGTCTCCTGCATCAGCACCGGTTCCTCTAGAGGCACCGTTTACTGCACCTGCCCAGCAGTCTCCTGCATCAGCACCAGCTCGTGTACCAGCCCAGGCTCCTGCACCTGCCCCAGCCAGATCACCGAGGTCTCAGCTCATTGCTGTGGCCACCCGTGTGGTGACCAGGACGCATCTGAAGGCTATGTTCGTGAGTATATGACAGCATAACTGCTCTTATCTTGATGTCTTCTCTGCTCAAAGTCTCACATGGTTCAGTGCATTGGTGCCATTGACTAATTTTTGGTGGTATCTCTTGCTTTGAATCAGAAATTGCCTAAAAGTATCTCCAAGGATCTCAATGCTGGCCGAAGGGGCAAGATATCCCTCGTCATGGAGAGTGAAGGTCTCACCGTGGAGGGACGGTACTCCGTCAGTCCCACAGATGGCCGCTTGGCTGTTACTTCCAGGTGGAAAAAGTTCATTGACGGTGCCAAACTTCGCATTGGATCAAAGTTGAAGGTCAAGATCTTTCGATGCCGCTGTGACATGCTGGTCATAAAGTTCGCGGTTGTCTAGTTCTGTTGCCCCATGAGCCCTTAGCAAATGCATTTGTAGTTATACTTATATAAGGTTATCTTATCTGAACTGCTAATTAATTGTATGGGTGGTAAAACTCTGGCAAGCTTTTGCTCTTAGCAAGTATGTATGTATGATCAACTATTATGATAACTAATGTTTGTGTTCATCTTAATTTGCATTTCCGTTTTAGAAAAAAACTTAATTTCTATTTTGGCTGACCTGTTAGAGAACTATCAGATTGAACCCACAACATGATTCAAATAGATTCATTACACCGAGCCACATGTCTTGACCTTGCTATACACTACTTCCATTAATCAGTGCAAGAAGGCTTACCTGAGCTGCCTGAACCATGGCAGATTCGAATCCACCTTATCTATCTAGAAATACAACCTTTGCAGAAAGAGGATTTGCAGTATGGGGAGGCTGACATTGGGGACCCATGAGCCAGCAGCGTCGTCAACGTTTTAAAGGTGGCAGGAGATCGAAAGAAAAAATAAGCCAAAAATCAGTTGGTAAACAAATTCAAGAAAAGAAACATTTACCTTTCTGAGAGGATGACATGCGGGACCCATGAGGCAGCAGCATCCTCAACTATTTCAAGGCGGCAGGGGATCAAAAGAAAAAAGGAAATAGCCAGAAATTAATTAGGGTCAAAAATAAATCCATCAAAGGAAACTTTTATTGTTCATAGAGGATGACATGTGGGACCGACTTGCCAGCTGCGTCGTCATCGTTTCAAAGGGGGCAGGGGATCAAAAGAAAAAGGCAAATAGCCAGAAATTAGGGGAAAAATAAATCCAACAAAGGAAACTTTTATTGTTCATAGAGGATGACATGCGGGACCCATGAGCCAGCAGCTTCCTCAACGTTTCAAAGTCGGCATGAGATTGAAAGAAAAAGGCAAGTGACATAATATCAGGAGCCAAAAATAATCCAAGAAAATAAACTTTATTGTACATAGAGGATGACATGCGGGTCCCATTTTGTAGCAGCGGTCTCAACGCTTCCAAGGCGGCACAGGACCGAAAGAAAAATGAAGTATCCAGAAATCAGGGTGTGCAAAAATCCAAGAAAAGAAAGATTTCAATTGGGCTGCATCTGGACCTTTCGAACTATCCTGCTGGGCCTTTTGACTCGTACAATTTCAGCCCACTCCAAAACAGGAAAGGTCGGATTTTTCTCAAAAAAAAAACAGGAAAGTCCTATGCTTCGCAAAAACAAAAAACAAGGAGATTCAACATATAAGTTTGTTTATGTAGATATAAAGATTTAATTTATCCGTTTGCAATAGCTCAGAGCGAAATACAATGTTTATTGTCTGCAAAATAAAATATCACATGTTTCTTGTACGGGGAGGCTGACATCGGGGACCCATGAGCCAGCAGCGTCGTCAACGTTTCAAAGGCGGCAGGGGATCGAAAATAAAAAAAGCCAAAAATCAGTTGGTAAAAAAATACAAGAAAAGAAAACATTTATCGTTCTGAGAGGATGACATGCGGGACCCATGAGGCAGCAGCATCCTCAACGTTTCAAAGTCGGCATGAGATCGAAAGAAAAAGCCAAGTGACATAATATCAGGAGCCAAAAATAATCCAAGAAAAGAAACTTTATTGTACATAGAGGATGACATGCGGGTCCCATTTTGTAGCAGCGTCTCAACGTTTCCAAGGCGGCACAGACCAAAAGAAAAATGAGGCAGCAGCATTCTCAACAATTCCAAGGCGAGGGGATCAAAAGAAAAAGGAAATAGCCAGAAATTAATTAGGGGTCAAAAATAAATCCACCAAAGGAAACTTTTATTGTTCATAGAGGATAACATGTGGGACCGACCTGCCAACAGCGTCCTCATCGTTTCAAAGGGGGCAGGGATCAAAAGAAAAAGGCAAATAGCCAGAAATTAGGGGTCAAAAATAACTCCAAGAAAGGAAACTTTTATTGTTCGTAGAGGATGACATGCGGGACCCATGAGCCAGCAGCTTACTCAACGTTTCAAAGGCGGCATGAGATCGAAATAAAAAGGCAAGTGACCAAATATCAGGAGCCAAAAATAATCCAAGATTTATTGTACATAGAGGATGACATGTGGGTCCCATTTTGCAGCAGCGGTCTCAATGTTTGTAATGCGGCTTGAGATCAAAAGAAAAAGAAAGTAGCTAGTAATTAGGGGGTGAAAAAAAATCCAAGAAAAGAAAGTTGATGGACATAGAGGATGACATGCGGGTCCCTTGAGCCAACAGCTTACTCAACGTTTCAAAGGGGGCAGGGGATCAAAAGAAAAAGGCAAGCCAAAAATCAGAGGGTGAAAAAAATCCAACAAAGGAAACTTTTATAGCACATAGAGGATGACATGCGGGTCCCATGAGCCAGCAGGTTCCTCAACGTTTCAAACGTGGAATGAGATCGAAAGAAAAAGGCAAGTGACCAAATATGAGGTGCCAAAAAAACTCCAAGAAAAGAAAGTTGATTGCTCATAGAGGATGACATGCGGGTCCCATTTAGCAGCGGTCTCACCGTTTGAGAGGCGGCAAGGGATCGAAAGAAAAAGGCAAGTGACCAAATATCAGGAGCCAAAAATAATTCAAGAAAAGAAAGTTTTATAGTCCATAGAGGATGACATGCGGGTCCCATTTAGCAGCAGCGGTATCACCGTTTGAGAGGCGGCAGGGGTCGAAAGAAAAAGGCAAGTAACGAAATATCGGAGCCAAAAAAATCCAAGAAAAGAAAGTTTTATAGTACATAGAGGATGACATGCGGGTCCCATTTAGCAGCAGCGGTATCATCGTTTGAGGCGGCAGGGGATCGAAAGAAAAAGGCAAGTGACCGAATATGAGGTGCCCAAAAAAATCCAAGAAAAGAAAGTTTTATAGTACATAGAGGATGACATGCGGGTCCCATTTAGCAGCAGCGGTATCACCGTTTGAGAGGCGGCAGATCGAAAAAAAGGCAAGTGACCAAATATGAGGTGCCAAAAAATCCAAGAAAATAAAGTTTTATAGTACATAGAGGATGACATGCAGGTCCCATTTAGCATCAGCGGTATCACCGTTTGAGAGGCGGGGGATCGAAAGAAAAAGGCAAGTAACGAAATATCAGAGCCAAAAATAATCCAAGAAAAGAAAGTTTTATAGTACATAGAGGATGACATGCGGGTCCCATTTAGCAGCAGCGGTCTCAACGTTTCCAAGGCGAAGGGATCAAAAGAAAAAGGAAGTAGCCAGAAATCAGGGGTCAAAAAATCCAAGAAAAGAAAGAAATTTGGTTCATAGAGGATGACAAGCGGGACCCATGATCCTGCATCGTAAACGGCTCGATCGGAGAGCGTTGAACGAGATGGCGCGATCGAGAAAAAAACAATGCTAGAGAGGCTGCCATGTGGGCCCTACATCCCTGGGCGGTGCGGATTTGCGTTGACTCGGCCGGCGAACCCGAGAATTCGCGATGCACCACATCCTGGGCCACCATACGCGACGTTTTGGCGTTTCGGCTAGGTGGCCTCAAAAACGAGAAATTTTTTTTTGACATGAACCACGGAGGGACCAAAAATCGTCGGCCATGGTGCACCAACAACCATGGCGCGACTTCAACTTCGTCGGCCATGGCAACTTTTCTTGTAGTGCAAATTTCATATGGCACATGTATAACCGATACAAAGATCCAGAGGCGCATCACCACAACATGAAACAAGAACACTATGTGTTGCCCAGTGATACGTCTCAAACGTATCTATAATTTTCTTATGTTCCATGCTACTTTATTGATGATACCTACATGTTTTATACACATTATATGTCATTATTATGCGTTTTCCGGAACTAACCTATTGACGAGATGCCGAAGGGCCAGTTGTTTTCGCTGTTTTTGGTTTCAGAAATCCTAGAAAGGAAATATTCTCGGAATCGGACGAAATCAACGCCCAACATCCTATTTTTCCGGACGCTTAGCAGAAGAAGGGCAGAGGGGATCCAGGAGGGCCCCACCCCACAGGGCGGCGCGGGCCAAGGGGGCCCCCCTATGGGGAGGGAGCCCCGTGGCCCCTCCGACTCCGCCTCTTCGCCTATAAAGGCCTTCCTGACCTAAAACACCGATACGTTCGACGAAACCCGAGAAAACCTTCCAGAGCCGCCGCCATCGCGAAATCAAGATTCGGGGGACAGAAGTCTCTGTTCCGGCACGCCGCCGGGACGGGGAATTGCCCCCGGAGTCATCTCCACCGCCGTCTCCACCGCCATCTTCACCGCCATCGCTGTCTCCATGATGAGGAGGGAGTAATTCACCCCCGGGGCTGAGGGCTCCGCTGTAGCTATGTGGTTCATCTCTCTCTTTATGTGATCTAGTTGAATATCATCTATGTGCTACTCTAGTGATGTTATTAAAGTACTCTATTCCTCCTGCACGGTGTAATGGTGACAGTGTGTGCCTCGTGTAGTACTTGGTGTAGGCTATGATTATAATCTCTTGTAGATTATGAAGTTAACTATTGCTATGATAAGTATTGATGTGATCTATGCCTCCTTCATAGTGTGATGGTGATAGTGTGCATGCTATGTTAGTTCTTGGTGTAATTGTGTTGATCTATCTTGCACTCTAAGGTTACTTAAACATGAATATCGAATACTGTGGAGCTTGTTAACTCCGGCATTGAGGGTTCGTGTAATCCTACACAGTTAGTGGTGTTCATCATCCAACAAAAGAGTGTAGAGTGGTTCTATTATGTGATCATTGTTGAGAGTGTCCACTAGTGAAAGCAGGATCCTGATACGTCCAATTTGCATCACTATTTTGTATCATAATTTGCTGTTATTCATTGATATATCTCATATTGGGACACAATACTTATGTTATTTCATCTATTTTGCATGTTTCATCATTATTGGAGGATCAAGCACCGGAGCCAGGATTCTGCTGGAAAAAGCACCGTCAGAACGCAATATTTCGGAAGATCAACTGTGGGAGGAAATTTCACGTAAATTCCTATTTTTCCAGATGACGGAGGGAGCCAGAAGGGGGAGCAGAGAGGAGCCAAGGTGGGGCCAGACCACAGGCGGCGCGGCCCATGGCCTGGCCGTGCCACCGTGGGTGTGGGGCCCCACAGCCCCTTTCGCCTCCTTTTCTTCGCGTACTCCTTCGTCCCGAAAACCTAAGCCGAGGGAGGTCCTCACGAAGAGTTACAGCCGCCGCTGCGGGGCGGAGAACACCAGAGAGAAAAGAGCTCTCCGGCGGGCAGGAATCCGCCGGGGAAATTCCCTCCCGAGGGGGAAATCGACGCCATCGCCATCGTCATCGAGCTGGACATCATCTCCATCATCATCATCATCATCTCCACCATCTACACCGCCATCACCACCGCTGCACCTCGTCACCGCTGTAACAATTTGGGTTGGATCTTGATTGTTTGATAGGGGAAACTCTCCCGGCATTATTCTCTACTTGTTATTGATGCTATTGAGTGAAACCATTGAACCAAAGTCTATGTTCAGATTGTTATTCATCATCATATCACCTCTGATTGTATTCCATATGATGTCTCGTGAGTAGTTCGTTTAGTTCTTGAGGACATGGGTGAAGTCTAAATGCTAGTAGTGAATTATGGTTGAGTAATATTCAATGTTATGATATTTAAGTTGTGGTGTCATTCTTCTAGTGGTGTCGTGTGAACGTCGACTACACGACACTTCACCATTTATGGGCCTAGGGGAGTGCATCTTGTATTCGATTGCTAATTGCGGGGTTGCCGGAGTGACAGAAACCTGAGCCCCCGTTAGTATATCGATGCAAGAGGGATCGCAGGATCTCAGAGTTTAAGGCTGTGGTTAGATTTATCTTAATTACTTTCTTGTAGTTGCGGATGCTTGCAAGGGGTATAATCACAAGTATGTATTAGTCCTAGGAAGGGCGGTGCATTAGCATAGGTTCACCCACACAACACTTATCAAAACAATGAAGATTATTTAGCTACATGAAGCGAAAGCACTAGACTAAAATCCCCGTGTGTCCTCAAGAACGTTTGGTCATTATAAGTAAACAAACCGGCTTGTCCTTTGTGCTAAAAAGGATTGGGCCACTCGCTGCAATTATTTCTCTCGCATTTTACTTACTCGTACTTTATTCATCTGTTACATCAAAACCCCTTGAATACTTGTTTGTGAGCATTTACAGTGAATCCTTCATCGAAACTGCTGCCAACACCTTCTGCTCCTCGTTGGGATCGACATTCTTACTTATCGAAGATACTACGATACACCCCCTATACTTATGGGTCATCAAGACTATTTTCTGGCGCCGTTGCCGGGGAGTGAAGCGCTATTGGTAAGTGGAATTGGTAAGGAAAACCTTTACTGTTTGTGCTGATTTTATTTCTGCCTGCTGCTATAAGTCATTATGGAGAGATCTTCTCTTCAATTTCTATTTGGGAAATCTACTACTACTGCAACGGTAGTGGATGAAGCGCCAGGTGAGGAAGTAGTACCATATAAAATACCTATGAAAATTATTGAACGTGTTATGGATAACCGCTATGAAGGGGATGGAACTGTCCATCCTGGTGATCATTTACTGTTTTTGCATGAATTATGCGGGTTATTCAAATGTGCAGGTATTTCTATGAATGAAGTTAGAAAGAAACTATTCACTATATCGCTGTCTGGTAAAGCGGCGCACTGGTATAAATTGCTGAAGAATGGTGATTCTATTGATTGGGAGGACATTGTGCCTTTATTTTATTCCAAATTTTATCCTCCAAGTGAAATTCACAAAGATCGGAACCGCATATATAATTTCTGGCCTCATGATGGAGAGAGTATTGCCCAAGCTTGGGGGAGATTGAAGTCTTTAATGCTCAAATGCCCCATTCATGAGCTTCCTGGTAATGTTATTATTGATAATTTCTATGCAAGACTTTCTTTTCAAGACAAGACCTTGCTGGATACTTCTTGTTCTGGATCATTTACACGCAACAAAGAAGAGTTTAAAAGGGACCTTCTTGATCGGATCCAAGAAAATACTGAAGGATGGGAGAACGACAAAGATAGAGAATCAGGTATAATTTATGATTATAAATGCATTGAAGCTTTTATGGATACTGATAAATTTCGTAATATGAGTGCTACATATGGTCTTGATTCCCAAGTTGTTGCAAATCTTTACAAAGCTTTTGCCTCTCATTATGAATTGCCTAAGAAGAATTTTGATAAGTATCATGAACCGTATAAAGATAAAATTGATTCATCTGTAAACAAATGTGTAGTGATTGAAACTGTTGATAATGTTATTCCTGAAGCTTATATTGAAAAAACTCCTTTCCCTGCTAAAATGAAGGAGTACTCTGTCATATCTAGTGCGGTTAATAAAAGTGAAAAGAAACCTAAAGAACCTGAAGAACAAATTAAAATTGAACCTGCTGTTGCAATAGTTAAAGATCTTGTGACTGAAAATGTGGAGGATGGTCATATTATTTTCTGTGAAGATGCTTCTAATATTGTTTCGCATCCTAATAAACCCAAACAAGTTAGTGTTCCTATGCTATCTGTTAGAATTGGTGATCATTGCTATTATGGTTTATGTGATATTGGTGCAAGTGTTAGTGCTATTCCTTATGAGCTTTACACGGAGATTATGCACGAAATTGGTTCTTGTGAACTTGAAGATATTGATGTGGTTATTCATCTGGCTAATAGAGAAACTATTTCTCCAATTGGTATTGTTCGAGATGTGGAAGTTCTATGTGGTAAGATTAAATATCCTGCTGACTTTTTGGTACTTGGTTCTGCTGCTAGTGATCATTGTCCTATCATTTTTGGTAGACCTTTTCTAAATACTTGTGGAGCTATTATAGATTGTAAGAAAGAGAAAATTTTGACTAGATTTGCTGGTGAACCTTATGAATTTAACTTTTCTAAATTTACCAAAACTCCTTATAAAGCTGACTTGCCTAGTAATGATTTTAAAATGGAGCAGTGTGCATCTATTGTTCTTGTTCCTAATAATCCTTTGCAGCAACATTTGGAGAATAGTGAAAGTGAAGCTTTTAGGAAAGAAAGAGATGAGCTTGAGGAAATTTTTCTTCGCCAACCTATTCTCAAGCATGATTTACCGGTGGAAGATTTGGGTACAACACCGCCACCAAAGGAAGATCCTGTTTTTGATTTAAAGCCTTTACCTGATAATCTTAAATATGCTCATATTGATGATAAGAAAATATATCCTGTTATTATTAGTTCTAAGCTTTCAGAGATTGAGGAAGAAAGGTTATTGGAAATATTGAAGAAACACCGAGGAGCTATTGGTTATACTCTTGATGATTTGAAAGGGATTTCTCCTTCTATTTGCCAACATGCTATTAATATGGAAGAAGATGCAAAGCCTGTTGTTGAACATCAACGTCGTCTAATTCCAAAGATGAAAGAGGTGGTAAGGAATGAGGTATTAAAACTTCTTGAAGCTGGTATTATATATCCTATTGCTGATAGTAGATGGGTTAGTCCTGTGCATTGTGTTCCTAAGAAAGGAGGAATGACTGTTGTGCCTAATGATAATGATGAGCTTATTCCTCAAAGAATAGTGGTAGGGTATAGAATGTGCATTGATTTTCGAAAAGTTAATAAAGTTACTAAGAAAGATCATTACCCTTTACCCTTTATTGATCAAATGCTAGAAAGGTTATCTAAAAATACTCACTTTTGCTTTCTTGATGGATATTCTGGGTTTTCACAAATTGCTGTTAAAGCTAAAGATCAAGAGAAAACCACGTTTACTTGTCCTTATGGAACTTATGCTTATAGGCGTATGCCTTTTGGTTTATGTAATGCTCCTGCTACTTTTCAAAGATGCATGTCTGCTATTTTTCATGGTTTTTGTGAAAGTATTGTAGAGGTGTTCATGGATGATTTTTCTGTCTATGGGAATTCTTTTGATAATTGCTTGCGAAACCTCGATAAAGTGTTGCAGAGATGTGAAGAAACTAACCTTGTTCTTAATTGGGAGAAATGCCACTTTATGGTTAATGAAGGAATTGTATTGGGACATAAAATTTCCGAGAGAGGTATTGAAGTTGATAGAGCTAAAGTTGAAGCAATTGAGAAGATGCCCTATCCGAGGGATGTTAAAGGTATTCGTAGTGTTCTTGGTCATGCTGGGTTTTATAGGAGATTTATTAAAGATTTCTCTAAAATTTCAAAGCCTCTTACTAATCTTCTTCAAAAAGATGTACCTTTTGTTTTTGATGATGATTGCAAGGAAGCTTTTGAAACTCTAAAGAAAGCCTTAACAACTGCTCCTGTAGTCGAACCTCCTGATTGGAACTTGCCTTTTGAAATTATGTGTGATGCTAGTGATTTTGCTGTAGGCGCTGTTCTTGGACAGCGGGTAGATAAAAAATTAAATGTTATTCATTATGCTAGTAAGACTCTTGATGCTGCTCAAAGAAATTATGCTACAACTGAAAAGGAATTGTTAGCTGTAGTCTTTGCTTGTGACAAGTTTAGACCTTATATTGTTGATTCAAAAGTCACCATTCATACTGATCATGCTGCAATTAGATACCTTATGACAAAGAAAGATGCTAAGCCAAGGCTTATTAGATGGGTACTTCTGTTGCAAGAATTTGATTTACATATTATAGATAGGAAAGGTGCTGATAATCCTGTTGCTGATAATTTGTCTAGATTGGAAAATATTGCTTATGATCCTGTTCCTGTTAATGATAGTTTTCCAAATGAACAATTGGCTGTAATAAAGGTGAGCTCGCGAGAGAGCCCTTGGTATGCAGATTATGCTAACTTTATTGTTTCGAAGTATTTGCCTCCAACCTTTTCAGCTCAGCAAAGGAGGAAATTCTTTTATGACTTGAGGCATTATTTTTGGGATGACCCACACTTATATAAAGAAGGAGTGGACGGTATTATGCGAAGATGTGTTCCTGAATATGAACAACATGAGATATTGAGTAAATGTGTAACACCTCAAATTTCAAATAAAGGAAGAAGAACAAGTCCAATTATCCAAATTTGAGAACCAACAAAAACTTTTCAAATTTCATATAGTACCCTGCATAGGACTTGTGCATTTTGAGTGCTATGCCATGATGAGTGTTATTTTGTGTATGTGATAAACTCTACAACCCTAGAGTGAACCAATGATGATCACCAAACAAATAAATGAAAAAGAGAAAGAAATCAAATAAGAAGAAAACCCTAAAAACCCTAACATATGACACATGATATTTTTATAAAACTTTGACCCTAGACCCAATTGGTCTTCACCAATAGTGGTAATATGTTATTAAATGATTATTACAACTTTAAGAATCAAGGAAACCCAAATTAAATCAAAGCCAAGAATTAAAACATGCTCACATAAGATAATGGTCATTTTTGACAATTACAATCTGGTCACCACTTTGAGCCTCTCTATTTCAAAATTTCTAAACCAAACACATCCAACTCTTTGCATGTCATCCAAGTACACAATAAAATGAACAACTTTTGTAAAGGAGACTACACCAAATTCATCTTGGATCAAGAGCTAGGATCAAGCAAAGTAGAGACTTTTTAATGAAAATAAGATCACCCCACTTTTGAATTTGATCAAACCAGATCAATTCTTGACCACCACCAGCCCTAGCATGGACCAGGGAACCCCCATACACCGAACCCATGCCAAAGAAACCAAGGAGAAGGCCATCCATGGCATGGACATGGCCATGCCGGCCATGTCGCGCCTCGACCTTCCCCTCTCCTTCCCTCCACGATCGCCACGACCACCGTGTCCAATGCATCGCCAAGGATCCCAGGAGATCACCTGTACTCGCCCCTGGTCGCGAGGACGCCGACAGAGCCCGGACGACGCGCGCCCACGACGTCCCTGGCGCGCCGCGAGCGGCATGGTGACGTCGCCGTGCACGGACCCGTGCGGCACGGCCACGCGGCGCCCGCAGTACACCGCCGTACCCCGACCAAGCCCGCGCGCCCTGGTACTTGGCTCGCCACGCGGAGCTCGCCGGACACGCTCTCGTCATCCCCTAGCCCCTACCGTCGCCGGAGAGGACGAACGCGCCCGCCACGGCCGCGCCAGTACGAGCAAGCGCCCGACCACCGTACGCCGCCATTGATCGCGCCGTTGACGCTCCGAGGACCGCGGTGACGTCGTGAACACGACCCCGTCGTCGCCTAGCCCTCTAGACCCCCGGAACGGCCGCGCCGTTGTCGACCTCGCCGCAGCACCCACGGCACCTCACGCGCCTATAAAAGGAGGCCTCCCTGGACCAAACCAAGCACACCACCATGACCACCACTCACCACCGCTTCGCCCAGCACTGCTAGCCACCTCAATCGTCGCCGGAGCAAGCTCAATCGAGCGATCGGAGCCGCGGAAGCCCTGGTGAAATCGCCGTCGATTGGAGCCGCCCCTGGAGCCGCCGCTGCTACAGGCTGCATCGCCGTCGTCTACACCTTCGTCGAGCCCACTGCCCACCCTAGCTGGAGCCACGGTGAGCTCTCCGACCCCCTACCTGCGCCGCCGGCGAGCCCCCTCTCTCGCCGTCGTGACGATGAACCTCGGCCGTTGGATTGGGTTCTGATCCAACGTGCCGCAGCAGCCCATACCGTTTCGGTGTTAAACGTCGCTGACGAGCGGACCCCACCCTGTCAGCGCGCCGCGCGTCTGTGGACCGTGGTTGGGCTGGACTGGGCTAGGTTGGGCCGTTTCGTTTTGAATCTGGCCCAGTTAGTGTTCCCGCCGGCCTAATTAATTCAAATTTCGTTTAATCAATTTTGTTTGAATTCAATACTGGACCCAACTTTGAAAATTCATAGAAACTGTTTGGCTTGGCCAAATTTAACAAACTTTATATATTTAGAAAGCTTAGGAAATTATCTACACAATGCCACTGGTTTGAACCCTAGATCTATTATAGAATTAAAATGGAAAAATAAACAAGGCAGGGACTTTTCTGCCTTAGAATAATTATTAAAAATCAACTAAAATAGATATTTGAATAATTCCAACTCTTATAGTTCACAAATGACTTACACTAATTGATTATGCAATAAAATGGTGTGGTCACTTTGCATGATCATGCCCTAGATTAATTAATGGACAATATGGCTAGTGTATTAAGTGAAATTGTCCCAAAATTATTATGTAAATCATATGGAGGATTTCCCTTCATTTAAATCTTGTCCCCAAATGAGTTCATGAGATGTTTGCACCTCTGGTTCAAACACTCCTATATGAATTTTTGGAGATTTAAATCATTTGAGGAATTATAAAATAGTATGAGGTGAATTATCTCATTTAAATCATTTTCTCAAATAATGATAATGAATACTTGACTTAGGTCAATATGAATTCATATATGATTATTTGAGAAGTTAAATCTTAAGAAGATTTCAATGAGAGGAAATTATTTTCTCAAGAACTAAATGAATATTATTAATTACATATGTAATGAGAGGAAATTATTTTCTTTAATAAAGACAACCAATGCACCTAATTATTTTATGAGTGTGCTTAGCATAGCTTGTGTGAAATAATGATATGCTTAGCATAGATTTTGAGTTTGTTTAGTGATTATACCTTGTATTTAAATTTAGACGCTAGTACCGGCAACTACCAAGAGGAAGGAGAATTCTATCAAGAAGAGGAAGAAGAGAACCTTGAGAACTACCAAGGCAAGATAATACTCTTGCAAAGTGCAAAGCCCACCTTGGGCAAGGCACCATGATTTTATCTACCTTCTTACAAGCTTATCCTATTTGTTTACCCTACAAGTCTTACTTGTTGTGTTTTTCAAAAGAGTTATTCAAATGGTATAGTTGAACAAAACTATTAGAGTAGCAAAGCTAGTCCTATAGATGGCAAGCAATGTAGCACCCCTCATGATTAGTGCTAGTGCTAAAATACTAAAACTTTGACTACTCTAGATGGGAACATGGGACTTGATGAAATTGAAACCTTGGAATGGTGAGCCATTCCATTGAAAGTTTTGAAGTTGAATATGACCAAGAGAAGATGGTGATTTTTGATAAAACCCTGATATTGGTTTGAATGCGATACCTTTCCAAATACAAGTACCCCCACAATACCTGATTATGGGTAGGGCTTAACTGGAAGTTTATACACTTTAGTATGGGTTCCCTCTGAACACACATCATAGGGGTTATGCCGAGGCTGCCTCCGTTGTTGAGAAAGATGTGAATTGAGGTGAAATTGTACGGCCAAGCCCTGTGCAGTTCCCAGGTTAACAGTTGGTTTTCACTGGGAGGCCAAGCTCATGGGGAGAGGTGCTCATACTAGGGTTTGTAAGCGAAAGGTTAGGGTTGATGATCCGCGTACTGTGTTACGGTGACTCGGAGTTATTCCGACGGATGTAATCAAATGTTGTGGCACAAGTGTGCAACCTCTGCAGAGTGTCAATCTATTCGAATAGCCGTGTCCACGGTTACGGACAATTGGAAAGGCCATACAATTTCCTGTGTCAGTCTTTTGAAAACTTTCGTGAATATGAATGGTGACTTGGTGATTTGGTAGAATGACAACCATTGTGTGGGAATGACACTAATGTTCCCACTTGAGTAGCTAGTACATGCTCCACCACTCATAAACTAAAATATGACTTATGCAAGTAGAAATAGAGTTTAACTCCAAGAGCTAGCATTTTACATTGGTATTAGTTTGCAAGTACTTGAAGTACTTACGGCTTTGTCCCTGGCTATTCAAATGGCCAGAGTACGATGATGAACAGAACTACCGCGAGGATGACCAGCAGGACGCCTATGATAACTAGGAGCTTTCTGACGTCAAGCGTTGGCCTGTGGACTACAGAGTCCCTTTATCTTTACGCTTCCGCATTGAACTTGTGTTTGTTCGTTGATCAATAGATCAACTATTTGTGTAATATGGATCATGTGATTCAAGTTGTAAGACCTATTGAGTTGTAATAAATAATGACTGTGATACTTAGCTATTATATCTCGCAACAACAATATTCCTGGGATTGCGATGAATGATATAATAGGCATCCGGACTTAAAAACCCGGGTGTTGACAAGTTGGTATCAGAGCCATTGTTTGACCTTAGAAAACCTTAGTTAGAATGGGCGTTCATAAAAACTTAACTTTGAAATCAAAATGAAGCAAATATTTGTGAAAACTTACCATACTCTTGTCTTTGAGGCTTTTTCCAAAACTTGGTGATATCATGCTCTTTCTTGTTTAAATATACTTAAAAGTTTGCCACACTTAATCACTCACTAATTTATTCCTCCATTTCACTTTCAGATGGAGCCGAATGAACCCCTCAACACCAAGTTCTACCAGCTCGGGAACGGTGGAGAGTTGATCTTCGAGCACGACCTCAACGCGCTCTCTGACTTCCTTGGCCGTCCTCACCCGGAGTTCCACGGGATCGAGGTGAACGACCAGGTCGGAGGCGAGTTGCAGTGGATCATCACCGCCGACTTGAGGGGCAAGCTGGAGCCTCCCACCTCGGAGAGGATCCTCTTCTCCTTCCGCGAGAGCAACTGGCTCGATGGTCTTGCACGTGGTCTTCAGGAGGCACTTGCACGCCTCTGTGGACAGAACGTGGTGCGCATACTGGCGTCCCGCTACGCCCACCTTGTGAGGCGTGATGCTATGGGTGTGCCCATGGAGCTGCAGTCGCACCCACAGCTGAGGCACCACGCTGAGCATCTGGACTACATGTTGTACCACACTCAGAAGGAGTTAGACAACTCCCGTGCGTACGCGAACCAGACTCACCTCGCACTGATCACGCATGGCGATGCCATCAAGCAGCTGTCCAGGGACCGCAACAAGCTTCGCCTGAAGTGCGCGAAGAAGGATGTCACCATTACACGCCTTCGCGCACAGATCGCATCACTTGAGGCCACCGTCAAGGCTCAGGAGGAGCAGCTGATGGAGATAGAGGAGGACGAGGCCGGTGCTGACCTTCGAGGAGGAGACGCCTTTCTGAGTGACGACGACGACTACGAGGAGGACGAGTTCACTGAGGAGGAGGACTACGCGTTCCTGGAGCCAGGACCTGATGATGTCGTTCCCATCGACATTGAGGATGAGGGTAGCCACACTTGAGCACGTATGTAGGTGTGAGTTGTATCCCGTCCCGTGTATCGTAGCATGAAGGGTTCTTAAAACCCTGGGTATGAGTGTGTTTCCTATCCCTTGTATCGTAGTCTGAGAAATGGTTCTTAAAACCATGGAAGTGTGGAATGTTAGCTTGTAATGTGTGATGTGAAATGAATGAATGTGTGTTTGTCATCAAAAGCATTCAAGTTTTACAAGTTTTAAATTTACCCCACATTAAACCTTAGACAATTCCCTCTTATCTTATAATCTTCTATATATTCAGATGGCCCCTCCCAATCGCAACAACAACGATGCCATGATGCAACTGCTGCAAACCCTGCTTCAAGACAGGGAGACGGAAAGAGCTGAACGTCAAGCCAACATCGCAGCACTGCAAAACCTTGCTCACCAAGGCCATGGGAATCATGATCACCCCGGATCCAAACTCAAGAACTTCCAGAACACCAACCCTCCGGTGTTTAGCAAGACCGAAGAACCCCTCGACGCCGACGACTGGCTTCAGACTATGGAGAACAACTTGGAAGTCGCCGGAGTCGAAGCCAATGAGAAGGTCCTGTTTGCAACCCACTACCTTGCCGGACCAGCCCGAGCCTGGTGGACCAGCACCCGTGCCATGAACGGAGGTCAAGTCATGACTTGGGCAGATTTCAAGCTCAAGTTCAGCAAGTACCATGTGCCCCCGGGTCTCATCAAGAAGATGCGGGATGAATTCCGCGAACTGAAACAAGGAAGGATGACGGTGGTAGAATACCGCGACAGGTTCCTTACCCTGTCAAGGTACGCCCCCGATGAGACTGACACTACTGAGAAGAGGCAAGAGAGATTCCTGAATGGACTGCATGATGAGATGCAGACGGTCCTAGTCAACATCCCCTTTGCAGACCTGGAAGCCCTTGTTGACTCCGCCATCCAGATGGAGGGCAAGTTGAACCAAGCCAATGAAAACCGCAAACGCCGCATGATGCATCAGAGTGGGCCCAGCCATACTCCCAAGTATCGCCCCAGCTCAAGCGGAGGTTTTGCCCCCAGAAACACTAAGCCCCAGATGCAGACTTCACGCCCCGGATTCCAGAACCGGAGTGGAGGAAACCCCAGGCCAGGAGGCCACCACAACAACAACCACAACTACCAGAACAACACCAACAACTTCAACCGCGCACCAATGCGAGCCCCCAACACCAATAACAGCAACACCAACACCGCTCCAAGGACTGGGAGCAACGCCATTCCGGTCGCCAACAAGGACAAGTCCACTATCACTTGTTATGAGTGCGGTGTAGTGGGACACTACTCCAACGAGTGCCCCAAGAGGCTTGCCAAGCTCGCCGGCAACACCCCTGCACCTGCTCAGCAGCAACGCCGCGTCTCTACCGGAAAGAAGTTCGCCCCCAACAACCCCAACAACCGCAACGGCCGTCTCTTTCACATGGAGGCAGAAGAAGCCCAGGAAGCACCGGACGTTGTCTTGGGTATGTTTCCTGTCAACTCAGTACCTGCCAGAGTGTTGTTTGATTCCGGAGCATCTCATTCTTTTGTCACTGAAGACTTTGCATCAACAAGTAAAATTCAACCTATCAGCTTGAAACATGTCATGATAGTTCAAATCCCCGGATCAACCACTAAGGCCAGAAAATTCTGTAAAAATGTACCCATCAAAATACATGAGGTAGAATTCTATGCCAATCTGATAATTTTGGGAACCAAAGGTTTGGAGGTAGTGCTAGGTATGGATTGGATGGCCAAGCATCATGGAATGATTGATTGTGCAAGGAAAGCCATCACCATGACCAGTAGCACTGGTATTATAGTAGAACATGTCTCTGAACTCCTACCCAGAAAATTTACCTGCAACCAGAGTTTAACCAAGCCAACTTTGGATCAGATCAGGGTCGTTTGTCGATACCCTGATGTGTTTCCCGAAGGTTTACCCGGTATGCCCCCAGATCGGGATATCGAGTTCATCATCGAGTTAATTCCCGGAACCGGACCTATAGCCCAGAGAGCCTATAGCATGAACCCAGCAGAGCTTGTGGAGCTGAAGAAGCAACTGGATGAACTGTTAGCCAAAGGTCTGATTCGACCAAGTGCGTCACCATGGAGATCCCCAGTGTTGTTTGTGGATAAGAAGGATGGTGCCAGTCGTTTATGTACGGACTACCGTAAGCTTAACGATGTCACCATCAAGAACAAGTACCCCTTGCCCAAGATAGAAGACCTGTTTGACCAGCTGACCGGTGCTGTAGTATTCTCGAAGATTGATCTCAGGACTGGATACCACCAGCTGAAGATTCGTGCATCGGACATTCCCAAAACTGCCTTCACCACCAGATATGGATTGTACGAGTACAATGTCATGTCATTTGGATTGACCAATGCCCCGGCTTATTTCATGAATCTCATGAATAAGATCTTCATGAACTTTTTGGATAAGTTTGTTGTCGTTTTCATTGATGACATCCTAATCTACTCCAAGTCCGAGGAAGAACATGAGCAACACCTAGAAGCTGTCCTGGAGACCCTTAGAGAGCATAAGTTGTATGCTAAGTTCAGCAAATGTGAATTTTGGCTGAAGGAAGTAGGATTCCTGGGACATATCTTGTCTGCAGGAGGAATTGCCGTCCCCGCCAAGATCAAGACTGTTGCAGAATGGAAAGCCCCAACCACCCAGACCGAGGTCCGCGCTTTTCTTGGATTAGCCGGATACTACCGCAGATTTGTAGAAGGCTTTTCGAGCATCGCTCGACCAATGACCCAGTTGTTAAAGAAAGACAAGAAGTTCGAATGGACGGAGAAGTGTGAAGAGAGTTTTCAACAACTCAAGCTTAGACTGACCACAGCCCCAATCCTGATCATGCCGGATATCACCAAACCCTTTGACGTTTACTGCGATGCATCCAAGATTGGTCTTGGATGTGTGCTGATGCAGGAAGGAAAGGTGATATCTTATCTGTCTCGGCAACTGAAGCAGCATGAGCAGAATTATCCAACCCATGACCTTGAACTCGCAGCCGTAGTTTTAGCACTGAAGGTGTGGCGCCATTACCTCATGGGTAATCGCTGCGAGATCTATTCTGATCACAAGAGCCTGAAGTATATCTTCACCCAGAAGGAGCTGAACATGAGGCAGCGGAGATGGTTAGAGTTGATCAAGGACTATGATATGGAGATCCACTACCACCCCGGCAAGGCCAATGTGGTAGCGGATGCATTGAGTAGACTGCCATGTCAGCTAAACTCAATGATAGCAGAAGAACAACCCAGCTTACACCAAGAGTTCGAGCAGTTTAGAATGGAGTTAGTCAGTAAGGGATTTCTAGCTAGTATAGAGCTACAACCCACCTTGATTGGTCAGATCAAGGAAGCCCAGAAGGGCAATGCCAGCATTGAAGGGATCAAGAAGCAGATAGCTGCGGGGAAAGCCCCGGGATTCACCATTGATGAAGAAGGAGTCCTTTGGTACAACGGACGTCTGTGTGTACCGTCAGACTCAGAGTTGAAGCAAGTTATTCTGAAGGAAGCCCATGACACCTTATACTCTATCCACCCCGGAGGTACTAAGATGTATCAGGATTTGAAGGAACAGTTCTGGTGGCATGGAATGAAGAGGGAGATTGGAAGCTACATCGCCAAGTGCGATATCTGTCAACGAGTCAAAGCCGAACATCAGCGACCCGCAGGACTGCTGCAGCCACTACAGATTCCCGAATGGAAGTGGGACTCCGTAGGAATGGACTTTATCACCGGGTTGCCCAAATCCAGCAAAGGAAATGATTCCATCTGGGTAGTTGTTGATAGATTGACCAAGGTAGCCCACTTCATCGCTGTCAAGACAACCTACCAAGGCCCAAAGTTAGCGGAGCTGTATATCTCCAGAATAGTCGCACTACACGGAACCCCAAAGTCAATAGTGTCAGATAGAGGTTCACAATTCACCTCAAGATTCTGGCAGAAGGTGCATGAAGGATTAGGAACTCGTCTGAATTTCAGCACTGCCTATCACCCGCAGACTGATGGACAGACCGAGAGAGTCAACCAGATACTAGAGGACATGCTGAGAGCCTGCGTCCTGGAATATGGATCCAAGTGGGAGGACTGTCTGCCCTACGCAGAATTCTCTTACAACAACAGCTACCAAGCCAGTCTACAGATGGCCCCCTTCGAAGCCCTGTACGGAAGGAAATGCCGTACCCCCCTGAATTGGTCCGAAGTCGGAGATAGCCAAGTCTTTGGACCTGATGTGCTTCGAGAAGCAGAAGAGAAGGTGCACAAGATCCGAGAGTACCTCAAGACCGCTCAGTCCCGCCAGAAGAGCTACGCCGACAAGAGACGCCGAGAGATGACCTTTGAGGTCGGAGATTTTGTCTATCTCAAGGTGTCACCCCTGAAGGGAATGCAGCGTTTCCAACTCAAGGGGAAGCTTGCACCCCGGTATGTCGGACCTTTCAAAGTTCTCAGCCGCCGAGGAGAAGTCTCCTATCAACTAGAGCTACCAGAAGAAATGGCGGCTGTGCACAACGTGTTCCACATCTCACTCCTCCGGAAGTGCTTAGAAGTGCCAGAGAAGACCGAGGTATTCAAGAACATCGACCACCGTTCGGTGGATATCAATCACGACCTTACCTACCGCGAAGTGCCGATTCGCATCTTGGAAGAGGCATACCGAACCACCCGCACCCGAAGCATCAAGTTTCTGAAGATACAGTGGAGCAATCATACCGAAGATGAAGCCACTTGGGAGCGGGAAGAAGATATGAAGAAGGAGTACCCAGATCTCTTCAACCTCTAGACTGTTTTTCTTCTAGATCTCGGGACGAGATCTTTTGTAAGGGGGAAGGGTTTGTAACACCTCAAATTTCAAATAAAGGAAGAAGAACAAGTCCAATTATCCAAATTTGAGAACCAACAAAAACTTTTCAAATTTCATATAGTACCCTGCATAGGACTTGTGCATTTTGAGTGCTATGCCATGATGAGTGTTATTTTGTGTATGTGATAAACTCTACAACCCTAGAGTGAACCAATGATGATCACCAAACAAATAAATGAAAAAGAGAAAGAAATCAAATAAGAAGAAAACCCTAAAAACCCTAACATATGACACATGATATTTTTATAAAACTTTGACCCTAGACCCAATTGGTCTTCACCAATAGTGGTAATATGTTATTAAATGATTATTACAACTTTAAGAATCAAGGAAACCCAAATTAAATCAAAGCCAAGAATTAAAACATGCTCACATAAGATAATGGTCATTTTTGACAATTACAATCTGGTCACCACTTTGAGCCTCTCTATTTCAAAATTTCTAAACCAAACACATCCAACTCTTTGCATGTCATCCAAGTACACAATAAAATGAACAACTTTTGTAAAGGAGACTACACCAAATTCATCTTGGATCAAGAGCTAGGATCAAGCAAAGTAGAGACTTTTTAATGAAAATAAGATCACCCCACTTTTGAATTTGATCAAACCAGATCAATTCTTGACCACCACCAGCCCTAGCATGGACCAGGGAACCCCCATACACCGAACCCATGCCAAAGAAACCAAGGAGAAGGCCATCCATGGCATGGACATGGCCATGCCGGCCATGTCGCGCCTCGGCACCTTCCCCTCTCCTTCCCTCCACGATCGCCACGACCACCGTGTCCAATGCATCGCCAAGGATCCCAGGAGATCACCTGTACTCGCCCCTGGTCGCGAGGACGCCGACAGAGCCCGGACGACGCGCGCCCACGACGTCCCTGGCGCGCCGCGAGCGGCATGGTGACGTCGCCGTGCACGGACCCGTGCGGCACGGCCACGCGGCGCCCGCCGTACACCGCCGTACCCCGACCAAACCCGCGCGCCCTGGTACTTGGCTCGCCACGCGGAGCTCGCCGGACACGCTCTCGTCATCCCCTAGCCCCTACCGTCGCCGGAGAGGACGAACGCGCCCGCCACGGCCGCGCCAGTACGAGCAAGCGCCCGACCACCGTACGCCGCCATTGATCGCGCCGTTGACGCTCCGAGGACCGCGGTGACGTCGTGAACACGACCCCGTCGTCGCCTAGCCCTCTAGACCCCCGGAACGGCCGCGCCCATGTCGACCTCGCCGCAGCACCCACGGCACCTCACGCGCCTATAAAAGGAGGCCTCCCTGGACCAAACCAAGCACACCACCATGACCACCACTCACCACCGCTTCGCCCAGCACTGCTAGCCACCTCAATCGTCGCCGGAGCAAGCTCAATCGAGCGATCGGAGCCGCGGAAGCCCTGGTGAAATCGCCGTCGATTGGAGCCGCCCCTGGAGCCGCCGCTGCTACAGGCTGCATCGCCGTCGTCTACACCTTCGTCGAGCCCACTGCCCACCCTAGCTGGAGCCACGGTGAGCTCTCCGACCCCCTACCTGCGCCGCCGGCGAGCCCCCTCTCTCGCCGTCGTGACGATGAACCTCGGCCGTTGGATTGGGTTCTGATCCAACGCGCCGCAGCAGCCCATACCGTTTCGGTGTTAAACGTCGCTGACGAGCGGACCCCACCCTGTCAGCGCGCCGCGCGTCTGTGGACCGTGGTTGGGCTGGACTGGGCTAGGTTGGGCCGTTTCGTTTTGAATCTGGCCCAGTTAGTGTTCCCGCCGGCCTATTTAATTCAAATTTCGTTTAATCAATTTTGTTTGAATTCAATACTGGACCCAACTTTGAAAATTCATAGAAACTGTTTGGCTTGGCCAAATTTAACAAACTTTATATATTTAGAAAGCTTAGGAAATTATCTACACACTGCCCCTGGTTTGAACCCTAGATCTATTATAGATTTAAAATGGAAAAATAAACAAGGCAGGGACTTTTCTGCCTTAGAATAATTATTAAAAATCAACTAAAATAGATATTTGAATAATTCCAACTCTTATAGTTCACAAATGACTTACACTAATTGATTATGCAATAAAATGGTGTGGTCACTTTGCATGATCATGCCCTAGATTAATTAATGGACAATATGGCTAGTGTATTAAGTGAAATTGTCCCAAAATTATTATGTAAATCATATGGAGGATTTCCCTTCATTTAAATCTTGTCCCCAAATGAGTTCATGAGATGTTTGCACCTCTGGTTCAAACACTCCTATATGAATTTTTGGAGATTTAAATCATTTGAGGAATTATAAAATAGTATGAGGTGAATCATCTCATTTAAATCATTTTCTCAAGGGATTTCTATTTTCGTGCCCTCGGGTCGTTAGTTGTACTCAGTTTTCCCCAGCCCCTTAGTTTTTCCTCAGTTTTCCCCTCCCTCTAGTTTGAAACCCGCAGAACGAGCTCAGACGGAAGGAATCCGTTTATTTGGACGTTCTGTGCTGGCGTGTTGCGCCGCGTCGTCTGTGGGGCCGCGACGTGTGGGGCCGCGTCGCGTGGGGCTGGTAGAAAGGGACCGCGTGGGACAGGACGAGAAGCGTTTGGTTGCACGTGAGCAGGAGCTGGGTTTTGTCTCTCTCGGCCCAAATTGGCATTTTGAAGAGCACCTTTTCCCCTCTTTCTCTCTCTGTCTTTTTCACCAAATTAGTATCAAATCTAGAGAAGCTTCTATTTCTGTCTTTCTTCAATATGGCAGCAAATCTAGTAGCAAATCTCTGGGGTTATTTATGCCTTTTGGCCCTCGTTTTTTGCCCAATATGGCAGCAAATCTAGTACCAAATGTAGAAGCTAGTATATGATAAATTGACAACTGCATAATCAGAAAGCTAAGTATAATACATAGGGAAACTGCATACAGCAGCCAAAAGCAGCCAATAACGTTGTAATATACAAGACGCACGCAATGTATGGACAACAAGAAGATTAGGATGAATGAATTTGTTCTTCATTCCTCCTCATATATTTCGTCGTTGCTCCAGCCGTGCATTACCCCAAGGAAATATTGATTGAACTCCCTCCGTCTGCAGTGTGCGGCCAATACATCCTCCAAACGGTATGGCTTGTATTCATTTCTCATACCGTAGTTTCCTATTCTATCCACACGTTCTGGCCACTCCTCCCAGGCCTTTGTATCATGAGAGTACTCTCTGATATAACCCAAATCCGTGTAGTAGATGCAGCCAGGTCGAAGTGTCGGGTACACTCTGGTGTCGACGGAGATACACCGGATATAATTCACGAAGAAGGCATTACTGCCAATGTTACTGACCGGATGGAGAGAGCGGCTCTGAGTGTCCACACGGTACACCAATGGTCTGCCCGCCAAAGCCACGCTGACCAACAACACAAGCAGCAGATCACCATCCGACTTCACGAGGTAGAACTTCTGATGTCCAAGTTCTGGAAATGAAATTAGTGTCTCCATCTTGACAGTGCTCGTGCGCTGCTGCAACTGTACATTGGTGCACACTATTCTTCCGTGCTCTAAATTGTCCACAGCTAGTGCATACAGTTCACCATTGAACGGTGTAATGCAACGCAGACAATGGTTCTTGATCGAAAATCTGTTTTCCCAATCTTTATCTATATCCTTAGTTGGAGTGCTCTCATCGACCCAACCAATTTCCGACGGGTAATGTGCGGTAACGAAGACCATAGTCGGGGATTTGATCACAGCGACTGATTTCAGGAAAATAGATGGCATCTGCGCCTCAAACATAGTGTATTTCTTTGTGAGTGGGTTCAGAAGCCGTATCTTGTGCGGCGGGTTCTTCTGGGCAAGCACGATGACGCCACGGCAAAATCCGACGAAGTAGTATCTGGGCAAGCACGATAACATTCAGCACTAATTAAGATGTTTAAGATTGAAAATAAAGAGGTAGATATGGAGGAAGTTGAACCTTGTATGAACTTCGGATAGATCTATGGTGACGTAGCGTGATGTGCCGAGTTGGAGGAAGGTGAACTCAGCGACGTGTGGAAGGGCGTGGTGTAGCATGATCCATTCGTCCAGGTGCACGTCGGGCTCAGGCAAACCTGAGCGCCAATTTCTACAGACTTGCCTCATGGCAGAGTACGTGTCGGCGTACTCCTCGTTCGCCAGCAAGCATTCGCCGATCTGGTGAAGTGGTCCATCAGCCGAGAGAGAGGCCCAGTTCACGGAGGAGCCGCGCTTGGATGCGCCGCCCTCGGAGGCGACGCGCTCGGCGGCGACTGGCTCGGCGGCGACGGGCTCGGCGGCGACTGGCTCGGCGGCGACGGGCTCGGCGGCGACTGGCTCGGCGGCGACGGGCGCGGAGGCGACGGGCTCGGAGGCGACGGGCTCGGAGGCGACGGCCGCCGGCGCATTCTTCTTCTCCATCGCCGGCAGGGTAGCGTGCGTACGGCGGTTGGGGTTTTTTCGATTTGGAGAAGTTGATGGGACGTGAGAGGGGTGGTTTCGTGCGTGAGCGAGAATGAGACGACTGTGTGCAGAGGGAGGGAGGGAGGGGCTTACGCGTCCTAAATGCGACCCGCGTCCTACGCGTCCACTATTTGCACGTCTGCACCGCGACACGCGTCAACAATGGCACGTCTTCCACTTCTGCACCGCAACACGCGTCCTCGAGTCTAACCCTGGAAATTTAGATATACTCAGGTATACCCTCGAGTCATATACTAGCATTTTTTGTGTGCTCAGTTTTCTCCTCGAGTGCTAATACTGGCTAGTGCAATATACTCAGTTTTACCCTCAAGTGGCTGGTCAACAGAGAGTCAACAAATGGGATTAACTAGTTAAATGAGTTATTTAATGTGCAAAAAAATCCGAAAAAGAGTGGCACTTACTCATGGAGTCTTTACCACAAATTGCCACTTCTCAAATCATAGATAAATCATAGATAAATCAAGTTTCACCACAAATTGCCACTTCTCAAATCACCTAGTAGCTATGAAGGTGCATGGTTTTCCATAATAAGCCCTACCCAAAACAGCTTTCCCCAAAACATACTTTGTCTAAATGAGGCCACAATTCTCACACTGATGTATATTGGTATTGCAAATAGTTTGAGGTAGGCCAAGATGGGTTTCATTGTACAAAACACGCATTTTCCATTTTTTAAATCTCATATTTGAATCCCTTAGTCTGTTTACTACTCACTTGCCCTTGGTTTCTTGATACTACTCAGTTTTGCCCTCTCCCTTCACAAACTCTCACAGACGCCCAACATTGCCCTGATTGGTCTAGCCCATGTCACGCGGATCTTGCCCGCCGACCGTTGATCGTATGATCTAACGGGCAGGATAACCCCTATCTCTCTCTCTGGTCGGGGCCACCACCCTCTCTCTCTCTGTCGTCGGTTAGCTTCCACACTCTATGTATGCGAAAGGGCGGTTACCTAGTACGCTAAAGTTTGGTTTTCTGCATTATTTTTCACGAGCTAAATTATAAACTCTTTTAGGCATTACTTTTCACGCAAAAAATGATAAACCATCACCGATTTGTTGTAGCCATTACTTTTCACGCAAACAATGATACACCATCACCCATTTCTTGTAGCCATTACTTTTCACGCAAAAAATGATAACCATCACCGATTTTGTTGTAGCCATTACTTTTCACGCAAAAAATGATACACCATCACCCATTTCTTGTAGCCATTACTTTCAACGCAAAAAACGATAAACCATCACCGATTTTGTTGTAGCCATTACTTATCACGCAAAAATATGATACACCATCACCCATTTCTTGGACCCATTACTTATGACGCAAAAAATGATACACCATCACCCATTTCTTGGACCCATTACTTATGACGCAAAAAAATGATACACCATCACCCATTTCTTGTACCCATTACTTTTCACGCAAAAAACGATAAACCATCACCGATTTCTTGTAGCCATTACTTTTCTTTTAGACTAGTCATAGTGGAGAGTAACATAGAGTAGTAACATGCACATGTTACTACTCTATGTTACTACCTTCATAGTGGGAAGTAACATATGTGTAGTGTCATGCAAAGCCATATTAATTAGGTTGTAGACTCATATAATCTTGGAAAATGTGATGTTATGGTAACATAGCTCTATGTTACTACCCAAGTTACTCCCACTATGAGTAGTCTTAGGCATTACTTTTCACCGTAAAATGATAAACTAGTCAACATAGTCCGCATTACTTTTTTGTTGAGATATATACCCCCACAACGGTCGTCTCCTCCTTAATTTATTGTGTATAAACCCCCACAACGGTCATCTCCTCCTTATTTTATTGTGTAAACCCCTACAACGGTCATCTCTCCCTTATAAACACCCACACGGCCATCCCTTGTGTCAATAGGTTCTGCCTCTCTCTTCTTCGTTCACATACACTTTATCCATTGCCATGGCTTCCACATCTCGGACGCGGACCGGAAGGGGAAGGGGAAGGGGAATGGGAAGTGGATCATCATCATTGCCACCACCACCGTCAACACTGCCATTGATCATAGAGGAGTTCTTCATCGTCGTCTATGAAGACCCTTTGGTCAAGAAGGTACGTACGCGTTCCCACATATATGATGCATGTGATTAATTATGGGCATGTTCTAAAAAACCTTTAATTTCAAGGGTTCCCTAATTTCAAACGATCGGCGCTCGATCTCTTTGCAGGAACTCCCAAAAAAATTTGCGGACTATCTTGACGGCAAGGAGCCAGCTAAGGTGTATCTGCGAGCAGCTGACTGCGGTCCTCGTCTCTGGACCGTGGAGGTCCTATTTGACGGACAAGGCCGGATGTACCTCGACAAGGGCTGGGAGAAATTCGCCATCGCGCACGGTGTGGATTTCGGCTGGTTCGTACACTTCAAATATGAAGGCGATGATGTGCTCACAGTGAAGGTGTTTGACGGAACAATGTGCAGGAGGTACTACTACTCAGACGACGAAGATACTGATGATGAAAGCGACGACGACGTGAAGCCATGCATCCATCCCCTTTAGATAATTAAGGGGATCATGACCAAGAATATATATGTAGCTTCATATGCATCGATTTAGAGATCTAGCTATTTTCTATATATTATGCATGTAAAAAATAATATCGCATTTCCACTATTATTCGAGCACCACATCCTCGCCGCCACTGCTAGGTCAACGCCGGGATGCACAATGTTTAGCACAAAAGTCACTTTAGATTAAGCTGCGAAAATAGTCACCTGCCATGGGCTGAGGCGGCCCCTACAGAGCGGCTCTATATTATATTCTCTAAATAAAATAGACGACCACAGCGGTCATTGACTGCGGAGGCCCCACAGAGCGGCAATATATAATTGGGATCCCTATATAATTTTCTATAAATAAATAGACGACCCACTGGTCATTGGCTGCGGCAGCCCCATAGAGCGGCCCCATTTGTCATTGGCAGCACCGCGTATACAATCAGTAAATAAAACGGCCCACGCGTCAGCGGTAGATGGATCCACCCGTCAGCACGAGACGGTCAGCGAGGAACTGACCTCACGGTAACGGTAAGGCCTCTGACCTGACGGCAACCCGCGTCTTCGATGGGTTTCAAACTAGAGGGAGGGGAAAACTGAGGAAAAACTAACGAGCTGGGGAAAACTGAGTAAAACTAGTATGAGGTGAATTATCTCATTTAAATCATTTTCTCAAATAATGATAATGAATACTTGACTTAGGTCAATATGAATTCATATATGATTATTTGAGAAGTTAAATCTTAAGAAGATTTCAATGAGAGGAAATTATTTTCTCAAGAACTAAATGAATATTATTAATTACATATGTAATGAGAGGAAATTATTTTCTTTAATAAAGACAACCAATGCACCTAATTATTTTATGAGTGTGCTTAGCATAGCTTGTGTGAAATAATGATGTGCTTAGCATAGACTTTGAGTTTGTTTAGTGATTATACCTTGTATTTAAATTTAGACGCTAGCACCGGCAATTACCAAGAGGAAGGAGAATTCTATCAAGAAGAGGAAGAAGAGAACCTTGAGAACTACCAAGGCAAGATAATACTCTTGCAAAGTGCAAAGCCCACCTTGGGCAAGGCACCATGATTTTATCTACCTTCATACAAGCTTATCCTATTTGTATACCCTACAAGTCTTACTTGTTGTGTTTTTCAAAAGAGTTATTCAAATGGTATAGTTGAACAAAACTATTAGAGTAGCAAAGCTAGTCCTATAGATGGCAAGCAATGTAGCACCCCTCATGATTAGTGCTAGTGCTAAAATACTAAAACTTTGACTACTCTAGATGGGAACATGGGACTTGATGAAATTGAAACCTTGGAATGGTGAGCCATTCCATTGAAAATTTTGAAGTTGAATAGGACCAAGAGAAGATGGTGATTTTTGATAAAACCCTGATATTGGTTTGAATGCGATACCTTTCCAAATACAAGTACCCCCACAATACCTGATTATGGGTAGGGCTTAACTGGAAGTTTATACACTTTAGTATGGGTTCCCTCTGAACACACATCATAGGGGTTATGCCGAGGCTGCCTCCGTTGTTGAGAAAGATGTGAATTGAGGTGAAATTGTACGGCCAAGCCCTGTGCAGTTCCCAGGTTAACAGTTGGTTTTCACTGGGAGGCCAAGCTCATGGGGAGAGGTGCTCATACTAGGGTTTGTAAGCGAAAGGTTAGGGTTGATGATCCGCGTACTGTGTTACGGTGACTCGGAGTTATTCCGACGGATGTAATCAAATGTTGTGGCACAAGTGTGCAACCTCTGCAGAGTGTCAATCTATTCGAATAGCCGTGTCCACGGTTACGGACAATTGGAAAGGCCATACAATTTCCTGTGTCAGTCTTTTGAAAACTTTCGTGAATATGAATGGTGACTTGGTGATTTGGTAGAATGACAACCATTGTGTGGGAATGACACTAATGTTCCCACTTGAGTAGCTAGTACATGCTCCACCACTCATAAACTAAAATATGACTTATGCAAGTAGAAATAGAGTTTAACTCCAAGAGCTAGCATTTTACATTGGTATTAGTTTGCAAGTACTTGAAGTACTTACGGCTTTGTCCCTGGCTATTCAAATGGCCAGAGTACGATGATGAACAGAACTACCGCGAGGATGACCAGCAGGACGCCTATGATAACTAGGAGCTTTCTGACGTCAAGCGTTGGCCTGTGGACTACAGAGTCCCTTTATCTTTACGCTTCCGCATTGAACTTGTGTTTGTTCGTTGATCAATAGATCAACTATTTGTGTAATATGGATCATGTGATTCAAGTTGTAAGACCTATTGAGTTGTAATAAATAATGACTGTGATACTTAGCTATTATATCTCGCAACAACAATATTCCTGGGATTGCGATGAATGATATAATAGGCATCCGGACTTAAAAATCCGGGTGTTGACAAAATGTCATGGTAGTGTTTATGGAGGACATCACGCTGGAGATAGAACCGCGCAAAAGGTTCTACAATCAGGTTTTTATTGGCCAACTCTCTTCAAAGATGCAAGGAAGTTTATTTTATCTTGTGATGAATGTCAAAGAGTTGGTAATATCTCTAGACGCAATGAAATGCCTATGAATTATACTCTTGTTATTGAACCATTCGATTGTTGGGGATTCGACTTCATGGGTCCTTTCCCTTCTTCAGATGGTAACACTCATATACTTGTCGCTGTTGATTATGTTACTAAATGGGTAGAAGCTATACCTACAAAAAGTGCTGATGGTGAGACCTCTATAAAAATGCTTGTAGATGTTATATTTCCTAGATTTGGAGTACCTAGATATATTATGACTGATGGAGGCTCTCATTTTATTCATGGAGGTTTTAGAAAAACTCTTGCTAAGTATGGTATTAATCATAGAATTGCTTCCGCTTATCACCCTCAAACTAGTGGTCAAGTAGAATTATCAAATAGAGAGATTAAAGCTATCTTGGGAAAGACTGTTAATAAATCTAGAAAGAATTGGGCTAGCAAATTGAAAGAAGCACTATGGGCTTATAGAACTGCTTATAAAAATCCTATGGGAATGTCACCTTATAAAATGGTTTATGGAAAAGCTTGTCATTTACCTTTAGAACTAGAGCACAAAGCTTATTGGGCTGTTAGAGAACTAAATAAAGATCCTAAATTGGCCGGTAATAAGAGGTTGTTGCAATTAAGTTCTCTAGATGAATGGAGAAGTGAAGCTTATGAAAATGCTAAACTCTTTAAAGAAAAAGTTAAGAAATGGCATGATAGAAGGATCATCAAAAGAGAATTTAATGTTGGAGACAAAGTCCTATTGTATCGGTCTCGTCTCAGATTCTTTGCAGGGAAATTACTCTCGAAGTGGGAAGGACCATATGTTGTTGAGGAGGTGTATCGTTCAGGAGCAATTAAAATTAGCTCTCTCCAAGGCAATGCCACACAAGTGGTGAATGGACAAAGACTCAAGCATTATATCTCGGGTGATTCTTATAATGTTGATGTTGATATTATTCAAGTGGAAACACCGGAGGCTTTCATCAAAGGACAAATTGACAGTCCGCCAGAACTCGACTTTGAATAGGTAACAGTACAGGTAATAAAAAGTCCGCGTTTACCTTTCCGAACATTATTTCTGCTGTTTTTGGAAAATATGAAAAATTACGGAATCGAAACGGAGTGGAAAAGACGCGCGAGGGCCCGTCACCACAGGCCGGCGCGGGCCCCACCCTGGCCGCGCCGACCTATGGTGACAGCCCCTCGGCGTCCCGTTTCCACTCGTTTTCGGCCTGGAACCTTCCTTTTGTCGTAAAAATATTTGCTATATAATCCCCCGGACCCCTGGAGGTCCGTATATCGTTTTCTCGTCGTGTTTTGTTTCGAGCTGTTTTCTGCCAGATTTGTTTTGATCTAGAAGCACCATGGTCTCCAACAACAAGGACAAGGGGCTTTGGTTAAGCAACACGAAGAGCCGGGAGGCTCCTAGGGCCGCTTAGTGGATCCCTGGCACCTCGCGTCGTCCCGCAAGTCTTCTGGCGCGCGTCCTGGCGGTTGCTAGGGCGTGCCACCTGACCTAGACCTGGTCAGGAAGGTGTTAGTGCTTCGATTGTTCCTGCATGGTAGACACGTGCACATTAAATACGAGCCTTATCGGCTCTCAGGTTTCCCTGTGGATCGGCTCAAAGAGCCGATCGCCCCATGGTCCTTGATGGATTAGCAATGGCATGGGGATCCTGCTTGATCAGGACAAAGCTAAAACGATCCACGACAGTTTAGGGTTTTCACCGCATAATCGGAACGTCCTACGTGCGATCGGGCCTAGCAGCTACGATGCAAACTACCCCTACGAGAGGCCTAAAAACCAACATAACGTTGATCCCCGGAACATCCCTCGCAGGGACGGTAAACAGCATCTAACGCACCACCGGATCCTCCGACCCCAGCATAAGGCCTAACTATGCAGATATTAAACTAATCCCTGCAGATGCAGGGAGCAACTATAACGGATCGGATCTACTAAGCATGATCAAGCAAGATGCTGCCCTTACGTCTGGATAGACGTAAGGGCAGCTAGATATGCAAGGGTTGCACTACGATAGCATATTACGTGAAGAACAATGCTAACCCTAACACATCTAATGATAACTACGTTGCTCGCCATCAAAAAGGCTTCAGTACGAGCAACGCATGAACAATACTAAGCTTTACGCTGCCTAGATCGCGAGATGCGATCTAGGCAGCATGATGCTTACCGGTAAGAACCCTCGTAGGAAAGGGGTGGCGATGCGCCGAGATTGGTTTGTTTTGGTTGAACGGTGATTGTCCTCTTTTTCCGATAACCCTAGATACATATTTATAGTCCAAGGGACTTTCTAATTGAGGCGTGCACCTAACCGTGCACGGGCCGGACTCTATCTCTTTAATCTAAATACAACGCGATCTAATAATTTACAGATACACGGGCAACTTAGCCCAAACTCTCAGCGCAAGGCCGCTTCAAAGATGCTCCACGTGTAATCTTCAACGCCCATCTTCACTTACGGCCCATCTCCTGATTTGGCCAAAATCGGGTGGTAACACATGCCCCCTGGTTTTGATAATGATAATTGCAAAACCATCTGTTCTTTCCTCGAAGGGTCATGTCGTGGCAGAACCGTCGCAGTTTTCTTCATGATGACGTCCTGCCTCCTCGCCTTCTCTGCACGACTTGACGGCTCTGGCACCACGTCCTTGGGAACTGCTGAGGCATTAAAACGTTATTCATCCTTTTATTTGGCCACTTCCTGTAGTCCCCTTCTTCATCCTCCTCGCACTAGTACTCCCAAAAGCCTTTCTCCGCCGCCATGTCCTCTTCTTCTTCCTCGCCTCCATCAGTCTTTCCTACGTGTCCTCTCCCATCCGGGAATCAACACCGGAGTGGGGTACGCAGGCGGCGTACGACATCCTTGCCCCAACAACGTGGGACAAGGAGGACCATGACTTCTTTGTCTGGTCCGAGGATGACAAGTCCTCGACCGACGGGGAGAGTGACCTCCGCTTCCTTGCCGATGAGGAGGTGGTGGAGGAAAGCGACGACGACCGCTTTTCCTGGGACGGGGTCACCTCCTCCGAGGAGGTGAATGACGAAGAAGAGGAGGAGGACAGCACCTCCTCCGACGAGCCACCGGCCAAGCGCCACTGCCCCTGGCCCGGGAATCTCAGCGACTTCGACAGGACGATGGCGACGCCGACGCGATGGATGAGGACAATGAGGGTCCGCGGCGGCCGCCACAGCGATGATGAGCCGGCCGGGAGCAGCGCCGACGAGGATGAAGACGACGACGAGGGCAGCAGCCCTAGATAGGATAGAGCTAGGAGTAGTAGATGGGGCAATGTATCCCCTAGGCCTTCCTTTTGAGAGCAATTAGCTCTTTATGTAAGAAATCTTTGTTTATCAATGAAGACCTTCCCAATTTTATTTTACTGATTTCCTTGGCGATGATTTAGCCGATTGCCCTTCGCACTGATTCTGCCGATTGTCGATTCGGTAGATGCTCAATGAGCCGATGGCAAAGCACCAGCTTTTCCAATAGATTGCAAAACAGATCGATCTAATTGCCTTCTCAGATGTTAACTTGCAATCCATGAAATTCACATCCAAACTTCCAACCGAACAGGTCCAGCGCGCAGCCTTGAGACCCCTAGATCTTTGGAATTCAGATCATCCGATTGTGACGTTTGTCCCGACGGCAAAACTCCTGGAGGAATGTTCCAGGGAAGTTCCTTAGCCCGTTGTCGACGACCTCAACGTTGAAGCCGACACCGCACAACAGTGTTTGCAGCTTCCTTTGCGATATTTTACTTCTTCGCAGCAACAAACTGGTCTAGAGCCTAACCACCGATGATGATTCTTTCTTCAAACTCCTCCCATCAACCCGGTGGCTTCGCACGAGCTTGCCTTTCACCCAACATGTTACGAGAGACAGCCGATTTCAACACCATCGGCTTTTCAGAGCGAAGAATCTTCAGGGCTAGATGCCCCCCGAGCCTTTGACCAAGGCGAGCATGAAAGTGCACCAGCCGCATCGGGCCACTATCAGCTTCTCAACTGCGGTGCAGCATCAGCCGATTCGACCAAATCGGCTGTCAATAGCAGAGAACCTTCAGTCCAATGAGGCAACCTCTGGTGAAAATGAGCTCAATCCAGCCGGATGATTGCCGGTTGTTCTCATGATTCTAGCCTGATCGGCCACGCTGCAATCCTTGAACTTGCCAGCAGCGTTACACTTGAAGGCTTGCAAACGACGCTGGAGGTCCTCGCGGAGAAGACCTGAGTCACCAAACAGTTGGAGATCCTCGCAGAGCCTCGTCCCATAACAGTTTGTACCCCTTGAGTCGATGGCCGTGCATCGGCTTTTAACTCTTAAGTCGATGTCTACGCATCGGCTGTGCTCAAAAATTTCTGTATTTTCGATTTTTTGCGGCCGACTTGTTTACGTATCGGCCCTCATACTTGAGCTACTCTGCTGGACAATTTGACATCCGTTCCCAGCTCCGTATCCTCGTATCTCATCCATCTATGTGCCCCCCGAGCCGATTCTGTCAAGTAATTGATGGCATCGGCTCTTTAGGCGTCTATTTGGATCGATGCTGAATACAGACAAAAGAATGTTGAGGATAGTTTCGGCCGATTACCGGAATCGGCCTCCTTCTTTGTTGCAATGCTTGACGATGGTTTGCAACTTCTTGGATTTCCACTGTAGCTACGTGGCATGTTGGAGATAAGATCCTTTACTTTTCATTTTTTGAGGGCCGATCGCAGGGATCGGCCTTGCCACGTATGTCCAATGTATTGGACGTGCTACTCTGTCCAGCCCACGGATACCATGTTTGTGTCTGCCGATGCGTCTGCATCGGCATCAGCCGATGCCTGTGCATCGGCTTTCGCCTGTTTGGGGCGCCATACTTTCTTTGGCGGGCGCGCCTTCGTCTCCACTATTTGCTGGATTTTCGCGGCCAGATCGGGCCGCGCTCTTCTCAATGTGTACAGGTACTGTGCCTCGGCTTCTTCCAAGTTTCGCAGCCGCTGCACCCCGCTTCTGAGAATGGCTGAGTCCATCAGGGCACCACCTTGGTCGGTGATACCTATCTTCTTCTCCATCCGACTCGAAGTCTTCTTCTTGAGATGACTCAGCTCGTTTACTCTGAGGTGGGAGAGGTCCTAGACGTTTGAACACTGAAACTTCGCTTGCCCCCTTCTTCCTTGCTGTTTGCATTCTGGGCGTTCTCGATTGTTGGCAATCGGCTCATTCGAGTCCCAGCAATGTTTGAAGAAGGGACAGCTCCAGTGCTTATCCACGTTGTCTTGCTCCTTAGACCTCCCTCTAGCGCGACGTTCGTACCCGTCGTTGTTGCCGCTGTTCTGACGATACCTCCTGTCCTCCGCATCAGACCGACGATATCTTTCATCGTCTTCGTCGTAGCGTCGACGTCGGTCGTACTGCTGCTCATATTTGTTGAGGAGATGCACGGATAATGGGCGTTGATACCGTATGCTTCTCACCTCCTCCTCGGTTAGGTACCGTCTATCATCGTCTTGGGGCCGGTCGCGTGGAACGGCCTCCTCTTTATCTTTGCCACGAGAGTGGCTGCTCTCTGCTTTGTCCGCGCCATGGCGAATCACGAACCCTGCCATATTGACATCGAAAGAGAACCCTGGTTCTCTTATGGAGTGGCTTAGGTCCACCATGTTGACGTGGAAACGGACGCCTGTCTACCTTCATGGCAAACTGTCCGAACGTTAATCGGCCTGCTTCTATCGCCATCTGAATTTGTGCGCGCAGTACTTTGCAGTCGCTGGTGGTGTGCGTGAACGTATGATGCCACTTGCAGTATGGCCTCTTGTTTATCTCTTGTGCCGTAGGGATCTTGTGGCCTTCGGGTAGCTTCAACTGTTTCTCTTTCAGTAACAGATCGAAGATCTGTTCGGTTTTGGTCACGTCAAAGTCCAACCCTCTTGGAGGCCCTGGTGGATTCACCCATTGGCAGGACACAGGTACTGGCGTCCGAGTCCACTCGGCTACCGCAACTTCCTGATCTTCCGCGGAATCTTCATCTTCATCGGCATTGACCAGGCTGATCGCGCGCTTGAACTTGTCTTGGTACAGTTCTGGATGGCGCTGCTCATATAAGGTCAGTCTATTGACCAGGTGCGTCAGCGAGTTGTACTCAACTTGGAACGTCAGATCCTTGAACGACGCTGCAAGGCCTGCCACGGCCAGCTCGACTGCCTCTTTCTCAGTTATATGAACCGAATAGCATCGGTTCTTGACAGTTCTGAAACGCTGAATGTACTCAGCCACTGTCTCTCCTCGCTTTTGCCGAACCTGTGCTAGTTCGGCAATACCAGCTTCAGTCTCTGAATGGTATTGGGTGTGGAACAGTTCCTCCAGCTGCTTCCATGATTGCACTGAATTTGGCTGCAACGAGGTGTACCACCCAAAAGCTGGACCGGTGAGGGATTGCGAGAAGCACCTCACCCGTAGCTGATCCGATGCCGAAGCCATGCCCAGCTGGGCCAAGTATCGGCTCACGTGCTCGATGGAGCTAGATCCTTCTGACCCACTGAATTTGTTGAAGTCCGGAAGCCGGTACTTGGGTGGTAGTGGGATCAGGTCGAACTCATTGGGATACGGCTTGGAATAGCCGATTATCTTCTTCTTCGGCAAGATGCCGAATTGATCTCTCAGGACTGCGCTGATCTGATCTGCGGTGGAGGTAGTAGCAGCTGAGCTTTCTCGGATTGGTGCAGTGGCGTACTTGGCTAGCCACGCTTGTTTCTCAGCTTCTGCTCCTAGACTCCCCGCTGCTGCAGTTGTCCTTCCTGCCGGAACAATTGCTCCTGCTCCGGCAATCCCTCCTGGTGGAGCCTGGATCGCCTGCGTCCAGTTGTTGCAGTCCGGCACATACGCACACACGTATCCGTGTGGGATTTCCTTGGGCGGGTCAGGTAAGAACTGGTAGTCGCCCGGGTCACCCCCATCCTTGTAGACGACGTATGCCGGTGAGCCTTGTTGCTGTGGAGCCGCCATTGTGTACGGCAGAGGCGGCCTGGTGTGGAGTTGCATCTCTCCCTGGTGAGTCCCTAGAACAGGTCCTGAAGGGGAGTAACGACGCTCCATGATCTCTTGCACCACCCGGAGCGCAACGCGCTCCAAAGTGTTCACCAGGCTCTCAGAGTGCCGATGCAGTGAATGGGCCACCATGTAGTTGATCTCCTGACGCAGGGCTCTGGTACGTTCCTCTGAAGGGAGAGACAGATCCAACCCATCGAGGATGCCTTGTGGTGCGAATCCTTTGAACCTGACGCCGTGCGACCGGGTCTTCTCAAAGGAGCCGATGAGTTCGGCCTCGAGGATGACCTTCAGGTCATCGTACTTCTTCTTGTGTTCCGTGGGGAGATCCTCGTACGTGATCGGTTTCTCCGCCACCTCGGATGTCGATGCTGACATGGATGTTGACGTGGATGTTGCAGAAGAAGTCCCACCGGGCGTGCCAGAATGTGTTACCCTCCAAAACCCCCCGACGGGCTTTGGTTAAGCAACACGAAGAGCCGGGAGGCTCCTAGGGCCGCTTAGTGGATCCCTGGCACCTCGCGTCGTCCCGCAAATCTTCTGGCGCGCGTCCTGGCGGTTGCCTGGGCGTGCCACCTGACCTAGACCTGGTCAGGAAGGTGTTAGTGCTTCGATTGTTCCTGCATGGTAGACACGTGCACATTAAATACGAGCCTTATCGGCTCTCAGGTTTCCCTGTGGATCGGCTCAAAGAGCCGATCGCCCCATGGTCCTTGATGGATTAGCAATGGCATGGGGATCCTGCTTGATCAGGACAAAGCTAAAACGATCCACGACAGTTTAGGGTTTTCACCGCATAATCGGAACGTCCTACGTGCGATCGGGCCTAGCAGCTACGAAAGACGATGCAAACTACCCCTACGAGAGGCCTAAAAACCAACATAACGTTGATCCCCGGAACATCCCTCGCAGGGACGGTAAACAACATCTAACGCACCACCGGATCCTCCGACCCCAGCATAAGGCCTAACTATGCAGATATTAAACTAATCCCTGCAGATGCAAGGAGCAACTATAACGGATCGGATCTACTAAGCATGATCAAGCAAGATGCTGCCCTTACGTCTGGATAGACGTAAGGGCAGCTAGATATGCAAGGGTTGCACTACGATAGCATATTACGTGAAGAACAATGCTAACCCTAACACATCTAATGATAACTACGTTGCTCGCCATCAAAAAGGCTTCAGTACGAGCAACGCATGAACAATACTAAGCTTACGCTGCCTAGATCGCGAGATGCGATCTAGGCAGCATGATGCTTACCGGTAAGAACCCTCGTAGGAAAGGGGTGGCGATGCGCCGAGATTGGTTTGTTTTGGTTGAACGGTGATTGTCCTCTTTTCCGATAACCCTAGATACATATTTATAGTCCAAGGGACTTTCTAATTGAGGCGTGCACCTAACCGTGCACGGGCCGGACTCTATCTCTTTAATCTAAATACAACGCGATCTAATAGATACACGGGCAACTTAGCCCAAACTCTCAGCGCAAGGCCGCTTCAAAGATGCTCCACGTGTAATCTTCAACGCCCATCTTCACTTACGGCCCATCTCCTGATTTGGCCAAAATCGGGTGGTAACACCAACAACAAAGACAAGGGGCCTTGGAAGGAAGAGATGGATGAAAGGATCAATAAGGAGAAGAAGAAGATAGCATCAGCAAAAGGAGATTGGGAAACTACGAAGAGTAAGCCAATCTTGGTGGGATCGGTTAACACTGGGCGTTCCTTTTCTCATAACTTGCAGGGAGCTCTTCCGCCTGCTCTGGACCTCGACTCTTTCCCTTGTGTGGAGGAAGCAATACGGGTTGCTGATGAGTTTTGTGATCAATATCGTGCTCTCAAAAGGGAAGTGGAGATACTTCAGGAGGAGAACCAGCGACTTCGCAGAATGCTGGAATATTACTCAAATCCCAGCACAAGGCCGTCACCGCCACACTCGGGTAACAATGAGTCTCTTCAGGTTTTGGTGCAGAATTACAAAATTGAGAAGCTGAAGCTGAAGGAGATCCTTATGAAGCGCGAGAAGAAGCCATCACCATCATCACCGAAGGAGTAATTCATCATCGGTATTGGCATCCCCTTGGTTTGTTCCAAGCTTGGGGGAGTGCCGCGGTATCACATCATCACTACCTTTATCTTTTATTATCAAGTAGTGTCATATCATGAGTAGGGAAGTTATCATATGGAATAGTATGCAATGTGGAAGTATCTCTCTTAGTTGGTTATCTATGTATCCGTTGGTGTGAGTTATCGTTATGGAATATTAATGAGAAGTCTTATCATTTACTTTTTGCACACCTTATTTTAGTTTGCAATCTCCATTATATGATTACTCTTGACATGAGTATTGATATCACTTTGGGAGCATCAAGTAAATCTATTTGGTTTTGGCAAACTTAGCATTGGTCAATAGCAACAACACCCTGATGTTTGAATAGAAGAGAGAAATACACTTAGATATACTACTCTATTATCTCTATGCTTATGAGCTTAGTATTCTTAAGTTAAAATTGCTTGTGCTTATGGGAAAGATGCATGATTGTTTCTATCATATGTATATTTGTTTGTTTCCCTCAACCTTTATGCTTGCTATCAAACCTTGCTAGCCAAAGACCTGTATCGAGAGGGAATGCTTCTCATACATCCATAACCTTAGACCAAACCTATGCCATTTGTGTCCACCATACCTACCTACTACATGGTATTTTCTGCCATTCCAAGTAAATACTTCATGTGCTACCTTTAAATTATTCAAACTATTACTCCTTATTTGTGTCAATGTTTTATAGCTCATGAGGAAGTATGTGGTGTTTTATCTTTCAATCTTGTTGGGCGGACTTTCACCAATGGACTAGTGGCACATCCGCTTATCCAATAATTTTGCAATAAGAGCTGGCAACGGGGTTCCCAGCCCCAATTAATAACTTTCATTAATAATTCTCTTCACATGTTTTGCTCTGATTTATCAGTAAGCAACTTAATTTTGCAATAGACACTCCTCCATGGTATGTGAATGTTGGAAGGCACCCGAGGATTCGGTTAGCCATGGATTGAGAAAGCCAAGGTTGGGGGAGTGTCATCCTTAATAAAACTAAAATACATGTGTAAACAAAAGAGAAGGGGGATGATCTACCTTGCTGGTAGAGATGCCGTCCCTCATGGGAGCCGCTCTTGGAAGGTTCGTTTGGCAAGGGGGTTAGAGTGCCCGCTACCATTCGTTGACAACAACAAACACCGCTCAAAATCTTACTTTTATGCTCTTTATATGATTTCAAAACTTGAAAAGCTCTAGCACATGATTTAATCCCTGCTTCCCTCTGCGAAGGGCCTATCTTTTACTTTTATGTTGAGTCAGTAAACCTATTTCTCTCTATCTCAAGCAAGCAATTGAGTTGTTGTGAACCAATCATTTATGCTATGATTCAGTTAATCATGTCTTTTATACTTTCTTGTTTAGTACCAATTTTATCTGAATGAATATGACTTTGAAGTTATCAATGATTATGAAGAGATTGTCATGCTTGAATATGAAAGTTCAGCTATAAAATCTAATATGAAAGCTTTGCTTAGAAGTACAATCCGTTAGTAGTTCTCTGACCAAGAACAAAGTTTGCCATCACCAACTATGATTTCTCATGCACCTTTACTTGTGATTTCTCTTTACTTATTTCAAGATGAGTTATATGAGGAAGTTGTTTACTAAAATGTCTTGTGTGAATGAATATGATGCTTCTTGTCCGTATTTTATTTATCGACTCTTCACTCCATAAACATGTGGTCTTGTTTATCGAGCTCAGTTTCGCTTGGCGAGGTCTAAGCTTGGGGGGAGTTGATACGTCCAATTTGCATCACTATTTTGTATCATAATTTGCTGTTATTCATTGATATATCTCATATTGGGACACAATACTTATGTTATTTCATCTATTTTGCATGTTTCATCATTATTGGAGGATCAAGCACCGGAGCCAGGATTCTGCTGGAAAAAGCACCGTCAGAACGCAATATTTCGGAAGATCAACTGTGGGAGGAAATTTCACGTAAATTCCTATTTTTCCAGATGACGGAGGGAGCCAGAAGGGGGAGCAGAGAGGAGCCAAGGTGGGCCCAGACCACAGGCCGGCGCGGCCCATGGCCTGGCCGCGCCACCCTGTGGTGTGGGGGCCCCACAGCCCCTTTCGCCTCCTTTTCTTCGCGTACTCCTTCGTCCCGAAAACCTAAGCCAGAGGGAGGTCCTCACGAAGAGTTACAGCCGCCTCTGCGGGGCGGAGAACACCAGAGAGAAAAGAGCTCTCCGGCGGGCAGGAATCCGCCGGGGAAATTCCCTCCCGGAGGGGGAAATCGACGCCATCGCCATCGTCATCGAGCTGGACATCATCTCCATCATCATCATCATCATCATCATCTCCACCATCTACACCGCCATCACCACCGCTGCACCTCGTCACCGCTGTAACAATTTGGGTTGGATCTTGATTGTTTGATAGGGGAAACTCTCCCGGCATTATTCTCTACTTGTTATTGATGCTATTGAGTGAAACCATTGAACCAAAGTCTATGTTCAGATTGTTATTCATCATCATATCACCTCTGATTGTATTCCATATGATGTCTCGTGAGTAGTTCGTTTAGTTCTTGAGGACATGGGTGAAGTCTAAATGCTAGTAGTGAATTATGGTTGAGTAATATTCAATGTTATGATATTTAAGTTGTGGTGTCATTCTTCTAGTGGTGTCGTGTGAACGTCGACTACACGACACTTCACCATTTATGGGCCTAGGGGAGTGCATCTTGTATTTGGTTGCTAATTGCGGGGTTGCCGGAGTGACAGAAACCTGAGCCCCCGTTAGTATATCGATGCAAGAGGGATCGCAGGATCTCAGAGTTTAAGGCTGTGGTTAGATTTATCTTAATTACTTTCTTGTAGTTGCGGATGCTTGCAAGGGTATAATCACAAGTATGTATTAGTCCTAGGAAGGGCGGTGCATTAGCATAGGTTCACCCACACAACACTTATCAAAACAATGAAGATTATTTAGCTACATGAAGCGAAAGCACTAGACTAAAATCCCCGTGTGTCCTCAAGAACGTTTGGTCATTATAAGTAAACAAACCGGCTTGTCCTTTGTGCTAAAAAGGATTGGGCCACTCGCTGCAATTATTTCTCTCGCATTTTACTTACTCGTACTTTATTCATCTGTTACATCAAAACCCCTTGAATACCTGTTTGTGAGCATTTACAGTGAATCCTTCATCGAAACTGCTGCCAACACCTTCTGCTCCTCGTTGGGATCGACATTCTTACTTATCGAAGATACTACGATACACCCCCTATACTTGTGGGTCATCAGATCCCTGGGCCTTGCTTCCAAGCATCGAATCTCCGCTTGTTTACTGTTTTGTTGCATGTTTACTCGCTGCCATATTTTATTCAGATTGCTATTACCACTCATATACATCCATATTACTTGTATTTCACTATCTCTTCGCCGAACTAGTGCACCTATACATCTGACAAGTGTATTAGGTGTGTTGGGGACACAAGAGACTTCTTGCTTTGTGATTACAGGGTTGCTTGAGAGGGATATCTTTGACCTCTTCCTCCCTGAGTTCGATAAACCTTGCGTGATCCACTTAAGGGAAACTTTTGCTGTTCTACAAACCTCTGCTCTTGGAGGCCCAACACTGTCTACAAGAATAGAAGCACCCGTAGACATCAAGTTATTTTCTGGCGCCGGGGAGGAAAGGTAAAAGGTACTCACACTCCGGATCTCGGCTACTAAGCTATTTTCCGGCGCGTAAGTACTCAAGCTATTTCCTTTAGATCCTGCAATTGCATCTTTTTGTTTCTTGTTTTACACTAGTTAGGCATAATGGACAACAATGAGCTTCTTATTTTATTTCCTGAGTTAAGACATGAATTGTGTGATGCGAAAATTAAAGAACCTATGGAGCCTCAATTGCATGCTAGTAGCAATATTATTAGTATGAACGCAATCACTGCTAATGCTATGGATAAGTCTAAGCTTGGGGAAGCTAGTTTACATAAAAATAATCTTTTTTGCTCCTCCGCTTTGGAAGAAATATTTTGCTCTGATAATGCTTTATCTCCCATATGCGATAACTCTAATGATGCTTCTGATATTTTAAATCCACCTGCTGAAAGTATTCCGTATAAAATACCTATGAAAATTATTGAACGTGTTATGGATAACCGCTATGAAGGGGATGGAACTGTCCATCCTGGAGATCATTTACTGTTTTTGCATGAATTATGCGGGTTATTCAAGTGTGCAGGTATCTCTATGGATGAAGTGAGGAAGAAGCTATTCTCTGTTTCGCTGTCTGGTAAAGCGGCGCATTGGTATAAATTGTTGAAGAATAGTCATTCTCTTGGTTGGGAGGAAATTGTATCTCTCTTTTACTCTAAATTTTATCCTCCTCATGAAGTGCATATTGATAGGAATTACATTTATAACTTTTATCCTCGTAATGGAGAGAGTATCTCTCAAGCGTGGGGGAGATTGAAGTCACTAATGCTCAAATGTCCCATCCATGAGCTCCCCCGTAATGTTATTGTTAACAATTTTTATGCGAGGATTTCAGGACAACACAAGGACTATCTGGATGCCTGTTCGGAGGGATCTTTCACAAGCAAGGAGGTTGAAGCTAGGTGGGATCTTCTTGATCGGATTGAGGAGAACGCTGAAGGATGGGAGAACAACAAAGGTGAAGAGTCAGGTATAAATTATGATTATGAATGCATTGAAACTTTTATGGATACTGATAAATTTCGAGATATGAGTGCTACTTATGGTCTTGACTCTCAAGTTGCTGCAAATCTTTATAAAGCCTTTGCTTCTCATTTTGAATTGCCTAAAAAGAATTTTGATAAGTATCATGAACCTTTTAAAGAGGCTTGCATGAAGAATGAAATTGTTGTTAATGATTGCAATAAGCATGCTCAAACTCCTAAGAATGCTATTTCCTATAAGCATGTTAATTTTTGTGGAATGCATAGACCTTGTGGAATTAATCAAATCGAAGATGAATATTGTATCCACCATATTAATGAAAAAACTAGAAAGTGGGCTAGGGCTCTAGATGATCTAGGTAAAAAAGTGTGTGCCCTCTATCCTTTTATTTGTGAAGTTTGCCATGAAGTGGGTCATTTTAATTTTCAATGCTCCTCCAATGATAATTTGAACCCAATGAGTGCTGCAAATTTGTATTGTGATGATGAAATTTCTCCTAATCAGCATGATGAACTTACTTTATTTTTGTGGTGTGAAGAGCTCTCAAGAAAAATCTCTTTGTTACATATGAGTGATCTTGATATTGATGATGTCCTGCATGGGTGTTTTTCTTATTGCATTGATAATAGCCATACAAACACTTACATACAAAATATTTTAGAAGATGACACCTTGCCAAAATATGATAGGACCGCTGTGTGTTTTCAATTAATTAATGAAAAGGAGGGATCCTCCCAAGTTTCTTCTATTGTTTCTGAAAGTAAATCAGGTTATGCGGACAAGCCACCCTTCAAGCCTCTTCCTCCTAAAGAAGGGAGCGAGGAGAAGGAAGAAGAAGAAGAAGAAGAAGAAGAAGAAGAAGAAGAAGAAGAAGAAGAAGAGAATAAAGAGAAAGAGGCAATGGCATATCCCCGCGTGTATGAGGTAACAATAGGTAACCGTAAGTATGTTGCGCCTAATGATTATTATGATAATAAATCTGAGTACGATGATCTTCCTATGCCCTGTACCCATGTTAGTGATCATGATTTGGATGAGCACACTACCTTTGATATTGGAAATCTCTTTGGTACTGATTATGAAAGTAATGATGATAGCATTATTCATGTCCCCTTAAACGATGATATTGAAAGCTCTAAGCTTGGGGATGTTGTGCTTGAAGATCCTATATTTGAGACCTCTACTTTTAGTGAAAATGATGATATTACATATTCTGGTTTAGATAATTGCTATAGAGATGTATATGACACATGTTACAATTATCCTTATGAAACTTGTCATAGTTATGATGGGCTTGCCAAAAACCATTCCCTTAGTATGCAACTTGTTTACCATGTTCAAATTCTCAACAATGATCCTGCTCCAATTACTATTAATGAGAAGAGTTTTTCTTATGTCAAAAATAATGATACCCTTATGCATATGAACCATGATAAGAATGTTTTAAGTGATGGTTATATTGTAGATTTCATCAATGATGCTACTGAAAGTTATTATGAGAGAGGGAAACATGGTTATAGGCATCTTAATAATATTAAGTTTCCCCTCTTTATGTTGAGAATCTTGAAGTTACTCGTGTTTTATCCTCTTATGCTTGTCACTTTGTTCTTCATGAATTCATTTGTGTACAAGATTCCTTTGCATAGGAAGTGTGTTAGACTTAAATGCTCTCTTTTGCCTCAACTCTTATTTCTTGCGAGTGCATCATTAAAACTGCTGAGCCCATCTTAATGGCTATAAAGAAAGAACTTCTTGGGAGATAACCCATGTGTTTATTTTGCTACAGTACTTTTATTTTGTATTTGTGTCTTGGAAGTTGTTACTACTGTAGCAACCTCTCCTTATCTTATTTTTATTGCATTGTTGTGCCAAGTAAAGTCTTTGATAGTAAGGTTCATACTAGATTTGGATTACTGCGCAGAAACAGATTTCTTGCTGTCACGAATCTGGGCCTAGTTCTCTGTAGGTAACTCAGAAAATTATGCCAATTTACGTGAGTGATCCTCAGATATGTACGCAACTTTCATTAAATTTGAGAATTTTCATCTGAGCAAGTCTGGTGCCATTTTAAAATTCGTCTTTACGGACTGTTCTGTTTTGACAGATTCTGCCTTTTATTTCGCATTGCCTCTTTTTCTGTGTTGGATGGATTTCTTTGTTCCATTAACTTTCAGAAGCTTTGTGCAATGTCCAGAAGTGTTAAGAATGATTGTGTCACCTCTGAACATGTGAGTTTTTGATTATGCACTAACCCTCTAATGAGTTGTTTTGAGTTTGGTGTGGAGGAAGTTTTCAAAGGGTCAAGAGAGGAGGATGATATACTACGATCAAGAAGAGTGAAAAGTCTAAGCTTGGGGATGCCCCGGTGGTTCATACCTGCATATTTTAAGAAGACTCAAGCATCTAAGCTTGGGGATGCCCAAGGCATCCCCTTCTTCATCGACAAATTATCAGGTTCCTTCTCTTGAAACTATATTTTTATCCCATCACATCTTATGTACTTTACTTGGAGCGTCTGTATGTTTTTGTTTTTGTTTTTGTTTGAATAAATGATTGTTTGGGAGAGAGACACGCTCCGCTGGTTCGTATGAACACATGTGTTCTTAGCTTTTAATTTTCATGGCGAAGGTTGAAACTGCTTCGTTAATTGTTATATGGTTGGAAACGGGAAATGCTACATGTAGTAATTGGTATAATGTCTTGAATAATGTGATACTTGGCAATTGTTGTGCTCATATAGATCTTGTTTAAGCTCTTGCATCATGTACCTTGTACCCATTAATGAATAATTACATAGAGCTTGTTAAAATTTGGTTTGCATGATTGGTCTCTCTAAGTCTAGATATTTTCTGGTTGAGGTGTTTGAACAACAAGGAGACGATGTAAAGCCTTATAATGCTTACAATATGTTTATATGTGAGTCTTGCTGCACCATTTCATACTTGTGTTTGTTTCGAATAACCTTGCTAGCCTAAGCCTTGTATCGAGAGGGAACACTTCTCATGCATCCAAATCCTTGAGCCAACCACTATGCCATTTTTGTCCACCATACCTACCTACTACATGGTATTTCTCCACCATTCCAAAGTAAATTGCTTGAGTGCTACCTTTAAACAATTCAAAAGTTATCACCTCTGATTTGTGTCAATGTTTTATAGCTCATGAGGAAGTATGTGGTGTTTATCTTTCAATCTTGTTGGGCAACTTTCACCAATGGACTAGTGGCTTCATCCGCTTATCCAATAACTTTGCAAAAAGAGCTGGCAATGGGATTCCCAGTCCCAAATTAATTAACAAAAATAGACACTCCTCCATGGTATGTGATTGTTGGACGGCACCCGAAGGATTCGGTTAGCCATGGCTTGAGAAAGCAAAGGTGGGGAGGAGTGTCATCTAAATAAAACTAAAATAAAAGGCACTCCTTCATGGTATGAGATTGTTGGCAGGCACCCGAGGATTCGGTTAGCCATGGTTTGTGAAAGAAAGGTTGGAAGGAGTGCCACATAAAAATAAAAATAAAATGGGAGCCGCTCTTTGAAGGTTTGTCTGGCAAGGGGGTTAGAGTGCCCACTACCATTCGTTGACAACAACAAACACCTCTCAAAACTTTACTTTTATACTCTCTTGATGTTTTCAAAATCAAAGCTCTAGCACAAATATAGCAATCAATGCTTCCCTCTGCGAAGGGCCATTCTTTTACTTTTTATGTTGAGTTAGTTCACCTATTTCTCTCCACCTCAAGAAGCAAACACTTGTGTGAACTGTGCATTGATTCCTACATACTTGCATATTGCATTTGTTATATTACTTTGTGTTGACAATTATCCATGAGATATACATGTTAAAGTTGAAAGCAACCGCTGAAACTTATATCTTCCTTTGTGTTGTTTCAAAGCTTTCTACTAAGAATTTATTGCTTATGAGTTAACTCTTATGCAAGACTTATTGATGCTTGTCTTGAAAGTATTATTCATGAAAAGTCTTTGTTATATGATTCATTTGTTTACTCATTATCTTCATCATTGCTTCGAATCTCTGCATTCATCTCATGTGCTTTACAATAGTATGATCAAAGTTATGATGGCATGTCACTTAAGAAATTATCCTTGTTATCGTTTACCTACTCGAGGGCGAGTAGGAACTAAGCTTGGGGATGTTTGATATGTCTCAAATGTATCAATAATTTCTTATCTTCCATGCTACTTTATTGATGATACCTACATGTTTTATACACATTATATGTCATTATTATGCGTATTCCGGAACTAACCTATTGACGAGATGCCGAAGGGCCAGTTGCTGTTTTCTGCTGTTTTTGGTTTCAGAAATCCTAGAAAGGAAATATTCTCGGAATCGGACGAAATCAACGCCCAACATCCTATTTTTCCCGGACGCTTCCAGAGCACCGAAGAAGGGCCAGAGGGGAGCCAGAGGGCCCCACCCCACAGGGCGGCGCGGCCAAGGGGGCGCCCCCCTATGGGGAGGGAGCCCCGTGGACCCTCCGACTCCGCCTCTTCGCCTATAAAGCCTTCTGACCTAAAACACCGATACGTTCGACGAAACCCGAGAAAACCTTCCAGAGCCGCCGCCATCGCGAAATCAAGATTCGGGGACGAAGTCTCTGCTTCACACCGCCGGACGGTGCCCCGAGTCATCTCCACCGCCGTCTCCACCGCCATCTTCACCGCCATGATGAGGAGGGAGTAATTCACCCCCGGGGCTGAGGGCTCCGCTGTAGCTATGTGGTTCATCTCTCTCTTTATGTGATCTAGTTGAATATCATCTATGTGCTACTCTAGTGATGTTATTAAAGTACTCTATTCCTCCTGCACGGTGTAATGGTGACAGTGTGTGCCTCGTGTAGTACTTGGTGTAGGCTATGATTGTAATCTCTTGTAGATTATGAAGTTAACTATTGCTATGATAAGTATTGATGTGATCTATGCCTCCTTCATAGTGTGATGGTGATAGTGTGCATGCTATGTTAGTTCTTGGTGTAATTGTGTTGATCTATCTTGCACTCTAAGGTTACTTAAACATGAATATCGAATATTGTGGAGCTTGTTAACTCCGGCATTGAGGGTTCGTGTAATCCTACACAGTTAGTGGTGTTCATCATCCAACAAAAGAGTGTAGAGTGGTTCTATTATGTGATCATTGTTGAGAGTGTCCACTAGTGAAAGCAGGATCCCTGGGCCTTGCTTCCAAGCATCGAATCTCCGCTTGTTTACTGTTTTGTTGCATGTTTACTCGCTGCCATATTTTATTCAGATTTCTATTACCACTCATATACATCCATATTACTTGTATTTCACTATCTCGCCGAACTAGTGCACCTATACATCCGACAAGTGTATTAGGTGTGTTGGGGACACAAGAGACTTCTTGTGTGATTGCAGGGTTGCTTGAGAGGGATATCTTTGACCTCTTCCTCCCTGAGTTCGATAAACCTTGGGTGATCCACTTAAGGGAAACTTGCTGCTGTTCTACAAACCTCTGCTCTTGGAGGCCCAACACTGTCTACAAGAATAGAAGCACCCGTAGACATCACCCAGCGTCGGTGCGGAGTCTTGCGGCATATGCACATGATATATTATAATGCATCATGGATGGGATGCATACACTCGCGAGTCTCCCCATGGGGGTGCATGATGCCTCCCTTGCGGTCTCGGTGTTATGCATGACAGCGATGGAAGAGACCTACGACCTGGCTGGTCGGTGAAACACCGCGACGAGAAGGGGTGGGGCGCTCAGTGATCCCCATCGCCTTTCTAACTTGTGCCAACAGAAAGCGTTTGTGACGGCCGGTAAGATGTATAATTCAAAAGTATTCTAGGTTTTTTCACCTAAGATAAATGTATCCTCGCTAATTAGTGGTACATTCTTTATGCATGGCTTTCAAGCTTGAAGGAGTGATGTCTACGCACGCTTCTATTTCTGCAGAAAGTGTTGGGCCTCCAAGAGCAGAGGTTTGTAGAACAGCAACAAGTTTCCCTTAAGTGAATCACCCAAGGTTTATCGAACTCAGGGAGGTAGAGGTCAAAGATATCCCTCTCAAGCAACCCTGCAATTAAGATACAAGAAGTCTCGTGTGTCCCCAACACACCTAATACACTTTTCAGATGTATAGGTGTACTAGTTCGGCGAAGAGATAGTGAAATACAAATAATATGGATGATTATAAGTAGTAATTGCAATCTGAAATAAAAATGGCAGCAAGCGAACATGTAGCAGAACTTGTTGGAAATGGTGTTTCAATGCTTAGAAACAAGGCCTAGGGATCATACTTTCACTAGTGGACACTCTCAACAATGATCACATAATTGAATAAATAAATGCTACTCTCAAACACTCTCTTGTTGGATAACAAACACCATTCATTGTGTAGGGCTACAAGAGCACCCTCAAGCCGGAGTAAACAAGCTCCACAACTTCATAAAGGAATCACACACGATGCGCACACTGTCACCATCACACCGTGGAGAGTGACTCCGGAGTTCATATTAAAGTAACCTCTAGAGTGCATAATAGACAAGAGTAACATCTACATATTCAACTAGATTACAAAGCTCATGATCACATAAAGATCACACCATGGGAGAGAGAGATGAACCACATAGCTACCGGTAGAGCCCTCAGCCTCGGGGAGAACTACTCCCTCCTCATCATGGGAGACAGCAACGGCGATGAAGATGGCGGTGGTTGATACGTTAAACGTCCATAATTTCGATGTTCCATGCTTGTTTAACAATACTTACATGTTTTGCTCGCACTTTATAATGTTTTTATGCATTTTCGGAACTAACCTATTAACGAGATGCCGAAGGGCCAGTTGTTGTTTTCTGTTGTTTTTGGTTCCAGAAAGGCTGTTCGAGCAATATTCTCGGTGACGAAACGAAGACCCAACATCATAATTCACCGAGACGGACCAGGACACCGAAGGGGCCGGAGAGGGGCCAGGGGGGGCCCACACCACGCGGCGCGGCCAAGGAGGGGGGCGCGCCAGGGTGTGGTGAGCCCACCTCTGGCACCCCCTCGCGCCGCCTCTTCGCCTATTTAACCCCTCGTGACCTAAATCTTCGACACCGATTGACGAAACTCCAGAAGCTCCAGGGGCGCCGCCGCCATCGCGAAACTCCAATTCGGGGGACAGAAGTCTCTGTTCCGCCCCGGGACGGGGAAGTGCCCCGGGCCATCTCCATCAACGCCACCGCCTCCATCATGCTCCGTGAGTAGTTCCCCATGGACTACGGGTTCTAGCTGTAGCTAGTTGGTATTCTCTCCCCATGTACTTCAATACAATGATCTCATGAGCTGCCTTACATGATTGAGATTCATCTGATGTAATCGGTGTTGTGTTTGTTGGGATCCGATGGATTGTTACATTATGATTAGTCTATCTATAAAGTTTGTGAAGTTATTGTTGCTGCAATCTTGTTGTGTTTAATGCTTGTCACTAGGGCCCGAGTGGCATGATCTTAGATTTAAGCTCTATACTTATTGCTTAGATTGTATCTACAAGTTGTTTGCACATGTCTATGTCCGGAACCAAAGGCCCCAAAGTGACAGAAATTGGGACAACTGGAGGGGAAGGCTTAGATATGAGGATCACATGTTTTCACGGAGTGTTAATGCTTTGCTCCGGTGCTCTATTAAAAGGAGTACCTTAATTTCCAGTAGATTCCCTAGAGGCCCGGCTGCCACCGGCTGGTAGGACAAAAGATGTTGTACAAGTTTCTCATTGCGAGCACGTATGACTATATATGGAAAACATGCCTACATGATTAATAATCTTGATATTCTGTCTTAATGCTATTTCAATCCTATCAATTGCCCAACTGTAATTTGTTCACCCAACACTTGTTATTGGAGAGTTACCACTAGTGTAGATAGCTGGGAACCCCGGTCCATATTTCATCATCATATACTCGTTCTACATGTCATTGGAAGTAGTATCAACTATTTTCTGGTGCCATTACTCTCATATTATTGCTCTGTTTGTGTTACTGTTACTATTGCTCTCATATTACTGCTGCTTTCACATCACCCATGTTACTAGTGCTTTTCCAGGTGCAGCTGAATTGACAACTCAGTTGTTAAGGCTTATAAGTATTCTTTACCTCCCCTTGTGTCGAATCAATAAATTTGGGTTTTACTTCCCTCGAAGACTGTTGCGATCCCCTATACTTGTGGGTCATCAAGACTATTTTCGCCGTTGCCGGGGAGGCATAGCTCTACTCATAAGTTCACCTGGGGAGTACACTCTACCTCTCTCTCTGCTTTTATTTTATTTTGTCTTGCTAGTTTACTTCTGTCTAGTTTATTTGTGCTTAGTTTATTTCTGTCTAGTTTTATTTTGCTTAGTTTACTTTTGTCTAGTTTATTTTTGTCTTGTTTTATTTTCCCTATATACCCGAAAATCCATAAAAATTTGAAAAACCTAAAAATTAAAAACTGCTATTATGGGAGAACCTATAACCTACTTGGAGCTTATAGAATATTATAATAATTATAGAGAATCAAGAACTGGTAAAGTTATGAGTGCTGTGATAGAAAAATTAAATACAATTGCTAAAATCTTGCTTAAACGCCATGATATAAACTGTTGCTCTCAACAGGACACTAAACATCTTAAATTTCAATGTGGCTTTAGTGAGGAATTTTTAATTAAGAACTATAATCGGAATAGCTATATTCATTTTGGGTTCGAAGAGGTAGAACAATTTGTCATATTTATGGGAGCCTCTGAGATAGAATCATTCATGTCTAAAAATTATGAAACTTGTGTTGTTTGTAAGGACCTTAAAGATTATGTCTCTTCTATCCTTAATTTTTGCATAGAAAGCTACAGTGATAATCCTTATATCATTGATTATAAAGAGAGACTCATTAATGCACAAGAATGCACTCACAATTTGCAGGAACCAGTGGAAGAAGAAATTGATGAACCTGAAAGCTCATTGGATGAAAAAGAAGAGGAGAGTGATGAACAAAAGGAGGAAGAATGGATTAGCTACCCATGCCAACCTTCTAATGAGAGTAACTCTTTATCTCTTACACTATTTGATTGTCCTCCATGCTTACCGAAAGAGGATGAATGTTATGTTCCTGTGGATTCTCTTGAAATATTCCCTATGAGTAAAACTTGTGAGAATAATTATGCTACTGTTATTCATGATAATCCATGCTACTTTGATAAATCTTATGATAATGCTTTGTTTGTGCCTGATGTCGAAATGCATGGTACTAAAGAGTTTTGCTTAGCAAATGTTTATGATAAATCTCTAGATGATGGTCCTATGTTACTTGATAATATTAATTGTACTACTAATGAAAATGGGATTGGAGAGTTCTTGACTTTATCTATGAGTCCCATATCTTTTGAGATTGATCAATCATCTTGTTATATTATTGATAAAAGTGGGTTTGAAAGTTTTAATCCTATTATTTTTGAGCTTGATAAAAATTATATGTTTATGGATCATGAAAAGCATGCTGTATGTGATAGTTATATTGTTGAGTTTGTTCATGAAGCTACTGAAAATTATTATGAGAGAGGGAAACATGGTTATATGCATCTTAATAATGTTAAGTTTCCCCTCTTTATGTTGAGAACTGTGAAGTTACTCTTGTTTTATCTTGCTACGCTTGTCACTTTGTTCTTCATGAGTTTATTTGTGTACAATATTCCTTTTCATAGGAAGTGGATTAGACTTAAATGTGTTTTGAATTTGGTTCTTGATGCTCTCTTTTGCTTCAATTTCTATTTTCCATGTGAGCATCATTAAAATTGCTGAGCCCATCTTAATGGCTATAAAGAAAGCACTTCTTGGGAGATAACCAATGTGTTTATTTTGCTACTGTTTTGTTGTGTCTTGGAAGTTGTTACTACTATAGCAACCTCTCCTTATCTTTATTTTATTGTATTGTTGTGCCAAGTGAAGTCTCTAATAGAAGGTTGATACTAGATTTGGATTTCTGCGCAGAAACAGATTTCTATCTGTCACGAATCTGGGCATATTTATCTGTAAGAAACTCAGAAAAATCTACCAATTTACGTGCGTGATCCTCAGATACGTACGCAACTTTCATTAGTTTTGAGTTTTCTGATTTGAGCAACGGAAGTACCATTTTAAAATTCGTGTTTACTGGCTGTTCTGTTTTGGCAGATTCTGTCTCTGTTTTTTGCATTGTCTCTTGTGGACTTTAAGTGAGGCTTTCTAGACGTGGAGAGCTGTAGCTAATGTTTTATTGAGTTCTTGCAATGTGTCACTACAGGACCAAGGTGGATTAAAGTTTTTTGAGTACTAACCCCTCTAATGAAGTTTATGAGAAGTTTGGTGTGAAGGAAGTTTTCAAGGGTCAAGAGAGGAGGATGATATATGATCAAGAAGAGTGAAAAGCCTAAGCTTGGGGATGCCCCGTGGTTCATCCCTGCATATTTCAAGAAGACTCAAGCGTCTAAGCTTGGGTATGCCCAAGGCATCCCCTTCTTCATCAACTTATCAGGTTTCTTCTATTGAAACTATATTTTTATTCGGTCACATCTTATGTGCTTTACTTGGAGCGTCTGTGTGTTTTTATTTTTGTTTGTGTTTGAATAAATTCGGATCCTAGAAATCCTTGTGTGGGAGAGAGACACGCTCCGCTTTTTCATATGAACAATGGTGTTCTTAGCTTTATTTTAATGTTCATGGCGGAGTTGAAAACCGTTGCACTTATTGTTATTTGGTTGGAAACAGAAAATGCTTCATATTGTCTTGGATAATTTGATACTTGGCAATTGTTTTGAGCTCTCAAGTAGATCATGCTCTTGCATCATGTAGTTTAAACCTATTAGTGGAGAACTACCGTAGAGCTTGTTAAAATTGGTTTGCATGATTGGTCTCTCTAAGGTTTAGATATTTTCTGGTAAAAGTGTTTGAGCAACAAGGAAGACAGTGTAGAGTTTTATAATGCTTGCAATATGTTCTTATGTAAGTTTTGCTGTACCGGTTCATACTTGTGTTTGCTTCAAATAACCTTGCTAGCCCAAAGCCTTGTACTGAGAGGGAATGCTTCTCGTGCATCCAAAACCTTGAGCCAAAAACCTATGCCATGTGTGTCCACCATATCTACCTACTATGTGGTATTTCCTGCCATTCCAAGTAAATACTTCATGTGCTACCTTTAAACAATTCAAAATTTACTATCTCTTATTTGTGTCAATGTTTTATAGCTCATGAGGAAGTATGTGGTGTTTTATCTTTCGATCTTGTCATTTACTTTTGACAGACTTTCACAATGGACTAGTGGCTTCATCCGCTTATCCAATAATTTTGCAAAAAGAGCTGGCAATGGGGTTCCCAGCCCCAATTAATTAACTTTCATTAATAATTCTCTTCACGTGTTTTGCCCTGATTTATCGCATAAAACTTAATTTTGCAAATGACACTCCTCCATGGTATGTGAATGTTGGAAGGCACCCGAGGATTCGGTTAGCCATGGCTTGTGTAAGCAAAAGGTTGGGGGAGTGTCACCTAATAAATAAAACTAAAATACATGTGTAAACAAAAGAGAAGAGGGATGATTTACCTTGCTGGTAGAGATAACGTCCTTCATGGGAGCCGCTCTTGAAAGTCTGGTTGATGAGGTAGTTAGAGTGCCCACTACCATTCGTTGACAACAACAAACACCTCTCAAAACTTTACTTTTATGCTCTCTATATGATTTCAAAACTTAAAAGCTCTAGCACATGATTTAATCCCTGCTCGCGAAGGGCCATTCTTTACTTTTTATGTTGAGTCAGTTTACCTACTTCCTTCCATCTTAGAAGCAAACACTTGTGTCAACTGTGCATTGATTCTTACATACTTGCTTATTTGCATTCATCATATTACTTTGTGTTTACAATTATCCATGAGATATGCATGTTGAAAGTTGAAAGCAACTGCTGAAACTTATATCTTCCTTTGTGTTGCTTTGATGCCTTTACTTTGAATTTATTGCTTTATGAGTTAACTCTTATGCAAGACTTTTGATGCTTGTCTTGAAAGTACTATTCATGAAAAGTTTTGCTATATGTTATCTATTTGTTAGCAAATATAGATCATTGCCTTGAGTCACTTCGTTCATCTCATATGGTTTGCAATGATGTTGGTAGCATGTGACTTCAGAAATTATTCTTTTATCGTTTACCTACTCGGGACGAGAGGAACTAAGTTTGGGGATGCTGATACGTCTCCAACGTATCCATAATTTCTGATGTTCCATGCTTGTTTTATGACAATACTTACATGTTTTGCTCGCACTTTATAATGTTTTTATGCATTTTCCGGAACTAACCTATTAACGAAATGCCGAAGGGCCAGTTGCTGTTTTCTGTTGTTTTTGGTTCCAGAGGCTGCACCAGCAATATTCTGAATTCGACGAAACGAAGACCCAACATCATAATTCACCGAGACGGACCAGGACACCGAAGGGGAGCCGGAGAGGGGCCAGGGGGGCCCCACACCACCTGGCGGCGCGGCCAGGAGGGTGGCGCGCCAGGGTGTGGTGAGCCCACCTCTGGCACCCCCTCGCGCCGCCTCTTCGCCTACTTAACCCCTCGTGACCTAAATCTTCGAGACCAATTGACGAAACTCCAGAAAGACTCCAGGGGCGCCGCCGCCATCGCGAAACTCCAATTCGGGGGACAGAACTCTGTTCCGGCACCCTGCCGGAACGGGGAAGTGCCCCCGGAAGCCATCTCCATCAACGCCACCGCCTCCATCATGCTCCGTGAGTAGTTCCCCCATGGACTACGGGTTCTAGCTGTAGCTAGTTGGTATTCTCTCCCCATGTACTTCAATACAATGATCTCATGAGCTGCCTTACATGATTGAGATTCATCTGATGTAATCGGTGTTGTGTTTGTTGGGATCCGATGGATTGTTACATTATGATTAGTCTATCTATAAAGTTTGTGAAGTTATTGTTGTTGCAATCTTGTTGTGTTTAATGCTTGTCACTAGGGCCCGAGTGGCATGATCTTAGATTTAAGCTCTATACTTATTGCTTAGATTGTATCTACAAGTTGTTTGCACATGTCTATGTCTGGAACCCGAGGCCCCAAAGTGACAGAAATTGGGACAACCGGAGGGGAAGGCTTAGATATGAGGATCACATGTTTTCACGGAGTGTTAATGCTTTGCTCCGGTGCTCTATTAAAAGGAGTACCTTAATTTCCAGTAGATTTCCTAGAGGCCCGGCTGCCACCGGCTGGTAGGACAAAAGATGTTGTACAAGTTTCTCATTGCGAGCACGTATGACTATATATGGAAAACATGCCTACATGATTAATAATCTTGATATTCTGTCTTAATGCTATTTCAATCCTATCAATTGCCCAACTGTAATTTGTTCACCCAACACTTGTTATTGGAGAGTTACCACTAGTGTAGATAGCTGGGAACCCGTCCATATTTCATCATCATATACTGTTTCTACATGTCATTGGAAGTAGTATCAACTATTTTCTCGTGCCATTACTCTCATATTATTGCCTACTCGTATTATCTCGTTACTACGCTCTCATATTACTCGTTTCACATCACCCCCGTTACTAGTGCTTTTCCGTGTGCACTGAATTGACAACTCAATTGTTAAGGCTTATAAGTATTCTTTACCCCTTGTGTCGAATCAATAAATTTGGGTTTTACTTCCCTCGAAGACTGTTGCGATCCCCTATACTTGTGGGTCATCGTGGTGTCGATGGAGATGGATTCTCGGCACTTCCTCGTCTCCGGCTGCCGCCGCAATCGACTTCGTCTCCCCGAACTTGGCCACGATGGCGGCGGCTACGTATCTTTCGTGGAGGAAGACCGATCCCCCTAGGGTTTTTACTTCTAGGAGAATATATAGGCGAAGGGGCGCGTCGAGCAGAGGGGGCCACCCCATAGGGCGGCGCGCCAGGAGGTGGGGCCGCGCCCCTATGGTGTGGCCGCCTCGTGCCCCCCTTCGTCTCTCCTTCGGTGTTGGAAGACTCCGTGGAAAATAGGGCCGTGGGCTTTTGTTTCGTCCCAATTCCGAGAATATTTGTAAACTAACTTTTCTGAAATCAAAAACAGCAGAAAGAACCGCACTTCGGATCTTGTTAATAGGTTAGTTCCGTAAAATGCATAAAAATGATATAAAGTGTGAACAAAACATGTAGGTATTGTCATAAAACTAGCATGGAACATCAGAAATTATAGATACGTTGGAGACTTATCAAGCATCCCCAAGCTTAGTTCCTACTCGCCCTCGAGTAGGTAAATGATAAAAAAAAATTCTAAAGTGACATGCTACCAACATAATCTTGATCAATACTATTGTAAAGCATATGAGATGAATGAAGTGACTCAAAACAATGGTCTATAGTTTGCTAACAAATAGATAATGACTAAACAACTGAATCATATAGCAAAAACTTTTCATGAATAGTACTTTCAAGACAAGCATCAAAAAGTCTTGCATAAGAGTTAACTCATAAAGCAATAGATTCTTAATAAGAGGTTTTATAGCAACACAAAGGAAGATTTAAGTCTCAACAATTGCCTTCAACTTTCAACATGTATATCTCATGGATAATTGTCAACACAAATTAATATAATAAGTGCAATAAGTAAGCATGTAAGAATCAATGCACACAGTTTGATACAAGTGTTTGCTTCTAAGACAAAAAGAAGTAGGTAAACTGACTCAACATAAAGTAAAAGAAAGGCCCTTCGCAGAGGGAAGCAGGGATTAAATCATGTGCTAGAGCTTTTCAAGTTTTGAAATCATATAGAGAGCATAAAAGTAAAGTTTTGAGAGGTGTTTGTTGTTGTCAACGAATGGTAGTGGGCACTCTAACCCCCTTGTCAAACCAGACTTTCAAAGAGCGGCTCCCATGAAGGACGTTATCTCTACCAGCAAGGTAGATCATCCCTTTTCTCTTTTGTTTACACATGTATTTTAGTTTTATTTATAGATGACACTCCTCCCAACCTTTTGCTTTCACAAGCCATGGCTAACCGAATCCTCGGGTGCCTTCCAACATTTCACATACCATGGAGGAGTGTCTATTGCAAAATTAAGTTGCTTAGATAAATCAGGGCAAAACATGTGAAGAGAATTATTAATGAAAGTTAATTAATTGGGGCTGGGCACCCCGTTGCCAGCTCTTTTTGCAAAATTATTGGATAAGCGGATGTATATGCCACTAGTCCATTGGTGAAAGTCTGCCCAACAAGATTGAAAGATAAAACACCACATACTTCCTCATGAGCTATAAAACATTGACACAAATAAGGAGTAATAAAGTTTTGAATTGTTTAAAGGTAGCACATGAAGTATTTACTTGGAATGGCAGAAAATACCACATAATAGGTAGTTATGGTGGACACAAATGGCATAGGTTTTGGCTCAAGGTTTTTGGATGCACGAGAAGCATTCCCTCTCAGTACAAGGCTTTGGCTAGCAAGGTTGTTTGAAGCAAACACAAGTATAAACCGGTACATCAAAACTTACATAAGAACATATTGCAAGCATTATAAGACTCTACACTGTCTTCCTTGTTGCTCAAACACTTTTACCATAAAATATCTAGACCTTAGAGAGACCAATCATGCAATCCAAATTTCAACAAGCTCTACGGTAGTTCTCCACTAATAGGTTTAAACTACATGATGCAAGAGCTTAAACATGATCTACTTGAGAGCTCAAAACAATTGCCAAGTATCAAATTATTCAAGATAATATACCAACTACCACATGAAGCATTTTCTGTTTCCAACCAAATAACAATCAATGCTGAGGCTTTCAGCTTTCGCCATGAATATTAAAGTAAAACGAAGAACACAAGTGTTCAAATGAAAAAGAGGAGCATGTCTCTCTCCCACACATGGATTGCTAGGATCCGAATTTATTCAAACACAAACAAAAATAAAAGCACACAGACGCTCCAAGTAAAGCACATAAGATGTGACGGAATTAAAATATAGTTTCACTAGAGGTGACCTGATAAGTTTTGATGAAGAAGGGGATGCCTTGGGCATTCCCAAGCTTAGACGCTTGAGTCTTCTTGAAATATGCAGCGATGAACCACGGGGGCATCCCCAAGCTTAGACTTTTCACTCTTCTTGATCATATTATATCATCCTCCTCTTGATCCTTGAAAACTTCCTTCACACCAAACTCAAAGCAATCTCATTAGCGGGTTAGTGCATAATCAAAAATTCACATGTTCAGCAAGGACACAATCATTCCCAACACTTCTGGACATTACCCAAGGTTACTGAAATTTAATGGAGCAAAGAAACCCACTCAAACACAGAAAAGAGGCAATGCGAAATAAAAGGCAGAATCTGTCAAAACAGAACAGTTCATAAAGACGATTTTTTTCGAGGCACTTAACATGCTCAGATGGAAAAGCTCCAGTTGAATGAAAGTTGCGTACATATCTGAGGATTACTCATGAATTCTTTCAGCATTTTACGAGTTTTCTACAGAGAGAAAAGCAAATTGTGACAGCTAAAAATCTGTTCCTGCGCAGAAATCCAAATCTAGTATCAACTTTCTATCAAAGACTTTACTTGACACAAAAACGAAATAAACATGATAAGGAGAGGTTGCTACAGTAGTAACAACTTCCAAGACACAACAAAACAGTAGCAAAATAAAAACATGGGTTATCTCCCAAGAAGTGCTTTCTTTATAGCCATTAAGATGGGCTCGGTATCTTTAATGATGCTCTCGCAAGAAATAAGAGTTGAAGCAAAAGGGAGCATCAAAAGCAAATAAGAAACACTTTTAAGTCTAACCCACTTCCTATGAAAAGGAATCTTGTAAATAAACAAGTAATGCAATAAGCATAGGAAAACAAGACAAGCGCAACTTCAAGATTTTAAGCAAAAAGAGAGGTGTTTTAGTAACATGAAAATCCCTACAACCATATTGTCCTCTCTCATAAAGATTTTCAGTAGCATCATGAACAAACTCAACAATATAACTATCACATGAAACATTCTTATCATGAGCTACATGCATAAAATTATTACTCTCCACATAAGCATAGTCATTACTATTAATTGTAGTGGGAGCAAATTCAATAAGATAGCTATCATTATTATTCTCATCACCATAATCATCATATATAGGAGGCATATTATAATAATTAATTTTCTCCTCAATAGTAGGTGGACTGAAAATATGATAGTCATCATTGTAATCATCATATATAGGAGGTAAAGTATCATCAAAGTAAATTTTCTCCTCCATGCTTGGGGGACTAAAAATATCATGCTCCTCAAAACTAGCTTCCCCAAGCTTAGAATTTTCCATAGCATTAGCAACAATGGTGTTCAAAGCATTCATACTAATAACATTGCCATTAGCATGCATATAAAGTTCCATAGGTTTTTAATTTTCTCTTCAAACACCTCATGTCCTAACTCAAGATAAATACTATAAAGATCTCTAATATTTTTGTTGTTTTCCATTAAGCCTAACTAGTGAAAATAAAAACAAGAAACAAAAAGATGCAATTGCAGAATCTAAAGGAAATAACTTCGAGCACTCACACACCAGCAACAGTGCTAGGAAATAGCTTAGTAGTCGGAGGATGTAAATACCTTTTACCTTACCTCCCCGCAACGGCGCCAGAAAGCTTTCTGATGTCTACGCATGCTTCTATTCACAGTAGACAGTGTTGGGCCTCAAGAGCAGAGGTTTGTAGAACAAGACAAGTTTCCCTTAAGTGAATCACCCAAGGTTTATCGAACTCAGGGAGGTAGAGGTCAAAGATATCCCTCTCAAATAACCCTGTAATTAAGATACAAGAAGTCTCTTGTGTCCCCAACACACCTAATACACTTGTAAGACGTATAGGTGTACTAGTTCGGCGAAGAGATAGTGAAATACAAGTAATATGGATGAATATAAGTAGTAATTGCAATCTGAAATAAAAATGGCAGCAAGCGAACATGTAGCAGAACTTGTTGGAAACGGTGTTTCAATGCTTAGAAACAAGGCCTAGGGATCATACTTTCACTAGTGGATAACAAACACCATTCATTGTGTAGGGCTACAAGAGCACCCTCAAGCCGGAGTAAACAAGCTCCATAACTTCATAAAGGAATCACACACGATGCGCACACTTTCACCATCACAACGTGGAGAGTGACTCCGGAGTTCATATTAAAGTAACCTCTAGAGTGCATAATAGACAAGAGTAACATCTACATATTCAACTAGATTACAAAGCTCATGATCACATAAAGATCACACCATGGGAGAGAGAGATGAACCACATAGCTACTGGTAGAGCCCTCAGCCTCGGGGAGAACTACTCCCTCCTCATCATGGCAGACAGCAACGGCGATGAAGATGGCGGTGGTGTCGATGGAGATGGATTCCTGGGCACTTCCTCGTCCCGCGGCGTACAGAGACTTTTGTCCCCGAACTTGGCTTCGCGATGGCGGCGCTACGTAACTTTAGTGGAGGAAGACCGATTTAGGGTTTTCGCGACAGGGAGAATATATAGGCGGAAGGAGCGTCGGTGGAGTCCCGAGGGGCCCACCCCATAGGGCGGCGCAAGGAGGTGGGCCGCGCTATGGTGTGGCCGCCTCGTGACCCCCTTCGTCTCTCCTTCGGTGTTCTGGAAGACTTCGTGGAAAATAGGGCCGTGGGCTTTTGTTTCATCAAATTCGAGAATATTTGTAAACTAACTTTTCTGAAATCAAAAACAGCAGAAAACAGGAACTGGCACTTCGGCATCTTGTTAATAGGTTAGTTCCAGTGCATAAAAATGATATAAAGTGTGAACAAAACATGTAGTTATTGTCATAAAACTAGCATGGAACATCAGAAATTATAGATACGTTGGAGACGTATCAAGGAGTTTTAAGACTTTGTAATCTCTACTGCTTTTAGCATATTTACTTTCTCGCAAAGTTTTGTTTACTTTTGTTTGTTGCATAATAATTTGCATCATCATCCTCCTCCCTTCGATATGTCATGATCATTATCCTTTGGGATACGAGCCAATATTAAAAATGAAGATTTTAGTTTCTGATTATTTATTAGATGTATGAATTAGATTGAGTCCCACCTCAACTATACTTTGATGATGATTTTAGGATCTTCCACATCATTAAGTTTATTTGGACATGTGAAAGGTTATTAATGTCATGGGATAGACCATGAGCTTGATTATCAAACAAAGATAATGAATGAAAGAAAAGAAGCAAAAAAAAGTACAAGTTGAATCAAAACTCTTTGATTGAGTAAGATTTTGAGGTAGATACTCAAATCACAAATAGTGAATTGCTTCATACTAGCTTTGAAGTTGTGCCTTCTCCCTTGATCTCTTTTATGTCTTCTTATAAAATAATTCAAGCATGTCTAGTTCCTGGCACAACTCTTAAAAGGAAAAAAGAGTAAAAATTAATTATGCTATGAACAAGTAGACATGTCGACAACTGCGAGAAAGATTAAAAATGAACATTTAAGGTTCTGAATTCAAAGTTGATGTGCGAAGTTCTAAATATGTTTGAGATCGCCTCATCTCATGCTCGTTTGGTTAAACTTTATGATCTATATTATGTCCTTGATTACTCGTTTGCACAATATTTTTTTCAAGTTGTGGAAGCCTCTTAGATCATTTAATTTGTGTAAGTAAGATAGAGCTCAAGGGTAGTTATATATCCTTTAAAGTCATTATGTGCTACAATGCCCTCATTTATTTTATTGACTCGTACTTCACTAACAAGTTTACTTGTTCTTTTAAGTTGCTATCTTCTTCAGGGATGGACAAGAATCTAAGCTTGGGGATGTTGATGTGTGCATTTTTCATCGTATTTTCATTATGTATTTGGGTAATTAGTGCTAGGATTTTGGCATTTTACCGCACTACTGCGCACCTATTTTGATTGTTCCACCATGATGGCTGAAATAAAGAGGTTGATTGACAATTTAATAAAAGAGATCATTTTGAGGTGGAAATATGAATGTTTGAAGCATTAAGCACCTTACAGACATTTACCCACGCACCAGGGGGTTAAGCCAAGGAGGAGATTCGTAAATAAAGGCAAACATGAGCTTTAACAACCACTGGTATGGTCACACCCACCCATACTGTGTGACAGTACCATAGCTAGGTTGGTGGCTTTGTCTCATCAAGTACTTTTACCCCGTTGAAACATATCTCAAATCAGATACTCGGAGACACCAGAATACCATGAAACCTCACCTTCAAAAGGTATATGCAAAGGGAACTCATAGAGGAAATCCATCACCACCACTATTTGGATATTGGAGGCTTAGGCATCGATCTTCATTTTCATCATCAACAACATCACCGTTACCATCATCCATCTTGTTTTTTTTAGCAAGGACTGTAGAGCTTATGCTCCACAGTATTTTATTAAAACCAAAAAGAAAATGTACAAATATTTACAAGGAAAAAGGAAAAAATATCACAGCAAAGTGTCAATCCATCTTGACAAACTATCTACATGCTTATCTCTGACTCTATGCTTATGCAGAGAGATATCCTGGATGAAACATCTCCTCCAATTTCTGAAAGAGGGAAGGATATGCTGAAATATGGCTTCATTCCTTTGCTTCCAGATATTCCAGGCTGCCAACATCACCACTTCAGAAAAGAAAGGTTTATTGAACTTCTTCCTAGCAGCCAAGAAAATTTCTTCAAACGTATCACCAGGATCCCATTCAACTTGCACGTAATTCCAATTTCTCACACTAAAGTTGCAGTGAAAAAACAGATGAAGCCAATCCTCAACTATATGAGATGGGAACAGAATACATAATTGATCACCTGACACAGTCCAGTGCCTCCTCCTGAGCATATCCTTGGTATTCAACCGATCACTAACCAGCAGCCAAGCAAACACTTTAACTTTCAAAACAACTCTGCTTTTCCAAATCCATTTGAACATAAAAGTATCAGGCAAATGCGCAAAGCAATGCTTATAATACATACGTGAAGTAAAATTTCCTTCAGGCCACGTTGTGGACCACTTGTCTGGCTGATGAATATCAAAATGCATCTGTCCCAGCAAGTGTTGCAGCCCCTGTAACTCACCAAAAGCTTGTTGAGACAGAGGTAATTGAAACAGATCTGCTTTATCCTCCTCAGCACAAAACTCCCCCACAGATAAATTATTATCTAGAGCAAAATAAAATAATCCTCAACCTTAGGGTGGCTTCATAGTTGTATTCATTCGATCCCTCATACTTAATTCATATATTCAGCATGATGTTATTTGCCTCCATGTATGAGTAGATTCAGCTGTTCTTTGGGGGATGGAGAAACCCTAGCTGAACTATGAAATGAATTAAATACCTATGTTTGTCTCATTGTGACATGTGTGTATGTGGTGGGTTTCTTCAATGATGTTGTGTGATATCGACCACACAATAGTTTTCCTTAGTCACATTAGAGAGAATCATCATTGTATGGGGTTGGAGGAACGTGGGCGTAAATACGTGCCAGCATCCAATGCCTCCCTCAACCATGTATAAACGAGGAATAACGAAGGACAAGTACCCATGACCATAGCCATAGGGAGACCCTTAATTGCTTAGAATTCGAGCCACTAGCTCGGGGAACTAGTAGTGGTTATGAGAGGTGTAAAACAACAAGATCGGGATCGACTTTATTTGGGACTTCGTCGCACATACATGCGTCTAAGGCGTAATAAATCCTAATCAATGCTAGTGGTGGATCCGTAACTCCCTGGGAATGCCTTTACCCTTATTGACTTTCAAGTACTTTATAATCGCTTACACCTTCTCGACTCTCTTTTCAAATTTAACCATTATTGCTTGTTCACAATTCTTCAACAACAATCGATTCCATTTCACATTGCTTTGATTAAAGACAACACGCATGTAATTCTAAGTGAAGGTAAAGAGCGACAATTAAACGATTACCAATCATCTCCACCATGGTTTGATACTCCTATTTACTTTTGAAAACTATCTATACTTCAAGATGGCAGTTTTCCCCGTGGGGACGGGTACCCGCGGGTAATTACCCGCTAAGAACTGGGGTTGGGGGCAAATTCGCCCCGCGAGGATAGCGGGGGCGGGTACCTGGTAACGAAATGGGGCGGGTACAGGGAAGGAAATCCCCCCGCGGGTACTCCAAGGGGACCCGAGACTCCACCTGTCACTGTTATAAGCCACCTCGTGTATAAAAAACCCTAACTTGCTCCACCCGGCCACCCACTCCTCTTTCACCCCACTCGGCTGCCGCCCCACCTCACAACTCCCTAGATCGCGCGAGGTAGTCGAACCCCATCCTCCCTGGCTCGCGTCTTGTCTCCGTTGGCAAGGAAGGAGGAGGCAAGGAGCTAGTCGACGGTGTCAGTTGATACGTCTCCAACGTATCTATAATTTCTGATGTTCCATGCTTGTTTTATGACAATACCTACATGTTTTGTTCACACTTTATATTGTTTTGATGCGTTTTCCGGACTAACCTATTGACGAGATGCCAAGTGCCATTCTTTCTGCTGTTTTTGGTTTCGTAAATCCTAGTAAGGAAATATGTCGGAATCGGACGAAATCAACGCCCACCCTATTTTCACCGGAAGCTTCCGGAACACCCGAGTCGCGGAGGGGCCACTAGGCCACCAGACACCAGGCTGGCGCGGCCGAGGTGTGGGCCGCGCCTAGTGTGTCCCTCGTCGACCCTCCGGACTCCGCCTCTTCGCCTATTTTAAGGGTCCCCTGACTCCAAACCTCGATACGAATAAGCCACGGTACGAAAAAAGTTCCAGAGCCGCATCGCAAGCCAGGATCTGGGACGGAGTCTATGCTCCGCACGCCGCCGGATGTGGAAGTGCCCCGGGAAGGCTCCTCCATCGACACCACCGCCATCTCCATCAATCTTGCTTGTCTCCCATGAGGACGGAGTAGTTCTCCATCAGGCTGGCTGTACCGGTAGCTATGTGGTTAATCTCTCTCCTATGTACTTCAATACAATGATCTCATGAGCTGCCTTACATGATTGAGATCCATATGATGAGCTTTGTATCTCTACTAGGTATGTGCTACTCATGCGATGTTATTAAAGTAGTCTATTCCTCCTGCATGGTGTAATGGTGACAGTGTGTGCATCGTGTGTTCTTGTCGTAGATTATGATCATAATCTCTTGTAGGTTATGGAGTTGATTATCGCTATGATAGTATTGATGTGATTTATTCCCCTTCATAGTAAAGGTGACAGTGTGTATGCTATGTTAGTACTGGTTTATTTTGCAAAGATCTATTATGCTCTAAGGTTACTTAAACATGAATATCGAATGTTGTGGAGCTTGTTAACTCCGGCATTGAGGGTTCGTGTAATCTTACGAATGGTGCTCATTATCAAACAAGAGTATATGTAGCACAAATGAGAGAAGTTATTATTTATTATATGATCAATGTTGAGAGTGTCCACTAGTGAAAGTATGATCCCTAGGCCTTGTTTCCAATACTGCAAACACCGCTTATTTACTGTATGTTTACTCGCTGCCATATTTTATTCAGATTGCTATTACCACTCATATACATCCATACTACTTGTATTTCACTATCTCTTCGCCGAACTAGTGCACCTATACATCTGACAAGTGTATTAGGTGTTTTGGGGACACAAGAGACTTCTTGCTTTGTGGTTGCAGGGTTGCTTGAGAGGGATATCTTTGACCTCTTCCTCCCTGAGTTCGATAAACCTTGGATGATCCACTTAAGGGAAAACTTGCTGCTGTTCTACAAACCTGCCTCTTGGAGGCCCAACACTCTACAGAAAAAGAAGCGTGGTAGACATCAAGCTATTTCGGCGCGCGTTGCGGGGGACGAATCAAGACACTCCATCAAGCCCGACAACCTCCATCAAACCTCCCACGTCAACCACGCGCCAGTTGTGGACAGCATCAGTCCGAGCACATCAGCGAGCACCGGCATCGTTCTGTATCCCTGGCATCGCCTCTCGTCACCTCGTCGCAGGCGTCGCCTCTCGTCACCTCATCGCTGGCGTCGCCCCTCGTGGCCTCGTCACCTTGCTGCCAGCATCACCTCGTCACCGGCGCCACACCACATCCTCTTGTCGCCAGCACCGCACCGCATTCTCATGGATAACTCGACGGGGGCCGAGTACCCGATATTGCCGGGAACGGGGGCCTTTTCCTCCGATTAGCTGGCAGAGACTGGCAGGGATGGGGACCGGCGGGGATTGGGGCGGGGACGGCGGAGTCATACCCGGTCATCCCCGTCGCCACCTTGAGCTGCATTCATGATGTGTTCTTCTAGATATGATTGCACTAGGTGGGTTTTAAGTTTACTCCACATTGCTAGTTGGGAGAGTGTTGGAGTGGTTTATAAGGTGCAAATTTCTACACCTACTAAGGTGTGAGAAGAGAAGAAACTCTCGCGCATTCCTCCTCCGCTGCCGCTTGCTTGTCTCATCGTGATGCGTCACGTCGAGGGTTGCTGGATTGAGCTGAGCCAATCTCATACCCATTTAGATTTTCTATAGCTTTGTTATTTGGGGAATTAATCGTACATTAATTTGTTTCATTGCTACTATTTATGTAACTTGAGCTAATATTTGTTGCATCTATTCAAAACCAGTGGCCTATTTTTGCAAATTAGTTTGCAAAATGGCCCAAAAATGCAAGGCTGTGGACCAAATGTGGGCCAGCGTTGGGGCAGCTGCCAGACCTAGGCCTTTTCAATGTCCCATCAGCCACCGTATACGGACCAAAATGGACATATTGGCTTTCTGAAATGCGGTCAACCATTATAGGTGGCCTTAAGCCCTAGATCAGGATGTGACAAATGCTGTCATCCATCTCGCCGATATAGCTTTGCGATAAACATGAGATCCTAGTGATCGTTTGGTGGCAGTGTTCCGCATTGTTAAGCCTCTTGGGGACATGAATTTTTGGGTTGTTCTTCGACTTGAGGTTAGGTGGAAGACAATGATTGTTACTGTCGAGGATATTGTGCATTAGCAATGGAATGGAGAAATGTCTTGAACAAGGTTGTGGTAGTCGGCTCTCTAGCATGTTCGCGTGATTGTCTTTAGTAAACTGCTGATGTGAAGTTGGAGCTACAAAGGGTGGAGCCTTCGTGATGCGGTGCTGATGACATGTGACAAGTGGTTTTTGTGTGCCTTTTCGCAGCCTTTGTAGCGTGAGCTTTGTCGGTGATTGCTTGCGGTGAAGTTTGAGTCGCTTGCTCGAGGAGAAGTGATGACAATGATTCCAATGTGTAATCTCGACAATGTTTTCTTCTCAATGGCGTGCATGATGTGTTTTTTGTCTGCCACATCAGCAGGGTGTGTTGGTCTTACCCTCACTAGTGGAAAATGGGGCATTTGCACCGGTTGGTAAGGGCCATATGCACCGGATGCTCAACCGGTGCAATGCATCCGGTGCAAAAGGCCCCCCTTTAACACCGGTTTAGTTGCGAACCGGTGCAAAAGGGGGCACCACGTGTCGGCTGCCGGACGCCCGAGCGAGAGGACCTTTAGCACCGGTTCGTTTACCCAAAACGCTGCCGCGGAAGAACCCCGCCACGTATTTTTTTTCGAATTATTTTCCACTCCCACTTTTTTTTATTTAGAATTTCTAATATTTTATTTCACAGGTTTAGTCTCTAACTACCCTTATCTCTAGTCCAACTACTTACTCGTTGCTCAAACTTCCCGCTCGGTCACCCATCCTCCCACCACTCTAGCACTAGCACGCTTAACTTCCAAGTTCCTTTCCATCCCGCATCCAAGTGCTTCGCATGTATGTGATACTAGTATCATATCAATCCTATTAACATGTTGGTCGATGTCATATTTCTTTATTTTTCGAATTTCAATAATTCTTTTAATAAACAAAAGTAATGATGTAATAATAATCTTGAATAAATAAATAAACATTAACTTTATAATTTGTATTATTTTTAATTTTTTAATTTTTTTTGCCAAACCTAAAACCTGAAAATTTGAAAATCTTATAATTTGCTAAAACAGGATGCAATTATTAATTTTAATTTAAAATATCCTAAATTTCATAAAATCAAATTTTAGAAAAAACTAAAATTTTAATTCTTTAAATTTGGAAATTTGAGAATCTAAAAAACTTTTTCCCACGATGATTTTGATATATTATACGTTTTTTTTCCGACGTCGTATGCAAAAATTAATGCGGTTTTACCATTTTTCAAACTTTTTTTGCAAAAAAATCAAATTTTAAATTTGTTAATTTTCCCTAATAGTAGGTTGCGTAACATAAAGGAATCTCAAAAGATTTTATTTTTTCAATTTTCTATCATTTTATTTTCTATTTTACAGTGGGAAAAAGGAGAAAAACCTTTAGCACCGTTTCACAACTAAACCTTTAGCACCCGTCACGAACCGGTGCTAAAGGGCACGAACCGGTTCTAAAGGGTTCGCGGCTGACGCCAACTCTTTAGCACCGGTTCGTGGCACGAACCGATGCTAAAGGTCCCGCACGAACCGGCGCTAATGCCGCGGCTGGTCCCCTGGACATCCAGACCGCACGAACTGGTGCTAATGACCCCTTTAGCACCGGTTCGTGCCAAATCCGGTGCTAATGCTCTTTGGAGCAAAAAACCAAAGTCCTCTTTTCTACTAGTGCCTGGTCACCGTTTTACCTGATCATCTCTCTTCCTAATTAATGAACTGAAATATCTTTTGTATTATTTCATGAAAAGAACACCAATATTGAGTGAACGTTTTGCAGAAGGAAAACGCTCCCTTCCCCCCGGGGGATCGCGTTCTTCTATCCCCCGCCTCCGCGTGACGACGCGTGTCCCGCTTCCGCTAGCCCCACCTTTCCTTCTTTCCTGATGTTTCTTCTTTCCCATTCCCCATCCTGGAGCTCCTCCGCGCCCGTCCACCTCCATCTCCCGGAATTTCTCCGCCTCGCCGCCCGAGATAGCCCCGCCCCCCAAAGAACTGGCCATTCTTTCCACCTGGGATAGCCCGTCCGCCACACAGAGTCGCCGTCCTCGCTGCCGGAGTTCGTCGGCGCTCGACCTGGACTCCCTACAGGTCGGTGATGTACGAGACCGTGGGCGGCGCGGAAGCCGACGACGAGGCTCCAGGCCGCTGCTGTCCAGGTCTCCCGAGTGGGAACCGCTGGACCAGCTCACTGCTGCCTCTCCATCTCCGCGCGTGCATGCTCCATCTCCGGGATCCCCCGCGCATAACTCGCCGAAGCAGTTGCCGCCATCAAATATGATGCGGAGGTCGGCGGCGGGAGGTTGGTGTTGCTACCAGCAGCGCACGCGTTTGCGCCCAGCGGCGGGTGGGGCTGCTGCCAGCGACGAACTAATATGCTACAAGTGCCGGCTGCCTTGCGCGCTACAAAGGACGGCCGGCCTTGCTACCAACAGACGGCGACCTTGCTACCAACGGCCGGCGACCTTGCTACAAGGGCGGGTGGCCTTGCTACCAAGGTCTGGCGGCCTTGCTGCCAAGGGGCGGCGGCCTTGCGACCAAGATCGGGCAAGCCTGCTACAATAGGTGATCGTCATTGCTACAAGGTGCGGCCGACATTGCTACCATGGCACGACGGTGTTGCTGCCAGCGCCGTCGACATTGCTACAGAGGCACGGCGGGGCTGCTACAAAGGTAGATCGTCGCTGCTACTATGGACGATCAGCGTTGCTGCAAGGCCTTCTCAAGCTGTTGCTTCATCGTCTGGTTCTCCGACGACGGTTGTTGCCGGCGGAGGAGGAGCGCCGGCCTTCACGTATGAGTAGAAAGAGTGGTGAGGAGGATGCGCAACATGAGGAGGGCATATGCTTCTGCGACACCATAGCTGGCGTTCTCCGACGACACCCCGACGGAGTTCTCCGGCGAGGGCCCGACGGGTTCTTCGTCGCCACCATGTTTGTACCATCGGCGGATGATGTGCTTCCGGCGCGAGCGGCAGTATTCGAAGGATCGCGATCTCCTTGTGAGCGCGTTTCCTTCTTTTTCTTTTGGAGCGTTTGACGGTATGGCTCTGATCGTTTCGATCGTGTGGCTGGCGACCCGGGGGATCCGGGAATTTGATCCCCCGGGGGACGCTCAGCACGCCCCTTTGCAGAATGGACCAAGAGTTGTCACGTGGCACTGTGAGATACTGACAAATGTCATACATCGTTTTCTTTTAATACCCAAAGGATAGCAACTCAGTTCCCCCCATTATGTAAAACTAGTCATCAACCCGTGCACCTACACGGGCTAGTTTGTCTCAATCAAATATTACTATTTTTTGTATTCACTAAATATATCATAGGAAGTTTAAGCGTATGTGGTTTATGACTGAGGGTGTCAAGTGGGATCCCACTTTTGTCCCACTTGTAGTATAATTTGAATTTTTTAGTACAAATTTTGACATCAAAATTTGAACTACATAGTACAAAATGACATCCCACCGGGATCCCACCTTGACACCCCATTTATGACTATATATATACCATATTACTACTGAAACATGCATGTAGTGATGTAGATTATGTTCACATTGAGAGGGTATAAATGAATTTGTTTATATTTTGAGGATAATAAAACTTGGAACTCGATGGATGAAGTAGAAATTTAGCGTGATTTTTTAAAACTTTCCATGATTAATTTACTAAACATATGGAAATTAAATATCCATTGGATAATATATTTTAGTTATAAGTTTGAACGGCACAAAAACATATCCACTCTTTTACCTTCTTCTCTAAATTAAGCCAAAAATCATTAAAATATTATTACAAATACTTCAACTATTATTTAATGCCAATACACGTGTACATCTTCAGTAAAAAGAATCACATCAGACTATGTTTGCTGGAAAAAAATTAGGCTCCAACAACGGGTGTTCGTTTCTGTGATAAAAGCTGAAAGTGACCATTATTTTGATTAGATAAGACTGCATCAACCATTAACAACCAAGACAATATATAGAATATATAATAGGATAAAGGACTGCAAATCATAAGCCCTAGGCCCTGGCTGCAATTTCCATTAATCATATAAATATAAATATTTAGATGCATTATGTGATTAAATAAAAATAGTTTCTAGTTGTTGACAGGAAAGTGTGGCATGTAATTTATCCTTACAGCCAATCTATTAAATCTACACTATTATGTTGGTATTTGCTACGTCAATATACCACTCAATTATAAATTCATACTCCCATATCCATAACATGTATATTTAATTTCTGTAATTAACTAATTATCATACAATAAGAAGAAGAAGACACCTATTGCTGCTCTTGCATATGTCGACGTGGATGGAAGACTTGCATCAGACTGATATGCTGGCTGGCTTCCCACTAAGACCATGCTGCACCATTTGCCGGCCAGCCTGCCGCTGCAACCCGGCTGCTACCGCAACTGCACAACATTGCTTGTATTTCTTGTATGAATTTTCAGGACAACCGTGTTCATATAGTTACTATCGCACGTAAACATATTTATGGACCATTATATGAAACCAAACAATGACATAAGGATTTAAGTCATACGATTCCTATAATCACACCCATCTAGCTAATTAAACAATTCTCATACCCATAAGTTTTTTTAAAAAAGGAAAGTACTCACCATAAGCCTATATATCTCCCAGTTAGGGTCATACACCACCAAACAGCTTCAAGAAGGATAGAAACCATGCAGTTACAAACTGCAAAGAAAAAAAAAGATGATAAGTGAACGATTTAGATAGTATGGAAGAAAGCTTGTCACATATGCACACTTCAGCAACCATGCCATTCATATAGGCATCTCTGCAAGCTAGGGAACAGTTTAACATGTCACTCTTCGTTTTTTGGCATGGCCAGCATGTTAACATCAGCAATCAACTTAACTTACACAATCTAGGTCTCCAGTCTATTCTGAAACTTGTAATCTTCTGAATGATTACTTATATCTCTGAGAAAACAAATTAAAGTACACAACCTGACTATATACCTATTTAGGGTTACCCCGATGCAAATAAATTACTGAAGAAATAGATTAAGAAATTACTTGCTAGATTAGCCATTGGCGTTCCCTTCTGCTACATGTCCTATACAAATTAAGCCACCGCAATGGCATATGACGCCATATAACCTACTTGGCCACTTCAGCTACCATGAAGAAGGTGGAGCAATATCATCAGCATGGAAAAGCGCCAATGACGGATGGACGACGCTGGTACATGGCGATGAGGGTGGCGCCATGAGGAATAACCTGCTGTAATATGCCCGGCCGGCGCCGAGGAGTGCGATCAGCTATGTCTTCTGGTGGCCGCAGCCTTACGTCCGTGCACTACGCAGCGTCTATACAACATAGGCCACCATCAAGTCGCTAATTAGGCAACCGCATGCCATGAATGCGCATCATCTCATCGCTTGAATCTGCATGCATATGCAAACGTAAGAGCTGAGCTGATTATAAACTTTCTTTGTCTAGATATGGGAAGCTCAATCTATTCAACTCCGCAAGTCAGGAGAAATAGCGTGTAAACTCACGACTCTAGCTAAGATTCCATCGGCTCCTTATTCGTTTTGCTTTTTCATGCATGTACGACGCGAACTTGTGTCCCACGATTGGTCCTACGGGTAAATCTAACACGTACCTAACAGCCTAACAAATTTTAGCAGTAGTATATATTATTTAAACTGAAGTGTTCAGGCTGTAACCGTCTCATTGTTTTTTTCTTCGAATCCCACGTACAACTTGAGATGAGACTATCGTGCCAGCCAGATTATTTGTTAGGTCTTGAATCACTTTTTTGCACGGCTTATCCTAGCCGCGAAACTAACAACAGAAAACAACCGAACGTGGCAACCTGACTTTTACGTTACATTATAAATCACGACTCTCTTGACTAATCTTAGCCATTAATTTTAGATCTAATTGTCTTAATTATTTTGATGATGTGGATTAACGTGGTGTCTCGTTTGGTGCCTCCAATTAGTAAATATAAGATTTGAACGTTCGCTACATGTTATAAAATCCAAACATTCGCGAGTGTGGCATTTTGTAGCTTGAGCCACATGTAGTCTGTTTTTTTTTGAAGTAAAAAATGGCATTTCATTGTTTCAAAAAAATATGAACAAAAATTCTTGAGATAGATAATGTTGTACTCTACCACTGTGAAATAAAGCAATACGAAAGGCTGGGTATTTTAGGCTGTGTAAAATTCACAAATCCGTGGATATGAATAAGTATACAGTATATATTTTGAAACCTCCAAAATTTGTCAGAATTTGTCATTTTTCTGTAGCCTCGAATATAATGTATTTCATTCTGAAATTTTGCACAGTAGTAGAGTACATAATCATTATCTACACCAAGATTTTTTTTCAGAATTTTTGGATACTTCAGAATGTTGAATTCGAATTTTGTAACAAAAAAAAAAAGCCATGTAGCTCGAGCTACATTTGGACTTCCCGAAACATTCGCCCCTTATTGAAAAATTTATCTGCAATAAGCGCGAGTGAATTCCGCTGGGTATGTGCGTGCGTGCACCCAGGGCCCTGCGTGCACTTGTAGTCCCGTATAAGTATCGTACATCTCACAGGACGATGTGTGTCTAGGTTAGCACTGTTCGCTGCATGTAATTTCCCCCACATAATCATAAAACAGTGCGAACCGGTTGTACTAGTGTTTCACCATAACGGAACAGTACTTAGAGTCCTGTACAAGTATCGTACATTTCACAGGACGATGTGTGTCTAGGTTAGCTGAACAGTCAAATTATTGCAGTACGAGGCGCTCGAATGCATGCAAGACGAACGTACGTGTGTACGTCCTTCTGCTACAGTCACTAGATAGAGCTAGCTACAGATAGTTATGCCGTCTACTAGCTAGAGAAAATACAGTTGTCTGTGACGCTAGCAAACGGCCTAGAACTAGCCGCATGCAGACGTTTCGTACTATTCCAGCTAGGGATTATCGTAAAATAAGTGAAGAATATAATGATCCAGCAGTATAATCAAGAAAATAGTACAGGCTCTATGTGCACATACTCGTATAGCTGGCTAGGCAACTCCCCTGGCTAGCTACTGAAGTCTCTCTAAATGAAAAGCATTCTACAGTGTTGTGATACACTTTTAGATATATAATATAATGAACTAAACTACGAGCAGAGTAGCTGCTGCTACATGTAACCTGTTGTATATAATTGCTACTCTCTTTCAATAGATATATTTTTTTTGGTTGGAGTGACTAGAGCATGCAATTTTACATTTTATAAGAGCATCTCCAACCGTGTCCCCAAGAGCGTCCCCAAATGATGCCGGATTTATCGTTTGGGGGACGTGTTTCGTTCGTGCCGCGTTTGGGGACGCCGTTCCCCAGCCGCGTCCCCCAAACAAAATTTCAAAATTTTAAAATTTAAGCGAAAACAACTGAATTCATTCAAACTTGCTATATATTATATAGATTCGAACGAAATTTGATAAATTTTAAACTAAACCCTAATAGTACTTGCGGCGGCCAAAGGGTCGTAGTACTGGTATAAGTTGTACATGTCGTCGACGATGACGTCCTGCTTGCCGCGCTCGTCGGGCTCGTCGACGGGCTTGTCCTTCACCGCACCGCTTGATCCAGCCTCGCCGTCGTCGGTGAGGTCGACGAGTGGCTTCCCAGTGTCACGGATGGACATTGCGATCGCCAAGTCGAGGTCGCCCCTCTAGGCGTCCTTGTTGTTCAGCGACGCCGCGTGCAACCCTGGACAGTCGTCGGGTCGTCGCTGCTGGCGATGAGGCGTTGCTGGCGCTCGTACTCCGCCAGTTGCGCTGCCTTCACGGCTTCCTCGTCGTCCTGTTCCTCCTTCACCTTCGACTTCGGGATGAGGAGGGCGCCGCCGGCGCGCCTGTGCTGCTACCGGCTAGCGTTGTTGCCGCCGCGCCTCGGATTGACGTGCGGCGTCGCGAACTCTGGCTCGTCCTTCACCTCGCGCTTAGGCACGGTGTAGGGCGCGGCACGATGCGACAAAGGCGCCAATCGCGCCGGCCCTGGAGAAGAAGAGTTGGAGCAGGATGAGTACGTCCACCTCAGCTGCCAGCGTGCTGCGGGCGTAGGAGATGGTGGTGGCGACGGCGGCATCTCAAACCTGAGCGCGCCATTTTGGATGTCGTCGACGACGTGCTCCAGGGTGCGCCTGGGAACGCCCCAGAAGCGGAGGGGCGCCCCTCCCTGTTCTAGGTGTTCCGCCGGCCAATGAGGCTGGCGATGTTGTTCATCTCGGCGTCGTGCTCGCCTGGAAGTAATCCGGCCACCGGGCGTCGTTGCCGGTGGGCGCCCAGGTTGGATCGGCTCGCTCCTAGGCGGTGAAGCGAACCCGCGGGTCCGTCGCATCCTCATGTGTTCCCTGCGGCGGCGGTGGCGGGACGCCGACGCTGTTGACGGCCATCCTCCACCCGCCGCTGCTTCGCAGGCGCATGTACGGCGCGACAGGATATCCCGCGCGGTTCACCGCTCACGCCTCCACCGTGGTGAGGCTGCCGCGTCCAAAGCCGTTCGCCGCGACGCTCTTGCGGGACGACGACATAGGGAGCGGCGAGCTTGGAGCGACGAGGGATGAGGAGATTGGGAGCGGCGAGATTGGAATGGGGAAGGAAGGAGGGGCGCTCTTATTGTACAGCGGTGGTAGGCGAAGCGACAGCGGGGCGTCGGTCGCAATAAACACCGGTGCGCATGGCCACGCGGCCATGCATGACGAGATGTGTCACTACGTCGCATGGGAAAGCTGGGCGCCATTAACGTCGCTTGACCAGAGGTAGGCGACGGGGTTTTAGGCTTCTGTGTCGCTGACGCATCGGGCCCGCGTCTCCTCGTCTCGCATTTTGTTGTGTCAGGTGTGCTCGGAGCGTCCCCTGTGGAGCAGGGACAGGGTCGGAACGCCGGACACTGTATTGGGTCGCGCCGAATGGAAGGAGGCTTTGCGACGCGTGGCTGGGATCGAAATTTTGTCCGACGCGTCCCAAATCCCTTTAGAGGCCGCTTTGGGGACGTGGCTGGAGATGCTCTAAAAGCTAGAAAATCTTTGGTTTAGTTCTTAGCCAACACAATATTAAAAAATAATTGAGGCAGACTCTAAGAAAATCCAACAATGTATGTATATAAGGTCGGTGGGTAAAAAAAACCACTAGCCTAAACCTGAGAAGAAGTGTTGAGCATGGAGCATTAACCATATGAATACTACTCCCTTCATTCCATACTAATTGTCGTTGATTTAGATCTATCTAGTTTTTCCTCAGTTTTGCCCCTTAGTTTTTCCTCAGTTTTCTTCAAACCTTTGTCTGAAACCCACAGAAGGAGCTCAGACGGAAGAAATCTGTTTATTTGAACGTTCTGTCTTGGCCGTGTTGCGCCTCGTACGTGGAGCCACGTCGTGTGTTGGTAGGAAGGGACCGCGTGGGGCTGCAGAGACCGTGTTTGGTTGTACGTGAGAGCTGGGTTTTGTCTCTCTCGGCCCAAATTGGCATTTTTAAGAGCACCTTTTCCCCTCTTTCTCTCTTTGTCTTTTTCACCAAATTAGTATCAAATCTAGAGAAGTTTCTATTTCTGTCTTTCTTCAATTATTTACGCCTTTTGGCCCTCATTTTTTGCCCCATATGGCAGCAAATCTAGTAGCAAATCTAGAAGCTAGTATATGATAAATTCACAACAGCATAATCAGAAAACTAAGTATAATACATAAACTTCATACAGCAGCCAAAAGCAGCCAATAACGTTGTTAATGTTCACGACAAACTAAGCTGAAAAATATACAAGACGCACGCAATGTATGGACAACAATAAGATTAGGATACCCCAGGATGAATGAATTTGTTCTTCATTCCTCGTCATATATTTCTTCGTCGCTCCATTCGTGCATTATCTTAAGGAAATATTCATTGAACTCCTTCCGTCTGCAGTGTGCGGCCAATACATCCTCCAAACGGTATGGTCTGTGTTCATTTGTCATATTGTAGTTTCCTATTCTATCCACACGTAGTGGCTACTCATCCCAGGCCTTTGTATCATGAGAGTACTCTCTGATATAACCCAAATCTGTGTAGTAGATGCAGCCAGGTCGAAGTGTCGGGTGCACTCTGGTGTCGACGGAAATACACCGGATATAATTCACGAAGAAGGCATTCTCCAATGTTACTGACCGGATGGAGAGAGCGGCTCTGAGTGTCCACACGGTACACCAATGGTTTACCCGCCAAAGCCAGGTTGACCAACAACACAAGCAGCAGATCACCATCCGACTTCACAAGGTAGAACTTGTCATGTCCAAGTTAGAAATGAAATTAGTGTCTCCATCTTGACAGTGCTCGCTGCTGCTGCAACGTATCTATTTTCTTATGTTCCATGCTACTTTTATTACAATACTTGATGTTTTATACACACTTTACGACATTATTTTACATTTTCCAACTAACCTATTAACAAGATGCAGTGCGATTTTTTGTTTTGCTGTTTTGGTTTCAGAAATCCTAAGTAAGGAAATATTCTCGGAATTGGACGAAATCAACGCCCGGGGTCCTATTTTTGCACGAAGCTTCAGTCGAAGAGGAAGCGGTGGGGCACGGCGGCAGGACACCGGGCGCGGCCTGTTGTGTCGGTGCCGCGTCGCCCCCTGACCTACCCTTCGCCTCTTAAAGCCTCCGTCGAAACCCCCTGTACGAGAGCCACGATACGGAAAACATTGCGAGAGGCCGCCGTCGAATCCCATCTCGGGGGATTCGGGAGATCGCCTCCGGCACCTTGCCCAGAGAGGGAATCATCGGAGGGAGCTCTCATCATCATGCCCGCCTCGGATGATGCGTGAGTAGTTCATCCTTGGACTATGGGTCCATAGCAGTAGCTGTTGTCTTCTCTGCTTGTGCTTTCATTGTATTAGATCTTGTGAGCTGCCTAACATGATCAGATCATCTATTTGTAATACTACATGTTGTGTTTGGTGAGATCCGATGAATAGAGAATATTATGTTAAGTTGATTATCAATCTATCATATATGTGTTGTATATGTTCTTGCATGCTCTCCGTTGCTAGTAGAGCTCGGCCAAGTTGATACTTGTAACTCCAGGAGGGAGTAATTATGCTCGATAGTGGGTTCATGCCTCCATTGAATGTGGGACAGTGACAGAAGGTTCTAAGGTTGTGGATGTGCTGTTGCTACTAGGGATAAAACATTGATGCTTTGTCTAAGGATATTTGTGTTGATTACATTACGCTCCATACTTAATGCAATTATACATTCAGCAACTTAATACTGGAAGGGGTTCGGATGATAACTTGAAGGTGGATTATTTAGGCATAGATGCATGTTGGATAGCGGTCTATGTACTTTGTCGTAATGCCTTGATTAAATCACATAGTAATCATCATTGATATGTATTGAATCTTTATTTGTCAGTTGCTACCTGTAATTTGTTCACCAACATGTTAGTTATCTTATTGGAGAGACACCACTAGTGAACTGTGGACCCTGGTCCATTCTTTACATCTGAATACATTCTACTGTTTTTACTGCTATTCTTTGCAAACAAACACCATCTTCCCCTCGATACGTTTAATCCTTTGTTTCAGCAAGCCGGTGAGATTGACTACCTCACCGTTACGTTGGGGCAAAGTACTTTGATTGTGTTGTACAGGTTCCACGTTGGCGGTTTCACTGGTGTTGCTCCGCACTACATTCCTCCACCAACAACTTTCACGTGCTTCTTGGCTCCTACTATAGTTCGATAAACCTTGGTTTCATACTGAGGGAACTTTGTACGCATCATACCTTCCACTTGGGGTTCCCAACGGACCGTGTGCTTGACGTATCATTAAATTTGACGCCGGGGAGATCAAGACACGCTGCAAGGAGAGTCTCCACTTCCAATCTCTTTACTTTGTTTTGTCTTGCTTTATTTTATTTACTACTTTGCACTTAAACAAAACACAAAAAAATTAGTTGCTAGCTTTACTTTATTTACTGTCTTATTTACTAGCTCTATATCAAAACACAAAAAAAAATTAGTTACTTGTCTTTACTTTATTCGCCTAGTTTACTTTATTGTTGTTATAATGAGTAATCCTGAAGTTGAAGTTCGTTCTTTTAAGCAATAGGAGTGGAGAAAGTTTTAAAGATGCTTGATAGAATTAGTAATGCTCATCATAGGTGCATTAAGAAACACTCCACTACTATCCTTCTTAGGAACTTTTATGTTGGCTTATCTAGTTGGAATAGGTATGTTCTTGATACTCTTTCGGGAGGTAATTTCCTAGGTACCCCTAGCACAGAAGCTAGCTGCATAATTGAAGTCTAGTTGGAATACCACCTGTTGATGAAGTTAAAATTGAAATCTCTCTTGAGGATGTTATGAAAAAATTGGAAACCATAGAGAAAATTTTTCCAAGTGTTGAAACTAAATTGGGAATGCTACTTGATAAAACTAATGAACTTGATAAATCCTTAGGAGGAATTGATGAAAGAATTAGTGTCCTAGGAACTTGTGTTGTCCAGGATAATCAAACCAATAGGATTGATGAACTTGAAAAAAGCTATGGGAACCTTGGGTTCAACCTTTTCTTCTCTCAAGTATAAGGAGAAAGCTTATGTGGGTAAAGAGCAAAAATTCATGTATGCCTCTAAGGCCTAAAATTGCTAAAACCCCTAGCACCACCATGGAAAATTTAGATAATGGAGCACCTAAAGTACCCTCTGCAACAAAGTTGTGTTTGCAAGAAAAATAATAATGTTGATGCTTCGTCTCTTGATGTTACTTGATTTGCACTTTATGCGCCTAGCTGAAAGCGTTAAAGAAAAGCACTTCTTGGAGATAACCCATGTGTTTATTTTACTACGGCCAATTTTTGTTTTTGTTGAGTCTTGGAAGTTGTTTGCTACCGTAGCAACCTCTCCTTATCATGTTTTTGTGCCAAAGTAAAGTTTCTATGTTAAAGTTGATGTTATATTTGGGATCGCTGTGCAGAAACAGCATTGCTGTCTGTCACGAATTCTGGCATAAGTCTCTGTAAAAAAATTCGAAAAAATCTGCCAATTTACGAGCGTGATCCTCAGATATGTACGTAACTTTCATTAGTTTTGAGTTTTTCCATTTGAGCAAGTTAAGTGCCCGGATCCAGATGCATCTTTACGGACTGTTCTGTTTTTGACAAATTCTGTCTTTTTCGCATTGTCGCTTTTGCTATGTTGAATGGGTTTATTTGTTCCATTAACTTTCAGAGGCTTTGTGCAATGTCCAGAAGTTAAAATTAGTTGACATGCCTGAATGTATGAATTTGTGGTTAAGCACTACCTCTAATGAGTTTTGCTTGAAGTTTGTGTGAAGGAAGTTTTCAGGGGTCAAGAGAGAAGGATGATATACTATGATCACGAAGAGTGAAAAGTCTAAGCTAGGGGATGCCCGGTGGTTCATCCCTGCATATTTAAGAAGACTCAAGCATCTAAGCTTGGGATGCCCAAGGCATCCCCTTCTTCATCGATAACATTAATGAGGTCACTTCTAGTGAAACTATATTTTATTCCGTCACATTCTTATGTTCTTTACTTGGAGCTCGGTTTGCTTTTATTTTTGTTTTGTTTTGAATAAAGTTGGATCTCGCTATTCTTATATTGGAGATATTACGCTCCGCTTTTTTATGGAACACTTGTGTTCTTATTTGTGCTTTAATGTTCATGGCGAAAGCTTATTGCTTCGTTAAATTGCTATTGGTTGGAATTGGAAAATGCTGCATATGGTTTGGCAATTTGGCAATTGTTTGAGCTCTCATAGATCATGTTTAAGCTCTTGCATCATGTAGTTTTAATCTATGTATCACCAGATTTTGGCCAAATCGGGAGATGGGCCGTAAGTGAAGATAGGCTTTGAAGATTACCACGTGGAGCATCTTTGGAAGCGGCAACTGGCAGCTAAGGATTTGGGCTGAATTGCCCCGTGTATACATAATATAGTAGATCGTATACGTGTTTAGAATTAACGGATGAGTCGGCCGATGCACGGTTGGGTGCACGCCTCAATTAGAAAGTCCCTTGGACTATAAATATGTATCTAGGGTTATCGGAAAAGGAGGACAATCACGTTCACAACAAACACAAATCAGGCGATCGCCACCCCTTCCTTCGAGGGTTTCTTCGGGTAAACATCATCTTGCCTAGATACGCATCTTGCGATCTGAGCGGTATATGCTGATCGTCTACCTTGTGCTGCTTTCGTCTTTGAGACGTTGTTGATAAGCGGCGGCACTATATCTTTAGGTGTTTAGGGGCTTGCATTGATGCTTTTACGTGCATATCTGCTTGGCAATGCCGTCCCTCGACACCTAGCTGCCCTTACACCTATGGGTGTAAGGGCAGCATCTTGCCTGTTCGTTACTTAGTAGATCCGATCCGTTATAGTTGCTCCTTGCTCCGCGAGGGTTGTTTAATATATGCATAGTTAGGCCTTATGCTGGGGTCGGAGATCCGGTAGTGCGTTAGGTGTTGTTTACCGTCCCTGCAAGGGATGTTCCCGGGAATCAACGTTATGTTGGTTTTTAGGCCTCTTGTAGGGGTAGTTTGCATCTGTCTTCGGTATGCATGGGCAGGCACACGTGGGACGTTCGGGTTATGCGGTGGCTAAACTATGGTAGATCGGTTTAGCTTTGTTTTGATCAAGCAGGATCCCCATGTCATTGCAAATCCAACGTGAACCATGGGGCGATCGGCTCTTTGAGCCGATCCACAGGGCAACTTGAGAGCCGATAGGGCTCGTATTTAATGTTTACGTGTCTACCATGCAGGAACAATCGAAGCACTCTAACACCTTCTTGATCGGGTCTAGGTCAGGTGGCACGCCCTAGCAACCGCCAGGACGTGGCTGGAAGACTTGCGGGACGACGCGAGGTGCCAGGGTCCACTAAGCGGCCTTGGGAGCCTCCCGGCTCTTCGTGTTGCTTAACCATTGCCCGTAGTTGGGTTTGGCGGGTAACACGTGCAGCACGAGTGGGACATCTTGCAACATCACGTCAACAGGCACGAGATGGCGAGAGGAACAGATCACATACGAGGATCTCTCTTGAACACAAGAAGAAGTACGATGAGATGAAGGCATCGTTGATGCCGAACTCATCGGCTCCTTTGAGAAAGCTCGTTCGCGCATCAGGTTCACAGGATTCACGCCACAAGGCGTCTTTGACGGGGTGGATACGCTCTCTCCCTTCGGAGGAGCGTGCCAGAGCCCTGCACAGGAGACCAACTACGTGGTGGCTCATTCGCTGCATCCGCATTCGAGCCTGGTAAATACGTTGGAGCGCGTTGCGCTCAGTGTGCAAGAGATCATGAAGCATCGGTACTCTCCGCCGGGACCTGCTCTAGGGACTCACCGGGGAGAGAGCAACTCCACACCGGGCCACCATTGCCGTACGCGATGGCTGCTCCACAGCAACGTTCATCGGCATACGTTGTCTACAAGGTTAGAGGTGATCCGGGCGACTATCGGGTTCTTATACGAGCCGCCCAAGGAGATCCCGCACGGATACGTGTGCACGTTTATCTTGGGCCCGCAGCAGCGGGCGCGAGCGATCCGGGCTCGACGGGAGGGATTGCGGAGCGGGGAGCAGTGTTCCGGTAGGAGGAGCAGTAGGCGACGGGGAGTTTGGGGCGGACGGCGAGAAGCGAGCGTGGCTAGCCAAGTACGCCCAGCTACCAATTCATGAAAGTTCGAGCCCACCATACTTCCTCCACCGCGGATCGGGTCCGGTGCGGTCCTGAGATCGATTCGGCATCCTGCCCGAAGAAGAAGATAATCGGCTATTCCAAGCCGTACCCCAATGAGTTTGACCTGATCCCACTCCACCTAAGTACCGCTCGGACCTTCACCAAATTCGATGGAGTGGAAGATTACAGCTCAATCGAAGGCACGTGAGCCGATACTTGTGATTGGGCATAGTTTCCCGACATCGGATCAGCTACGGGTGAGGTTCTTTTCGCAATCCTCACCGGTCCAGCTTTGGTATACCTCGTTGCAGCCAAATTCAGTGCGATCATGGAGACGACTAGAGGAACGATTTCATACACGTATCATTCGAGAAGCTGCGAAGGCGCATTGCCGAACTAGCACGAGTTCGGCAAGGCGAGGAGAGACGGTGTATGAGTACATTCAGCGTTTCAGAGCTGTCAAGAACCGATGTTCGTCGGTTCACTTGTCTACAGAAGCAATCGAGCTGGCCGTGGCAGGCCTTGCAGCGTCGTTCAAGGATATGACGTTCCAAGTAGAGTACAACTCGCTGGCGCACAGTAGACCGACCTTATATGAACAGCGCCATCCCCGAGCATGCCGGGACAAGTTCAGCGCGATAGCCTGGTCAATGCGATGAGGATGAAGACTGCAACGGAAGATCGGAGATCGCGATGGCCGACGGACTCGGACGACGTGCACAGCAATCTGCAAATGGGTGAACCCACCGGGGCCTCCAAGAGGTTTGACTTCGACGTGACAAGCTGAACGGATCTTCGATGCACTGCGAAAGAGAAACCCCAGTTGAAACTACGAAGGCCACAGGATCCTACGGCACAAGAGATGAACAAAGGGCCATACTGAAAATGGCATCATACGTTCACGCACGCCACCAACGGCTGCAAGTCTTGCGCGCACAAATTCAGATGGCGATAGAATCAGGCCGATTAACTTTCGGACAGTTTGCCATAAAGAAGGTAGACATGCGTCCGTTCCGGACGTCAACATAGTGGATCTCAGCCACTGCAAAGAGAGCCAGGGTTCTCTTCCGATGTCAATGTGGGGGCAGCCCAGGCCG